>OZ030015.1:82564648-83164648 GCA_964023405.1 Apodemus agrarius
AAACAGTTCTCCTGACTCAATATCCTGTGTGCATAAAACCCACATCTGCTCTGCTGTTCTGTTTGTTTTGTGGTCAGGGTCTCCCTTTGTAGCCCATACTGGCCTAGAGTTTTCTATATAATCCAGGTTATTGGATTCCCAATCCTGCTTCTGTCTCCAGGTTGCGAGCTATGACACAACAGCAGGCTGGTTTCCCACCCTCTGGTTTACCTAGCACAAATCACCAATGTTCTCTGACTTCTTGGCCCTTGGTCTCTGGCCTGTGCATAGGCCTGACTGTTGAAGATGGCTCTGGCTTATAGTATGGCCAGCCGTGTGGCTCACCTTGCTTGTCCCTGTGAGCTCTTAGAAAGGACAGCCTTGACACACGTTGTCCTATTAGCTCCCATTGCGGACAATCTCGTAAATAACCAGCGGTCAGTGATTGTTTGGAGAATCTCTCTAAGCCTTGGCTGTTCCCTCAGGAATCTTATTCATTTTCATCACAATATCAATATCATTCCAGAAGGACAGGGTCGGGTAAGAGGGTGTCCAGGAAAATAGAAGCCTCTGCCCAAGAGAGTGGATTAGTGAATTACTGAGAAGAGATGGTTGGGCGAGGAGAACAGAGACTTGCCCTTGGTCTGCAGGAAACATCTGCTGGGTGGGCAGTTGATAGGGGTCACTTAGGACACTAGAAAGGAGACTGGAAAGATGGAAGGGTGTAATGGAGGTGTGGGTGGGTGGTATAGAGGTTTCTAAAGGTGTAACATATTATCTGTAGATTTCACCTTGGTCTATTTACTCCAAGGTCAATGTAAACACCCGGAGACTGGCCGCCCTTGTCCTCAAGGCTAAGTTAAATCTTTTCCTCTAGCCTCCGGCCTGTGTATAGGAGCTGGTGAGAAGCCACTTTCCAATTTAGGTTACCAGCTCAGTAGACTAGCTCTCTATCTAGCTGGGGATGAAGGTTTATTAATAGCTGTTCTAATCCTCAATGCCCCTTCCCTGTTGCTTAGCAACCAGACCCAGGCCCCTGTGCATACCAGGCAAGTTACCATTAAGAGACAGCTCATCACAACACTCTTTCTAGGGTACCCTAGAAGTTTCTCTGATAGACAAAACTTCTCAGGTTTATGGTGCTGTTTTACTCAGCTAACAGAAATTCAGATACAAATTCTGATACAATGTAGTGTAGCTCAAATGTTTTCTCTTTGAAACATAGTAACTCTATATTATGGGGTGGGGGTGTTCTTGTTTCCATTTTATTGCAGGGCAGAGAAATCCTGCTTGGTCTGGAACTCCTTCTGTAGACTGCTTCTAGTGACCTGTAACTCAGAGATCTGCCTACCTCTAAAGGTGTGTACACAGCCATGCTGCCTTGTTGTGTCTGACTTTAACAAACCTTTCCACTTGGAGCATCTCCTCTGGGCAATAGCAGAAAGCAGCTCTTGCAGACAGAACCACGGTTACATTTGGTAATTGTCCTGTGTGTAGTTATGGAAGGAGTTAGGAGAAAGATGCGGGGTCTCCTAGAGACCTTCACATGATACTCAGGGGCAAGACTCGAGGGCCAACACAAAGCGACGAGGTCAACATGGAATGGGACTGAGAGGCCTCTTCGCCTCTTCGCCTTGGCTTTCATTGCTGAGACTTTTGTTGTTTGGGGCTTTGAGACGAGTTTGACTGGCAACCCAGGCTGGCTACAGCATAAGATCCTGCGTCACTCAGAATGGCATGGCAGATTAGACGTGTGCCTCCACTCCTACCTTGGTGTCCTGCCACGCCCAATCCCCACTTCACTTGCATTATTTGCCCATTATAGCCCAACTCCAGGATATACGCATGGGCACAGAATTCCCAATAAATCTGCAAAAAACAACACAAAACACTCTTCCAGGAATGTTTCCTGGATTAACTTGGTCAGGATCTATATCTAACCTGTGGCTCCTGCCTCTTCTCTTAGTGCTTGCAGTTATAGGTTTCCTAAAAAAGAAGCTGTTTCTCTAGCCTTGTGTTTTCTCTTAAGTTGCTTGGAAGGGGTCCCAGCCATAAGGATCCATTCATTGTTTTCTTTAAGTTTTGTTTGTTGTTGTTGCTTGTTTTTGTTTTTTAAGATGGCATGTCATCTTTAAGCTTTTTCAGCTTTTTAAAATTTTTTTTTTAAAAAAAAAATTTTACATTCATTGTCTTCTTGAGAGGAAACCTTTCAGGGGGATGGCTATATTCCAATGACTTCAAGTCAAGCACTGAATATAAAGATTTATTGGGAAGCCTCTCTGAGGGGAGTCCACTGGCCCCAAGATCCGAGGCAGGAGAGTCACAGTGAGGAGAAAGAGGAGGGGGAAGAAAGAGAGGAAGCATACACACAGGAGGAGGGGGGAGACTAAATACCTGGATTATATAGAAATAGCCTCTGGGGGAAGGGCAGCTCGGCCCCAGGGCTGGAAAATGTCAGGATTGGGGGCAGGGCATGCCAGGTAGGGACTGAGGGATGCTGGGAGAACCTGGAGGCCAGGTCTGTTGAGGTAAACAAAATTCCTGGTCTGAAATCCAATTCATCCTGGTCTGCTCAGTTGACAGAGTGCCCGTCCAGCATCGTGTACAAAACCCTGGGATCAATCCCCAACACGGCCGAACAGCAAGGCTACGGCCAAACCAAAGGTAGTAGCACACACCTGTGATCCCCAAATGAAGAGGCAAGAGGATCAGGAGTTCTAGGACAGACAAAACCTTATCTTAAAAAAAACAAAAAACAAGCCGGGCGGCGGTGGTGGCGCACGCCTTTAATCCCAGCACTCGGGAGGCAGAGGCAGGTGGATTTCTGAGTTCGAGGCCAGCCTGGTCTACAAAGTGAGTTCCAGGACAGCCAAGGCTATACAGAGAAACCCTGTCTCGAAAAAAACAAAACAAAACAAAAAAACCCAAAAAAACAAAAAACAAAAAAAAAACCCAAAAAACAAAAAACAAAACAAAACAAAACAAAAACCCAAAAAACCCAAGCCAATCTAAACCAACCAACCAAACAAACAAACAAAACGAAACAAAAGAAAAGAAAAAAGAAACCCTAGCTAAATCAACCCTTTGGTCTTTGTCAACCAATTCTGAATTCACATTTGTAGGAATAAAGTTTTGTTTTGTTTTGTTTTTCCTGCCGGTCTTTGCAGACAGTTTTGGCAGGTGGTAATATAAGTTAAGGCTGCAGGGAAGATTGTTTGAATCCAGGTACTAACAAGGTTCCCCATCATAAACACCATCAAATGATGGTAGTGAGCCGATTTGTTGTGAAAGCCCCGCCCCCTTAAGTCTCACGGACTCTTCAGCCGATGTGGGCGGCTGGGACCTGTTTTTATTGGTCAGTTCATTGGAAACCGCGACCCCTCCAAATTCTGGAGGCGACGTCATGATTCTGAGATGCGCATTATAGGTTGCAATACTCATTTTACTGTGGAAGAAGCTAACCCCCCGGAAAGCCCAAGGCCACCAGTTACAAATATGCCTGGTATCTATATATGTTACTGATTTCGTTCCTTTAATCCACTGTTCTCTCACCGAGCGTCCAGCTTCTAGTCTGGGATAAGTACTGTCTCTAGAGAACCTAAAATCAAAATAAGCCTCTGGTGCCGCTGACCTGAAAATCAGCAGCTTTGGATTGTGGCATTCAGTCCGCCCGTGCCTAGGGGACACCCCCACAAGCCCCAGGCCGAGAGGGACCCCCGTAGGGGAGAGGAGGGAAGGGGAGGGACCAAGCGGACTCCCGTGTTCCTCGCGCTGGGCGGCGCAGCCCGAGCGTCCTCCGCGTCTCCAGGGACAACCTTGGCACTACCCTCTGCGGGCGCGGCGACGGTTAATCAGATTCCCGACCGAGGGGGCATGGCCGCCTGCCGCAGGGGCCAATCGAAAGCCTGGGAGGCCCTATATGCAAAGATGAGGGCCGGGAGGACCCGAGGTTAGGAGGGGAGCAGATTGGGGTCCCGGTACCCGGAGTGGGACAGCCAATGGGAGCAGGACTCCTTGCTCCGAGAAGGAATGGGCCAGCTAGGGTGGTTGCAGGAGATCTGAGCCTCCCAGTCGCGGGGAGCCGGAGCAGTAGCATCGCCGGTAAGGAAGCTCGGAAGCCGGGTGTCGCCCTCATGAACGCTAGGCTCTGTTGAGTACATCACTTCTCTGTCCCTGGTACTGTTTTCCACACCTAACGCCACCTGGAGGCGAGCTCTTAGATACCAACCATCTCCGGGACACTCTGCACACCCCCGCCCCTCCCCCTCCACCGCGCCGGGTCTATTTCTATATCATTTTTCTTCCTTTGTCCAAACAATCTTCTCAGAAAGCAGTTTTGTTTTGTTGTTGTTTATTGTTCCATGCCTGGAATTACCCCATGTCTCCATGGATGCCTCCGTTCTCTTTCCAGTTCTTTCTCGTTTTTTTTTTTTTTTTTTTTTTTTTTTTTTTCCGAGATAATTTCTCTGTAGCCCTGGCTGTCCTGGAACTCACTCTGTAGATCAAGTTGGCCTCAAACTGAGATCCGTCTGCCTCTACGTCCCAAGTGCTGGGATTAAAGGCCTGTGTCATCATTGCCCGGCTTCCTGTTGTTGTTGTTATTATTATTATTATTATTATTGTCTTTCACGGTTTTTTTTGGGGGGGGGCATCCTGAAAGAATACTCTTCTTCTTGGTCTTGAGAAAGTTATCTAGAATTTGAGCACTGGGGAAATACATTCTTTAAATTTGGGGATAAAGTAGAAAAGAAGCTAAGTATTTCTTAACTATTGTTACATGCCAGGCACTCCAAAAAATTTATTTAGTATTTGTATTGTTTCTGTCATTGTCATCATCATTATCATCATCATCATCATCATCATCATCATCATTCTGGGTTGGTGGGGATTGAACCCAGAGACTTGGGCAAGTGCTTCAACACTGTGCCATTGGCCACTACCCTCCCAGCCCCCTATTCCTATTTGACAGCATGGTGCTTATTTTGAACCAAGTACTGTTTGAAGAACATTAGAAACATTAGCTCGGTCTTTAGAACTACCTAGTGAGATGAATGTTATCCTTATTTACAAGGAGAGTGGCTTAAAGAGGTTATTAACCAGATGGCCACGGTAGAAAGCAGGAAAGCACAGTGCACGGTGTCGCTCAACTGCCCTCCCCACCTAAGACCCTGCGAAAAGGAAAAGTAAGAAAGGAACGGGGCCCATTAGCCAGATTTATTTTGGCTAATTGTTTCCTGAGGATGGCTGGCCATGAGGCTGGCCTGAAAACTGCACCTTAAAAAAGAAATGAAGCCAGAAAAAAAAATGCAAAAAAAAGCCGGGCGGTGGTGGCGCACGCCTTTAATCCTAGCACTTGGGAGGCAGAGGCAGGAGGATTTCTGAGTTCGAGGCCAGCCTGGTCTACATAGTGAGTTCCAGGACAGCCAGGGCTACACAGAGAAACCCTGTCTCAAAAAAACAAAAAAACAAAAAAACAAACAAAAATAAAAAAGAAAGAAAGAAAGAAAGAAAGAAAGAAAGAAAGAAAGCTGGGCGTGGTGGCGCACAGCTTTAATCCCAGCACTTGGGAGGCAGAGGCAGGTGGATTTCTGAGTTTGAGGCCAGCCTGGTCTTCAAAGTGAGTTCCAGGACAGCCAGAGCTACACAGAGAAACCCTGTCTAGAAAAACAAAAAACAAAACAAACAAAATAAATAAATAAATGAACAAGATTTGCATCTTCCAGCACCATAGACGTCTTCAGTTCCTAGCAGAATAAAAGATGATGCCTGAGTGGGCAAAAAATCTGGCCCAGCCTGTCCTTCTCGGCACTAGTTGGATTGCCTGGGTAGATCCAGTGTAACCTTGAGGTCCTCCTCTATCTCTTTTTTCTGAGAGTCTTGCTTTGTTTCTCAAACTACCCTGGAGCTTGTCATGTAGTCCCAGCTCACGCCTCCTCAACCTCCTGAGTGCTGGGCTTACACATGGGAGCCACTGCGCCCCTAGGTGTGACACACGGGAGTCACTGCGCCCCTAGGTGTGAAGTTCCTGCCCCCCTGGTGCTCTTGTATTCAGAGAAGATAGAGAGTGAATAAGGAAATGGTAGCCTGGCTGGTGGTGCCATAGTAAATCAGGAGGCTAAGCCGAAGCTAGGTCCAAAGCCTGTGCCCCCTCCCCCCCTATTGAATATCTTCCCAATAGCTGTGCACTGGAGACCTTTGTAAGGTGCTGCTAGTAGGGAAAAGAGAACAAAAAATAAAAAATAAAAAATAAATAGAGAGATGATAAGAAAAGCCTGTGTTGAGAAAGAAGAGAGTCATGGGGAGACAAAACAGGAGAGCCCTCTGCTCTACCTACTTTCTTGCCGACTGGGAAAAAGCATGCTTTAGAACACAAGAGATCGAAGAGCTTGCCTAACCATTGAGATAGCGTCCCCCAGCGTTCTTGTTCATAGACCCTGCAACTATTCTTTCCTGCTTTTTGCTGGGCTCCAGTATTCGTTCAGTCTTGCAAAAGAAAGCACCGAAAAGGTTTCTTCCCTTTGGAACGGTGCCAGGGGAAGAGGAGTAGTTAATTGTGCATAATCCTTAAGAAGTGGACACAGGGGATGCCTGGTGGTGCTTGTTCATGACCCCAGCACTTAGGAGAGGGAAGATCAGGACATTAAGGCTGGCCAACCTGGGTTACAGGAGACCCTGTGTCAAAAAGCAAAAAGCCAAAGCGAAGCAAATACAAGCTTTCCCTTAAAAAATAAAAAAAGGAAAAAAAAATAAAAAAAGGAAAAAGAAAAAAGGGAAAAAGAAAAGAGAGAGAGAGAGAGAGAGAGAGAGAGAGAGAGAGAAAAAGAACCTAGTCACCAATTATTTTTCCAAATCACTCACTGGCAGGGCATTTACTGGGGCCATGTCTGTACTCATTGCCTCCCCTAGTGGTCAACACGGCACTTCCATGCTGCGTACCTAGGATTTGGTTGGTTGGTTATTAACTTGGAAGAGCTCAAGGTCAAACTGGTGCTAACAGTGTACACTGTCCTAAAGTATCCTAGTTGGGAAGATGGAATGGACATTTCTTATGTCACTAGGAGAAAACAAAGACACTGTTGTCTGTTAATGCATTAGCAACACACTGGTCTTCTGCTTGTTTAGGAGGGGTTGTTTGGGTTTTTTGGTTTGTTTGTTTTTGAGACAGGGCCTCACTATGTTTCTCTGGCTAGCCTACAACTTACAATTTAGACCAGGCTGCATCTGACTTCCTGTGTTTTCTGAGTTCTGGGATTAAAGGTTAAAGCTGTGCATCATTTTGCTTGATATAATATATATATAGTACTTTTTTGAGACAGGGTGTTGCTTGTAACCAGGCTGGCCTAGAACTCTTGGTGGCCTCTCTTCTCAGTCTCCCTGTGTCTGGATTGTAGGCACACACCACCATGCCTGACTTTTAAACCTTCTCTCCTGAGCTCTCCAAGGGACTTGGTCCATTTTATCTGTCTGCTCTCCTTGCTAAAAGAGAGATATTGTATGTGGGAGCTGGAATTTTGTCCTGGCTTCCCTGACTTGGTCTTTGTCTACCGTAAGTTCCCCTTCCCTAGTCCTAGTCTTACTTGCCTGAGGGAAAGGTGGTCTGAAAGTAAATAGTGATTACATCTGAATTTCTTCAAGGTGTCTCTTTACTATAACACTGAGGAATTCCTTGAGAGCTTAGAAAATGTTCTAAATCCATTCCTGGGTTTGGTCCTCAGAATCCCTTAGAGTGGGTGTGGTGGTACATACCTGAGATGCCAGAAATTGGGGGGTCAAAGCCAGAAGATCAGACGTTCAAGGTCTTCCTTAGATGTTTAGCAAGCTTGAGTCCAGCCTGGGTTTAGCTGGGTCAGCTCTGATTTTTTTTTTCTGATATCAGAAAAGTAAAATGCTTTGGGGGTGGTGGTGGGGAGGCTTGTTGGTAGAGCATGTGCCTAGCTTTTTTAGGGTCCTAGGTTCAATCCCTGTACAACAAAAATGAATGGGTCAATGATTTTTGATTCAGCCCTGGGGGAAGCAGTTTTTATTCTCAGAGTTGCTTGAAGAACAAGAACAAAACAAAACAAAACAAAAACCCCAGCAGGGGCACTAATGTAGGGTTCAGAAGCTGAGTGCTCACCCTTGCCCGGTGAGGTCTGGACTGAGTCCCCAGAACTGCAAACAAACAAACAAAAATCAAACAGACTTCCTGCCTATAGGCTAATATGTATATACAGATAAAAACTGTAAATTCAGATGTTAAAATGCTCAGGCATACAGTGTCAAGGACAGAAAGTAGACTGCATAAAAAAACCAGGTCAGGTGTGGTGGCTCCGTTTATAATCCCAGCACTCAGGAGCCTGAGGCTGGAGGCATGAGTTCAAGGCCACCTACTGCCACATAGAGTCCCAGGCCTTATGAGAAAATGGATACGCTCACCCATGGCCAAGAAAGAAAGAGGAAGGCCGGCGTAATCCCAGCACTTGGGAGGCAGAGGCAGAGGCAGGCGGATTTCTGAGTTCGAGGCCAGCCTGGTCTACAGAGTGAGTTCCAGGACAGCCAGGGCTACACAGAGAAACCCTGTCTCAAAAAACAAAAAAAACAAAAACAAAAACAAAAAAAAACAAACAAAAAAAAAAAGAAAAAAAGAAAGAGGAGCGGGTGGTGGCTCAGAAGGTAAAAGTATCTACCACCAAGCTCAGTCCCGGGGGCCCATATGTTGGAAAGAGAGAACCATTTACAGCAACACACACACACACACACACACACACACACACACACACAATTTAATTTTAAAAACTTTTTAAAAAAGAAAGAAAATGCTGAGCTGAATAAAATGTAGGAGTGCAAGCCTGTAATCCCAGCCCCTGGGGCTCTGAAGCAGAAGGATTATAGCAAGTTCCAGGCCAGCCAGGGCTCCACAGCATGACATTGTCTCAAAGAACAAAAAATAAGGACTGCGGAGATAGCTCAGAGGTAAAATGCTTGTTGTGTGAGCACAAGGATCTGAGTTCGGATCCCCGGTGTGTGTGTAATCCTAGAACTGGCAGCGCAGAGACAGGCAGATGGCAGAGCTCACTAGCCAGCCAGTCTGACCAAAAGGGCAGGCAGGACCCCGGGTTCAGTGAGAAACCCTGTCTCACAAAGGGAAGTGGTAAGCAATAGAAGAGGCTATCCCACATTGACCTCTGACCTCTACATATAAATGCATGGGCCATTGCACCTGCACAAATGTATGTACACACACACACACACACACACACACACACATGCTCGCACGCACACACAGACACTTAAAAAAGGTCAATTCTCCCATTGCTGCGATAACCCAAAGCTACTTGCCCCTTGGTCTCTGTATCACAGACACTATAGTAATATGAAGGACACATCAAGGGGAGTCGTTGCTCAGCTGCTCTTGATTATCGGCATGGAGGAACAGAGACCCGCTTCCCCAAGAGAGAAGGGCATCTCTGTTTTTATAAGGAATGTGCATTTTCTACTTCTTGGCAAGTACTCCTACATAAGCCTTCATGTGACGTGATTGTTGCGGTTTGGCCAAAGCCACATTTTCCCGTGAGCCAGAGGATGTTTCTCCAGGCTAGGTTTGGGGTGCAAGTGTGCAAGCAGGTCATTTTAAGGGAGATGTTCTTCCAAGCGCGTTTGCAGAGGCGGCAGCAGGATTCAGTCTTGGGAGCCGAACAGGCTGCAGAGCGTGAGCGGGAGGGAAAGCAGGGCGAGGGGGCTGCAGTGGCTCGCGCCTGGAATTCTAACTTTTGGGAGTTTGAGGCCTCGGGACGGGTGCACAGGGCTCGACTGCGGGTTTCCAGCACCCACGTGGCTGTTAGCAACCCTCTGTAACGTCCGTTCCAGAGGATCTGACCTTCACAGGCACCGCACACATATGGTACGCAAAGAGATGCAAACAAAACACCCATACACATAAAATGAAAATATTCAGGTCTGAAGAAAGAGAAGGACCACAGCCAAGGTGCTTACATGCCGCACGGACTGTCCTTGGCTCTCTGGCACCTGTCTCGGTGTCCGTCTGGGTGGCTCTTGTATCGCAGACGGCCTGGACCACACAGGGAGGGCAGGGTGGAGGCAAGTAGGCCGTGGTGAGCCAGCTCTTCCTCCAGAGTTCATGGGTTCCGTCTCTCGCTCTGTGTGGTGGAGCTCTGTCACACAGGAGCAAACAGATTTGGACCTTGTGTGTGCACGCACGTGTTTGTGACATGGTCCCAGTCTTATCGTGTAACTTACATTGGCCTACAATTCATGAGTCTCCTGCCTCAGCCCCACAATTCTCTTTGAGGCAGACGTGACTTATTCTTACCACCTGGACAAGGCTCTTAAGAGAAAAAAAAAAAAAAAGCAGAGGCAACCCTCAGTTCCAGAGTTCAAATGTGGGGGTCAGTTTCTTCCCAAGTTAACATTAACCTTTAGGTAAACGAGCCACTCCTGCCCTGGGGCTCGGTAAAGTGGAGCATTGTTGAAAGGCCTTGGTGGGTGGAACTGGTCGTTTACCTTCCCGGAAGGGAGCCGCAGCCCAAGGCCAAGACTTGCTATTCCCCAGTTCTCTCAGACACTGCCAAGTGGGTGCCTGCTCCCGGGGAACAGTGACTCACGGGGCTGAAGTTTTCTCCGTTGGTTGTCCTGAGGGCGGCCATGTTGTCCAAGAGTGAAGGAACCAGCTCAGCCGTTGGCCAGTGCAACATTTCTGCCCTCCTTCCCAGGAGCGGAGGTGAACAATTTACTCAGAACGTGTATCTGAGCAAACCCGCAGCAGTAATGCCACAGGAAGGCTTAATCACAGGTAGACTTCGGAGTTAGACCTGGACCATCACCACCAGGTTAGGTTCAGGCAAAAGTCAGAGGAGAACAAGGGTCAAAGAGCGGGCTGTGGGGCATAGGTGTTGTCTAGAAGTAGGAGTTGGGTGGTGGAAGAGGGAGCTAATTCCTTTTTGATTGATTGTTTGTTTGTTTTCGAGACAGGGTTTCTCTGTGTAGTTCGGGCTGTTCTGGAACTCCAAATGATTCTTTTTTTGTTTGTTTTTTGGGGAGCTAATTCCTAAGAGACCCTGTGGCCCTTTAATTAAGCCTGCTATAATTGCCTATTGCTGGTGCTAGTTAGCCCAAATTGTTAAAGATTCCCTGGGGTGTAACACACACACACACACACACACACACACACACACACACAGGAAGCTACATAAACTTCTGAGCCATTTAATCTTTGAATACTGTCTTTTCTCTGTTTTGAAAATGGAAAGACTCACCCTCAAACTGAATCTGGTTTAGGGGTACACACCTCTACCTCCAGCATTTGGGGGGACTGAGAAAGGAGATTTGGCATGAGTTGCAGGCCAGCCTGGGCTACATAGTGAAACATTGTCTTAAATAAACAGACAAGAAGCCGGGCGGTGGTGGCACACGCCTGTAATCCCAGCACTCTGGGAGGCAGAGGCAGGTGGATTTCTGAGTTCGAGGCCAGCCTGGTCTACAGAGTGAGTTCCAGGAGAGCCAGGGCTATACAGAGAAACCCTTTCTCGAATACAAAACAAAACAAAACAAAACAAACAAACAAACAAAAAAACAGACAAGAAACAAAACCCCAAAGACATAAAAAACCCTCTCTATGTGAAAGTGGCTTTCTTGCTTTTCTTCAGGAGGTGGCCTCTCTCTAGGCTCAAGGATCTCCTGCCTAAGCCTCCCCACTAGCTACACTCTAGTTGCCGTCCCCAGCGTGAAAGTATGTTTCAGGTTGTTTAGATACTATCAAAATTGGAAGCAGCTTATATGCCCAGCAATAAGGCAAGGGTTGGGTGAATGTAGGCTCGTCCCTTCCATGGAATGTTTCGTAGCCATTAGAAACCGGGAACTCTGCTGGCCCAGCAGGTGTTGCAGGACAAGCCTGACTACCTACCTATCTGAGGTTGATCCCAGAACCCACATAGTAGGGGGAACCAACCCACAGGTTGTCCTCTAACACACACACACACACACACACACACACACACACACAGAGAGAGAGAGAGAGAGAGAGAGAGAGAGAGAGAGAGATCTCAGCAGTTAAGAGTACTAGTTTTCCAGAAGCTCTTAGTTCCTCAGAACTCAGAACTGTTGGGAACAAACATCTGTTGATTCACAACCGCCTGTGTGTCTCATCGTGCCTGCATCTTGCCTTGTGGGAAGCTGAATGCAGCACCGCAAGGGTTAACAGATCTCGGCCCACCTCCACGGCACCCTTGGCACCCACGGCACCCACGGGGACTCAGTCCCTCAGCTAGGAAGGCTTGAAGCTTAGTTCTGAGGCTGTCTCCAGGAACACGCTCGCTTTAATAATAAGATTGTTTACCAGGAGGCACAGTGCATAGCAGCTCGGCCTCTTTCAGAAAATCCCAGATGGCCAAAACCAAATCTGGGGTTGGCTAAGGGAGTCCCCAAGGTGAGGCTCCTTGGTAAAGGTGGAATTAGCTCTCTGCCTGAGCGTGTACCAAGAGTGCAGTCGGAGTGGGGAGCATTTTCATAAACTACAGCCAGTTGTTTGGGAAGGGACATCAGCACGGGAGGAGGGCCCCCTTCAGGCGGACTCACGCAACTGCTGATCGCTCTGCCTTCTCTCCAGGGAGGGCTGATGTTTCCCCAGAGCCTCCTCCAGGCCTAGGAAGATGCTACAGTGCCTGATTTCAGAGAGTGAGGAAGGGGCCGAAGAGAGGGAGGAGAGTTCCATAGAAGATCTAGAGGAGCTGAAAGAGTTTGTCACCCTGGCTTTTGTGAGAGAGAACACACAAAAGAGGCTTCAGAACGCCCAGCAGCATGGCAAGAAAAAAAGGAAGAAAAAAAGGTTAGTATTGAAATACGAGGAGGTGTGTGTGTATATGTGTGTGTGTGTGTGTGTGTGTGTGTGTGTGTGTGTGTGGTGTTAGTGTTGATAAGAGCAGGAAAAACCCTGAGGGGAGAGGGCCTTGGCTGATGAGAGGAAAGGGGCACACCAGGACTTGTCTCATCTGGATCACACCACTTTCAGTGTCCTGTTTTTACGGTATCCCATAATAGTGTGTGTAACCCCACCTTGTGCTATTCCTTCCTTTTGTGTTTACAATGCCTTTTAAACACGGGGCAGAGAGGGAGCTCCCTGCTGAAGGAGCAAGAAAAAATTTCCCTTCATAAGCGCAAGCCTGCGTGCGCCCGGGGAATTTCGCATACTTGCAGTGTAACAGGACCACAGTGACTCGCCAGCCCCGGCGGCTGCCAGCCTGTGCGTTCCGGTTCTGGGTTAATGCTCTGCTGAGCCTGGTGGAGCGCTTGCTCGCCTCCCTTAGCGGGGAGAAGAAGGATTCAACATTTTAGTCAGAAAGTGTGGGGACCCCTGGGAGCATAGGCTAGTGCCGAGTAGCTCACTTTCAGGTGGGAGGCTCTGGGTTCAAGTCCCATCACTGACACAATTAAAAAGGCGGTGGAGGCAATGATGTTACCATGAAATCGCAAGCAAAAGTAATTGTAGCATCTGGAGTAAAGGGACTGTAAGGTGCAAGGTTCCCGCTGCTCTGTGTCCTTTGCGCCCACCCCGGTCCTTACTGGTGGGGAGGGACGGGCCCCTCAGGCTTAGTGTGGCAGCCGGGGCGTGTGTGTCTGGCCCCAGCCCTGTGTTCCGGCCAGGGTCTCTGTCTGTGTCTTGCTGTCTGCCCTTTTCTCTTTTCCAGATGATTGGTGATCAATCTATCCAACTGCCGGTACGACAGCGGTGAGCATCTGTGTTCAAGGGGTCCCTGATGGAGACTGAAGGGTGGGGAGGGGTCAGCCCTGGGAATGCCCGAGGGTGATAAACAGGGTCTCCAAACGCTTGGTTCTCCTGACTCCATAAACTGTCAGAGGAAACTGGAAATCTTTTAAAAATCACAGTGGCGGGGCTGGAGACATGGCTCAGCGGTTAAGAGCACTGACTGCTCTTCCAGAGGTCCTGAGTTCAATTCCCAGCAACCACATGGTGGCTCACAACCATCTGTAATGGGATCCGATGCCCTCTTCTGGTGTGTCTGAAGACAGATACGGTGTACTCATATAAATAAAATAAATAAATCTTTAAAAAAAATCACAGTGGCAGCCAGGCGGTGGTGGGTGCACGCCTTTAATCCCAGCACTTGGGAGGCAGAGGCAGGAGGATTTCTGCCAGCCTGGTCTACAGAGTGAGCTCCAGGACAGCCAGGGCTACACAGAGAAACCCTATCTCAAAAAACACCAAAAAAAAAAATCACAGTGGCGTGCACAACCTATAGTCTTGCTTATTTATGTACATGTTTATTGGCAGGGCTTCACTGTGTAGCTCAGGCTAGCTCATGACTCAACTAAATCAAATGCTGCTCCCCGATCTGCACCCGCCTCTGTACTAGATTATCTCACTGATTAAGCCTGGCTCCAGATTAGGGTTAAGGATTGGTGTACATCCAGAGTTTAACGTTTGGAGACAAGCCAGAGGACTCCTTCCTGGGAAAGGGAAGCCGGGTTGAGTCTAACATTCATCCCATATAGCCTCAGAAGTGTCCTTCAGTAAAGTGTCCATTTCCACACTCCTCGCTCTGTCCACATAGCAAGATGGCTTCCAGCCCCAAGGAGCCCTGGGACTTCCCGGGAAGGGGACCTTCCCACACAGAGCTCTCTTCCTTGCTTTTGTCCCTCGACAGACTTTTTTTTTCCTTCAACTCCTTCACAGTGCGCAGGGCCGCTCAGCAATATGGCCTCCGAGAGGCGGGTGACAACGACGACTGGACTCTCTATTGGACCGACTACTCAGTGTCACTGGAGCGAGTGATGGAAATGAAGAGCTACCAGGTATGTGCCTCCCCGGACGTGTGGTATCTGGCCAGCGGTGGCCCAGCATGTGTCACCAGCTCTGGAAGGGATCGCAGGACGCTCCGGTGGCCCCGCTTCATCTCAGCCGGAATTGCTTATGACTTCCCGCTCCCTTTGCAGAAAATCAATCATTTTCCTGGGATGAGTGAGATCTGCCGCAAGGACTTGCTGGCCCGGAACATGAGCCGCATGCTAAAGCTGTTCCCTAAGGACTTCCATTTCTTCCCCAGGACCTGGTGTCTTCCTGCCGAGTGAGTGCCCGCCACGCCCACCCCCTCGCTACCTCCAATCCTCATTTTTCTCTCTCTTGCCTTGGTTCCCCAGCAGCCACAACCCCATATGACCTTCTGTATTTCCCCCTACTGTTCAGGAAGTAAAGGGTAAGGGCGTGTCCAAGGCTGAGATAACTCGGGACATGCCTATAAAGTGAGCTGTCAATTAGGTAGGGGCTGGGCCCCCTGGAGGGTGGACCCACAGTTAGGATGGAAGTTTGCTCTGTCCCAGAGTCTGCTGGATTTGAACTTGCTCCAACCACCTGCCTATGTAGTTTCTGAGTTTTTAAGAAGAAAATGAGAGGTTGGTGCCCAGAGCAAGAGCAGAGAAGGTTGCCTAGCTTGTCCCATTAAATGACATGGACAGCCACCGACCCTCAAAAGTAGACATTCCCTCCCAGTGTGTGTAATTCTCTAGACCCTGCCCTGAGTAACAAGGGATTGGGGGGAGAGGAGAGAGAGAGAGAGAGAGAGAGAGAGAGAGAGAGAGAGAGAGATGGCATGCAGGTGACCTGGGGTACGATGAGAGCATGTAAAGGGTGTGGCAGTGAAGTGTCACCTCAGAATCGTATTCAAGTGGACTGAGAGAGGAGTCAGCAGCTAAGACCGAGGGCTGTTCTTGTAGAGGACCCAGGTCTGGTTCTCAGCATGGCACAGTGCACATACATACTTCTAGACCTAAAAAGAAAAAAATTAAAAATCTAAAAGAATGTTTTAAAAGAATTATATTCACACTGCAAAGAATCCCTTTCTCTCTTCTCCAAGTCTTCCCCAAACCAAGATCCCTGGGGCTTGCAGACTCTTCATAATGTGTTTGGAACAATCTTCAGGGCTGGCATTAACTTCAAAGGAAGCGTGTGTCAGCTGAGTAGTGGTGGCACACACGCCTGTAATCCCATCGCTGGAGAGGCAGAGGCAGGCAGATTCTGTGATTTAGAGTCGAGTCTGGTCTACAGAGAGAGAATTCCGGGACAGCCAGGGCTATACAGAGAAACTCTGTCTCGAATTAAAAAACCAACCAAACAAAAACAAACCAAAAACAAACAAGTATTTAAAAGGGAGCTGGAGAGATGGCTCAGTGGTTAAGAGCACTGACTGCTCTTCCAAGAGAACTTGGGATCAATTCCCAGCACCCACATGGCGACTCACAACTGTCTGTAACTCCAGGATTTGACACCCTCGAATAGATATACATGCAGGAAAAACACCACTGCACATAAATTATAAATGAATAAACAAATAAGGAAGCATGTTTGCCGTTCAGAAGATAGGAACTTCCAGACTTCACAGCCATTGTAGAGTGTACTTTTTGCACTGAAGATTCTTTTAAATTAAAGCACAAAACAATGTCTGAAACACCTATGATCAATGGATTTGGCTTCTTTATCCCTGCCTCTTTATTTCTTCCTTTTTTTATTTTTTTGTTTGTTTGTTTGTTTGTTTGTTTTGAGACAGGGTTTCTCTGTGTAGCTCTGGCTGTCCTGTAACTCACTCTGTAGACCAGGCTGGCCTCGAACTCAGAAATCCGCCTGCCTCTGCCTCCCAAGTGCTGGGATTAAAGGCGTGCGCCACCACCGCCCAGCCCTGCCTCTTTATTTCTTGAGAGAAGACCTCACTATATATCCAAGGCTAGCCCAAACTCTCAGTTTCCTGTGTTAGTAGTATAGGTACTATAGGTACATACCATCACGTTCTGTTCTAATCTGGCTGCCTTCTTTCTTCTAAGTACACTTTGGTGGTGTTTGTTTGTTTGTTTGTTTGTTTGTTTGTTTTTAGATAGAGCATCAAGTAGCCCAGGCTAGCCTTGAATTTGCTATGTTCTTGAACTGCTGATCTCCTGCCTCCACCTCTCCATCGCTAGGATTACAGACCTGAGCTGTTACACCCGGATTATATGGCTGTGCAGATGAGACCTAGAGCATCACACATGCGAGGCCTACATCTGAAGTACATCCCCATCCTCAGCACCCTTCCTTCAGAGGGCGTTCAAGGGTGTGCTTTGCCTTCCTGCACTCCTGGCTTAAGGGGAGGCATCGTGGTTGAGGCCCTGGAGTCCAGACACGGAGTCCAGTACGAGAAGGTGGTGCTATTGTCAGGGCTCAAGATGGGAGCAAGACTTCAATTCTCCCATGTGTAAACCCAAGTCAAAGTACCTGGGGCACATCATCTCTCTGCCCAATTTGTCTGATGTAACAAAGGAACACAGCCGGGCGGCGGTGGCACACGCCTTTAATCCTATCACTCGGGAGGCAGAGGCAGGCAGATTTCTGAGTTCGAGGCCAGCCTGGTCTACAGAGAGTGTTATGGGACAGCCAGGGCTATACAGAAAAACTCTGTCTCGAAAAAACAAACCAAGCAAACAAACAAACAAAAACCCAAAGGAATGCATGAGACAGGTCTCATTACTCATGTGGTGTAGGTAATGGAGACAAAGAAGTGAAACCAATGAAGTGCTATACAGTTGAGAAGTGGGGTTGCCTAGGTTTGAATCCAGGATGAATTAATTCCCTTTGAAGCTTAATGTCTCTACCGCTGGATCACTGAGTGTCTGTCTGTCAACACCAGGACTTTATCTGTAGCTTCTCTTTTCTGTTTTGCTTTGATAATAAGCCTCCTGGGGCTATAGAAAAGATGGCTGAAGACTCAAAAGCACTAACTGGTCTTCCAGAGGACCCAGGTTCGATTCCCAGCATCCATGCATATGGTACCTCACAGCTGTCTGTGACTCCAGTTCCAGGGGATCCGACACCCTCTTCTGAGCTCCTCTGTCACCAGGCACAGTCATGGTGCAAAGACACGGTGCACAGACATGCACCTGGGCGAAACATCCATACACATAAAATCAATTGAAATAAACAAAGATTAGTTTTCCTTTGTCACAGTTCCCAAGCTAAAAAGGTGTGTCTTGTCTCCTCCCTGCTCTGACAGCTGGGGAGATTTGCAGACCTACAGCAGGACAAGGAAGAATAGGACTTACATTTGTAAGCCGGACTCGGGCTGCCAGGGGAGAGGCATATTCATTACCCGGTCGGTGAAAGAAATAAGGCCAGGGGAGGACATGATCTGCCAGCTTTATATTTCAAAGGTACTTCCTCGCCCTGATTGTGGATTTATTGCCTGCAGTGGCCTCGGGCTCTATGGGACAGAATGTGAAATGAAGCCAGTGGAAGGCAGAGGCGGAGATGAGACTGAGCCTGTCTCGTGCCTTGGATGCGATCAGTCCCAAACCTCACAGTCACAGTGCCCCTCGCCCTTGCGCAGTCCACCACTGGCCTGGCCTCACCAGGCCGACCTCTCCCGCAAATGGGTGAAAGCGTGGCTTGTGGAGGCCCTGCCTCATTTAGGAGAGGGGAGTCATCTAGGGAAGTTCATAGTCACGGGGAGTCACAGACCCCATGTGATATAGCAGGGAGGGGTCCTTCTAGAAGTGAGTGTGTGTGTGTGTGTGTGTGTGTGTGTGTGTGTCAGGGGGAGAAGGCACTGGCCTCCCCAAGACAAAATGTCCAAGAGCCTCTTGCAGAAGTCTCTTGGAGAAGGCAGCTGCCAGCCACGTAGTCCTGGGAGCCAAACGCCCCATGCTAGGACTCTGTAGCATTGTTCATGTGCTGAGACATCTCAGAATTGCTCGAAGCATTTGATAGCTCAGGAGCTGAGGGCACCCGAGCTATGGTTTGGTGGCCACCCCAAGGTCACCTGTCAGGTCCCAAAGCCCAAATCTGCTTCTCCTGCTCTCTACCCTGGGCTAGCCTGCTCTTTATACCTCTTAGCAATGCTGCAGCTAGCTCCCCGAGGAGGAGGTGGGAGCTAGACCTCTTCACCCGTGATTGCCACCTCCCACGTGTGGGTGACTTCTCTCCTCCCCACCCAGCCCTTCATCATCGACGGGTTCAAGTTTGACCTCCGGGTTTACGTGCTGGTGACCTCCTGTGACCCTCTCAGGGTTTTCGTGTACAATGAAGGACTGGCTCGCTTTGCCACCACCTCTTACTCCCACCCCAACACGGACAACCTGGTGAGCTGAGGGGACACACTGCTTCCTTCCTCCTTAGCATGATAACACCCTCAGAGTCTGGGGAGAGTGGAGTTAGGTCCTGTTACTGTTTCCCAGATGGGGAAACTGAGTCTCAGAGATGGGTTAAGCTGGCCAAGGTCACACAGCTCTGAGGGATACAGTTGGGCTGAACAGCTGTGTCCACTGTGCCAGTCTCACAGGGTCAGGGAGGCAGGGGCATTTCAGTACATGGACTATTACTAGTACAGCCTGCTTGGAAGGAGGGGATATATGTATACACACACACACACACACACACACACACACACACACACACACACATGAACCGAGTCACTGTGGAGCATCAGATGAGTACTGACTGTGGTCCAGATCCTACGGGGTTTCTCCTTCAGTCCTCCCAGGAGCCCTCCAAGATAGGGATCAGTATCCCCATTTTACAGATGAGATTAAAACCTGCAGAGTCTAGGGAACTTGCCTGGCTTCTCTCAGCTAGGCAGTGCTGCCTGTGGGACTTGTGGCTAGGCTTTCCTGACTCCCACACCTAAGCTACACTGCAAAGGCGCTCAAGAAGGGAAGGCTTAGCCGGGCGTGGTGGCGCACGCCTGTAATCCCAGCACTTGGGAGGCAGAGGCAGGTGGATTTCTGAATTCGTAGGCCAGCCTGGTTTACAGAGTTCCAGAACAGCTGGGCTATACAGAGAAACCTTGTCTCAAAAAAAAAAAAAAGAAGAAGAAGAAGCGAAGGCCATGGATACACTTTCCTAGTTGCCCCGCTTCCAATCTTCCTGTCCCCCAGTCTCAGAGAGAGCTATGGGATATCTGTTTTACCTTCTGTTTGCCCCTTTGCTTATGCCCATAAATTCGCTTCTCCCGTTAAGCCCGGGGGACTATGGGGGTGGGTGATCACTGTGCATGGTGCACGGAGAGGACCCAGAAGGCCCGTACTTCAGCCTGACCCACGGCCTTATGTCTTTCCCCAGGATGAGATCTGTATGCACCTGACTAATTATTCTATCAATAAGCACAGTTCCAACTTCATTCAAGATGCTTATTCCGGGAGCAAGAGGTAAGAGGGCCGCTGCCCCATCTTTCCAGGCTTCTACCCAAACCCACTCTGTCCCTGCCAATAGGGTCATCTTGGGTCACGTGATCTCGGCAACGCCTGCTTTGCCTCTCAGCCTCTCAGCCCAGAACAGACTCTTCCTGTCAGCTCTCTGGACTGTTAATCATTAAAAGGAGGCCCTGCTGTAAACCCTGGGAGGCTGGGAAGGAGGGAGATAAACACAAACGGTTTCCCCAGCAGAACACACACACACACCAAAACCTACCTTGTTACAGTTGCCCTCCCGACATTTCCAGATCAACAGACTTTATTGATTGCTAGGCTGCCAAGTGCGAGGGACTTGCCAGCTGTGATTCCGTGATTCCTCCGTCTGTAGTTCCCTGGGGTGTTGCTCCATTACAGATTCTCAACTGATGTGTCATGATGTCCTGAAGTCACCTGACCTGTGGCTAGCCAGCCTTCAGATTGGGGAAAACACGGGCTTTCCTAAGGCTTTGGTCCCTCCCTCCCCCCCACAAGCAGCTTTTCTGCTCAAGCGATTAAGTCCTTAGCTTGCATTTGAGAGAAAGGTAGACGGAGAAGTATGTGTGTGGCGGGCAGAGATGGGCAGATAGCCGGTGCCTGAGGATTTGCTGTTGGAGTTTCACCACCACACTGTGGCCAAGGCAGAGCGCCCTGGAGCTCAGGTGGAGCGTGGAGTTAGGTCCTGTTACTGTTTCCCAGATGAGGAAACTGAGTCTCAGAGATGGGTTAAGCTGGCCAAGGTCACACAGCTCTGAGGGATACAGTTGGGCTGAACAGCTGTGTCCACTGTGCCAGCCTCACAGGGTCAGGGAAGCAGGGGCATTTCAGTACATGGACTATTACTAGTACAGCCTGCTTGGAAGGAGGGGATATATGTATGTATGTATGTATGTATGTATGTATGTATATATACACACACACACACGCATATACATATATGTATGTATATATGTGTATATATACATACATATATATATATATATATATATATATATATATATATGAACCGAGTCACTGTGGAGCATCAGAAAATTGCCAAGCAGAGTATATTCACAGCAACAGGCAATGAATCATCAAGAAAGGGTTATGTAGCCGGGCGGTAGTGACTCATGCCTTTAATCCCTGCACTTGGGAGGCAGAGGCAGGCGGATTTCTGAGTTCGAGGCCAGCCAGCCTGGTCTACAGAGTGAGTTCCAGGACAGCCAGGACTACACAGAGAAACCCTATCTCAAAAAAAAAAAAAAAGGGTTATGCTATGTATGTATAGATGTGTATGTGTGTATGTATATGTATAGTGTGTGTATTTGTGTGTATAGTATGTGTTTTGTGTATATATACATGTGTACTGTGTACAGGTGTGCAGTTGTATGTGTATGTGTGTATAGTGTGTGTACATGTATGTTTTGTGTATATATACATGTGTGGTATGTACATCTGTGCAGTTGTGTGTTTGTGTTATGTGTGTATATATGTGTAGTGTGTGTACATATGTGTATTTGTGTGTGCATGTGTGTGAATTCTGTGCATACACGTGTGCATGTATGTATATGTGTGTATATGTGTGTGTTTGTGTCTGTGTGTGTGCATGTGGGTATTTGTATGTGTGTATATGTGTGTGGTATACTAGAGTTGGCCTCAAACTTGATTATAGTGGAAGATACTTTTACCTCCTGATCTTCTTGCCTTTACTTCCCCAAGTGTTTTAGAGAAAAGTCTACACATGTAGCTTAGGCTGGCCTAGAACTCGCTTTGTAGCCCAGGGTAGCTTCAAATCCCCACTCCTCCTCCCTTAAGTGCTGAGATTACAGGTGTGCATTGCCACACCCAACTTCAATCACACCCCCTTTTTAGAGGACACCAGTCCCATGTTGTCTGAAACTCTTACTCTTACCCAGACACTTGCTCTTACCCAGACAGATCCTGCAGTGTGGTTCAGAGCCCCTGGCGGGGGGCACCTAGCCTGTCACCCCCTCTCTGATGTTTATCCACTGAGTAAGCCTCCACAAGTTGCTTTGTCTCTGAACCTCCATTCCTGGGTTTTAGGATCCAGCCAATGATCCAGCCTGCCTCGTCCTGCCCTCTCGGTTGGGTCCCTGTGAGGCTCAGATGACCGATGCTGCAGCCCAGTATTGTTACTACTAGTGTTCTGTCGTCCCAGGGCCTTCTTTTATGAGAAATGATGTCATCGCCAGGCCTTGTGGTGTGGTTGTCATACAGTGGGGCTGGGTCCTAGCCCTTGGGAGCTCTTAGACTGAGGCAGGAGGATTATAAATTTCAGGCTAGCTTGGGCTAAGACCATGCTAAGACCATGGAGCCAGAGATAGGGATGGAGACAGACACAGGAGAGGGAGAAAGTAAACAAAGAGGAGGGAGAGAGGGAAGGAGGGAGGAAGAGAGAGGAGAGAGAGAAAATATAAATGTAAAAACATTGAAACCATACTAGGCCTCAGGCCCTCAGGCTCTGATGGACAGGCTATTGTGGGGACAGCCAGACCAAAATAAAATGTAGACACGTCGGTAATATCCTCCCCCTCTGGCAGTAGAATTCAACCCAAGGCCTCACACCTGCTAAACAAGAAAGTCCTCTAGCCTAGAGCTCAAACCCCCTCCAAGCCCTCAAATAACACCCGACCCTGTGCTTTTCCTGCTCTGACCTCTCCCTCTTCTCTGGCTCTTTCTCCATCTGAGCAGCCGGCTGCCCCCAGGGGCCCCCTCTGTCCTCTCCTGGCTCCCTCAGCCTCCTCGCTCCCCTAGGGACCCATCTCTTCTTGGCTCTGCAAGTGTGCCAGAGAGAGCCTGATTTTATAATAGAGCCACACCCACAACCCTTTCAGCCATGCAAAGATTAATCCACTTAAGAGGGCAGAGCCCTCCCAAAGGTCAGGTCTCCCAGCACGCCAGCACCGGGGGGTGGGGGTGGGGTGGGGGGGGTGGGGGTGGGGACAAGTGTCTAACACGTGAGCTTAGAGGGACACATCCAGCCCATAATATGTCCTGGCCGCTACTGCCCCTTCCCCTTTCTTCCCTCCCTCCCTTTCTGCCCACACCCCTGTTTTGAGAGCCCACCCCCTCATCTGCTGAGACCTTCTCATGCTCACTCTCTTGCCTCCTCAAAGTTGGCCACTGAGGTCAACTGTACCCCCAGTTCTGCCTTTACCGCCCACTGGGGTTCAAGGTCAGCAGGAGCAGGCATCCAGTTGGAGAGGAAAAGATAGAACAAGTGTGAGCCTGGAGGGCCTCTGGGCAGACGCCAGACCTCATCTTTCAGCGCGCCTGGCACACGCCTGGCACTTTGCAGTGAACCGCGTCACGGTGGAGCGATAGAAAGTTGCCAGGCAGAGTGTCTTCACAGCAGCGGGCGCTGAGTCATCAGGAAAGGGTTATGCTGTGCTTTGTAACCCGTGTTGTAGGAAATCAGGGAAATGCGTAGTCTATTTCAGGAAACTTTATTTCCCAATTAGGCAAATTAAAGTGTCACACACACACACACACACACACACACACACACACTAGAAAGGCTTGGCTTTCAACAATGTGGAAAATCCATGTATGCAAAACGTTTCAACCTGACTAAGGTGGGCAGAGAAATGCCTTTGTGTTGAGAGGCCTCCGCTTGTCTGTCCTCTAGACACATCCTGGTGCTTCGCATGCATTGATGGCCGCATTCCACAGCCCTCAGGCCTCCTATGACAGAGGTGGCAGTTGCACAGATGGTCACTTGTTCTGCAGTCGCTTCCACAAGCTCCTTGGCTGACACGCCCGCTCCTTCCTTTTTGTCCCTTCATGAGAGCCCAGTGAAAATGTTTTTTGTTGTTGTTTTGTTTTGTTTTTCGAGACAGGGTTTTTCTGTGTAGTCCTGGCTGTCCTGGAACTCACTCTGTAGACCAGGCTGGCCTCGAACTCAGAAATCCACCTGCTCTGCCTCCCAAGTGCTGGGATTACAGGCGTGCGCCACCACGCCCGGCTTTGAAAATGGTTTTTTAAAAATAATTTTAAAAGTCAGACAGTGGTGGTGCACTTAATCCCAGCACTTGGAAGGCAGAGGCAGGCGGATTTCTGAGTTCGAGGCTAGCCTGGTCTACAGAGTAAGTTCCAGGACAGCCAGGACTATACAGAGAAACCCTGCCCCCCCCAAAAAAGGAATTATATGTATTTATTTGGGGGAGGGGATGCGTACCATGATACCACAGTGCACACGTAGAGGTCAGAGGAAAACCTGCAGGAATTGGCTCTTCCTTCCTGTGTGTGGATCAAACTCTGGTCATCAGACTTGGCAGAAGACTCTCTCTGACAGGGTGGCTAGGCACCTCAGACTACTCAAGTCGGAGGTTTCCTGGGATGTGGGGCTTTATGTCTCAAATGGGGACCCTATAGTTTGCTTGGGACAGCTTCCTCTAAGTGTGGAAATGCTGTGGTCCTGCTGATCTCTGTGGGCAGCCCCAAAGCAGGACTTTGTTTTAGGGTCCCTAAAATCTCAGGTGATTGAAGTGTGTGTGTGTGTGTGTGTGTGTGTGTGTGTGTGTGTGTGTCTGTGTGTGTCTGTGTGTGTCTGTGAGAGAGAGAGAGAGAGAGAGAGAGAGAGAGAGAGAGAGAAATATCCACACACATTCATTCTTGCAGTTCTCCAACCAATACTCAGCCAGCTCTTTCTTCAGCCCACAGCTGTTTCTTAGAAAGTTCCCAGGCTATGTACCCTGAGGTTCTGAGGCCTGAGGAGTCTGGGCCTGTGCCTCCTACACGAGCACCCCCGTTCTGATCCAGCCTCCATGTCACTTTGGCTCAGATGTTCTTCCCCACGGTGTCTGGAACCTTATCATCCCCAGAAGTTCCTGGCTTTCACCATGCCATGGCATTGGCGGGCCAGGAATAATTCCCCTCTCTCGTCCAGGAAACTCTCCACCTTCAACTCCTACATGAAGAGCCATGGCTATGATGTGGAGCAGATCTGGAGGGGCATCGAGGACGTCATCATCAAGACGCTCATATCGGCTCACCCAGTCATCAAGCACAATTACCACACCTGCTTCCCCAGCCACACGCTCAACAGCGCCTGCTTTGAAATCCTGGGGTTTGACATCTTGTTGGACCGGAAACTCAAACCCTGGCTGCTGGAGGTAGGGAAGTTGGGGGTGTAAACTGTCCCCCCATTTCACAGTCAGCCAGCATCGTTGTCGTTGGGGACTCTGCCTTCCTGCTTCACCTGGGTTATTAGTTCAATTGGCTTCTGTCACTTTCTTTCCGTGGGGCTTGCTGCCCGTGGGGTGTCACGCCTAGGTGAGAAATGGCCACCAGAGGGGGGTAGACGGCTGGGAATTGTGCCTTCCCGAGGTCCAGATTTACAACTGCCACCTCTCTCAGGCAGAGTGGTTGTAAAGGCCCGCTCTCCAAGAAGAAGAAAGGAGAGGACCCTGGGCCTGAAAAGATTGGATCCAGTTTTGTAGGAGAGTACCAGAACAGAGAAATGGTGTGTGTGTGTGTGGGGGGGGGGGTGATTGGGGAATAGTTGTGGGGGGGAGGACTTATGCGACGCATGGTGGGGGGGGAGACTGGGAAAGGGGAAAGCCTTTGGAATGTAAACAAAGAATATAGAATAAAAAACATACAGTGGAAAAAAAAAAGGTCCGCTTTGCCTCGAGGCTGTTCCTTCTTAAAAACTTGGTCGCCCGTGATTGGTTTCTAAAGGGAGCAGCTTTGCCTGGTTCTCAGGGACCTGGGGTACCCAATTCCAAGCACCAGTGCAGAGAATTCTGTGGTCAGAGTGGGGAAGCACAATCCCACGCCCTAGGTAGGAAGAGGAAGAGATCTCTCTGATCAGGCTGCGCTTCCTGATTAGATTCCGTAGGCAGCTTAAGCCGCCATTCAGTGAGCACTAGGGGCAAGCGTGTGGAATTCCGGGGCCCTTCCCTCCCGCACTCTGGACCGGCACACGGGACCTGGATTCTCAGGCTGGGGAAGGCGGGGCTTTGTCGGGAGCTCCTCCCACCCAAGGACAGAATGAGGTGGCAGCACAAGCTTCCGAAGCTGCTGGCACGACGCCACAAAAGTCACACCGCTCCTCTGAACAACATGGACTCTCCCGGGGTCGGGAACTGGTCTTCTAGCTGCCTCCTCCTTCAGTCCCGATCGGCTTCTAGACAGAATCACTCTCGGGATTTCCCTCTGTATTTTCTTTTATCCCCTGCCCTGCCCCCACCCCTTTCCTCAGCCTGTAGTCCTGCCAGACCCGGAACTCTCTATAGACCAGGCTGGCCTTGAACTCACAGAGCAGAGATCCACCTGCTTTTGCCTCCCGAGTGCGGGGATTACGGGGATTAGAGCATGTGCCACTTCCTCTGGTGTTCTTGTTTCCCTCTCCTCTCCCCGCCTCCTCCACCTCTGCCTTCTCTTCCGGGTTCCTTCCTTTCCCTCATTCCTCCCAACCTGCCTTCTTTCCTTCTCTCTCTCTCTCTCTCTCTCTCTCTCTCTCTCTCTCTCTCGACTTGTTTGTTTGAAATCGGGTGCTGCTTTATAGCACAAGCTATTCTGGAACTTATTGTATTTTAGCCTCCAACTTGTGGAAATTCTCCTGTCTCGGCCTCCTAAGGGGGGTTACAAGCACGAGCCACTTATGTCTGGTTAAACCTGTGGCTTTAGACCTCTGCCTTCCTCCTCAGTGTGTGTAGAGCACAGTTTATGAGAGAGAACACGCACCTGCCTATAGAGAGGAAACTTTTCTAGCTTCCAGAGGAGAAAGAACTGAAATAAAGAGCTGGTGAAAAAGGGCGGTACAGCCTTTGATCCCAGCACTCAGGGAGCTGAGGCAGGTGCATCGCTGTGAATTCCAGGTCAGCCTGGTCTACATAAGTCCAGGCTAGATAAGGCTTCATGGGGAGACCCTGTCGCAGACACAAACAGAACCCCGCCTGGTTATTAGAGGGATTTCCACTTCCTGCCTTCCCTGCTTTCTTCCCTGCAGCTCCAGTCCCACGCATGCGCACAGCCAGGGCCGTGGGGGTGGAGTCTTGGCCTCATCTCTGCTTTCACACTGGTCAGTCAGCCCCATCCCCAACTGATGTCTTCTCTTCACAGGTCAACCATTCTCCAAGCTTCTCCACTGACTCCAAGTTGGATAAAGAGGTGAAAGACAGCCTGCTCTATGACGCGCTGGTCCTCATCAACTTGGGGAGCTGTGACAAAAAGAAAGTCTTGGAGGAGGAGAGACAGCGGGGACGGTTCCTGCAGCAGTGTCCAAATCGGGAGATGAGGTAGAGCACAGCCTCCGGATGCAGGCAGCCGGCTCTCAGCCTGCCCGGCCCTCGGTTAAGATTGCCTGTCCTGGGCCCAGCTGTGACGAAAGTCTGCTGGTTCTGTGACCTTTTTTGTCACTTCCCTGGAGGCTTGGGGATCTCGTTGTGAAGTGGAACTGTGTATACATAAGCTATTGGGGGCACTGAGTGACGTCACCCATCTGAAGCCTTACCCGCACCGTGGTTATTAGAAATTGTGAAGGTCCTTGCCCGTTGGGCCAGTGATGTGGCTCTGTAGGTAAAGGCACACTCGTGCTTGGCGTGGTGGCACACGCCTTTAATCCCAACCCTTGGGAAGCAGAGGCAGGTGGATCTCTATGAGTTCAAATCCAGCCTAGTCTAAAGAGAGTTCCAGGCTAGCTGGGGCTTCACAGAGAAACCCTGTCTTAAACAAAACCAACCTACCAACCAACCAAACAAACCAAAAAACCAAAAAAGGCATTTGCCATCAGTCAGATGGCCTGGATTCTATCCCAAGATGCCATAGGACAGAAGGAGAGAACCAACTTCTACAACCTATCCTTTGACCTCTATGTACCCTCTGTGGTGTGTATATGTATACGTATACACACCACAGAGGGTACATATATACATATATACACACTAAATAAATGAATGTAAAACAAAAAGATTCCTAACTGTATTTTATTGTTAAAGTACTTGGCTAGCACTTCTCTCCTGGGAGAGAAAGACAGGATACACACACACACACACATACACACACACACACACACACACACACACATAGAGGGAGAGGGAGAGGATCTCTGTTGTAGTCATGTGTATGTGTACGTGCTCGCATGTGTGTGTTATATGCACATGTTGGGGGGGGTAGCCTGTGCATACTTGTGTGCGCATGTACAGCGGGCATCAGGCACATTGTCACTCCACCTCATTCCCTTGAGACAGGGTCCCTCAGTGACTCTGGAGCAAAACCGTTGGCCAACTGTGTGTGTGTGTGTGTGTGTGTGTGTGTGTGAATAGACACGCCCAGCCACGCCCAGCTTTTTAGGGGAACGCTGGGGTCTGAGGGAAGTCCTCCAGCTCTTGTACTATCTCTCCAGCCCCCAGCCCTGGCTTTTTATCTTTTTGTTTGTTTGCTTTCTTTAGATGCGTTCTTTCGTTTGTTCCTCTTGGGCTTTTGTTGTTGTTGTTGTTTGTTTGTTTTGTTTTGTTTCTGAGATAGCATCCTGTGTACTTCAGGTTCCCAGAGACCTTGCAACCCTCAGGCTGCCTCAGCCTCAAAAGTGCAGGGATTCCAGGTACATGCCACTGTGCCCAGCTCCGTGGATCGTTGCTAACAAATTGTAATCCTATGTAGAAGGCTAATTTGTTTTTGTTTTTGTTTTTTTTTTTCGAGACAGGGTTTCTCTGTGTAGCCCGGGCTGTCCTGGAACTCACTCTGTAGACCAGGCTGGCCTCGAACTCAGAAATCCGCCAGAAGGCTAATTTGTGGTGGAGAATCAGAACAGTATTTTTTATTTTTCTGCTCTAATGGTAACCTAGGTGCCTTACTGCCTCCAGCTGCTAGCCGAGGCCTGGTCCTAGAAGCTTCTAGCCTCCGTACAATCTGATCTAGGCCTGGAAATGTTTTAAGCCTCTGACACTGCTGAATAAACTCTAGCCCTTTCGAGCTCTTTCTGAACTCTGAAAGAGTCAACTGGTCAGCTCAGTTGTTCTGGCTCAAACTCCTCTTCAAGCTGACTGATCCAGTCTGGCTTCTCTCAGCTTCTCCTGAATTGCTCTGGTGACCTCAAACTAACTCTGCAATCTGTTCTAATCTCCTGGCCCTTTCCCGTTCTCTGTCTCCTTCTTCTATCTTCACCCATGTCTAGCTTATTCTTTCTTCAACCCGCCTCTGTAAAGTTGTCCTGGCACAGCTGCCTCCTTCCTGTCTACCATGTTGTTCTCTCTTAAGTAGCTCCCGTTTCCTCCCTCTCCTCATGAGAGTTGGGCGTGTCCTATTCTGTCAAATCTTTCTCTGATTCATCACTTTGACTGCCATTCAATTAGACTTCCCTTTTTTAAAAAAAAATTAATTTTAGCCGGGCGGTGGTGGCGCACGCCTGTAATCCCAGCACTCGGGAGGCAGAGGCAGGTGGATTTCTGAGTTCGAGGCCAGCCTGGTCTACAGAGTGAGTTCCAGGACAGCCAGGGCTACACAGAAAAACCCTGTCTCAGAAAAAAAAAAACCCAAAATTTAATTTTATTTTTTACTTACTCACTTTACATCCCTTTCACTGCCCCCCTTCTGGTTACTCCTTCCACAATCCTTCCCCCCCCCATCTCCCTCCCTTTCTCTTATGAGTGGCTGGGGGTCCCCTCAGTATTCCCCCACCCTAGCATTTTAAGTCTCTTTCAGGATAAGCGCTCCCTCTCCCACTGAACACAGACAAGGCGGCCCCAGTTAGAAGAACATATCCCACATACAGGCAACGGCTTCTGGGATAGTCCCAGTTGTTTGGTACATACATGAAGACCAAGCTGCACATCTGCTACATATGTGCAGGGAGGCCTAAGGTGTATGTTTTTGGTTGGTGGTTCAGACACCGAGAGCCCCAAGAGTCCAGGTTAGTTGACTCTGTGGGTGTTCCCGTGGAGTTCCTATCTTCTTTAGGACGCATAATCCTTCCTCCTTTTCTTCCATTAAGAGTCCCCAAGCTCCTTCCACTGTTTGGGTGTGGGTGTCTAGCAGTCTGAGTCAGCTGCTGGGTGGAGCCTCTCAGAGGACAACAAGCTCTTGTCTGCAAGCAAGACAGAGTATCCCTGCGGTGTCAGGGACTGGTGCTTGTCCTTGGGATGGGTGTCAAGTTGGGCTGGTTATTGGTTGGCCAGTCCCTCAGTCTTAGCTCCCAACCCGATGCCTACATTTCTTGCAGACATGATGAATTTTGGGTTGAAAGATTTTTGGGTGGGTTGGTGTCTGTATCATCCCACTGGGATTCCTGCCTGGCTACAGGAGGTGGCCTCTTCAGGTTTCACATCCCCAGTGTTGCGAGTCACATTACTATCACATGATGATTTAGAAATTACCAGTCTAAGAAACAAAAGCAGTGAGGTGGTGGTGCACATACCTTCGATCCCAACACTCAGGCAGGTGGTGAATCTTTCTGGATTCAAGGCCAGAATGGTCTACCGGGTGAGTTCCAGGACAGCCAAAGCTACACAGAGAAACGCTGTCTCCAGAAACCACAGACAAAGCAGCAAAAGCGCTGTCACCTCTGCCCTGTTCTGTGCTGACACCCCCTCCCTCCCCACCATTTGCCCCAGAACTAGGTCTTGCTGCTGCAGAGTGGGTCCGTTGCCAGGAGACCCCGAGTCTGGTCCAGGAGGAGGGGTTTTGCTGCTTTTCAGATCCCACGGAGCCTTGCGAGACCCTAGGCCAGCAACACCCCATCGGCATGCCTAATGGCACCTGTCTCCCTGCACTCTGTGTGCCCAATGTGGTCCTGGGCCAGGAGCCAAGGACACCAGGACCCTTCATAGGAAACTGACATGGATAGGCTTGGCTCGGCTAGTGACAGCTCCAAGCTCTAGAGCTGGGGCTGCCCGCTGCCCGGGACCCCAGAAGGCCTTGTACTGTGCCTCGCTGCTGTCTCTTACACCTTAGTTGTCACACCGAGGGCCTCTCTTGTGCGGTAGATAGCTCAGTGGCTCGTGGTGCCCCTGCCGTATAGGAAGCTTACCTTGCTACCCTACCTGGTCTTTTTCTCCTGGGGGGGGTGTGTGTGTGTGAGTAAGGTCACCACAGCTCATAAAGGCTCATTACGTCCATCCAAGAAGCCTTCAAATGTAGCAAAATAGGAGCTTCTAGTCTCCAGAGAAGGGTAATGAGGGCCGTGAATGGGAAGATGGCGACAGTCTGCCCAGTCAGACTAAGCCAAGGGGGAAATGGGTTTTACCCATAAAGGGAGAGAATTTGGTTGAGCTGTCAGACCCTTGTAACCAGCTCCTTAGAGCACTGTGACACTGACTGTCCCAGATGTGCTAGAACCCCCCTTCAGAAACATTCTTGCTTTTTTGGGGAGAGGGGAGGTTCCAATACAGGGTTTCTCCCTGTAGCCCTGGCTGTCCTAGAACTCACTCTAAACCAGGCTGGCCTCAAACTCAGAAATCCACCTGCCTCTGCCTCCCAAGTGCTGGGATTAAAGGCGTGCACCACCACCGCCTGGCTCTTATGTGCAGGGCTCTAGATGACACCCAGCTTGGATATGTTTCTTCCAAGAAAATGTAACTGTTGCCCCGCAATCTGTTTTCCCACAGGCTGGAGGAAGTCAAGGGTTTCCAGGCCGTGAGGTTACAGAAAACAGAGGAATACGAGAAGAAGAACTGTGGAGGCTTCCGGCTCATCTACCCCGGTCTGAATTTGGAGAAGTATGACAAGTTTTTCCAGGACAATAGCTCCCTCTTCCAGAACACTGTTGCTTCCAGAGCCAGAGAGCTGTATGCACGGTAATGGCTTCCTTTAGGGCTGAGGTGCACAGGGTGTTCGGGTAACTGTGTGCTCCTCTGGGTGGCCCAAGGTAGCGGGAGGATTTCTGTGTCCCAGTTCCCAAGTGACAGTTCTGTCAGTTTGCAGCTGACAGAAGAACACCCTGTCGGGGTCTCACCAGGACCAGAAACTGCTTCCAGTTTCCACAGCACAGGGAGCCGCTCAATACATGATCTGCTATTTTAGATACTCATCCTTGAGACAAATGCCCCGGCCCACTGCTGCCTCAAAAGTGTTATACATCCAGGTTATATGGAATCCAAGGGGTCTTGAAGAGAGCCATCCAATTAGGTCCAGTCCTTACCAAGCACCTCACTTATGAGAGAGGAAGTCAGAGCATAGAGGTCAGATATCAAGATGACACTGGAAGAGCCGGGCGGTGGTGGGGCACGCCTTTAATCCCAGCACTTAGGAGGCAGAGGCAGGCGGATTTCTGAGTTCGAGGCCAGCCTGGTCTATAGAGTGAGTCCCAGGACAGCCAGGGCTATGCAGAGAAACCCTGTCTAGAAAAAACAAAAAAACAAAAACAAACAAAACAAAACAAAAGATGACAGCGAAGGACTTAGAACTAACCTGTCTCCTGACTCCTGAGACGGAGGGATGTCATCTGGTCCACTGTCTGTGGTCCAGTCCCAGTGTTCACTGGCCAGAGAGCCCAGCAAATGAAGTGGCCCAATGTGGGGGTCCCTTGCTTTAACCCCCGACCCAGGCCTTCTTTCCAGAGAAGGGGGAGGGATGGGGGTACAGTGGGGTGAGACGTAGCTCTTCCTTGGAAGCGTGCTATTCCCCAGACTGGGGATGGCTGGATGAATGGTCCTTCCTTATCTGCTCTGCTCCTGGGCCTTCGGTCACTTGTGTGCAGACCCTCCATCTTGCAGTCCATCTTCTTTTTACTGTTGGTTTTACATGTATACGTGTTTTGCCTGCTTGTATATCTATGCATACAGTGTCTGCAGAGTCCCGAAGAATGCATCAGATCCCCCTCATAACAGCAGTGAGACGCCACGTGGATGCTAGGAATCGAACCAGGGTCTCATGGAAGACCTGTGCTCTTTACCACTGAGCCATCTCTCCAGCCCCCTCTCCGTCCTATCTTATCCATCCCCTAGGAAGAGCGCCGGCTCCCTTGCCCATGACACTCATCTGTTCTTCAATCGACAGGCAGCTGATCCAGGAGCTGAGGCAGAAACAGGAAAAAAAATTCTTCCTTAAAAAGGAGAGGAAGGAAGAGATCCAGGGCGAGTCTGTGGGTGAGCAGGCCAGAGACAAAATCATGCGGCTCCAGCGACAGAGACAGCAGCTGAAGTGCAAGACGGCCATCTGTCCCCCCAAACAAGTAAACTCCCATGAGGGGGGCGTGTGTCTAACCAGCACCTTGCCCCGGCTTGGGCCGATCCGTGGGAGGGTGCCGCGGAGACCTCTACTCCGAGCACAGACACACTGACGGGTTGCCTGAAGGGCTGGACTACAGGAAGGGGGTCTAAAAAGGGGGTCTAGAAGGAGAGAAGAGCCTGGCATCCGTCCGTCCGTCCGTCTGTCCGTCCGTCCGTAGGAGGATCCCTCCATCCTGGTGCTAGAGGATGCTCACACTGGTCTATCTCTGGAAGTAAGAGCCTCCTGGCCACGCTGGAGACTTAGCCTCATGAGCCCCTGTAGGGAGTGTGCCCCACAACTATGTATACTCAAAGTCCTCGTCTCTGACCTGGATGGGAATGCCCCCTTGAGCAGGCTCTCAGGGGGCTTCTGGGAGACACCCTCGGGACACTCCATGGGGATGACTAAGCAGGGCAGGGTGCTTCCGACCTAAGGGCAGCCCAGCCCCTGACGAGCCGCCTCACTGTCCTGGGATCTGAGTCTTTGGATTTCTCCGTTTCCAGTTCTCTTCTACCTCAGTGGTACAGACAACTTTTCAACACATCTTACCATTTTTGTTTTGCTTTGTTTCTTAAAGATAGCCGTCTCATGTAACCCGAAACTTACTAGGTAGCTCAAGATAAAGAGGAAATTTTCATCCTCCAGTTTCCCTGAGTGCTAGGATTATGGGCACGAGGCGAATACCGGCACGAGGCAAAAAGCCTGGTTAATAGTGCTAGAGGCTGAACCCAGGGTCTCACGCATACTAGGCTGCTAATGAAGCAATATTGCCAGCTTCCCTCCAATCTTTTATTTATTTTCAAAAAGTCTTGCACTCACTGTGGAGCCCTTGATGGCAGGCCTGAAACTCACTCTGTAGACCATGCTGTAAGTCACAGTTACCCTCCTGCAGGAGTTCTGGGATCACAGGAACGAGCCACCATGCCTGATAATCTTCTTAGTCTTGAAGACTTCACCTGGAAGGGCTAGAGCTGGGTTGGAGACTATTTTCAACTTTGTTGGGGGTGTGGTGTGGGAGTGCGGGTTGGGGGGGACAGCGTCACAGACTCTTTAGGAATCTGGCGAAAGCTATGGAATATTTTTTGCCATCAAGTATGCCCTGTACTGTTTGAATTTCAAGTGGCTAAGGGACTCCCTCTCACAATCCAGCCATGAGCTTTGAAGGGAACCCAGGCTGTGCGCTCCAGAGTAGGAAGTCTTTGGTGTCTCCCTCTTGCTTTCTCCTCTCCTCCTTCGCACCTTCCCTGGGGTGCGGATGAATCCGATGGTGGACAGGACCCCGTTCCCCACGGGCTGCGTGTTTGCTTTCCTTCTTCCCAGTCCTTCCGTCCAGTGACCTTAGTGTCCTGCACATCTGGCTTGCTCTTGAATATCAGAGGTTTCAAGAAAAATGAAACTTCCGGTAGCCTCGACCAGAAGGACTCCAAGAAGGAGGCCATCCTCATGCCCTGCAAGCCCGTGTCGGCGAGGAACTACAATTCTGTCCCCGACCTGAGGAGTTCAAACCCCAGCTGCTCTGAGCTGGAGTTCCATATGGCCAATTCCAAAATCAAGGAAGTCAAGTCGGCCTTTTCGGTGAGCATAGTCAGCAGTGCCCAGGTGAGTGGAGGGCCGTGCTCTGGGAGTGGGTGGGGAGAGTCTTGCTTTCTTGTCCTTTCTCTGTCCCTAGCTTGTAGCTCTTCGAGTACCCACCGCTGCTGCTGCTTGAGCCTCAGTTTCCCCACTTGTGAAGCTCAAACAGTGGGTCGGCATACCTGCTGGGAGGGTGGGCCTGGGATGGGTTGAGGAGCACCTCTCCCACAGCTCCTTTTCTTAGGCAGGTCACTGTTGACGTCAGCCAGTCTCAAACAGGACCACGTGTCCTCTTATGGTTCTAGAACCTCCAGTGTGGGCAGGGCCAAGCTTCCTCTGAAGTCTCTGGAGAGGAAAGCCTTTTTTTTTTTTTTTTTTTGTTTTATCATAGTCTGATGGCTGCTGGCAAGCATTGATCAGTGACAACAGTGATCAATCAATCTGTTTTTATTTGTTTTGAGGCTGGGTCATCACTAATTCTAGAAATCTCTGTGTCTGCCTCCTGAGTGCTGAGGTTAGACATGTGTCAGCACACCTGTGATAAACCCATCTTGATGAGGTCGGTGAGGTAAAGCACACCTATGGTTCCAGTTATCTGGAAGGCTGCTGAAACAGGAGAGTCACTTAAGCTCCAGAACTGAGAGCTAACCTAGTCCATCTTAAGTATTTATTTTATTTTATTTTATTTTATTTTATTTTATTTTTTATTTTATTTCATTTTAGTGTGTGTGTGTGTGTGTGTGTGTGTGTGTGTGATTGTGTGTGTGTGTGTGTGTGTGTGTGTGTTTACCCCTTGAATGTAGTGCTAACAGGTCAAGAGGGGCTATTGGATGCCCTGGAACTGGAGTTACAGGCAGTTGTGAGTGGGTGCTGGGAACTGAACCTGGGTTTTCTATGAAAACAGCAAGAGATCTTAACTGTAGAGTCATCCCCCCCCAGTCTATCCCATCTGCATATACAGTAACTGTTCCAAACACAGAATCAGATATAAAGACTTCCTATCTTCTGCTTCCATGGTCACAGGTTCAATAATGTGACAGATCAAAAAAATGTTTTAAAAAAATGACATCTTTACTAAACATATACATTTTTAAAAAAATGCATTTGTGCATGTGGATATTCACGTGCCTATCTATGTGCGTGACAACCTTAGGTGTCAGTCATCAGATACCATCCACTTTGTTTCTTGAGACAGGAGCTCACTGGTTTGGAACTCACCAGTAGGCTAGGCTAGCTGGCCCATATGCCCCTGAGTCCTTCTGTCTCTATGTCTCCCCTGCTAGGATTACAAGTCTAAGCTTCTAAAACAAACAAACAAAACAAGCCCTGAGTTCCGAGGATCAAGCTCCAGGCCTCATGCTTGGGAGACAAGCACTCTAACATCTGAGTCAGATCTCTCCAACCCCAGTCTTCATTTCTTGCACTGCTGAGGATTGAACCCAGGGCCTTGAGCATGCCAGGCAAGTGCTCTATCGCTGAGCTGATCCACCCCAAGCCCTGGTATCTGAGAGCTTTTAATCCCAGTACTCGGGAAGGCAGAGGCAGGTGGATCTCTGAGTTTGAGGACAGCTTGGTCTACAGAGAGAGTTCTAGAACAGCCAGGGCTACACAGAGAGACCCTGTCGAAATACACACACATATTTCCAAGCTTTTGTTTTTGAGATGGGGTCATTCTGTGGCTCTGGTTGGCCTCAATTTTGCTGTGTAACTCAGGCCGGCCTCTCAGGTGCCTCCTGCTCCTGCATCCTGGGTGCCATGATAGAGGAGAAGTATGTGCCACTGTGCCTAGCATCGGCATGCAGACATTTTCCTTGACATCACTCCCTAAACAACATTGTGACAGCTATTTATGTGGCATTTCCACTGCAATAGGCAGTATACGTCCACCTAGAGGTGATTCGAAGTCTATGAGAGGCAGCTGTGGTGGTGCGCACCTGTGATCCCAGCTCTTGAAAGGTGGAGGCCGGAAGATCTGTGGTTCAAGGTCATCCTTGGCTACAGGGAGGTCAGCCTTGTCTCGAAAACGTAAACAGTGAGGATGAAGAACCATCTGGATGAGACTCGTAGGTGGCACACGAGTACTGCATTTTATAGAAAGGACCTGATGGCCCTTGGATTTTGGTATCCTTGGGGCGAGATGTCCCTGGACCAGTCCTCTTTGGACACTAAATGGCAACATTTACAGCTCTTCCATTCCAGATCCAAGCCAAAGAAATGAAACGGTAACAACGAAGCGCTGAGAGAGGTTATTCAGCAGTCACATGTCTAGTTCTTATTTGAAAGAAAAACAAAACAAAACAAAAAGCCAAAAAAAAAAAAAAAAAAAAAAAGCAAAACCGAAGTGTGGTGGTGAATGCCTTCTTTAATCCCAGTACTTGGAAGGTGAGGCAGGAAGCAGAGACAGGAGGATATTTGTGAGTTCAAGGAGAGAGTAGTCGACAAAGTTCCAGGACAGCCAGGGCTACACAGAGAAGCCCTGTCTTGAAACAAAACAACACAAAACAACAACAACAGGTGACTCTGGGCCAGGTATGGGGAATCATGCTATTAATCTCACGCTTGTCAGGCAAAAGTGGGTGGATCTCTGAATTCAGGCTGGTGTACATAGTGAGGTCCAGGATACAGAAGGATATATACAGGGACCCTGTTTTAAAACAAACAGGGCTGAAGCCAGGCAGTGGTGGCGCACGCCTGTAATCCCAGCACTCGGGAGCCAGAGGCAGGCAGATTTCTGAGTTTGAGGTCAGCCTGGTCTACAGAGTGAGTTCCAGGACAGCCAGGACTACACAGAGAAACCCTATCTCGAAAAACTAAAAAAAAGAAAAAAGAAAAAAAAAAGAAAAGAAAAAAAGGATTTAATAAGATTAATTTTTAAAAATCTTATACACTGGGCAGTGGTGTCATACACCTTTTAATTCTAGCACCCAGGAGGCAGAGGCAGGTAGATAGATCTCCTGTGAGTTCAAGGATAGCCTGGTCTACAGAGCTACAGAGTTCCAGGATAGCCAGGTTTATACTGTAAAATGGTGTCTCAAAACGACAAAAGCAAACAAGTCAATAAAATAAATAAAGAGCGTGTGTGTGTGTGTGTGTGTGTGTGTGTGTGTATCAGTTTACATGTACACCATGTGTGTCGGGTGTTCATAGAGACCAGAAGAGGTCACTGGGAACTAGAGCCACTTTTCTAGCCCCGAGCACAGGTTTTTTTTTTTTTTTTTTTTTTTTTTTTTTGGTTTTTCGAGACCGGGTTTCTCTGTGTAGCCTTGGCTGTCCTGGAACTCACTCTGTAGACCAGGCTGGCCTCAAACTCAGAAATCCGCCTGCCTCTGCCTCCCAAGTGCTGGAATTACAGCCGAGCAGTTCTTAACTCACCACTGTCACCATTTCTGTTTCTTCCAGGAGCAAGGAGGGTCCCTCTGCCTCCCACAGTCTCATCCAGGCTGTCCTCTTTTCCAGCACATATCATCTGTAGAAACTTCCCCAGACGCCACAGCCCCCATCTCAACCTCTCTCGAGTCCCTGGCAAGCATGAGCCTCTCCACCAGCCCTGAGTGCAGCAGCCCTGAGAGCATCCGTATGGTCTCCTATAGCCGCAAGCAGCAGAAGGCCTCCCACAAGCTGAGCCAGGAGAGGAGATCCAAGCCTCTCATGTTTTCCAAATCCAGGCAGTTGGACCTGAACTGTGCCTCGATGAAGAATGACATTAAGAGGCAGTATCTGATGTCTGAGATCCTGCAGAAGGTTCAAATGAAGAAGAAACGCCCCTTGTTCCCGACTCCCAAGTCGCGTGAGTACTAGGGTAGGCTGGGCTGTACCAAGAGCCTAGGCGCTGGAGTTGGCTTTCTCTTACTGTGACAAAATGGCTCCTGTCGTTAACTTCTAAAGAGGATACACTGGTTTTAGGCTCATGGCTTTCAAAGGAATGGTGGACGACTGGGCAGACCCCCAGTGCTTTAGTTCTTGGATGGGAGTGAGCCTTCATAGCCGTGGTAGGGAGGCCAGGGTGAGACTCAGTACTGTGGCTAGCCACTGTAGACTCCACTGACGTCCAAACTGTTAGGGCCCAGCCTGGTGGCACATGCCTGCGGTCTCAGCAGTCAGGAGGCCGAAGCAAGAGGATCGTGAGTCTGCAGCTAGCCTGAGTGACACAGCAAGACACTTTCTCAAAAAAAAAAAAAATACATAAACACATAAATAAATAAATAAATAAATAAATGCCAGCCGGGCGGTGGTGGCGCACGCCTTTAATCCCAGCACTTGGGAGGCAGAGGCAGGTGGATTTCTGAGTTCGAGGCCAGCCTGGTCTACAAAGTGAGTTCCAGGACAGCCCGAACTATACAGAGAAACCCTGTCTCGAAAAATAAATAAATAAATAAATAAATAAATAAATAAATAAATAAATGCCAGCACCTACAATGGGCAGCTCACAACCGTCTGTGTAGCTCCACTGCCAGGAAATCCAAAGCCCCCTTCTGGCCTCCTTGGGCACCTGTATCCATATGGTTCACATATATAGACGAGTGTGAACATACACATCAATAAAAGCAAATAACATGTTTATTTTATGTACTTGGGTCTTTTGTCTGCATACATGTCTGCGTACCCTATGCCCTTGGAGGATTCCCTGGGATTGGAGTTGTAAGCCACTCTGGGATTTGAACCTAGGTCCTCTGGGAGAACAGCCAGTGTCTTAACTGTTGACCTATCTTTTTAGCCCCAACAAATAAAATGTTTAAAGATATAAATAAATGGGATTAGAGAGATGACTCAGTGGTTAAGAGCACCGACTGCACTTCCAGAGGTCCTGAGTTCCACTCCCAGCACCCACATGGTGGCTCATGAGCATCTGTAGTGGGATCTGGTGCCCTCTTCTGGCCTGCAGGCATACATACATGCAGGCAGAACACTATACTTAATAAATAAATAAATCTTTAAACATATATAAATAAATAAAAATGATCAGGACTGGTGATATGGCTCATGGATAAAAGGGGGATTGCCAGGTAACCCTGATGTCCTAAATTTGATCACTGGGACCCCCCTAAAGGTGTATGGGAAGAAATGACTCCTCAAAATTGTTCTTTGACCTCCACCTGTGTGCTGTGGTACATCCACCCACATAATAAATAATAATAATAATAATAATAATAATAATAATAATAATAATAGTTTAAAAAATGAGTGGTTTGGAGAGATGGCTCAGCAGTTAAGAGCACTGGCTGTTTTTGACCCAGGTTCAATTCCCAACACCCACATGGCTACTCACAGCTCTCTGTAACTCCAATTCAATGCTCTGTTCTGGCCTCCATGGGCATCATCAGGCATACATGTGGTACACAGACAGACATACAGGTGAAACACTGATTAAAAAAAAAAAAGTAAGCTAGGCGGTGGTGGCGCACACCTTTAATCCCAGCACTTGGGAGGCAGAGGCAGGTGGATTTCTGAGTTCGAGGCCAGCCTGGTCTACAGAGTGAGTTCCAGGACATCCAGGGCTACACAGAGAAACCCTGTCTTGAAAAAAACAAAAAACAAACAAACAAAAAAAAGTAAAAATAATTATCACCCCCCCCCAAAAAAAACCAAAGAAAACAAAACCAATAGTGACAAGATTCAAATTATATAGGATTAAAGAGAGGGGAATCAGTTGGAATAGACCCAAAGGTTTTGGGACTCCCAGGCCAAAAGGGATCCTCTTTTCTATCCAATGATGGAGGCGTGGCCCATGCTCTTAGAGAGTCTCCATCCCCACTGAGCAAAAGAGTCATTAGAGTGCTGGCATTCAACATTCCCAGCTCTTTTCATATGAGCCCCATCATCTGTGCCAATCTTGGGAGATCAAAGAAACTGAATGGAGCAGAGAAGCAATGGCTGACTTTGATTCCAAGACCTTTAGCCAGTTTGGGGGCATGGGAGCCTGGTAGGAGGCCTCCAGGAATCTGTGCTGACCGATGATGCCTTTCCAGAATACCCATCCCTGTCCAAGGAGCGGTGCCCTCACAGCCGCAGCTCTGGCAGGAAGAAGGTGATGGCTGCACCCTCTGTCGTCGTCCTGCAGGCGACTCACAGCCACGTTGAATCTCTGAACGACCTCCTGGTCGTTGCCACTCAGGCCCGACTGGACCCTCGACCCAGCAGAAGCCACTCGGGCACTACGAGGGACGGCGGCCCACAGGACCCAAAGTACACTGCCACTGCCTGATGTCTGGCCAGAACGGGCGTGAGAGGAATCAGGTGGGTTCCAGCCTTAGTCCACAGATAGGTCATCTCCATGTCGGCTCCTCTCTTTATCCTTCCTGGAGTGTTGGCTACGGAGGAGGCTAGATGGGTTGATGGAGACCTACAGGTAAGTCGGCGGCTCGGACTCTCCTCAGAATGAGATCCTTGCGTGCCCTCTTTCTGCGGTGCTGAGCCGCCTCCATCACGAGGTATACCTTACCCGTGCCTTCCGCCTATGGCTGAGGTGGAGACAGCCATAAATACACATCCCAGAACCAGAAAGAACCATGTCAACCTCAATGGATTGACACTCACGTCTCTTAGGATGTACAGGCTTGGCTCCAGCCTATGTCGCTATCCTAAAGGCTGGCACTGTAATGAAAGGGGTGGAATGACAGAACCAGGAAACCTGGAGGATTCCACTGCGTGGAAGGACCGGGGTGGGGTGGGGGGAGCCTGTAAGGAGCACTCTCTCAGAGTCTGGGGCCTCTGAAGGCAAGTTGTGTAAAAGAATCCATGAGAAGAGATTGGTGCTATTCACAGGCCCACTGTGGCCCTCACTCCTGCATTGGAAGCCAGATCGTTACCAGATATACTGACCTTGCCCCTGGTTACCAGTGGCTCACACCGTAGAAGACTCCTGAGTAATAGTAGCCACGGGCATCCCCTGGGTGTTTGTGAACATGTGGATTCTGGAACTAGGGAGATGGCTCCGCAGATAAACGTGCCTGCCGTCCAGCCTGATGGCCTGGGTTCTAATCCTGGGGTTCCCATGGTAGAAAAAAAGAACTGATTTCTGCAAGTTGTCTTTTGACCTCTACAATTGTGCCCCCACATTAATGTAATAATGATTTTTAATGAGTAGTTTAGTGTGGATAGTGTCTTATGCCTGTATTCCCAGTACTCATGAGGCAGGAAGATCAGCATCTCTGTGTATCCTGAGCAAGCAAGAATAGACACAGCAAATCCCTGCAAAATGGATTTTTAAATGGAGCTAGGGGTCAAGGTTTTGGTGTGGTATACACTTGTAATCCCAGCAAAAGGGGAAGCAAGAGGCAGGAGGATCACCACGAGTTCAAAGCCAGCTTAATTTACATAGCAGATTTCAGACCAGCCAGCGCTACAAAATGAGACCCTGCTTCTAAGAAACATGGGCCTGGTAGTTCACAGCTGTATCAGGTAAGTCTGAAAGACCAGGAGTTAAAGAGAGCCATGTACTGTGAGACCAGCCTAGGCTACGTGAGACCCTGTCTTAAAAAAAAAAAAAAAAAAAAAAAAAAGGAAGGAGAGAGAGAGAGAGAGGGAGGGAGGGACAGAGGAAGGAAGGAAGGAAGGAAGGAAGGAAGGAAGGAAGGAAGGAAGGAAGGAAGAAAAGGAGTAATGATGTCACAGATACCACCCACTGAAAGCTTTCATTCACACCCAGGCCCAGGGAGGGGGCTTCTAGGGTGAAGGTTCTTTCCCACAAGCCTGACAGCCCAAGTTCAGTCACCAGATCCCACAAGGTGACAGGAGAGAACTGATCCAGGAAGCTGTCTTTTGACCTTCACACATGTGCCGTGGCACCAACAGGCACATAGACACACAAATTTTGTTTTGAAACTTTTTTCTTTTTTGGTTTTTCGAGACAGGGTTTCTCTGTGTAGTCCTGTCTGTCCTGGAACTCACTCTGTAGTCCAGGCTGGCCTCGAACTCAGAAATCTGCCTGCCTCTGCCTCCCAAGTGCTAGGATTACAGGCGTGCGCCACCATGCCCGGCTTACACACCCAGGTTTTTGAAGCATTTTTTTTTAGTTTATTATTTAAAATTTTTAACCTTTATTTTTATTTGTAGTAGTGTTTTTACTTGCATGCATGTCTATGCACCATGTGCATGTAGTGAGCTTGGAGGCTAGAAAAGGGCATAAGATCCCCTGGAACTGGAATTACAGATGGTTATGAGCCACCATGTAGGTGCTGGGAACTGAACCTGGGTCGTCTGAAAGAGTAGCCAATGCACTTAACTGGTGAGCCATCTTTCCCTTTTAGTAATTTTAATTATATGTGTGTGTGTCTGCATGTGGTACATGTGACCTCTGGAGCTGAAGCTATAGATGGTTGTGAGCCAACCCACACTCCACAGGGGCACTGGGAATCAGGCGTCAGTCCTCTGGAAAAGCAATGAGTGCTTTAGCCACTGTTCCCAAGACCACAGGTAATAATAATGATGATGATGATAAAAACAATACTGAAAATCAGAAGACACACACACACACACACACACATGCACACATAGATACACAGACACACACACATATACATACATACACACACATAGATACATAGATTCACAGATAAGCGCACATACACATACACACATAGATACTCAGATAAACACACATACACACATACACATACAAACATACAAACACACATAGATACATAGATACACATATATACATATACACATAGATATGCACGAGAGAGGAGGGGAGATATGGGGCATGGTGATAGTGGGACAACATGACAATCAAGTGTGGTCTCTCGATCCTAGAGAGGCTGAAGCAGAGGAGCATATCAAGTTTGAGCCCAGGCTAGGGTACTTGTGGTATCTGTGTGGGGTTTGTGCACATGAAGGCAGTACTCTGTCTCAGAGTAAGAAGAGGGTATCTGAACCCCAGGAGCTAGAGCTACAGGTGGTTGTAGGGCGTACAATGAAGATGCTAGGAACCAACTCAAGTCCTGTCCCAGAGCAGCACATGCTCTTAGCTGTTGGCTGCTGAACCATCTCTACTCCCTCTTCACCCCCTCCCTCCTCCACGCCCTCCCTGCCTGCCTCCTTTCTTTTCCCTCCCTCCTTCTTCCTCTCCCCACCCCCCCCCTTGTGAGCTTCCTGCTTCAGCCTTTCACTTGCTTGTATTATAGTGTAAGCCACCTCTCTCAGTCAGGGTTTCTATTCCTGCACAAACATCATGACTAAGAAGCAAGTTGGGGAGGAAAGGGTTTATTCAGCTTACTCTTCCACACTGCTGTTCATCACCTAAGGAAGTCAGGACTGGAACTCAAGCAGGTCAGGAAGCAGGAGCTGATGCAGAGGTCATGGAGGGATGTTTCTTACTGGTTTGCTCCCCCTGGCTTGCTCAGCTTGCTTTCTTATAGAACCCAAGACTACCAGCCCAGGGATGGCACCACCCACAAGGGGCCCTCCACCCTTGATCACTAGTTGAGAAAATGCCCCACAGCTGGATCTCGTGGAGGCATTTCCTCAACGGAAGCTCCTTGCTCTGTGATAACTCCAGCCTGTGTCAAGTTGACACACAAAACCAAGCCAGTACACCACCATTCCTGGCTTGGCGTCAAATATTTGTGATGGTCAAGTCCCAAGATCTCTTCCTCCCATTTTTCAAGCATCTTTCTCATTGTTATTCTTAAGTCAGAATTGAGGGTGTGACCAATGACTCTTCAGTGAAGGCGTTTCGAGGCGTTTCTGTGGGAGGCTGGGAGAGCAGAGGCAAAGAGAGCTCTGGGAATATTAGGAGGGGTGACTGGATGGCAAATCTGGCCTTCTGTTTTCAGGGCAAATAATGGATTCTAAAAGTTTGTCTCCAGAGTTGGCAGACCACCACAACTAACTGACCACCACAACTGATGAATAAGAAAGAAGCAAGCTGCCGGGCGTGGTGGCGCACGCCTGTAATCCCAGCACTTGGGAGGCAGAGGCAAGCAGATTTCTGAGTTCGAGGCCAGCCTGGTCTACAGAGTGAGTTCCAGGACGGCCAAGACCACACAGTGAAACCCTGTCTCAAAACAAACAAACAAACAAACAAAAAACAAAAACAAAAAAAAGAAAGAAGCAAGCTCTGTCTCTCTCTCTGTCTCTCTCTCATACACACACACACACACACAGAGAGAGAGAGAGAGAGAGAGAGAGAGAGAGAGAGAGAGTTATTTATATTCAGCAGAATGTCTAACTATCATGTATCTGTTTTAAAATGCAGAGGGCCAGTGTATGGAAGGGGGTTTTTGCATGGTAGGTGATGGCTGAGTCAGGGAGAAGGGGTCCATGTGGCTGACACAGCTTTGTTCAGTAAATATACCAATATACTTCCCACATAGCAAGTTCATATATCATTGCTCCTGGGATCCTTGGGGTAGTACTATAACATTGGCAAAGAAGATGATACTTGATCCACAATTTGGAGGTAAAGATGATCAAGGTTTGAGGATGTCTAAGGGCTTGCTCAACCTTCCTTAAGGGACAAACAGCATTCCTTCCATTTTACCACTCTGCCATGAACTTAAATCTGGTCCTGACCCATGCCTGGAGAGGAATGGAGCCCTGGCGGCTTCCTCCATATCTGCAGAACTTACCACAGTCTCCTAATCCCTCCTCTGGATGCACCTGTTCCATGAATGGATTGGTCCCTGAGGCCAGAGTGTGCATCTGTGTCCTGGTAATGACCTAGGGGTTCTAGAATCCGTCTAGTAATGTTGCAAGGATGGTTAAAGCCTGACCAGGTGGGTGGCCTTGATAACGGTGACCATGGTGATCACGGATCTGTGCTGTTGCTGCTGCTAACCCTTGCATGGATTAGAAAAAGACACTTGCTTTTGGCGTGAGAAAGCTTTGCGCAGCTTCTCGAAAGTGTTCTCTATTCAAACAGGGAAACCAAGACAGAAAGGTTAAGTAACTACTGTCCCAAGGCATGCTGCCACTGCCTCCTCTTTAAAAAAAAAAAAAAAAAAAAAAAAAAGATCCTGATAGGCATGGTGGCACACACCTTTAATCCCAGCACTCAGGAGGCAGAGGCAGGTGGATCTCTGAGTTCGAGGCCAGCCTGGTCTATAGAGTGAGTTCCAGGAGAGCAAGAGCTACACAGAGAAACCCTATCTTGGAAAAGACCAAAAAACCCCAAAACAAGCAAAAGGCCAATAAGACCAAAACAAACAAATAAAAAACAACCCAAAACAAACAAAAAGCCAAAATCATACAAAACAAAGGAAAAATAGGTAAAAAGCCCACAAAATACCATTGGATTTGCTTTATGTTGGCTGGCTACCTCTGAACTTTGGACCTGCCCTGGAGTATTGCTGTTATATACTCAGTGATCCTGTATTGGAGAAAACTGATTTTCCCGTTGCCAGCAGGCATTAACTGCAAACAGCGTCTAGGTTAGGGGTGGGGCCCTGTGTCTGCTTGCCCCCCTTAGGTACACTGGTCTCTAACCGCCACTGTGTATGTGTACCGCCTGCATCTAGCCAGCTTACCCACTTTTAATGGCCCACATCAAATGTCCAGGATGTAAGGTGTTAGATGACGGAGGTTATACAGGTAAAATATATTTCTAGTGAGTGCGGTTGTGACTCTCCTAAATACCTCCCAATACACTAGTAGAAATGGGGGTGGCAACTTTAGGGCTGGGGCGTAGGTCAGTGGCAGAGCACTTGCCCTGCTTAATCTACAGCATCACAAAGACAAGAAAGGAAAGAAAAAGGGACGAATTGACTTTATCATTCCAGAGGGCTTTGTAAAAGATAGTCTAAGAGAAATCTATTTTCCCCCTTTCCAGAATCAGACTGGATCTTTGCGTGTTTTCCCTTTCCTACCTCTTACTCCAGGAAATGATTTGTCTCTTCCTGCAGTGTCTGCATCATCTACAGAACGGACTGGAAGTTTCATTTCCGCATCTAGAAATTCTGGTCTGTCCCGTTGGCACCTCCGGAGGGCAGCGAGCGGATTTTCCTTCTGTGCTCTCCCTGTCTGTTCACAGCTCTGTGTGTGTGGGATCAGGACCGGCAGGGGTCGAGCACTGCTGCCCTAGGACAAAGTCCACTTGCCTTAGCTGTGGTGCTCCTCCGGGTCCCTCGCACAATGGCCACTGTCATCCAGAACACTCCCCCGGGGACTAAGGCTAAGCAACTTGAGGGAGGAGTGAGGGGAGGACTTGTGATTTCCAGGAGTCCAGAGCCCTCATTCCACCTGCAAGCCTGTGCCAGTCCCACCCTCCTCTCTAAAGAAAAAGAAGGCAGAGTCAGGACTAAGTGTGGCGGAATTCTGAGTCTTGGTGGAAAGAAGCAGGACAGTTTCATATTCACCAGCAAAAGAGAGACCATCCCCCTCTCCGGCCAGCCCTCTGTCTGCCGCCCCAGCACCCGGACCGCCTCTTGCTGCTATCTTCCCTTCAGTCTTGCTGGCAAAGACAGGTAATGTGAGAGTACCTAGCCTGCAGGGGTTTCTTCCATTGCCCTGCAGAAATTATATGTCTTCCCTCATGTATACATTGATAAAATAAATTGCCATGCTCAGTGCTAGCAAGGAGCCTGGTCCAGAACGGGAGGTGGGAGGGGAGTTGCCCTGAGGGCCCTTCACTGACCTGTGGAAATGTGTCGGGAGCTTTTGAAGTATTTCTTGGCATGGATGGACCACGGGAAGCCCTGCTTTTTTTGGTGGTGTTGTTAGGATCCAGGAGCCTTACAATGACTAGTCTGGGGTCATAGTGATCCCTCTCCTTTGGCTAGCAGAGAGCCTAGCTAGACCCTAGGTATATATAACATCTCCTCCTGACAGCTAGTTCACTCTGTGCTTTCTCCAGGAATGTGATGCAAGACCCCTTTGTCTCAATTGGTCTTCTGGAGTTGGATTTCTAGGGAAGAGTGTGGTGAGGAGGCTTTGTAGAGGAAGTGTGGGGAGGGTCCGGATGGGGCCTAAAGTCGAGTGAAAACCATAGCCCGTGTTTGTGGATTTCCAATGCGATGGGCTTCCCAGCTCAGCAATGTCTGGGGCATTTAACCCCACAGTACTCTCCCGAGCAGAAGACCCAAATTATCCAAGGTACTGAGCCTGTTAATAAGATAAAGCCACATTTATTTTTCCCTAGCAGACATTTTGGTACCTGCACCCTTGCTGCTAGAGCCTTGGTGGGTGTCCCACAGACATGTGGAATCACTGCAAGTCACTCAAGGCCCTGTACACACAGAACGGTTCTGCCCTTGTTTAAATGCTCTGTGGTGGCCATCTTGAAAAGATGAGTGATTGATTTACAGACACCGAGGCTGTGTTAGCATCCTGTACTTGACCGTCCGTGTTATTTAGCAGGTTCTGCCTAGAGTGATTAAGAGCTCTGGGTTCTCCAATGAGAAGGGAACATTTCAGGCTGTCTCCGTGGCTCTGCCCATCCGTGGGCTGCAGAAAGTAACTGCAGAGAGATGAATGCTAACGGGTAGGGGGAGGTGGGGACAGATAATGAATGCCTCGCTCCTGTGGAGTGTAGAGAGGAAGGCTGCAGGTTCACAGATGTAGCCTGAGTTAAGCTCCCGGATCTGGGACTGAGAAGGAAGCCCTCTCACATCCATCTGGTAACCAAGTCCACGTCAATTCAAGGTATCAGGAAAGGATAAAGAAGATGTTAAGCTCAGAGCAGTGGTGGCGCAAGCCTGTAATTTCAGCACCGGGGAGGCAGAGGCAGGCGTGTCTTATGAGTTCGAGGCCAGCATGATCTACAGAGTGAGTTCTAGGACAGCCAGGGCTACACAGAGAATCCTTGTCTTAAAAAACAAAACAAAACAAAAAAATTAGGATTTTAAATAATTGATGTGGACTGCAGTATAGAAGCCTCGGAGAAAGTAACGACCCTGAACATAATAAATATATAAGGTCTAGCACAATTTGGTTGAATTAGCAAGGAATGTTGGGAGATGGCTGTGGAAAGGCAGAGAGAGACCACACTGGGGACCCCAGGGGCCCTGTGCTCCTCATTCCTCATGATAGAGAATTGTTTGTGTGTGGCTGGATTGGATTGTTTGACGATGCTTTTACATCTTTTACCTGCATGTATATTTATGTGCTTTGAATCCCCTGGACTGGATTTGTGGGTGATTTGTAAGCCACCATGTAGGTACGAGGGATCAACCCAAGGTGCCCTGGAAGAGAAGCGAGGGCTCACATAACCACCGAGCCATCTCTTCAGCCCTGTACTCCTTGCTTTTAAACCAAAGTAATGAGGACTTCAGTAGGGATTCAATAAATGTTTGCTCAATGAATTAGTGTGATGTTGGTCTAAAATGTTATCCTGGGAAGGGGGTATAATCACAAGGGTAGTGGAGACCTTTGAAGGGTTCGAATGAGAGAGATTTTATTCAGTGTCAGATGAGTCTGATGGTGGAGTGGAAGGGGAGGGGCCCAAGGAGGGAGGAGGATGCTGGGAGCTGCCCAGGGTGGTCCTGCCTTCAACCCCTTACAACACCTAAAAGGATGACTGCGTGTGGGGACTTTGGAAGCAGACGGAAAAGGAAGTGTCAAGTGACAAGCACATCAGAGAGCCGGCACACAGCCACTGGGTGTGCAGAAGAATCAGGAAAAGGGAACAGCACAGATCGGCTCAGCTGCTTCGTAAAGCATTTGGATGCATCCCTGTCCCCAAGGTAGACCTGAAAGAGCAACCCCGACCAACCGAGAGGGTCCCTGATCGCAAAAGCGATGTCCCCAAAGACCAAGTTGTGAAAAATGACCATCCTGCCGGCTGGGGGGATGGCTCAGAGGGGGAAGGCACTTGCCAGCAACCCTGACCTTCTTGAGTTCAGTTCCTTGAGTCCATCAGGTAGGAGGGGAGAACTGACTAACCCCTGTATGCTCTCCTCTGATGTGTGCTGCGGCACACGTGACCACACTTGTACTCACCCAGACACAGATGCAGGGACTTGAGATAGCTCGGCGGCAGCGGAGAGTAATTAGCTACTCTTGCAGAAGACCTGGATCAGGTTCCCAGCACCCAGGTGGCAGTTCACAACCATCTGCGAGTCCAGTTCTGGGACATTCAGTGACCTGTTCTGGCCTCCTCAGGCAGCGAACAGAACATGGTACACATACACATAAGCAAAACACTAATAAAAGTAAAAAATTCTCTGGGTAAGGCTGGAGCTGTCTTGGCTCAGTAGTAGACCACCCGCTCAGCATGCGAGAGTCCCCGGGTTCAATCCTTAGCATCACATCCAGAAAAAGACCTGGATAGTCCATGTACCTGCCTCTCCCTAGACTGAGTTCATTGGGCTGAGAGAGACGTTTACTTGAACTTTCAAAGCTGTCCTAGGGGCTAGAGAGACATGTTTGCTGTATAAGAGTGAAAACCTGAATATGCGTCATCCAAGTCCCCACAAAACCTCAGGCATGGCTGTCCATGGCTGGAATACTGACTTCAGTGGGGTGTGAGCATGCAGATCCAGAAAGCCATTGGTCATCTAGGTAAGCAAAATGGTAGCAAGCAAGCTTCTGGTTCAGTGAGAGACCTTGTCTCAGGAATAAGGGAGGGAGGGAGGGAGGGAGAGAGAGAGGGAGAGAGAGGGGGAGAGAGAGAGAGAGAGAAGAAGAAGAAGAAGAAGAAGAAGAAGAAGAAGAAGAAGAAGAAGAAGAAGAAGAGGAAGAAGAGGAAGAAGAGGAAGAAGAAAGAAGAGGATGGGGAGGAGGAGAGGGGAGGGGGAGAGGAGAAGAGGAAGAGGATAGGGAAGATTCATAAACTCATATGTATAACACATGCATGGATGCATGTGCACACACACACACACACACACACACACACACACACACACACTAAATATTGCTCCTTGATAGTAATGGGTGCTCTGTATCTTGGTATTATGGAGGGCCGGACTCATTCTCTAGCTCATCCAATAACAAACCTCCCTTCCCTCCCCAGGGGGTTCTGATCCATGACCAGTTTTAGGAATCATTGGCTCACTCCAACCCTGGATCACCCTCATTCACTTCAGGCCGGGTGACTCTTGCTAACCTTCAAAGGTTGACTGCGATTCCGTGGGCAGGGAGTGTCAGTCAGACGGTCCAGCAGCTGTTCCAGTGCCCCCGCCCCGAGCTGGATGGTCGCATGGGCCAAATGTAATCATTCACAACCCTTGCCTTTACAGCTGGCAATGTTACTTAACTTAATTACAGCACATAGTGGTATTTCAACTCAAGGAATCTAAAAGAAGCAATAAAATGGATTTTGCAAATTGTTAGGAAGGCAATGAAGACTCAAAACTGCAATTTACTAAGCATCACTTTCAATTATGTTTCTTTCTCCAGCCATGACTCTTAAGTTATTAACTACCAGCCTGGGAGAGCCAGAGGCAGTGCGTCATGTGGCGGGCATTTTGTATCTCTTGCGAGCACACTATGTGCTCTGGGAGCGGCCAGAGGCTCTAGGAGTTTCCTTGGAGTGGGAGGAGGGAGTACAGATTCTTCCCATCGGGTTGGGCGCACCTGCTAGCCATGCTCTCTCTGCCCTGCTACCAAACCATGCATTCTGACTGACTCAGCATGGCCTTCAGTGTGTGTGTGTGTGTGTGTGTGTGTGTGTGTGTGTGTGTTTTGCCTCCTTGCTCCTCAGTAGTCCAATACTAACGACTGCCCTGAGAATATAAAGACAAGTTGGAAAGCAAAGCCTCCCCTCCCGCTCTTTGGCTCATTTCCTCTCCCGGGTACTTCCTGGTGCCTTTTAGTGTCGGTATCTTCTGGGCAGCTATTTTAAAGGGGTGAAGACTGGTCTATGAGTATAAGCACCCTGCTTTCAGAAACCCAGCAGTCTTGTGGTGACGCTAGTCCAACGGGACCCATCTGTCTGAGAGAGAGGCAGATGCATCAGGCAGTGGGCGGCAGCCTGGAGACAGATTTCGCTTGCCTGGAGCAATGGTCGCCAGCGTGATTATCAGAAGCAGAACGCCAGCTGCCTCGGCGGCCTTGCCAGGCGGGACAGCAAACACCAGAATCCTGTTGGCAAAGGCAGCAAGACCATCACAACGTGGCCAAAGCAAACAGGGGCCGAGACAGGCTTGCTGCAAGGCACTCGTTTTCCCCCTTGGATGTGGCAGAGGACGAGGACAACCCAGCTGAGCTCACATGTCAGAACACCCAGTAGCCACAGGGATGCTCGCTGGTGTCCGTTTCCCAGGGCACGGGTCCCACATCCTCCTCTTGGTTTAGCCCTGGGTGGAAGAAAGGCTGACTGGGATGAAAATGGTTCAGACTGTGCTCTTCCCAGCAGTTCTGGGAGCTGCTTATTCTTCTCATGCTAGAGAGGTAGAAACTGAGGCTGGGGACGGCAAGATGATAGAGCCAGGTCTTCAGTCAGGCTTCTGACTCCGTGTGTATTTCATTTCATTTCTCCTTCACCCCACCCATGTCTCCACCCCAAACTCCATGTTAATTTCCATAGTTCCTTCACAGTCAAGACAGGGTTTCTCTGTGTAGTTCTGGCTGTCCTGGAACTCACCCTGTAGACCAGGCTGGCCTTGAACTCAGAGATCCACTTGACTCTCTGCCTCTGCCCCTGCCCCTCCCTCTCCCTCTGCTGGAATTAAAGGTGTGAGCTACCACCTAAGAAGCCCAATATTCTTTTTTTTTTAAAGATTTATTTATTATATGTGAGTACACTGTAGCTGTCTTCAGGTACTCTAGAAGAGGGTGTCAGATCCCATTACAGATGGTTGTGAGCCACCACATGGTTGCTGGGATTTGAACTCAGAACCTTCAGAAGAGCAGTCGGTGCTCTTAGCCTCTGAGCCATCTCTCCAGCCCCCGGTCCCAACATTCTAAGTGGCAATTTGCACTCTTTCCCCCACCCCTCCTCCCCATTTTTAGTAACTGAGATGAAAAAACTCAAAGGGGGTCAGTTATTTAGCTTTTATACAGCAAACAGCTCACTGAAACCTCTTCCCACTTTGTCTACAACACCCACCAACCAAAATGGAATCCTAGGAGGGGAAAATATGCTTTTGCGTATTTTTTATTTGGATATTTCTGCGGTATTTACTTTCCTGCATTTATTTAAACGTGAACGATCTGAATCATGTGCAGTGGGGCTTGAGACATCTTTTGATTCTGTTTGGGCAGTCTGAATGGGTCCCTTATGACCCGCAGCCCTTTTGAAGTCTCTAGGGTCCAATGTACCTATGAAAAGCTGCCTGGCTGGAAATTTCTATTTTATGGAAAGAAGCATAGTAACCACATTCATATCTAATGAAAGGCTGGTTCCTATAGAAGGAGGTATTGGGCAGGGTGCTCCTTCTGGGTCTTCAATTTCTCAACAAATTTTTGAATTATTTGCTTCTAGAGAAATGGCTAGAAAATGCTATTCTTATAGTGGGTCCTGGAATGAGATTCGGTTGGATAAGGTCTCTTCTCCCTGTCTCTGCAGGGGAAATTTAGAAGGTAGCAGCCATCCCCTTCCACAGAGGGAGGCCGATGAGGACCTGGATGCAGTTAGCGAAAGAATGCCTAGGAAGGGCTAAGTCAGACGAAATTGATCGGGACTGGTTTTAGACTGCACCCGTTTGTCCTAGATAAGCCAGAATTGCTGTTGCAAGCGACCCAGGGCCTAGATCCCAACAGCAGCTGTTCGAGGACCTCGAGACCCCGCGCTCAGCAGAGTCCCTGGCGACCTCCTGCCTCTAATCCCCTATCCCCGTGCAACTTAGGCCCAGAGGGTTCCCAGAAAAGCCAGGTCTTCGCCCCCCAGCTTAGTGGAATGGGGGTTGAGAGGAGGATCCTTCCTGGACGGAAGGAAAGGTGTGTGTGGATTCCGGTAGAAATGCTCAGGGCTGGGCCTGATCGCCTGTTTCTAAACTCTTTCCTCTCTCACCTCTTCCTGCTTTGCCCTTGACAAAGCCGCCCAGAGTATGAATTGGCTTCCTCATGCCCGCCTTCAAGCTCTGTGCCCTAAACCCGAACGCGTGGACTGGGGACACCGCTGCTTCCAGCCACAAACCCACTGGAGTAAACCAGTGTGTGTTGGCAGCAGGCAGAATGAGTTTGGCGGTGAGTCCAGGTCCAAGCAGGACCTGCCTCCAACCGCTAATGGCTGTTCGACTTGCCCTGTGACACAGAAGTGGTTTCACTCCGGGAACAGCCTGCGGGATTCAGCGCTGTAGCCTCCACTCGGGCTTGCCTTCCCATTGTCTTCACACAGTGCAATTTCGGTGTAGAGACTCTCCCAACCAGCCCAGCCGAGAGCTCCACGGGAGTTCTGATGTCCCAAATTTAGAAAGGCCCCAAGTGTCCTAACAAGTTGCTCTTTTGAATCTTTTCAACTTCCGGTAAATGAGGGTCCTGATGCCCCGCGCGGCTGGTAGACGGAGTTTCAGCCCCTTGATTTGTGCTGTGCTGCACACTAAGGCATTGTGTAGAGATGCAGCGGGGATGACAACAGAAAAGCCCTTTCCTTCCTTTGCTTGTGTGTGTGTGTGTGTGTGTGTGTGTGTGTGTGTGTGTAAGAGAGACCCAGCCTCTCCAGGAGCTTCCCCTCTCATTCTCTCTCACCTACTTGGAACTGACCAGAGACAAGCTGCCCTGCTTTCTGTGGAACTCGGACAAAGAGAGAAAGCCCGAAGGCACAAAGCATACTTTTGTGAATCCGCGGGTTCTGGGCTCCGCTCGCTGTGTCGCTAGGCATATAATTTAATGGATTTGAATCCCGCATCAACCGAGGCTGAAATAGTGGGCAGATGAGGTCTGAAACAGACGTCTGTGGGGAGCAGTGGGCTCTATGCTGGCTTTGTTCGACCTCAGTGTCTCTCCCTGCTGCTGGGCCAAGCACGGAGAGGAAACAGGAGTCACACAGTCCCATCTCCACCCACGTCTCCATCTCCAACGCCACAGCCACCCTTCTCAGAGTGAGGACCGACAATCCTGTCCCCGGGAAAGTTGACTCTTCTTGCCCTTAACCCTCCACATAAGCCCTTGGGGTTTTTCTCCACGAAGGAGACTTGGAATCTGCCCTTCCTGTTTCTCTCACCAGGCCTCCTCACTATTCTTTGTCAAATTTGTGATGTTCCTGTGGACCATTCTATAGCGGGGCACAAACAGCCAACCACCAGAACGCTCTTATGGCAGTGCTGGAAGGTCACTGGCAAGATGAGAGAATTTCCGGGCCTCCCTCTCTCTGAGAACCTAGATCTTCCCTTCCCTCTGTTGTCCACCGCTTCCCCCCCCCCCCAGTCCCCGAGGTTTTTGCCACACCAGTTTCCCAGAATTTAGAGGATGTTTACCCTGCAGAGCGAGGCCTTGATGGGCCCTGATGGCGCTGAGGTCAGAATCCCTGTGGCTAGGAGACACCCCAGTAAGGCCCGCACCCAGCTCTATGGGGGAGGGTGGGGATGGAGGTCTAGAAACTCAACCCTGTGCGCACCCCCTCTTCTCCCCACCGCAGCAGCCCGCTTACAACCACAGTCCTTTCTTGCCAAAGACAGCTCCCATAAACAGTGGGAGCACACCAGGGGACCCTGAACTTCTCCTCATAGGCCACTGGACGCACGTCACCCGCTGCCCGCCATTGAAGCTCGCACTTGATACGAGAGGTTTCGCACAGTGTATACTCCACCCCTCGCTTAATTCCCTTTCCGGCTTGTGTGAACCTGCCTAAGGCTTCCCCTGCTCCCAATAAAAGAGAGCTCCCTCACCCGGCCCAGCTGAGCCCCACCTGAACCATTCTCCCTTTACTCTCGGGGAATCCCAGAGAACAGATCGGCGTCAGAGAGATCGGATACTTAAGGGTTTAGAAGGATGTGCGGGTGGAGGAAAGAAAAGACTCGCCCTGTTTCCTGTGTTGTTCTGCAATCACCCTCCCCCATCCTCAGGACCCAGAAAGGGTTAATCATTTGCCAGCCACACTCTTCCTTTTCCTTTCACCTGCCAACTCCAAAAAGGCACATCCCAAGACCCAAGCCTCTGGACTGTCGCGCCCACAGGGTCATTGGGAGTGACTGGGTAGCCCCTCCTCACCTGTACAGCCCTAGCCCTGACAGGCATCTGCCTCCGCTCGCCCGCCCGGTGTCGCCTCGGCCGCCGCTTGACCCCAGCGGCGCTGATAAGCCCCCAGACGGCCAAACATCGTTAACTTCTTTGCCTTTCCAAGCTGCTCTGCCTGTCCCTTTTCCGACCCCTGGGCTGAGGGGGCCGAATGGGATGTGTCTATCTCCCTAGTCTGCGGGGACTCCAGTACAGCACCTCAGGCTTCTGGCTCAGAATAAACTTTCCGTGGCATTTCACGTTCCCTCGCCCGCCTCTCCGCCACGACTGGGTTTGCCCACGTAGACGCAGCCCTCCGGAGAGCTCCAGGAAACAGTAAAAACTGAAGGAGAGAAAGGGGAAATTGGTGTCAGAGAATGCCAACAATGATTTCAGCAATGAGCTTTCAACCTTCCTCAGCCCATCCCTGGGTCCCGCAGGGGATTGGGCTGTCCACCCAGACTGAACAACCAAATTCTGTTTTTTGATTTCGTGTATTGTATGTGTACCTTTGTTTGTTTGTTTTTATGTCCTTGTGCACAACTAAATAGGTTTTGACTGACAGGATAGATACTGTCTACACGGAGACAAATGGTTACTGGGAAATACGATCATGATTTCCCATGGTATACTGGTATGTAGACAAAACCCATATTGGTCGAGCGGCCTGGGGTTCAAGGACCATTAGTCAGGATAGAGGGAGCCGCCATTAGAAAGCTAGATTTGGGGCTGGAGAGATGGGAGTTCAATTCTCTGCATCCGGGTGCCAGCTCACAACCATCTGTAACTCCTCCCCAGGGAATCTGACACTTTCTTCGGGTCTTCAAGGGCACCTGCACTCATACTCACCCCAGCCCCAATTCAAATAAATAAAAATAAGCCTTAAAAAAAAAAAGAGGAAAGGAAGGAAGGAAGCTCGTCTCTCCCTTTAGCTCTTTGCTTCAAGCAACCAAACTCCCCCCACCCCTTGCACACTGCTCCACCCACCCTCAGGTAGGTCCTTCGAAAGCTCCCCTTCCAAGGGAAGAGGAGAAGGGTTCTGGAGAGACCCTTGAAGAGAGTTTCTGCTTAGAGAGACATCCTCCCCACAGCACCCTTGTGGATCTAAGGAAGAGAGGTGGGCCCTGAGGGTGGGGATGTCAAGCTCTTTCCTCTTAGAAAGGCCACCTCTTTTTCTAGACAGGTGCATATGGCATATGGCCCAGGTATGTGTCCCCCCTTTTTTTTGCACTAATGGTGCATGCCTTTAATCCCAACATTGGGGAGACTGAAGGCAAGCTAATTTCTGTGAGTTGAAGACCAGCCTAATTTGCAGAGAGAGAGAGAGAGAGAGAGAGAGAGAGAGAGAGAGATTTCCTGGATAGTCAAGGACACACAGAGAAACTCTGTCTCAAAAAGCCAATTAATAAATACACAAATAAAAAGGTTTTTAGATTTATTTATTTATTTATTTATTTATTATGTCTCTGCATGCCACAGTGCCCGTGTAGTAGTTGGAGGATGACTTGGGGGTGTTCTCTCCCTCAACCATATAGGTTTTGGGGATCTAATTGAGCTTGCTAGGCTTATGCAATTCTCCCTTTACTCTCTGAGCTCTCTTTCCCAAGAATGAAGCTTATATTAACTCAAGCAACTGAATTTGTATTAATTCAAGCAGTTATTTGGCTACATCGCATCCTTTTCCCACTTGAGATAACTGAAGTGGATAACAGGACCAAAAGTTAAATGTCACTTTGGTTATAAATTACCATCCTCACCCTTAGGGCCACTCCTGGGAGAGCTTTTTAAAAATAATAATGGCGGGTCCTGGGTTCTGGAAGACGCAAGCTTGAAGAGCTGGCTGCAGACCCCTAGCACCCAGGTGAAAAGCCAGGTGGGGTGTGTAATGGAAGCCCTGCGAGGCAGAAGCCCTGGGAGGCAGAAGCCCTGGGGCTTGCCAGCCCGCTCAACCCAACCAGTGAGCTCCTGGAACCCGGCACCCCTCCTGGCCTGAGTAGACCCAGCCGACCCAGGGCTCTGCAAGATCTGAATTGTCTCTTTTCCTCTTTTCCATTTTCTACAATCTATTTTTTTCCCTGCCTAGGGGAGGCAAGACAACGCATTTTGTCTTTCAAACCCGTCGAAAGTACAAAGGGAGGGGAAGTGTTGCGCTGGTGGGGGGATGGGGGCGGGGGAGAGATACCAAGCTGAAGCCTAAAATCCCCCCCTCCCTATCTTGGCAAAGCCGGGGTGGACAGCGCTCCCCTACTGGAGTGAGGAAGGACCCCCAGTGTGATGGGACAAGGCTTCCTTTGTGGATAGAGCCTAGAAAGGCGGAAAAACTTTCCCGGAGTCGCGCGCGGTACCTTCAATCTTCACTCTCCTACTGCACCCCAACTTCAGTCTCGCGGACTTGGTACTCCAGCCCAGGGCTTGCGGTCCTCCTGCCGCGGACCCCATCCTCACGTGTTCCCCATTCTCATTTGTACCCATCCTCAGATGTAGCCCACTCTCAAAGAACACGGAATGGAGGGCTGGCTGCCTTTTTTTTCTCCTTCCCAGAGAACTGGAGTCCAAGGGGGGTGGTGAATCTCCTTCCATTCTGGTACACGGAGGGATGATACTGAGGACCCTAGCCCTATCTCCTTCCAGGTTTTTTTTTTTTTTTTAAAGGAAGTTTCTTCGGTGAGGCTAGTGACCGGTAAAGGCTTCAAAATTGCCACGAGCATTTTATCATCATGGTCCACCAAGGGACTTATCCACGTCTTCGAATTTTAAAGAGCCAGAGACAGCAAGAAATGTTAAGAGAAATCAGACTTCTATCTTCGTTTAAAAAAAAAAAAACAAAAAAAAAACAAAAAACAAAAAAACAAAACAAAAAAGTGTGTCTTTTGTTCTCCCTCCAAGCCGTCCTCCACCTCCCAGGAAAAATTGTCAGAAAATTTCTGGCACACATAGAAACACTTACAATCTATCGTGAACACAGTCTCTGTAGATCAAACCCAAACCTCACATTTCAGCAAATACATCATAGGAACAAAAATTACTAACAACTTGTTTTGTTTTTGTTTTTGTTTTTAAATAAGAAAACGGGTTAGTTCTTCAAAAAGGAAGATGCCAGGCTAGCAAAAAGGTTCAACAGGTAAAGATGCTTTTGCCAGTCTTGAAGACTTGAGTTCAAATCCTGGGGGGGGGGGAGTCCTATGATGGAAAAACTTCAGAGATCTGCCCTCTAACCTTCAGACGACTTGGCATGCCCACACACAAAAGCAAACAGATGTACTTAAAAAAAATAAAGAATATAGATTGCCTTTTAAAAAAGCATATCCATATCGGGCTAGCCTCAGACTTGTAACAGCAATTCTCCCTTCAGCCTTCTGAGTGGTAGGATTGTAAACCTGCACCACTATGGCAAGTTACAAATTGCTTCCTGGCCTATGAAAATGATGTGTGTTCGATCCCAATGGAAATTGTATTTGTGCGAATCCCTCGATTTTTCATTTCTTAGAGTATAGAATGTAGCTGAATGTTGAAAAGGGAAAAGAAAGCTAAACATTCGAATTACCTCCCCCATCAACAAGTAAATTAGAGTAAATCTGATCCATTTAAAGTGGTAAAAGCATTCATACTCCAGACTTAGGTTTTTGAAAGGTAAAGTATAATGCTTGATATCTAGTAAGCAGCAGTCTCTGCTAAGCATGTACTCTGAGAATAGTGGCTCCTTTTACTTACACACACACACACACACACACACACACACACCTCACTGTGTAGCTCAGGCTAACCTCAAGTTCCTGGCAACTCTGGCTTAGCCCTGACAAGTCCTTTTAGGAAGAGGAGCAGAGACAGAATTGTTACTTTCTTTATTAACTTATGTACCATTTTAACTTTGGAATTCTTTAGCACACATTATCTATTTTAAAAGATAGATTAAAATATGTCGATTGTTGTTTTTAGTGGTGTTTATTCCTAATACTTAGGTGGTTAAGGAGAACAAGTTCGATAATATAAAAATGTTTCATTAACTACCTTTCTGTTTGTTAAGAGCTCATCTCTATGATCTTTACGACTAAATGTGGGCTTTCCTCGGATAACCAGAATAAACAAAAAAATCAGGCTGTTGACTTGATCATTTGTTATTTTTGAGAAACGAGTTTGAGGGTTTTCAGAGATTAATTCAAAACAGTGCCAGAGACTGGGTAAACCGATTTATTGGGGAGGGGGGGCGGGGATAAATACCAATTTCTTCTTATCCCGAGACCAGGTCTCTATAGCTGAAACCACAAAGTGTGGGGAGGGCGAATTATTTGTACCGTTTACACCAAAAATTCCTCCGTGGTCTGATAGTTCTGTTTCAAGTTGAAACCCGCTTCTTCAAGCGGGGCTTCCCTGGTTCTAGGGCGTCTTGGCGGCACACTTCTAAGCTTTTCGCCCTGGGGCTCCAGAGCCCACTGCTGGAGACACTTGGGCGTAAGAGGCCGGATCTCTCGAGCCGAGTCAACTGCGGGAAGCTGGGGCAGCCTTGGGATTGGCGCCTGGGAGTGCTCTGGACTGGAGCCGCCGCCGTGGGATCTGACGCTCACCAAGTCCCTAATGGGAAGAAACACTCGGAGCCCGCGATGCCTCCCCACGCCCGCGAGAAAGCAAATATGAGGAGCGTGAGGCTGGAGGCCAGAAGCCCCTCGCTCGCTCTCCCACCCGCCCCACCGCTGCGGCCGCACAGCACCAGGCTAGAGACTGGCTCCAGGGCATTATTCAAAAGCAAGGCGGCCTATTGTCCTGGGCACCCGAGGACTTGGTGAGAAGCCAGCTGGGCAGGGCGGCCTGGGATCCTCTGGCCCTTTGCTGGGCTGGAAGCTCCAGGCAACCGTGGGGTGTCCGTAGGGAGATGGTTGGTGGTGCCTGTGGGTCCAGCTTGAGAATCGTGATTCGGCTTGTTCTTCTGGTCCCTGCCCGCTCTCCGACTCCATGGCAGGCAGATTTAGCACGGGTCTGAGGTCTAACCCTCTCCGGTAAATTTACCAGAATCTGCCCCCTTCCAGACTGGATGCACGGTTACCTCGGCGGCCTATAAGGTCCCTTGGGACGGGGTGAGGAGGCAGGGAAACCGAGGCATAGAAAGATGAAGAAACGGAATCTTGGAGGCAATTTTGTGGTCACAATGGCCTCCACAACTCTGAGGGATGAATCCCGGTTAATTTTCCTTTTTGGGGGGCGGGGGAGGACTGGAAAAAATAGGAACCGACCACATTGAGGGGGGACATTGAGTCAGGGGTGGGGTTGCCAGAGATCCCGCGCCAAAAGAAGCCCGGGGAGGGATATATTGTTATTCTGACTTAGGAACTAGCTTCCTAACCGCCTAGGGGTCCAGGGTTTTCATCCCCCCCCCCCCCAGAAGTCGTTCTGAAGCAACACTTTTTAGCAATCACAGACAGGATGAATTTAGCCCAAATCTGTAGGTTCTGCTCCCCGCCCTTAAAGAAACTAAGGAAGATGAACAATCTTAGTGCATCAAGCAGGTCCTCCGGATTCCAGATCCTCCTGAGCTCCAGCTGCACCACACTGATCTAATGTGGGTTAACGGAGAAGGGGAAATCTGTTACTTAACCAAATGTTTCATTTGATTTTGTCGCAGTCGTGGCTTTGTAACACTCCACCAGGGAAGACCAAGAATAAGACTACTGACACATGAAAACAAAAATTAAAGTGGAATCTTAGGACTTTAAAATTGCAGGTCTTGCAGGGATAATGATTTAATTCAGTATTATTGTGAGGTTTTGAGTTCATCCCAAGCACAGCATGGGCAAAAACCAAACCAGTCAAACAAACAAACGAATCAAAACAAAACCCAACAATGTGAAGAGCTCTCTGGCCCTGTTTATGGGCGTAAGCCAGTGAGAGATAATTTCAGAATTAATTTTTAAAAAAAGGCTCTACGTTGTGTTGTTTATAACCAACCAACCAACCAACAAACAAACAAAAATACGTTTTTTTGTCAGTCTCCAATATTCTCCCTCAGAGGGACTTGATTCCTGAGCCTGAGAGAGGGGTATCCATCCCAGGTAAGTACTAGGGTCCCTGATCAGCTCCCAGAAATAACTGCTCAGAAAATTACAGCTAGCCAACTATTGTTTCGTGGAAGGAAGGTCCACAATCGCTCTGGCTGATTTCTTCTGAACTTGGCAGAGATGGCTGGTTATTTTGGCACCTAAGGCGGCCAAGCTATTGGATTTATATCTGCCTCAAGAAGACTTCTGAAGCATCCCAGCCCCCACTGCCGGCCTGTCCCACTCTCTTGTGGTGGATTCCCCTTACTTGAGGCCCGCTGAAATGTCCTAATCTTTTAAACCCCAGTTTCCAACAGTCTTTTCTCCACACTCTGTTCTCCTGTCTGTCATTGGCTGTGTCTGGTTTATGCAGAGCGTGTTCTTTGGATTCGGTGCCCTGGGCTCAAATGATGGTTTTAACCACTCTCGCGTTAAGGAGAGAGTCTAAGCCTGGTTCAGATCTGCACAGAATGGTGTGGCTGCAGCTGACCTTTTGTCCCGCCTTGCCCCTGTCCTGTCTGCCTGTTCTCCTCCCTTTCGGTTATGCCGCCATCTGGAGTGTCCTTTGGAGCAGTCAAGTTTGGAAAGAGACTTTCCACCCAGTTCACTTATTAAATTCTTTCGCACTCCGAAATTCTAAATTTATTTCCCACTGAAGCTGACAATTCAAGTAGACTAAAGATTGGAAGAGGATTTCATTTCATTTCGTTTTGGGTTTGCTTATTCCTGACTCTGAGTATGGAGGGCAGGGGTGGGAGGATTATGTGGAGGTTCGGTCTAATACAAAAAGAGAAAAAGAAAAAAAAATCAGCTATCAGCTAAGCAAAGACTTCACCCGCCATTTATTTGGAAGACCTCAAGGGAACTTTAGGTATGAGCCAAGACAGAATTTTAGAGTCTCAAGGGAAGTAAGGGATGATTGGAATCAAGTTCCTTTTTACTTAAAAAGAAGAAGAAGAAGAAGAAGAAGAAGAAGAAGAAGAAGAAGAAGAAAAGAAAACCTAGGAAAACCTAGCTTCCAGCTCAAGCAAGGAAATTAAAAGAGGCAAAAGAGAAGAGAGAACCAGGAAGGGGGAAGCTATGATACCACTCAGAAACCCACATGCAATGTTGAAATCACCCCCTCTTCTTTAGCTGGGGAAAGGGACCCAAAGTCTTTCTCTGACACCCCCTCCTTCCCCACCCCCATGGGCTTTGTTTTGACTTAGGCCAGAGGAGCTGGCAAACAGAGTGGCTCAAAGTTACACACACACACACACACACACACACACACACACTCATGCCCCTTTTGTATTTCCAGGTTCTTCTCAAGTAAACAGCTTCAGCCACCTATCCGGTTCTACCTTCCCCCAAGTGGTTTACAAAGCAGAGGTGAGGGCTCCTGAGATGGCTCATCAGGTAGAGGCGCTCACCAACAACCCTGAAACCCAATGTTGATCCTCCGGAACCCACACGATAGAAACAAAGAGCCGACTCTGGCAAATTACACACACACAAACACACACACAAACACACACACAAACACACACACACACACACACACACACACACACACTGATGATGATGATGATGATGATGATGATGATGATGACAATAGCAACCCAAAACACCACAATAAAAATGTAAAGTCCAAAACCAAATTGTAGCCTCCCTGGTTCTGTGGACCACAGTATTAGGGGCTCTAAATAATAATAATAATAATAATAATAACAACAACAATTCCATGCTCATTCTGCCTGTTTTGTATATGTGAGTCCAGAGTAAAGGTCTTTTAAAGTTGAGCAGAAGGGAGTATAAATCCCAGAGAAGCACTTGTCCAGGCTGGAGATGGGAGGCCAACATGGATCTTGGGTGATAAAACCAAATTCCAGAGGTCCCAGCAAGAGGAAGGAAGAGTCTCAGCTGCCAGAGGAGAGAGGCCCATTCAATGTGAGGCTCTAGTCTGTACTGAGACAGCCCTCTCTGTCTCTTCAGACCGAGTGAGTGAGGACACAGGGGCAGACACGTGCACACGCACATGTACACACATTTGGTTGGATTTTCCTAAAGAAGAAACGTACCATAGAAAACGAGATCCAGTCTCTTAGCGTCTCGAGCTGGCTGAGTGATATTTCTGCTGGACATGGTGGCACACGCCTTCAATCCTAACACTGGGGAGGCAGAAGCAGATGGATGGAATTATCTGAGGTCCAGACCAGGGCTACAAAGTAAGACTCTAGAAAGAGGAGGGGGACGGGAAATCATATCTTATCCAGAAGTCTCTCTCTCTCTCTCTCTCTCTCTCTCTCTCTCTCTCTCTCTCTCTCCAGGAAGAGAGCAAGCAGCCCTTTAGGATGGATCACGAGAGCTTCTCATTAACAAATACAAATTCCGTTTCACACATGAGTCACCTTGAATAACCCAATAATTAATTAAAACCATGTCCTGCAGGGGAGAATTTATTACATTCGCTGGCTTTTTATGAGCTAGGTGTAGTTTAGAAATGAAAAATGGGAGGGCCTCCCTGGTACTGTAATGTTTCTGCTGTGTTCTGCATTCGTGATACATCTTCTCGCTTTCTGGGAGGGGAAGGAAGCCTCCGGGAGAGCGAGGCTCTGGCTTGGGAGGAGGAGAAGGATTAATCTGATTTATGCCATCTGCTTTGGCTTCTGTAACCAGACTAGCCAGTGGTTGCTGCATTTCCTCTTGGAAAGAAGTCAGGGTTTTGAGGTGACTGATGCATCAAAATTGGGCACCCTTTAAAGAAGGAAGAGGCCAGGGTGAGAGAGGAAAAGCCAACCGAGGAAGATGGCTTGTGGCTCCTTGGAAAGAAGAGTGGGCATCTTGGCACTTTTCTTCATGCCAGGGGTCACAGGTCACCATCAAGCCCAGATCTCTTCCTGGCTTGATGGTATAGTGTGTGTGTGTGTGTGTGTGTGTGTGTGTGTGTTGCCATAGCTTCTAGATAGCATGGGATCAGAACGATGTTGTATGTCAGCTCCACAGACATGAGATCAGAGCAAGGTTGTGTCTCCTGACTCCTCCTCTAGAAGAGATGCTTGGATACCACCAAATGGGAGGGAAACAATCCTTTAAATATACAGGCAACATACTCTGCAGAGTCTTTGCTTCTCTTAGCATTTGTTTTGTTTTTGTTTTGAGACAGGGTCACTTGTAATTAGGATGGGCTCTTGAACTCCTGATCCTCCTGCCTCCAGCCCCTGCATCCTGGCATGCCCAGTTTCTCCTCGGGTACTGACAGATTGAGCCCAGGGCCGCCTGCATGTTAGGAAAACGCTCTGCCTACTGAGCTACCAGTCCCAGCACCACTTCCTTTATTGTGCATCTCGAAACAGCCCTGTAGGAAGGCTAGACAGGAATGATTGCTTTCATTTTACAGATGACAAGACTGAGAGTCAGAGAGAAAATGATCCGCCCAAGGACACAGAGCAGATAGCCCAGATCAGAGCAGGGACAGAAATTATTCAGTCTTCAGCGCTTTCAGACACTTACAGTAAGTAACCATGCTCTGGCTGCCTGGGAGTTGGGAAAGAGGGAGATCTCAGAATCCAAGAGCACTTTTGGAGCAGCAAGGGGGAAAGTGAAAAGCAGGGGCGGGTTGTGACCTGTCCCAGCTTCCCCTTCCCATGGTGGGGGTAGTGAAGGGAATTCACACTCCCCTATCTGCATCAGCTTGGGACAGAAATGTGGGATAAGACAGTGAGTACAGGAGGTTGGGGGCTCAGTATTAAAGGGCTTAATTGCCCAGTATATAAGGATCCCTGAATTCAACCTCTGGGGCTGCAGAAGTAAGTGGGTGAGTATATATACACAGGTAAATTAAAGAATTATAGTGCTGGAGAGATGGCTCAGCAGTTAAGAGCACTGGCTGCTCTTCCAGAGGACCAGGGTTCAGTTCCCAGCACCCATATGGTGGCTCATGACCATCTGTAACCCCAGTTCCAGGGGATCTGTTACCTTCTTCTGACCTCTGCAGACACCAGGCGCACATGTGATTACATACATGTAAATAAGACGCTCGTACACATTAAATAAATAAATCTTAAAAAAAGATTTAAGAAAGCCATTCAGTCCAACATGAAACAGTAATCTCTGTCTCTGTCTCTCTGTCTCTGTCTCTGTCTCTGTCTCTCTCTCTCTCTCTCTCTCTTGCTCTTTCTTTCTTTCTTTTGAAACAGGATCTCACTCAATAGCTCTGGCTGGCCTGGAATTCATTATGCAGGTTTACCAGGAACTCCCCAAGATCTAGAGATTTGCCTGCCCCTGTTGGAATAAAAGGCATGGGCACTGCCAAATCTGGAGACCCACGTTTTTTAAATAAATAAATGACATAAAATAAGGAGAAAAGGAAGGTCAAACATTGTTCTGTGGTGGAGTGTTTGTTGGAGTTTGAATCCCAGCACCAGGGATGGAGAAAAAGACATTGTTATAGGTTATGAGAAAGTTGAACATATATACACACATATGTGCACATTTAGTGTGATATAACATTTCAACTAAATGTAATACATGGACTTTCAGACAATTGCTTATCTGGCCTAACACAGACACCATTAACTATTTATTCTTTGGTTTGTTTTGTGTAACAACTACATGGAGGCTACACTTAAAATTACAGAGTAAAACAACAGAAAAGAAACACTATTGGCTGACATGTCAAGCTGAAGTATTTTGGGGGTGAATCAGTGATTAATGCCTTTAAAGTATTTTAGAGAAAAAAAAATGTAATAGTTCCATTTGGAGTTGATTATCGCTGAAGCTGGGTAGCAAGGATTGGGATTTATTTCATCATATTTTCTGTCTGTGTAAAATCTGCTATCAGGGAGCTGTGGGCCATGTCCCAGAAAGCTATACAAGCATGCCAACTTCCTCCTGGTCCCAAGGAATGGGCCAGTCCAGGTTGCAATCCACAGGGCTCGGCTAACAGCCCTTCTCAGGGAGAGGACCGGATCGGACGGGACAGAGGTTGGGTCGGTAGGGTCGGTAGGCTGGCTGGGTCTGGCTGTTTTTCTCTGCGAAGCAGCAGGCTGAGCGTGGGGGGAAGTAGGTCAGTGTGGGCCTCCCATCCTCCAGCGGCACTGGAGTGAGCTGGGGTGGGGGCGGGGCCTGCTAGGGGTGAGAATAAGGCGAGAGGCTTGGTCTTTGTAGTTTTTAGAGGTCATGGGGAGCACTGAATAACAGTTATTGTCTGTTAATTTGTTGTATGTTAAACGGATTCTTTTATCTTGGAATCAATGCACATATTATTTCATTGTATTGTTAAAAAAAAAAAACCCTTTGGATTTTTCCCCTCTTCCACTCCAGTAATTTACCCAGAAACCTTGGGCCTGTTTTTAATCTTAATTTCAGATATTGAAATGTATTTCTGTTCTAAATGTTATCAAAATGTTTGTGTTTGGACAGGTAAGAAGCCAGGCACAGTGGCTCTTGTTGTCACTCTGGCTACTGGGAAGGCTGGGGTAGGAGGTCACTTGCATCCAGTGGTTCGAGTTCAGCTGGATAAAAGTGGGCATGTTCTACTCCCCTCTCCCAAAACGGGGGCGGGAAGGAAAGAAATAACACAGAGAAAAAGTAAGAAAGGAAATGTTTAGACCTCATTAGCCTCTAAGAACTAGGTAAGTGAAGCTCCTAAACCTTTTTTTTTTTTTTTTTTTTTTTTTTTTAGATAAGGCACCTCTAAATGTCCATGTTCTTTTGGGGATGTGGATGTTTGTTTGTTTTCGTTTTTTAATCTACAAAATGGATTGTAGACCCCAGACACCCAGACACCCAGGTAAGTGTCCAAACAGTAATATGGATGGGGGTGTGTAAACAATCCCAGCAGGTGGAGGATTGCCTTTGGTTTCAAGACTGGGTTTCAATAATGGAGGCAGCGGGGAGGGAGACACATCCACTTCCGTAAGCAGTCTCTGTATGTGAAGTGTGTCCTGTGCAGCAAGCAGGGCTGTGGTCCAGCAGTGACAAAGAGTCAAATTCCACCATTAGGACAAAGGGGAGTGTCTGGAAGGAAGGAGCAGAAAGGAGACTCCCATATTCCTAGAGACCTCCCCACTGCCACAGAGGTTCCCTTTGCCCTCCAAGAGAAGGCCAGGGAAACCCCATAGTGACAATAGGCTTTCAAACTGATTACTGGAAACAAAAATCATCCTAACACTTGCAGGAGACCTTCTCTGGGGTGAATGCAGCAGTGGTAGGGAACTCACCTTGCACTTCCAAAGCTCTGGGCTGGGGTCCATCCCCAGCACCGGGTGGAGATGGGATGGGGTGACTCTCGGGAAGAGGGAAACATCATTAGGCACACCCCTAGTTTGCAAAAGAGGTGGCTGTTTGTGCTTGGTCCCTATAAATTTATAATTTTTCCCCCCAAGGATGCCTCTCTTACCTAACATGCAGGGCTCTCCCTACACAAGGGCCTCAGGATGACAGCAAGATGATACATTTTCCTTTTAAGTCTCTGTTTACATCCTTGAGGAAGGTAATTCCCCAGCCTAGAAAACCAATAGGAATGATAGCACTGGTCCGTAGGGGTGCCCACCCCTACAAGAGAGAGATGACAAAGGAGGCGGAATCTGCAGGTGTCTAGCATGGCACAAAGAACACCCTTCATCCCTGTGTGCACCTTCCCTTATGTGCACTGCATAGACAAAGAATGATGTAAGGTGCTAGAGAGATGTGAACTGTCTTCTTAGGTCTCCAACTTGAGCTACAAGGATTGAGCTGGGTTTATCTAGGCTGATGATCTCGGGGGGGGGGCGGCCGGGGGCTGATAAGAAACCAGAGACTTGATCAATCTAATAGGGCCTGGCCTTCCAGAGCAGAGTCAATCTGGTAGGAGGTGGGGCTGTGATCAACAGTTGCCTCCCTGAGACCCAATGGACATGGGGCTGAGGCTGAAAAAATTATACTGAACTTTTAAACCTCTATATTCCTGTCCCATGGCACCTATGTGTTTTGAATTCACAGCCAGAGCAACCCTGGAAACTCCTTAAGCCCCTGTCTTCTTCATTGTTTCTTCCACCCCAACTATGACAGCCCAGAGATGCCTGGAACCTCACAAGTAGCCTCTGACTATCCATGAGCTATTCATTCTTTTCTACTTGGGCAAGGCAGCTCCCCCCACCCATTCAAGGCATTTGCTACCCAGTCACATGAGCATCTGGCTGTAGAGAACTGGATCATAGTTAAGGACTAATTCTTTTCCCAATTGTCTAGTTTGTGTAGCTGAGGAATTTGGAGTTTCCTCTTGTTCAAGAGAAGGAGAAGAGAGCTCCACGTTCATTAGTTAGAGACAGTGCTAAGTAGTAATTTCTCAGACAAAACTTTCTATACTGTCAAATGTCTAGCTCCCTGGACCCCGTTGTCATTTCCCTGCGGGAGCACCCAAGATCGGAATCTCTGACCAAGTCATTTAAGCTCCACCCCCAGTCACTTAAGGGAAAAGGCATTCAATGTCTGAAGGAATGGTTTTTGGCATCAATAGTTGAAATCACTTCCAATCATGGACAACACAAGACCAAGGGGAAGAGGGGGATTGTGTGTGATTTTCCAGTTTAAAGAGACAAATGTTTCTCCTTTTTTCTAGGAACTCTTAGATTTAGGAGGAGGAGGAGTACTAGTTTAAGTTTACATAATTATAATCTAGAGCCAGGAGAGGCTACAAACTCTGTTCCAATCCCAAATTCTGCTTGGGTGAAAGCTTTTGTGGGTATGGCCCAAATGCCAGCTTTAGTCTGGTAGAATTCATACGGGCAGGCTATAGCTGGTCAGCCCCCCACCCCTGGCTCCTCTAGTCTCCTGTGTCAGCATCTGAAGCCAATCTGGGCCAGCACCTTGGAGACCTGACTGGTATGGACTTTCCTCTAGGTCATGGTCCCAGGGCAGTAACCAGGAAGTGCCCTATGTTAATATCAAGCTGGGACTGAGGTTCAGACGTGGTGAAGGGGTGGGGTGGCTTTCAATCTTGGAAGCAAGGAGTTAGTTTTAAGTGTTTAGAGTACCCAGGACTTAAGCCCTTTTGATTTTCAAGGACAGGAGCCCATGAGGGATGAAGAGGACAGGAATCATTAGGGATGGACTGCACTCCTCTCCTCCCTGTGTGTGTGTGTGTGTGTGTGTGTGTGTGTGTGTGACATGCCCACCTTTTTCCTCTTCCAGCTCCTGCTCTTTCAGCTTTGCTTCTTGGAATAAATAATTTAGTGAGAGGTAAAAGGGGGCAGGACTTTGCAATTTGGAATGGGGACAGAAAGGAGAGAGATGGGCTACTATTGGTAAGGGAGGTATGGAGATTAGAACAAGAAATAAAAATCTACTATCCCTCCCAGCCCCCAGAGCCCCCAAGTCTCAAATCTGCATTTCTTTTTTTTTTCTTTTTCTTTCTTTCTTTCTTTCTTTTTTTTTTTTTTTTTTTTTTTTTTTTTGGCTGCATGGGTGAAATGGTGTGGATTTAGAACACATCTTTTGATTTAAGAGTAAAAGTTCAGTCTTTCTCTCTAGCAGGAGAGAGGGTCTATCCCAGGAGCCTTGAGAGAGGAAGTCCACTGTCATCAACAATGTCACTACCAACAAAGACCACCTTCTCTAGTGGTGAAAGTGTGTGTGGGGGGGGCAAGGCGGTGAGTCTGTCTTTTTTTTCTTTTGTGAATTTGTACGCACTTCTTTTTGTTTGTTTGTTTGTTTGGTTTGGTTTGGTTTTTTGTTTTGTTTTGTTTTGTTTTTTAGAGACAGGGTTTCTCTTTGTAGTCCTGGCTGTCCTGGAACTCACTCTGTAGACCAGGCTGGCCTTGAACTCAGAAATACGCCTGACTCTGCCTCCCAAGTGCTGGGATTACAGGCATGTGCCACCACAGAGCCCAGTCAGAGACCCCCAAGAGTTGAAACCGAAGTCCAGGCTCCTAGAGGTTGCTACAAAGCCCAAAGATACTGATCGAGGCCCCTCCCCCCATTTAAAGGTCTTGCCCTGCCCCTCCAGGTCCTGGTGTGTCTGAGTTGAGGCTCTCAAGAACTTCTCAGGGAGCCAGAGTGAAGCTTAGGGAGGTGAATTCCCAGTGTCCATTTGGAGTCTTCCACGGACTCCTGAGGCATTTGCATTGGGGAAGCACCATCCAGGGTGACTTGCCCCACCAAGGTTTCACCGCAGAACTTAACTCCTTTGGTCCAAACATAGATACAAATAGATACAAATCAGAGTCAGTGGCAGTCTCATGACCCTTTTCTTCCCCTTCCATGGGCTTCCTCAGCGACACAGCCCTTTCTTCTAGGTGCTTTTCCCTGGTGTCTCTTTGCCCCTACACTTTGCCCTGAGTTAGCCCTGCTGGGAACAGAGATATCCCAACCATTCCCTTTCACACAGTGCACCGTAGGGAAGCTGAGCCAGGAGCCTGGGGGATGGGTCTGAGGATTGCCCAACAGGCTAACACTAGGCCACTAGAGCAGGGATCTTGTAATGTTTGGCAGGACTATCTAGACTCAGAATTCCTAATGGTTTTTGGGTCAGATCCGAGCTGAATGCTAGGGTTGGGTATCTGAGCTCTGACCCTTGTAAAGCCAGGGGGTTGGATGAGGAATTTGGGGACCGGGGATTGGGGAGGGTACGACAGCCAGTCTTCCTACCTATTCAGCCTAAGTAGCTGGTGTGGCTGCCCACAGCCCCAGGAGCAGAGGCTTTGGCTCACTGCCTGTGGTCCTTAATTTCTCTCTGCCTGTCTTTGTCTCCACTCACAAGTTCACTGGCTTGGCTAAGCGCTCCAGGGTCTAGAGCCCTCGGAGAGAGCTTGCAGCAACTAGCCTCTCTTCTAGAGTCTTCTTTTCATCTTGCCCCAAGAGGATGTTGCAGGGCTGCTTGGGTTGGGGGCTAAGGAGGCCTCCTGACTAAGCCGGCCATCTATCCTAGCTCTTGGATCCCAAGGTCAGCTTATCGAAACAGATTCTCCTCTAAGGCTTGCAGAGTAGACCTGGACGGACTTCAGTTTAAGGCAGCCATGGGAAAGATGCTCTAGCCCCACACCAGGGCCCTCCAGACCTGTAACCAGGTCTTCTCCGCCCTGGCTGACGGCCCTGTTGCAATCTCAGCTCCAGCCGCCACAGTGCGGCAGGCCTTCCCAGACTTCAGAAAAGAATAACGAGAAGCTGGGCAAGAGGGCGGAAGAGGAAAAAATGCGTGTATTCTGGAGAAAGGGAGTAAAAAGAAACAGAAGAAAGAAAAGAGGGAGGGGAACGAGGGTGGAAAAGAACAAAAGAAATAATAGAGCAAGGGTCAAACAAAAAGGGAAACAAAAAGGAAAAAGAATAGATGCAAAGACACGGGCACTAGAATGCAAGGAATAAAGAGAAAAAGAAACGGAGAAAAGAATATGCAATCAAGATATCTAAAATCGTAGGCAAGACAGAAAAAAAAACCCTCTCAAACATAAAAGAAAGCTCACAAAAGACTAAAGTCGGGGAAAACAGAAGAAAAGAGGAAAGAAAGCAAAAACACAGCGAAGACCAGGTCATTCTCAGGAAGCCGAGAGAAGCGGAGCGACACACAAATTTCAGCCGGGCGCGTGCAGTCCTATGGGTCCGGCGTACCACGGTCTTTTCGGAGAAGGAAGTGTCCCCGGCCCCGCTGCGAATAAATCATTTTTCGTCACCACCGACCTGAGGGCCGCCATCATTGCCCCGACATACACTCACTGTTCCACTTAGGATAAAGAGGGCAGCCGAGTTCTCACTTCACAATAAAATAAAGTAAAATGTAACAAATGGCCCTAAGTGGAGCGGGTGGGCTCGTCTGGCCCCCTCCCTCCTAAGCCCGAGTTGGGGCGGGAGCTGACACCGAGGTGCCAAGTCCCCGTGGCCGGAACCCCTGGGGGCGGGTCGGCCCCGCTCAAAGGCAAGGCTGTAAAGGTCATAGGCGGTCTACGGGGCTTCGCTGAATGGGATCCAGGGAGGTAAACAGACTCTTAACTTTCAACTTGGCCTTGACCTTCCTGGAAGTGTCTGGCGGGTATGTAAAGGAGCATGCTGAGGCTTTCAGCGCGTTTGGCTGGGTCAGTAAAGAGGGTCTCTAAGGCTACAGACTCCTCCCGGTGGGTCTAACTGGAGGCTCCCAGCGGGACACAAAGAATTCCGTGAAGCTGGAGAAAGGACTGGGATCACTACTGGGGAGACCAGAGCACCACATTGGGAGGTGGTTTGGGAGCTGAACTCCTGCAGAGTCCCAGGGAGGACTCTCAGTTTCTGTGTGGGACCCCCGGGTCCTGGGTCCTACGCTAGGAAGAAGCGAACCCGCATGTTCTAGGACACGTCTTCGTTTTAAATAAAAGCAAATAATTTCATTATTCACGTACATACAGGAACACAAATTGAAGTCACATTTGTTCAGTTTGCAAAATGCTTTCATATGCAAAATCTCATTACATAGCCCTAGCATTCCTGTAAGGTAAGAATTATTAGCACCATTTTAGATTGAAGTAGGCCAAATCCTGTATTCCAATGCAGAATCCAGTTGAGATCTGGGGCAAGTCATACAACTGAGGCACTCACATATATGAACATTCAATGGTAATAGGAGCCTAGCTCACATGCTAATAAATGTAATACCTATATCTGTTCCCTGGGATAGAATACATGCCGGATACATTTCTGAGGGAACAAAACCAAATTCTTAGTACTATTGATGTTGAAAAATGTCTGATCCGGAGGGAGGGAGCTCCTAGCACAGCCAGTGAGTGTGGAGGTTTAAGCTGGTCAGCCCCCATTGTGAGAGGAGTCTTCCTGCAGACCTTCTCTGCATGTTTATATAAGCATTTTCCCTCCAAAAAAAAAGCTCAGTTGCAGTCACTGCTGCTGTGATTTTCTTTCTCCTAGCACATTATAAGTAGAACCCAGGGCCTCACACATGCTAGGCGACCACTGCTAGAATTTGTTGTTTAATTATTGTTCTTCCTAAATTGAGCTAGAACTGGTGTGTGTGTGTGTGTGTGTGTGTGTGTGTGTGTAAATGCAGGAATCCTAAGCATACAGGGTCTTAACAAATTAAATATACCCACATAACCAGCGTCCAGTCATGTTGAGATAGCATTTCTAGGGCCTTAGAAAGTCTCTTTACTACCTCTCTCTTTTTGGCTCCTTTCTATTTTGACTATCCAAAAGCTCTTGAACTATGTAGAATCATATATGGACATAGTCTTATGGAATCATAGTCGTATGGAATCATACGGACATAGTCTTTTATACCTGGCTTCTTTCACCAGCAGATAAGGATAACTCATTCAGGCAGACTTTAGCAGCGGTTTGCTGGTTTTTAATCACGATGTTTAATCCCAGCTTGATTCCTTTGCCTATCCCACTCTCGCTAGAATCTGACTTGCTTCCAGTTTTGAACTTCGCTTCGGCAGACCTAGTGCGTGACACCACGATTACTCCTTTTTTCTTTCTATAAGTGGGAACCAGTGGGGACATAGTTCCTTGGTAGACCACTTATCTGACATGTGCGATGCTCTGGGTTCAATTCTGAGTACTGAGAGGAAAAAAGTAAAGAAAAGACAAGACAAGAAAAGACAGGACTATGTTGTTTCTTTCACACCAGCAGCACTTGGGAAGGAGACGCAGGAAGATGAGAATTTCAATGATATCTTCAGCTACAAAGGGAGTTTGAGGCCAGTCTGTGGCATAAAATACTGTGAGAATTTGCATGTATCCCAGGGCCTATGCAAATCTTCTGGGTATCAATGCAGTTTCAGTGATCTACAGGAGAAAGTACTAGAACATACCCCACGATGGATGTAAAATTTCCTTTATGCCCAGAAGTGTTGTTTTGTCAATGATTTTGATTTTTTTAAGAAAAAAAATTTTAAAGCCACTCATGCTATATCAGCATAAATAAAATTACACACAGCTTTCCTCCCCACCAAAGACAGAATTTCTCTGTGTAGCCCTGGCTGTCCTGAAACTCTTTCTGTAGAGCAGGCTAGGTCTCAAAAGGTCTTCCTCTGCCTCCTGGTGCTGGAATCAAAGATGAATGCCACCACAGCTCTACATCCCAGCACACAGGTGTGTCTCTGTCTACCAAAAGCTAAGAACTGAAAAGTTCCAGATCTTTAGGAGGAAATCACCTTCCTTTTTTTTTTCTTTCCATATTTTCTTTTTTCTTTCTTTTTTTTTGTTTTGTTTTTGTTTTTGTTTTTCGAGACAGGGTTTTTCTGTGTAGCCCTGGCTGTCCTGGAACTCATTCTGTAGACCAGGCTGGCCTCGAACTCAGAAATCCGCCTGCCTCTGCCTCCCAAGTGCTGGGATTACAGGTGTGCGCCACCACCGCCCGGCTTCTTTCCATATTTTCAAATGTGATAAAAATCGGTGGAGATGTTTGTGCTTATTATCAATTATTAGCAATGTTTGTTAGGGTGAGACACACCCTACAGGCCTCAATTCTGGCTTTCGTGGGCCCTTTCCCACAAAATGATTCAAGTTCTTGTTCAGGCTTTGGCTGAACCCACTCAAAGCTCAAAGTGTTCTGTTCTTTATTACAACCAAACCCTCAGTGTAGGATAGAAAAGCTCAAATATTCTGCCAGGGTAAGGGGAGAGCTGAGCGTCTTAGAAAAACTAGAAAACAAAAAGATATCACATGGAAGTGATATAGGAAAAATAAACTCTTTAAAGGCAGATTTGTGAAACAAGCCATTTGAATCTACAGCACAATATGCCCCAACTGAGGGCCTGAACAATTCCAGCGCTTGGGGCACGTCACGCTCTCTCTCCTCCTCTTTAACTTCCAAGGAAATTTAAAGCCAGCAGGAGGCAGCTAGGGGGTCCTAAGCTTTCTAGTCCCTCAATTGTGTGGAAGTGTGCTGGGGTCAGGGTCGGTTTCCTGGACTTTCTGGCTCATAGAGCGGCACCAAAGAGCAGACACTCAGACCCACACAGACACTCAGGTCCCACATAGACCAAGCTCGTGCATTCTTGGGACCCAGGATCCCCACAGGTGATTCATGGCCACTAAACCAGTCTTGGCTTCCCCAGATTGCAGATTCCAGAAAAAGGGATACAATCTTGATACCTCCTTTCCCATTTGTGATGTGTCAATCTCTCCCTCTCCCCCTCTCCCTCTCTCTCTTTCCTCTCTCCGTCTTTCTCTACCCTCTTTCCTTTTTTCCACACCGACTCTATTCCTTCAAGTAAAGCCCCTCGCACCCCCCCCCGCCCCGTGCGCCTGTGTCTCTTGGTCTCTTTCTCCACCCTTAAACGGGAATCCAGACCCCCTTCCCAGACATAGAGAGGCTCCATTTCCCCTTCAGGTCCGGACATTGCGTTCCCTGGGCCGAGCACTGCACGTTTTCAGCTCTCCTTCGTGTCCCCCGCCCCTTGACTCCGCCTCACCCGATTGGGGCCTCCTGGGCTTTCAGTATTGTGACTAGGCAGGGTCCTTGGGGGACGGACCTCGAAGGCACCTCCCCGGGCGGGCGCAGTGTATTCGGGACAGGAAGGGTATCTACGATGAGCTTGGGTTGCTAGTACCCAGACGCCAAGCATAGGGCTCCCTGATGCCTACAGTTCTCATTCCCCTCTCAGAGGCATTCCCGGGTTCTCCTTTGAGGCAGCCCGAAGTGGCTTCCCAGCCCTTCCCCCCCCCCACTCCCCTCATCCCTAGGAGATGGACACTTTATTGGGAGAGCTCTTTTTATTCTCTCGTTAAACCTGCCAAAGCACAGAAGACAGAGAGCCGAGAGAGAGAGAGAGAGAGAGAGAGAGAGAGAGAGAGAGAGAGAGAGAAGGCAGAGACAGTGACAGAGACCAGGGACAGCAGGCAGAAGCAGAGACACAGAGACATATAGACAAAGACAGAGACACAGTACACACAGAGAGAAAGACAAGCACAGTACACACAGAAAGACAGAGACACACATACAAAAAGAGACAGAGACAGGCAGAGAGGGAGAAAAGAGAACAGAGGAGGCGGAGCCGGGCTCCCCGTCCCTTCTCTCCCCCTGCAATTTCTGCGGGTGGATTTTATGAGCCTCTCTCCTCCGGCCACAGCCAATCAGCGCTCGTGCCCGGGCTCTTGCGTCTCTTGCGTCAAGACGGCCCAGCCAGGCGAATGCCGGCGCCGAGCGAGCTGGGAGCGATTTAAAACGCTTAGGATTCCCTGGGCCTGGGTGGGGAGAGAGAGCTTGCTGCCCCCTAGAACCCCCACCCTCGGCTCCCCATGAGCCGATCATTGGCCCCATGGAGCCGGGCAATTATGCCACCTTGGACGGGGCTAAGGATATCGAAGGCTTGCTGGGAGCCGGAGGGGGTCGGAGTCTAGTCGCCCACTCTTCCCCACTGGCTAGCCATCCTGCGGCTCCGACGCTGATGCCGACTGTCAACTATGCCCCCCTGGATCTGCCAGGCTCTGCAGAGCCACCAAAGCAGTGCCACCCTTGTCCTGGGGTGCCCCAGGGGGCATCTCCAGCTCCTGTGCCTTATGGCTACTTTGGAGGCGGGTACTACTCTTGCCGAGTGTCCAGGAGCTCACTGAAACCCTGTGCCCAGACGGCCACCCTGGCTTCCTACCCTTCGGAAACTCCTGCACCTGGGGAGGAGTATCCCAGCCGTCCCACCGAGTTTGCCTTCTATCCGGGCTACCCGGGACCTTACCAGCCTATGGCCAGTTACCTGGATGTGTCTGTGGTGCAGACCCTGGGAGCCCCCGGGGAGCCTCGCCACGACCCTCTGCTTCCCGTGGACAGTTATCAGCCTTGGGGCCTGGCCGGTGGCTGGAACAGCCAGATGTGTTGTCAAGGTGAACAGAACCCACCCGGTCCATTCTGGAAAGCGGCATTTGCAGGTAACTTCTCTGTCTCTCCTTGGCTCAGCATGGGCTACGCTGGCACTTGCTTGGAAGGAGGAAGAGACTTGGGGCTGATGAGGAGGAGCCTGGGCTTCCTTGGTTACTTACTAGGACTTGGATGGAGGGTCCAGGCAACTAGAAAGCTCGGTTGGAGGTCTCATGGGGTGCAGAATAAGGGGGCTCAGCAGGGTGCTAGCAGAAACTTGAGGGTAGCCAGCTTTCCTGTCTTCTCCAGGAGGCTCTGGGACCAGCCTTTCAATATGTCGGGAGAACCTTGGCTCTCTGCTGTTGATTGGGGCCAAAGTGTCTCTACCCAGTACAGCCACAGGCTAATTCTGCCCAAAGGCCAAATGACATAATCCAGTGGTTTTGATGGTTGCTTTGAGGGGTGGGATATGAGATATTGGGGGTTTCCTCGAGAATACAACCCCTTCCTTTTAAAGATAAATTTTTGAAAGGAAAATTTAGGTCTTTGACTGAGGGTGTATTGAAGGGTGTATTCGAGCACGTGTGCTCGTGTGTGTGTGTGTGTGTGTGTGTGTGTGTGTGTGTTTGATGGGGAACATAACCCTGTTTTCCCATGTACATAATTTACCAATTTGGAGGAGTGGCTGAGTCTGAACATGCTTGTGAAAGTGGATTGTGTGATTGTGGACAAAAACCTAACAGGGTGGGTGTGTTTGCAGACTCCTGATGCGAGGTCAGTGATGGTGGGGGTGGCCAGCAGGAGCAGAGACTGAGTGAGTGGCGATCGATCGATCGGAGAGTCAGGCAGATCTGCGTGCTTTGAGGGAGCCGGAGGCCCTCACACAGGATGATCAGGAAGAGCCTGCAGGATGACGTAGCCCTGGCTTGCAGGGCCTGGGTCTGTGCTTGGTTTTGCACTAGACTGGGGACTGAGATGCCTTTCCCTTGCTCTTTTCCCACCACACAGAGCCCAGCATCCAGCACCCTCCTCCCGATGGCTGTGCCTTCCGCCGGGGCCGCAAGAAACGCATTCCCTATAGCAAGGGGCAGCTGAGGGAGCTGGAGCGGGAGTATGCGGCCAACAAGTTTATCACCAAGGACAAGAGGCGCAAGATCTCGGCAGCCACCAGCCTCTCTGAACGCCAGATTACCATCTGGTTTCAGAACCGCCGGGTCAAGGAGAAGAAGGTTCTTGCCAAGGTCAAGACCAGCACTACCCCGTGAGCACCAGCGGGGATGGGCAGGGGAAGAGGGCTTGCCCTGCAGAATTGGGAGCCTGCCAGGGCCAGGGCTGGCAGAGGACTCGGCCGAGGGACCCCAAGAGATGACATCTTTAGAAGGCTACTGAGTTCTGGACTGTTCCTTGGGGGGCTATCCTGCATGTGCCAGGAGTGGGAGGCCTGACATTACAGTCCCTTCCATCAGAACCTGTATCAGTCATAATCATTCATCCTGACAGTGGTGATAATTCTCATAACCAGTACTAGTTGTCATGATAATTAGCCTCGTATTTTCTATCTAGAGCTCTGTTGAGCACTTAGAAATCGCTTTCATGAGTTGAGCTGATTGTGAATAAATTTGGAAGAAGATTTTCTTGTAGGACAGTCTCTTCTCAGATCCCTTTCTGTGTACTCCCAGTGTACCCCCCCTCTTCTAGTCGTCAAGGGGGAAGAAAACGGAGTGGGGGGGGGAAACAAAGGTAGATTCATCCTTCTAAGGTGCCCATGCCCACTTGGCCTTTTAATGAGATGATACCAGGGCAGGACAGACCGTGTTAGTGGGTGCTTCTTCCTGCTCACCTTCTCCTGTGGTGTCCTTCCTCCCGGACAACCTCCTGTGATTATACACACACACACACACACACACACACACACACACACACACAGTGGGAAGCCCCCATCCCAAATGCTGAGATTTTCATAGTGAAATGAAACCAGTGGCCTGATTGGGTCAGAATCCACCAGGAAGTGAACGCCAAGGAAGGACTTACTGACTTGGCAAGACAATCACTGGGCACTTTCCCAAACTCCACTCCTGCTTCTCTTGACAAACTATCACCTTGAGCTATCCTGGTTGTTCTGACTCAATTGGGTTAGGGTTTGTAGGGCATTTAGGAGCCGCGTGCAGTAGTTACGTGTGGCTTGTCAGGACTCCTTCCAGGCCCAGTGGCTACAGGAGAGGGCACCCTATCCTTGGGCTTTTGAAAACACACTAGAGTTTGGGAAACAAACAAACAAACAAACAAACAAACAAAAACCCGCCCCTTTGCTCCCCATTATTTTTCCTGGTCACCTTTCTTTAACACTGAAGGAACTTCTCTCCTCGAGGCCTGGGGGAAGAGGATGTCTTTTTACTGTTATTATTGCATTTTTTATGTAAATGACAGCAACTGGAAAAAGTGAAGAGACCCAGGGTTGGGATTCCTGGTACCTAATGCCAAAGTGGCCTCAGACTGCTTTCCCTTCCACTGTCTGGGTTCCCGAATAAAAGGCACCCAGTGGCACCGATTTTTTTCTCTTCTTCCTCACAAGCCAGGAGATAATACAAAATCCTGGAAAACTCAGAGGAGAATGGCTATTTGCAGAAGTGCACCAGGGGATAGACCTGGAGGGTCTCGTTCTCTGATGTGCTTGGATCCACTGTGGGTAGAACTAGAGGGCTCGGTTCAGCAGAGCCAGCAGTTACATCAGTCATTCCAAACCCTGGGCTGGCTGGCTCCTCTCCCAGGAAAGAATGAGTGTGGGGCAGGGAGGAGCTACACATATTCTGCTAGATATGTTTATCAAAAACAGAGCCAGGAATTAGATGTGGTGATGCATGCCTCTATGTTCAGTCTCGGGATGCTGAGGCAGGAGAATTGCAGCAAGTTTAAGTTGAGGTCGGTGGGGGCTACACTATGAAGTCCAGGCCAATCTGAGTTATGGATGAAACCGTGTCTTATTGCTGTTAGTTTACAAAGCCAAGTCTGGGGAGAAGAAAGGAGAGGGACACCACCTCCACTTCCTGGGCAACAAAATGTGTGTGCCCCTCAGAGACCCAGACAGAGATTCAGACAGAGATCTGATGTGCTTAGAAATTTCTATCACCCCCCCAACCCATGGTCCAGCCTAAGCCTCCAAGCCCCCAGGGTCCTTGAACCCTGCTTGGGAGGTCAATCTCTGCTTTCTACATTCCTCATCCCAAGCCAATTTAGGGTAGCTTTTGAAATTAGAGGTTCTTACTCTTTTGTTCCTGGCATCTCAGACTGGACTATTGTGTGAGGCCTCAGTATAGGTAGGAGTGTGGGAAGCCTGTGAGGTAAGTGAGTGGGCGCACTGTGGAGTGTGGTCCCCACTTAGGCAAGGGGAAAGGCCACAGGATTGACTGTCATCTCAATGAACAGATGGCCCGAGTAGAGAGAGTCGTGGGCAGGTGGACGCTCTGAACTCCCAGGCTCTAATTTACCATTCTGCTCTAAAGGGCTTAACAGCCCAGCGCTCCTCTACTTCTCGTTGGTACTAATTTCAGAACAGACAAAAGATTTGGGTGTTTTAAGAGATTTATTCTGCCATCAGCATTTTGAACTATTAAGAAGACAAGGGCTCCCCCTTCCGGTAGACATTTGCCATTTCAGGAAACCAGCCCTCCGCCCAAGGCTTCCACCTATTTCTGCCCCCCCTCCACACCCCAGCTTCCGGCTTGCAACAGCGTGGGACCTCCTAGCCTTCAGGTTCGGAAGGTTCTGGGAATCTGAAAGCTCCAGGACTCGTAGTCGCCTGGAATTCCAGCAGATGTATCAGTCTAGCCTCGAATTCAGCCCCGGAGGAGAGCAGGAGGGGCGAAGAACCAAGCAGTAAGGACTGGCGAGCAAGGCCGTGGCTGCCTTCTATCCAGCTCGGTTCCACCGGAATAATCAATCTGCCTAAGCAGAACCACCCACAGCGGGTTTTCTACTTTTTTTCCCCTTCTTATTTGTATGGGACCTAAACGAAGCAAGTTTTGTTTTTTTAATTTCATTTTGTATCAAACCATTTTAGGGAACTCTTTTCCCAAACGCATTTTGCGAAGCGAATTATTCCCAGCCACCACGGACCCAACCGCCTCTGACACTGCTCACTTTTGTATGTGTAAAATACAACAAAAATGCCCGTGACTACCCCGACTTACCTGCTACGATTTCCTTTTCAGTAAGAGATACCTGAAGTTCTCTTTCTTTCTTTCTTTTCTCTTTTCTCTTTCTTTCTTTTCTTTCTTAAAACAACCGTGGAAAATCTCCAACCACAACTTCAGACAATACTATCAAAGGATAAACAATTCCTGGGACACATCTATTCTGGAAAATAATTGGGGAGCTTTTTCGTTAATAAGGTATAATTTTTTTCTCTGAGTCGTTCTGTATACCCTTCCCTTCTCTCCTATCAGTTCCTCCAGCTCAGAGTTTGAGCCAGTACCGGAATTGGATTCAAATGTACCTTCTCTGTCTACACCGTCCCCAGTACCAATATCACTTTTAACGACTAAGCGGGTGGACTGTATTAGGCATCTAGAGGTTCAATGAATGGGTTGTGGCAAGTGTGTAAGACAGGATTTCCGGAAGCTCTTTTGAATCTAGGTCTCAGTCACAGCAAAGCAAGGGTGCCCCCCCCCCCAAGCTTTCAAGTTCCGGCCTTTCACTCCTGCTGGCAAACACTTCCGGGAGGTTGGGGAGGTAGGAGAACGCTGGTAGGTTTGCAGCGGAATGAAAATTTATTTTACCTCTCCTGAACATTCTGTTACTGGGGACTGCTCAAAGGCAGCTCTAGCACGCAGGCTGCCCTCCATCTCGGAAGGGTTGCCGGCTCCCCTCCCCCAACGCAGAGCGGGTTCCCAGCCCCCCACCCCCCGTCATTTAAGGTTCTAAGCGCTGCACTTTAATTAGGTTTCTTTCGGGGGGGGGAGGAACCGTGCCCCATCCCTATCCCAGCCCCATCTAATAGAAACCCCAGAGCTACTATCTCGAATTAAATACGTGAACTCGTTACGTTCGACTTCCATAATGCGCCCAGGCTGCTGCGGTGGAAGGGGCGAGGTTTCAGTTGTTTTTGAAAGGCATTTATACCACAAGCTCACCCACCTGAACATTCTCTCTTGGGGCAGACGAAGGGAAAACCCAGGAGCCCCCCACCTCCTCCTGCCCAAGCAAGGGGTACCTTCCCTCCTCCCGGCTCTGGTCCGGGCTGGAAGAGAGATTTAAAACATCCAATGGGGGAACAGATGCCAGCCTGCTTTCCTTTCATGACTACTAGTTATAGGGACGGGGGAAGGGCACGGAGTCGTCGGAGACCGCGAAAGAAAGAATGACACCACTACCCTACCCCCCCGCCCCCCCCCCCGCCAAATTGCCCCTGAAACAGGACGGGCACCAAAAGAATGCAGTGGCCCCCAGAACTATGGGAAGAGGAAAGCGACAATCGCGGGCGCCCAGACTGTGGGGGTCAGGGACTTTGCCATTGAACTTGAAGATCCAGGCTGGTGGTCTCCAGTCCTCCCACCCCCACTCTACTAAATGCTAAATGCTTTATGGGGAGGAGAGGGGGGGATATGAGGGCTGGGTAGAAGGGAAGGGCGCTGGATCTCTGGCCCTGAGAAAGTCGGGGTTGGTGGTCGCATTTACTGTCAGAACTACCCAGAGATCTTCTGGGAGCAGCTCCCCAAAATAAACGCCAGACCCGGGTCTACAAGCCGGTAGAGTCTCCAACCTTCTCTCCAGCCTTGCAGCGCAGACGCTGTGGGCCACTGGTTGTGCAGGGATTCTACCTCACCCCAGAGTTTGGAAGGATCAGGGGGCTCAGAGCAGCCGTTTATTGGGTTCCTCCTCTAGCTAACGCGTGGGAATCTTTGGGCAGATGCTTGAAGAATTCAGGGTCTAGAAGCAACTCTTGATCAACTTTGCAGACTGGTCAAGAGTGTTATTCACCCTATCCTTTGTTTGTTTTAGTGCTTGCAAGAGTTTCTCTCTAAAACTGTAAAGGAACATATACGGATTTCTGTAACCCAGCGTAACCCAGCGTTTCTTACGTATCAACTTGGGATCTGCCTCTAGGAACCTTGCAGGAATGTTCCTCAAGAACTGGGGGACACTGGAAGTCTCTGCAACAAGAGGAAAGGCCTCAAAGGTTCTCTCAGAGGCAACCTGTCAGGGGGCATCTTGATGGCCTTTGAAGAGATAGTCATTTGGGCCAAAAGTGACAAAGAAAAATGCTTCGAAGTATGCGGGGCATTCTTGGTTTGGGCTAGGGAGAGGCTTGCTGGTACAGCTAGTAACCCCAGGCGTGTGGCTCTAAGTCTGTCTTTGACCAGATGGAATCTTGGCGAGAAAAAAATAATAAATATTGTTATAACGGCATCGTTTTTATTTAAAACGTTTTGTACCTGTGTCGAAAGCCAGACAAGACCCAACAAGGAAAATAAACTTACTAACCGACTGGATGGGAACAGAAGCAAGGGCAGAGTGGTGCAGCGCCCCTCAGGGCCTCTGGCTCGTCCTCTCCTCAGTGCCTTCTCAGAAGTTCCCGTGCTAGCTTCTGAGGAGGAGGAGGAGGAGGAGGAGGAGGAGGAGGAGGAGGAGGAGGAGACGCTGGACGGGGTCTCATCACAGCCCTGCGGTTCTCAAATGTTGAATCCTTTCTGTACCACCGGAGCATGTGAAGCGTCCGTCCGTGGGACCGGTCACCTCCTGAGAGCTCTAGACTTGCTAACTTGACGTTTGGGTGGGCAAGTTCAGCTGCAGACACTTAGCAAATACCCAACTCTCCCCCCTGCCCCGCCCCAAACTGGTACCTTTGCTAGTGGCCCTCAGAGCTATTGCACCCAACCCTGAAACTCATTACTCAGTGACGCTTTATAAAGAAATAGAGAGACAATGGTGCCAGTCACTTTATTTGTGTCTCAAAAGGGAACTTCTCTTAACTCCTAAGCTCCAGGTCTTTACCAGCTGACGGAACAGAAAGCCCAGTCTCTTTCCTGTCCCCCCCCCCCCAACCAACTTCTCCCTAGGCAGTGACTTCCTTCTGGAACTCTCTATTCCAGATCACAGAGGGCAGGTGCTTTATAAACACCCTAACCCTTGCCTCACTGGGGACAGATTTGTCTAGAGTGTGAAAATGGGGTTAAATGCATGTGACCATTTAGCTCAACTAAGTTTTCGTTTCAAGTACCCAGCGCACGCTCGAGGTGGAAGTCCCACACACAATGCCTTCCCCCTGATCTCCATTAGATTCCCTGTCAGCTCTTAGGTCAGCAGTCCCCCTCCCTACCTCCCCTCGCAGAGGACCACAGTCTACGTATTTTTGTATTGTGGGGTAAAGGGGCATATTTACAAAGTATTGCAGTCAGGACAAATGGAGAAACAGGAGCGAGGCACACACTGGCATCTGGAGAGGTTTCTGTTCAGGGGGACTTGGAAAGATGCTCAGAATGTTGGAAAAGCCGGGAGAGGAAGTAGGAAACTACAGGTCCCAGCGAGAGACTAGGGTAAACTTCCCTCTCTGCAAAGAGGTCGGGGTATCTCACTGTGGCCTGGAAACCGGGGCAGAACCTGACACTGGGGCCTGTACAGACTGACCGTAACGACTCCACTCAGGCACTTGCATAGCATAGCAAGCCTAAGGCTTTCCTAAGGTAGCGGAGCTCAGACCCACCCCAGGGCCCTCGGCTGTCCTGCCTACCACACACACACACATCCCAACTTCCTGCCAGAGACCCGGGCCAGCCTTTGTCTGGTGCAATGGGTGAAGTTCGCTCCCCCTCCCCCTCCAAGCAGGATTTTGTCATTGAACTTGAGTCAGGTTGTAAACATTCCTTTAGCCCTTCGGGAGTGTGACAAGAAGGCCAAGTGGGTGGAGGGGAAAGGGGCGGAGGGGGGCTCTGGAAGGTCCTGGAGCGCCAGAGACCTGGCCTTTCTAAATCATGCGTTGCTTTATTAAAGGAACTTGTGGTCCTTGTCTTCCGGGAGAACGTACGGGGTCGAGTGTTTAAAAAAAAAAAAAAAAAAAAAAAACAACCCCAAAACCTGTCCTTGAGGCCATAAAGCAAATGAGACCGAAGCCTTAGGCTCCGCGGGACTAGCGTTTTCGTTGTCTGTGCACTCTCCATTCTCCGGAGTTTACCTTGGGTTAAGCAGTTAGCCCCCTAGTGTCTTTTTTCTCCATCAAGATAAAACACGTGTATAAATAACAAAGGATTAAGAGCTCCAGCTAGCGCTCAATCAGAGGCGGGTCACCCTGCGGCTCGGTCCTCACTACCCCTGTTGCAGCCGCGAAGGTCCCCCCGCTGCCCGCTGAGCCACCACCGAATCCCGCGGGTGCTCGATCTTCGTCTCCGGACCTGGATGGAGAAGCTCGGGCAACGGGGCATCTCCCGCCTCCCCTAGGGGAACCTCGGCCACTGCAGCCGGAGGACCCGGGAAAAGTGCGCCTTTCCCTGAGATCTGCTGAGAGTCGAGGCCGGGGACTGGCGAGCGGCCTTAGAAGCTGGTAGTAATTGTGGTTGTTTCGTTTGGTTGTGTTAATTTTTGTTTTAGGAATTCCCGATCCTGGTACCCTGGGGAGAGCGGAAGTCCATGGCGGGATGAGGAGGTGTTTGCTGGCTGTAGAATGCTTAGTTGAACGCGGCCCCGGGCGAGCTGCGGGCGGGGAGAGCCGGGCAGGGAGAGCCGGGCAGGGAGAGCCGGGCTAGCCTGCGGGCCTGAGGTGGGAAGAGCGGGATTGCGCCAGAGTGGGATCCGGCCCAGGAGTCTCTTCCAGGAGCACCCCACAAACCCCGGAGGCCGGCCAAAGAGACGCCAGGTCTGGTCAACTCATGCTAAGCTTCCGGCCATTTAGGACCGGAGAAAATTGCCAGGAGGCTGATCCTCACTGGCAAACGGGAAGCGGCCCAAGGGAATTATCAGGATAATGTTGTCGTTGCTCTTTCTCCCAGTTACCTACCGACGATTGTTTGGAAATTTAAAAAAAAAAAAATTGGTTATTTTTCATCTTCTGCCCTCCTGGCCCAGGAAAGGACCCAGCCACCCTCCTCTCCCTTTGTCTTGACCTTGGGAGTAGGGGAGGTGGGTAGAGAAGAGACTCTCAGGTCAAGTTCACATTTCGTCCTTTATCTTTTTAAAGAAATTAGGCCGGTATTTTCATTCCAATTGGGCGGGGCCGGGGGGGGAGCTCCTAATTGCGACATTGTGTTGGAGGGGGGAAGCGTTGAGAAAGCTTCGCAATTTCAATTTGTTGTTCGTGTTCTCGGGGTTCCACCGCCCCTCTCCCCTCGCTGTGGAGGAGACATAGACATAGTTCGATGAGAAACAGAGTGGTTCAGTTGGAGAAAAAAATACATTTAAAAGTATCTTAAATTAGGCACTTGACTGGTTTTGTGTTTGTTGGGTGCCGAATTTTTATCAAAGTTAAGCGTTTACAGTGTTGGGCACAAATATTTCTGCCGAAACTGATTTAGAGGGAAAGGGGGAACATATCGTAAATGCTTCCCAGGAAGACTCAGACTACACACAATGAAGTAAATTTCCACAACTTTCTTAATCCAGAAAAAAAAAATGTCAAAGTACAAAAATAAAAATAAAGACACATTCTCTAGTTCCCATCCACCCACCACCACACAAATAGAATACTGGAATTGGAAAATTCTTATAAAACATCCCCGTGTTCCTTCTGTCTGTGCCAGTGACTTACAATTTGGAGCTACTATTACTAGCTAGTTTTTGGTTTTCTGACTCTCTGTGTGTCCAAGCTTGTTTTAAAACGCGCCTTTCTTAGGCCATAAGCAGCTTCCCAGGTTATTGCAGTTTCTAAATAATACTTTTAAAATTTGTGATATTAAGAAAAGAGTTGTCAGGCTTTAAGGAATCCATTTCTCTAACGGTCATTTAGGTCCACCCTGTTCTCCAAAACCGCCTCTTCTTCCCCTTGATTGACAGAGCGACACATTCACACAGTCAAGCATTTTCTTTCAAGGTACTTAACTTGTGCAAGCACTTCTGATACTTGACAATACTTTCCGAAGCATAAAATACTATAAAGAAAACAAAGCCCATCCCATAACCCGCCATCCCATAACCCGCCTTCAAAGTTTTCAAAGGTTTATCTCTGATGTGTTTATATTGCTCTTTATTCTGTGTACAAGTGTGTTTCAAAATCGATTTTTAAAACAATTTTGTGTATTTTGATCTTTAAATTTAATTTTAAGTTAGGAACATTTCCCAGGGTCACTAAACATGTCTCAAAATCCTGGCTCTAATAATTTTGCAATATTTAATTCTCTAGATGTGCCACCAAAAATTCTCTAGGGGGTCTAACTCAGAGATAGTGCTCCCTAGCCTGACCAAGGCCCTTAGTTTTATCCCCCCAGAATTGCAACTTAGTTTAAGTTTAGTTGTTGGGTATTTGGATTGTTTCCATATTTGGTTCCCCCCCCCCTTCTCTTTGAGCCCTATCCACTCTGCTGGCCTGGCGCTTTCTATGTTGACCAGTCCCCACACGGATCTTAGGATTTTACAAGTAATTCATAAAAAGAAAATTGTTCTCTTAGTACATTTGGTGGGAAGATGAGAGATGAACCCCACTGGAACAGAATGCTTTGAAATTACCACGTTACGAAGTTTCAGCTTGAAGAGCGGCTTCCCCGAAATGCCCCAGGAAGATGTTCCACGTTTTGATCACGGTATCTATCGGGTATATGGGTGTGTGTCCTGGAGACAAAGATTTATTAAGCAGGGCATCGGAGAATTTGTCATTTTAGCTTCTCAGGTTTTAAAACGCCCGTTCTTTTCAATGAGCCCCTGAAAGCCTGCGTCTGTTTGCATAGGAAGAGGGCTATGCCGGAAGTTGGAGGAGGAAGTCAATAAGGGGTGGAGATCAACCCGAACGAGAGGGCTCGCCCCCTGCTAGGGTGTTATCTGTGCTTCATAGAGACCAAAATATTTACCAGAAGTAAATATTTGACAGTTAGTATAGAGAGGGGACAAGAGAGGGAGAGAGAGGCAGAGGAAAGAAGGGGGACAGGGAGGGAGGGAGGGAGGGAGAGAGAGAGAGAGAGAGAGAGAGAGAGAGAGAGAGAGAGAGAGACTTTCCCACCCCAGTGCTAACCCTTGTAGAGAAGTTCCCAACCCCCACTTCAATAAAACAGAGGGTCTCGTGCAGTTGAACCCAGCCACCAAACAGCTCCTGATCCCCGACCCCCCTTCAGCCTCCTGAGTTCCGGGCCCACGAGTGTGAGCGTCCCATTCCCAGCCGGACTTTGCTCATTACAGTTGCACTCTCGTGCACTCTTGAGCGCCCTAGCGAGAGGAGGAAGCTAAAAAGCAGGGTAGAATGGAAGATGGACTGTAATATTTACAGACAGCTGACTGCTGCCACGTAAGAAAGAGTGGTGGGTTTTGTCTAATAAACAAACACACAGTGAACTACTGAACCTGAGCTCTGGTTCGGGCCAGAGAGTTAGCACAATTTGCCTAGCATGCCCGAGACCCTTGGTTCACACCTCAGCAGAAGGGAAGGGATAGAGCTGGCTCATTTTGCCAGTGCTTTATAGTATTGGGGGGGGGTGATGCCCACGCAGAGCTCGCTAGCAGACTGGAGCAGAGCTCGAAGCCGCCCGAGTCACTTTGTTGGCCCGTGTGGTTAGAGATGCCTTGAGGTAGGCAGAACTCAGGCTTAATTCTTGGGGCGCTAAGAGGGGAAAAATGTTTCCCCGAGTGGCACGGGTAAGTGCCTATTAAAGACACTTCACAAGCGGGGCGTGGTGGCACACACCTGTAATCCCAGCACCTGGGAGGCAGAGGCAGGTGGATTTCTGAGTTCGAGGCCAGCCTGGTCTACAGAGTGAGTTCCAGGACAGCCAGGACTACACAGAGAAACCCTGTCTCAAAAAACAAAACAAAACAAAAAACAAAACAAACAAAACAAAAAAACCAAACAAACAAAAAAAGACACTTCACATACCGAGGGGTGCTTATTTAAAGTCGCTATCTCACTCCATTTTCATTAAGGGTCAAGAGAAACTTGGGTGTTTAGATTTTATAAGAAAGGGCATCAGAAATGGCTTTCCAAGAAAAAAAAATGATACATCAATGGAGCTGGTGGGGACAGCTCAGTTGGAAGAGCACTTGTCTAGTATGTGTGAGGATCTGGGTTCGATTCCCAGAACCACTATGTATGCCTAGCTTGAATGAGTATGCACATCAATTTTACATGTGTAACCTCATGAATATTTACCTACGAGTGTTTACCCACATAAAAGCAGTTCAATACAAAATCCAGAACGTTCCCTGAACCCTAATCATGCTGCCTGCCCCTTTCCAGTATAATATTCCAGAGACACCAGCAATTCTGATTTCTGCTGACATTGGTTTGTTTTGCCTGTCGTCTTTTTATTTTTTTTTTTAAGTCCCCGAGGGGGTGGGGGTGGAAGCGGTGCACACCTTTAGTCCTAGCCCTCAGGAGGCAGAGGCAGGGGGATCTCTGACTTCGAAGCCAGCCTGGTCTGTATACAGAGCAAGTTCCAGGACAACCCTGGCTACACAGAGAAACCATGGCTTGAAAAATGAAAATAATAAAACAAAACTTTTAAATGACCGTGAATGTGCGCATGTGCTTACGTGCTTGCTAGCACCTCGCTGGCCCTGCGACCACTCTGGAGCACGTCTTTTGGAACCTGAATTGGCTCAGTTACTAGAGAATTCCTGCATTATGCAGTGGCTATTATTTAAGCTCCCTAGCTAGGTGGTTTTGTAATAATCAGGTCATCTACATACCACTCTTGGTTTCCCAGGGATTTAGGAGCCCCCACAAGGCTGGAGGAGCTCCTTACATTGACTTGGATTTCTGCGATGAGTTTATTTTGAAGTCTTATTTAATGACTTCATCGTCCCTTGGATGTGCTGACAACAGGACACACAGCACTCTGCTGGGGTCCTTCCTCCAGTCTCCCTCCTCTGCCCAGTCCCAGGCACGGTGGTCTTCTATCTACTAAGCCTCAGTAAATCCCCCCCAAGCTCCCTTAAAAGGCAAGTGCAAGGAAGGGACTGCCCCCTGAGGTCAGAGGTCAGGGTCGGCAGGGACCAGGGGTCTAAGGGTTAGTGCCAGAAGATGAGATTTGTTCTCCCGAGCCCTGATTCGGAAGCTCAGTTGAGTGGTGGAAAATTTATTACCTCATGGTCTTTTAACAAGAATCGATCTATATTCCCAGGCAAAAAAAATTTCCATTACTGGTGACAGGTGCCTGGAGCCAGCTTATTAAAAACCATCATTTCAACCCCTAAAGCAAATGTGCCTCGGTATATTTGGAACAGAATGCTAATTTCCAGCTTCATGGCATCATCTGGAATTCTAGGACACAGAGCATTTTAATACTCAAGGGGAAAACAAAACAGGACAAAACCCAGGCCTCTATCTTCAGCTACATGAGGGATCCAAGCAGCTTCAGGGACAATCTTCATTCCCAGGCCACACTCACCTCCTAGCAGGTTAGCATAGTCAGAAGCTCTAACCTGCTGCCTCAGGCTGGCTCTGGAGACTGGCCTGAGACTCTTCTTCATTGATCGGTGGCCGGAGGATGGCTAGAATGAGCCAGCCCTTCTTTCAAGTTGGTGGGTTGAACTCATGTCCTCTGGTACATCTTAGGTGACCTCAGACTCACTTCACAGCCTCGGTGTTCTTCCTGGTTGTACCTGCGAAGTCTGGGATATGGCGGTGTGCACAGCTCCCAGGGCGCTGGGACTCAAATCCAGCGCTTCATGCAGCGAGGCAAGCATCCTACCAACCGAACCACATCTCCTGCCAGGCCTTTATCTTTCCAAGTATCTCCAGTGTTCCTGTGTACATTCCCGTCTTTTATTTGTGTGGTACAGCGGGGTACATCAAGAAGAAAAGAATCTGCCCATGTTACAAAGGCCAAACAAACAGTTGGAGGCAGTTCCTTCTTGTTGGAAGTAGGAGAACCTGTACTCACTGGCTCTTGTTTCAAACTCTTCCCCATGCAGCCCTGGGAAATGTGCCGTGGATGTGGATGAGGGACAGAGACTTGGGGAGACTGTGTGGAGATTTTGTTGGGGTGAGAGCTTTCACACCCCACAAGCTCTGTACCCTCTTCTCGTCTTTCAAGAGACCTTCTTGGCAAACTTGCCCACATTTTTCACAAACTTCTTGTCATTCAGGCCAAGTAAAAGAGAAAATGTATGGAAATTGGCTGGGTGGCCTGGTCAAGAGTTAATCTTATTGGGATAAGATGATAATGTTTTATAATATGGTGGCATGATGCAGCGGGAGGGGGTGCCAAGGAGGGATACACACACACACACACACACACACACACACACACTCATGGGAGAGAGAAACAGGCCAAACAGTCCTTTTATAGCAAGGCAGGCTCTTACCTGGCTGTTGCTAGGTAACTGTTGGGCGGAGTCTAGAAGAAATGCCAACAAGGGCAATTGCCTAGAATCCAGGAGATTTCATTCCCAGCACTGCCAAAAGAAGAGAATGAGCCATGTGTTTTTACCAGATTGTCGGGTAGCTCATCCAAGATGATTAGGGACGGGGCTGGAGTTGTTCATAAGTGGTCCAGGAGCTGCCTAGCAGGTGCAAGGCCCTTGGTTGAATCCTAAGCGCTACCAGACACAGGAAAAACAAAGTACAGAGGCTTAAAATTCTTGGTGTTGAACCTGGGAGTGAAGCTCAAGAGTGAGGCACTTAAAGGGTATAGCAGGAGTTAAAGGGGCCTTGGCAGCCAGGTATGGTGACACATACCTTTAATCCCAGAACTGGGGAGGTAGAGGCAGGAGGATCTCTTTGAGTTCAAGGCCAGCCTGGTTTACAGAGCAAGTTCCAGGACAGCCAGAACTACACAGAGAAACCCTGTCTTGGGAAGGGGGAAAAGGGGCAGCGGGGGCGGGGCTTGGCTACCAGAGACCCTCCATCAAGACAAAGGACCAGAGAGGGAGAGCTGGCTCAGCCTGTCAAGAGCTAACCTTACAAGCGGTAAGACCCGAGTCTGATCCCCAGAACCCACATGAGGAAGCCGGTCACATGGTAACCTCAGCACAGGGGCTTGGGGGGAGGGGTGTGGTTCCCTGGGGCTCACTGGCTGGACGGTATAGACATGACAAATCATACTGTCACATACACACAACATCTGAAGGGAACACGTCGGGGTTAGGTAAGTGGTTGCTTAGACATGGTAGTGTTGGGGATCGCCCAGAAAGATGAAGCCAAAGGGTCAAGGATATAACAAGATGGCCCCCAAATTTTGTATTTTGGTTTCTGTTAGTTTGGGCTTTCTTGTTTTTGTTTGTTTTCATTTGAGACAGGGTTTCTCTGTGTAGCCCTGGCTGTCCTAGAAGTAGCTCTGTAGACCAGGCATGGCCTCAAACTCAGAGACCCACCTCTCTCTACCTCCCAAGTACTGGGATTGAAGCTGTATACCATCACCGCCACTTTGGTTTCTGTCTTAAGGAGCAGCATGTATTTGACATAGCTGCCTCAGAATGTGACTTTTCATAATGCTTTTGGCTGGTTTCATGGACTCACGCAGTTTATTCAGTTATATAAGGCCGGGTCTATAAGGTTTAGTTTTTCTTTTTGACTTATTTGTTTTGACTTATTAGTTTTATTTTATGTGTGCTTTGCCTGCTTATATGTTTGTATGCTGTGTGTGTGCTTGGTGCACAGCGGTCAACAGAGGGCATTGAAGTCTCTGAAACTGGAGTTATGAATGGTTGTGACCCACCATGGATGTGCTGACAAGCAAAGTGCTCCTCTGCACGAGCGACAAGGGCTCTTGACCACTGAGCCATCTGTCTAGCACGTTGGTGTTCTTTCTGTTTGGGAAGTGGTGATGCGAATTGTACTCAGAACCAAAAGCCAGGAAAACATTCACTATTTAGTTCCTACTATAGATTTTTTTTTTTTTTGAGACAAGGTCTCACTCTTTTGTAGGCTTAGGTTTTTTATTTTACGTATCGGATCCCATTACAGATGTTTCTGAGCCACCATGTGGTTGCTGGGAATGAACTCAGGACCTCTGGAAGAGCAGTCAGAGCTTGCTCTTAACTGCAGAGCCATCTCTCAGCCCCCTAGGCTTAGATTTTTAAAACTCTACTTTAATAAGGGGTCCTAAATGCTTTAACCTCCCTTCTAGCACACTACCCACCAGAGGTAGTGGAAAGGAAAGGTTAATAGGGCAAAGGGGGACCTGGACCTGCTTAGTTCTTTGGGGCAATTCCAATCTTTGTTGTCAGGATATTAGCAGTTTAGTTCACACGGATCAGCAGCAGATAGCTCGATCCACTTGTAAACTCCGTTCACACATCCGCAGTGGAAGTTTGATTCAAACGAAGCTGCAAGGCTCTACCAATCAGCCTGAGTCCACAGAAACCGCTGTAATATCATGAAATTTTCTTTGGTACATTTCTCTCTATGATGTCACAACAAACAATGATCAGTGAAGAAGGCAAGGAGAACCAATGCCACAGCATCTTCAGGAAGGACCAGCATCAGCAAAACCCAGACGACGAAGACCAGCAAAGAGTGGCAAGGTGAACCAATACCACACAGCATCAGCCACCGGTGTGTACATATACCCTTTCCAAACGGCATGTGTTCTCCCAAGCATCTGCTCGAGCAGAACATCATATGCCCCCTTTCCAAGCAGCTTCCAGAAAAACACATGTCTCTTCTCAGCAAAACATCCTCGTACATGTCTGCCTCAGCAAAACATCCTCTCTTAAGACAGTTTCCAGGAAAACATCACATGACACAACCAAGTCTCCAAAGAAACCAAAGATTCCTACTTCACTCTGTAGCTTAGGTTGGCTGGCACTAACTCTATGGGCTCTGCTGGCCTTTAAAACAATCCTCCTGCCTCAGTTTTCTGAGTACTGGCACCATAGGTGTTAGCCAGCTCAACCCTAAAAAATATTTTGTCCTGGAGATTCGGGTGGCATTGACCTCTCTCCCTGATCTCTCTCACTCCATCTAAATAGTCAAGTTCCTTCTTTGTCCTTTCCCCACTATAAAATGTTTCATCAAACAACACAAACTCAAGGTTACAGTCACTTAGGCTTCTTAGATAATGGTCTGCAGGAAAAGAATACTGTATAATTAAACTTTCATCTGTATATTGGTGCCTCGTGGTTTGGGGCTTGGAAGAGCTAAAAACTTAGTGTTGGGAACCCCCATGGGTGTGTGAACAAGTGAAAAAAAAAACGTCAAGGGCCAGCAAGTTGCCTTAGTGCATAGAGATGCTTGCCATGAAGCCTAATGACCTGAGTTCAGTCCTCAGAGTGGAAGGAGAGAAGCTACTCCTGCAGTTGTCCTCTGACCTCCATGTACACTGTAGGGCAGGAGCATGAACCTGCAAAAGCATGAACACACACAAAGACTCACACAAACAAACAAACAAAACCTGGTCTTCTGTTCCTTTCTAGGTTGGCCCAGAGTGGTGGTTCTTTTGGCTTTCTGGGTGGAACCACTTCTTGGACCAAAGACCCTAGAAATAGCACTTTCCCTTCCCAAGCCTCTTACACACACACACACACACACACACACACACACACAGAGTAAGACTCCCTGAGAAACAAAGGCTTTCCCTCCTGCACTCAGCAACAAGGCTTCCATGGGTGGGGCATCTCCTGCAGCCCAGGTATCAGCAACTAGAGAAGTTGTTGCATTTCCTAGATGACCTGGGCTATGGAAGCAGGCCTTTCCTCCATAAAGGCGTTTTATTTGTCTCTAAGATTTCTTTGGAATCACCCCACTGTGTCCCATATACTATTTTTACTCTGTTTCCAAGATGCACACTCACTTTTGGCAGAGCTGTTGGGTGAAGGCGTGATTCTGGGCTTCGATGTCTGCTGCCAACTTGGCACTGGTTTCCCCAGGCTGGCCTGAGGGCGCAGGCGCTGCTGAGGAATAGGCTGAAAAACTTGTCTCTGGGCTTAAGCCCCGCCCCGTTTATCCCCTCAAGAAACCATCGGACTGCAGGAGAGTCTGGGGAGAAAGACAAGCAGGAAAGAGATGTGCTTCTCCTCTCCTTAAAAAAAAAAGACTTAATTCTTTTTATTATATACCTGCTCACGCATGCCTGGTGCTTGTGGAAGTCTGAAATGATCATTGAGTTCCCCCTTGCTCTCAATGACCTTCTAGAAAAAGGACAGCTTCTGTTGAATTCTGGAGGCATTTGGGGCACAATTGAGAGGGTGTGACTTTTCAGATCCCCTTCAGTCAGCCTGCACGGAGTTTCATAACTTGCCTTTGGGGCCACGAGTCTATCACAAGTAGCTGCCTTAGTAGGTGCTGAATAAATGTGGAAAACTTCTTCAACATTGTCACCATTAACCGAGCCTATATCCCAAAGTGAAACTATAAAATCCCTTTCATAATAAAGCACCAGTTTATCTGATATGTGCTTACCTTTCACTGGTAACTGAGTGGTAAGACTTTTTTGTCTTACTTTACAGTATGATGAAACGTCACCCTGTCACTCTGATCCTTCTCTTCGAGGCGTCCCTCCCCACCCCACCCCAAGGCCACAAGAATAACATGCAAACTAAGCATCATGCTAAGACCATTTACGATACGTTCTCTTCTCTTCAGGGCAACGATGCACGATCTGAGGTTTTTAATTGTTTGCAGTGTTATCATTGACATATTACGCCTTTCTCTAATGACGCGGAGAGATGATGTGGGTTTTATTTGTTCATTTATTTATTTTTGGTGTTTTGCTTGTGTGCACGTCTGTGTGAGGGTGTCAGATCTTGGAGTTACAGACAGTTGTGCGCTTGCATGTGGTTGCTGGTAATTGAACCCTGGTCCTCTAAGAGAGTGAGCTGTCAGTGCTTTTAGCTGCTGAACCATGGAGACACTGAGAGATAATGTTATATATATTGTGCAGGTGGAGAATCTTCAAGATAATGAGAGGCAGAACCAGGGTTTTATGCTGATTGCCAATCCTAGGTCTCAGTACCGGCACCTCTCTAGGCTTGCTCTCTCCCAAGCCCCTACAACACCGTCTTTCATTTCCTTGTGTGTGCCAGAATTTTCTTTCCACTGGGTTTTGTCTAGATGAAACCCCCATTTTCTCAACTCTATATGTTCGGCATGATATCTGTTCTTCAAAGTTCAGCTCAGTTACCACGTGAGCCCTTTGACTGGAGTAAGTGCTCTCTTCTGATGCTGTCCCTTGACTTTATGGTTATTTGAGGATGGGTATGTTGGGCTCTGTCACAGGACTGTCAGATCTTGGGAACTGGGATTGTGCCTCATTCCCTTCTATAGATTCCACAAGGGTCAGCATGGTGCCTGTTATACAGTAATGACCTTATAAACACCTACCAATATCATTATGTTTTCGTTATGAAGTAAAACATATGTAGAGTGGTTTGTTAAGATTTATCTTTATGTGTATGAATATTTAGCCTACATGTATGATGGGGCATTGTGTGCATGCAGTGTCCACAGAAGCCAGGTGGAGGGTGGGTTCTGGGAATTGAACCCACGTCCTCCATAAGAGCAGTCAGTGCCCTTCCCTGTGAGCCATCTGTCCAGCCTGGGACTGGTCTACTTTTCTTATTTTCAACTTTATCTAATATTACTCTATGTTATGCATATAGGTAAAGGGTTGTATGGGCATGTATGTGCAACACATGGAAGTCAGAGGACATCGTGCAGGAGTCTGTTCTTTCCTTACACTTGGGTTTCCATAATCAAACTCTTGGTGTCAGGCTGTGTAGCAAGCGTTCTTACCCGCTGAGACAGGAGCTGGCCCATGGTCTATGTGTTTGAGCTGGGGCTGGAGTCTAGCAGCTGTGAGGTTCTGGGTTCAATTCCCCAGCACCACATTAACTGAACATGGTGAACACTTGAAACTGAACACTTGAAATCCCGGCTTTTTTTTTTTTTTCCTAAATAATTGCTGTTGTTTTTGGTGAGACAGTGTCTTACTTCATAGTCCCAGGCTGGCTTTGTTTGTTGTTTTTTTTGTTTTGTTTTGTTTTGTTTTGTTTTGTTGTTTTTTGTTTTTGCCTTTTTTTTTTGAGACAGGGTTTCTCTGTGTAGCTCTGGCTATCCTGGAACTCTGTAGACCAGGCTGGCCTCGAACTCAGAAATCCACCTGCCTCTGCCTCCCAAGTGCTGGGATTAAAGGTGAGTGCCTTCACCACCACTGGCTATTTGTTTGTTTGAGATAATCTTTTATTTAAAAAGAAATTCATTCATTTATTTTATATATATATATGTATACATATATACATATGTGTGTGTATATATATGTATATGTATATGTGTGTGTGTGTGTGTATATATATGAGTATACCACCACTGCTCTCTTCAGACACACTAGAAAAGGGCATAAGACCCCATTACAGATGGTTGTGAGCCACCATGTGGTTGCTGGGATTTGAACTCAGGACCTCTGGAAGAGCAGTCAGTGCTCTTAACCTCTGAGCCATCTCTCCAGCCCCTGGGATAGTCTTGTTAGATTTCTCTGACTGGCTGTTCTTCACTATGTGGCACAGGTTTTGTATTCATGGCAAGCCCCACCCCTCCCCCTCCTGGATGTCAGGATTACAGACTTGTGTCACCCTACCAGCTAGATGCTTTTGTTCTCTGGCTTTGTTTTAGTAAAAGAGGCGGCTGGAGCGGCTAGGTCATCTGGAAGCATCCCTAATATCCCCGCGTTCGCACTCGTGAAATGACAGCATCCATAAACTGTCGGCTGCTCAGCAGCCCTGGGCAGGTGGCAGGGCTTTCCCTGCAGAAGGCAATAAAACTCCACTTGATATGACAGACAGCGGGTGGGAGGGGAATGGAGGGCAGGGACAGAGGAGAGAGAGATTAAAGATGGGGTGGGGGAAGAGAAATGGGGATGGAAAAGACAAAAAAAATGGGGCTGGGAGCTGGGCTTATAGATCAATTGGTATCTAGCTTGCCCAGTGTGAGGCCAGACTTCCAGACCCAGCACCACACCAAATGTTTGCAGTGGTTCATGATTGCCATCCCAGTACTCAGGAGGTAGAGACGAGAGGATCAGAGGTTCAAGGCTATTCTTGGCTACACAGTGAGTTCAAGGCCAGCTTGAGCTCTGTCTTAAGGAAAGATAGAAGAAGGTAGCGAGCAGGGGGAAGAAGGTTGAGGAGCAGAAAATATGTATCTGAAAGGGACTCAGAGGAAAATTCCATCCTCAGATCACTTTCCAAAATGATGCAACGCATCTTGATGAGACAGACACGTACCCCTTCCATGGTCAGGGCCAGGAAGACTTGGAAGAGAGACTCCATCTGCCTTCCTTCCTTCCTTTCTTTTGTTTCGGGTCTCTCTGTGTAGCCCTGGCTGTCCTGAAGCTCACTCTGTAAACCAGACTGGCCTCGAGCTCACAGAAGCCCATCTGCCTCTGGCTTCTGAGCGCTGAGATTAAAGGCGTGTACCACCACCTCCCAGCCAGGCTCCACACTTCTAAGCAGAGGGTCAACAAAGCTCTCATCTTAACCAGCTCTTCAGTGTAGGCAGGCCCTCCCCAGAACTACCTCTGCAGGGATGGGAGAACTGTTCTCCGGGCTGCTTTGAACTTTCTCAGGGCCCAATTCCAACCAACCTTCAGGAGTTGAGTTCCCAAGGGGCCGGACCCTTGGTAGCCTCAGAGGATGGTTCGGTACTGTGGGAATATATGTCTTGCTCTTGGGTAGTGGGCACAGTGGCCAGGCTGTGTCTGTGGCTTCACGTTCTTTAACTCTGGGAAAGGATTGCCTGGTGCAGTAGAACCCACTGTAGTAGAAGGGTTTTTTGTTTTCACTTATTTATTGGAAGTTCATGTGTGGAAGGCAGAGGACTACTTGAAGGACTACTTGGTTCTTTCTTTTTATCTTGTGGGTCTCAGGGGCGGGACTCAGCTGTTCAGGCTCAGCAGCCATTTTCCAGGCCTGTTTTTGTTTGTGTGTGTGTGTGTGTGTGTGTGTGTGTGTGTGTGCACGCACGTGCGTGCGATGGTGATGGGGGAGGGGAACACATACACCACAGAACAGCGTGGATGGAGGTCAGAGGACCACAGAAGTGGCCGATCCTCTTCTCCTTACCATGTAGGGTCCAGATATCAAACTCAGGTCTTTTGTCTTGGCAGCAAACTTTTTTTTTTTTAAAGATTTATTTATTTATTATATGTGAGTACACTGTAGCTGTCTTCAGACACCCCAGAAGAGGGCATCAGATCCCATTAAAGATGGTTGTGAGCCACCATGTGGTTGCTGAGATTTGAACTCAGGACCTTTGGAAGAGCAGTCAGTGCTCTTAATTGCTGAGCCATCTCTCCAGCCCCCGCAAACTTTTTTTTTTTAACCCACTGTCTTAGGGTTTCTATTCCTGCACAGACACCATGGCCAAGAGGCAAGTTGGGGAGGAAAGGGTTTGTTCAGCTTACACTTCCACATTGCTGTTCATCACCAAAGGAAGTCAGGACTGGAACTCAAGCAGGTCAGGAAGCAGGAGCTGATGCAGAGGCCATGGAAAGATGCTGCTTACTGGATTGCTTTCCCTGGCTTGCTCAGCCTGCTTTCTGATAGAACCCAGGACTACCAGGCCAGAGATGGCACCACCCACAAGGGGCCCTCCCCCCTTGATCACTAGTTGAGAAAATGCCTTACAGCTGGATCTCATGGAGGTATTTCCTCACCTGCAGCTCCATTCTCTGTGATAACTCTAGCCTGCGTCAAGTTGATACACAAAACCAGCCAGTACACCCACTGAACCCTCTTGCCCACCCACGTGGGAGGGTCTTAAAAGTGAGAAGGAGGCTGGGATAGGTGTTAAGGCTGATGAGGAAGCTTACCTGGCAGGGCTTGCCTTGCAAGCATGAGGACTTAAGTGCGATCCCTGGGATCCCTCCCCTCCCCTCCCCGCCAAAAACAGCCAGGTGTGCTGCTGCGCACCTGTGACCCCAGCACTGGGGGTGTGGGGATGGCCAGAGTCCTGGGCTCACTGTCCTACCAGCCTGGCCTACATAGCAAGATCCAATGAGAGATGGAACCTGAGGAATGGCAGAGGTTATCTGCTGATCTCCACATGGCTATGTAGGTTCGTACACACCTGCAGATGCATGTGCACGGACACACACACACACACACATGAACACACACACACACACACACACACACACACACACACACACACTGTGGTGGAAACACTCTGGCATTGAGAGCAGGGTATACATGTCCAGTTCCAGACACAATGCCACCTCACCAACCTCCACTTTAGACTTTTCCCATTCCACTGGCAGAATGTCTGCAGAAGAACTCATAGTGTTATAAAGAGTGGGGGGGGGCAGGCATTCATTGGTGGTCCATGGCTTTAATCCCAACATTCGGGAGGCAGAGGCTTGCTGTGAGTTCAAGGCCAGCCAGGGCTGTACAGAGAAACCCTGTTTCAAAAACCAAAACAAAACAAAAAAGAGTAGGAGAGAGAGAGCAATCTGAGTTTTGTCCCACCACCTGGGAAAGTTGGGGTCTTCCCCTGCACCTCATTTCTACCCCATTTACCTTTTTCTCTCTGTAAAGTTCCCCCTCCCCCCGGGTTTCTGGTCCTTCCCCGGTCATACTCTTCTTGCCTTCAGTGACGCCACAGTTTGAATTCATCTCTGCTGAAGATCTCTGGGTGCTGATCTGGTACAAGCTCTTCCAATCTCTCCCTTGCCCTTCCTGTCTATGTTTCCCAAGGCCCTGGAAACCCCTTTACGTTCTGCCCGAACCCTGCTGTCCTCTGAGGCGCCTGGAGAGCCAGAGTTCTGGGTAATCCATGGTTCTGCTTACAGAGTCCAGAGCTGCTTTTTAAACCTGGCTGGGTTAAGGCTGCGAACTTCTTTGTCTGTGGTGCAGCGTGTCATGGGGGAGGCTGTGCCGAGTGGCGTGTGCAGGAAGCAGGTGGGGAATGGGTACCCTGGGTGGAGTTGCTATCTGCCCAAGTATTCTGGCTAGTTGGACCAACATCTGGATGTATATGGAACAAAAACATTTTTTTAATGAACTCATATTCCAGCCATTTGGTTTGCGTGCCGCTGAACATCTGGACACTGGAAAAATGTCTGGTTTGGGAACTATGATTTTGTGTTTCTCTTCAAAATTTGAAAGTCTTTGGGCTCATCGCCTTGCCAGCAAACTTGAGGCATTCCCTTAACTCTTGCTCATCCTCAGGAAATCCCTGTCGCGGTGACAGCGCCGTCTAGATAATTCACACTCTTCAGCAGAGAGGGCAAGAAAATCAGATAACGGATGTGGCTGAGGAAGGGGCCACCTCTATTTACTTGAGAGGACAGAGGGGACTCTCTAGAGAGATTAGCCCCATTCCCTGCCCACCCTTGCCTCTCAGGGTCTGTGTTGGAACAGCCCCTTGCTTTGCCCATCAGCAAATGAAAGCCCAGACTAGCTGGTGCTTGGATACCATGGCACCTACAAAGCCCAAGCTGGTCGATTTTTATAAGCTCTGATTTATTGGCCATTCAACCACCAGCTGAGAGGCTAGTTCAGGAAATGAAGCAGGATCCAGGCCACACTGGACCCACTGTAGCCTCTTTTCTCCAGGAAACTACTTGTCTTGGCTGGGAGAACCCATTCCAGCCTGATTCTGACTTGAAGCCAAACACAATCTCTAATGCCCTGGACAAAAACCTCCATTTCTGCTATATTGGCATGATTCCCCTTCCCTGGGTGGGAGGGACAGGAGAGAGATGACAGGATCATGAGGCTTTGGGAGAGTTGGGCCCACTGGGAGAAGCCCAAGCAGGTCAGATGTTGAAGGGAAACATCTGGGGGTGGGGTGGGGGGAGAACTGCTGGGGGGGGCTGTTGGACAGCACCACAGTGAGGCTCCGTGCTGCTGACTTTGGTTCTCTGGTCTAATTCTTTCCCTCTGAGATTCCCCAAGACTCACTGTAAGATTGTGATACTTTGCCTCACTTTGAAGGTAAGAAATGGAGGCTCTGAGAAATCATATATGCCCAGATAGTTTATGGAGTCCTAGGCTTATATAAAACAAGAGACTATAGTGAAAGGCGGGTGGGTGCCAGGATCTTCCCAAAAGAAAATGGGAGGCTTGAGGGAAGACAAGCGAAGATCGTGGACCACAGTGAGGAGAAGGGACTCCATCCTGGGAACAGTATGGGGTGGGTAAAACGGAAATTTCTGGTTTCTTTGGAGACTCAGTTATGTCATGTGATGTTTCTCTGGAAACTGTCTTAGGAAAGGATGAGAGCAGACATGCAGTGTTTTTCTTGAAGCATCCTGGAAAAGGGGCATGTGATGTTTTGCTAGAATGGACACTTGAGAGAACTCAGGATGTTTTGAAAGGGTATAAACATAACCCAGCAGACAGTGGACAATGCTGTATGGTATCGGTTTGCCTTGCGTTCTTTGCTGGTCATTGTTGGACTTTGCTGGTGCTGGTCTTTGTGATGACACTGTGTGGTATTGGTTTGCCCTGCTGATCTTTGCTGGTCATCGTTTGTCATGACTTCGTAGAGAGAAGCAACACCACCAGAGACTCGCAGACTCAGGCCAAGTGGCAGAGCCTCTCAAAGTTTCTTCTGGATGGAACAGCCCTTGCTGACTCATGAGTGGTGTCTGGGAGTGGATCAAGCTGCAGACTCACGTGAACTAAAGGTATATCCTGACAACGCAGACTGGATTCGCTCCAAAGACCTATATTTTAAATATGTCCACACCTTTGCCCTATTAACCTTTCCTTTCCACTACCTCTGGTGGCTGGTGGGCTAGAAGGGATGTTAAAGCATTTAAGAACCTTTAGTAAAAGTAGGTTTTGAAAAATATAAGCCCAGAGGTGGGAGAGGGAAGTGGAATTCGGGCAGAGGACTTTGAGCTCTCTGAGGTCGTGGGATGAGGGCTTAGTGTGTGCAAAGCCTCAGATCCAGCCTCCAGCCCTAGAAAACAAAACAGAACCAATAAATGGGTCAGTGGGCTAAAACGGGGGCCACCCTGAGACGCTCACAGGCCAGAGAGGAGCCACACACTGGTGCTCTGTGGCACTATCCAGAGAACTACAACACATGTTAAAATTTGGACTGTGAGATGGCTCAGTGGTCAAGAACACCGCAAAGGACTCAGCACCCACATAGTTACTCATAACCAGCCATGACCTCAGTTCCAGGGCATCTGGTGCCCTTTCCTGGCCTCCACAGGCACCAGGCATGCCAGCCTTCTGCTTATCCATTCATGTAAAATAAAAATCCTCAAAGAACAACAAACAAGCAGAAAAAAACCAACCAGCCAGCCAGCCAGCCAAACAACCAAACAAAACAACCCAGCCAGATGTGGTAGTACATGCCTGTTACTCTCAGAACTTGGGAGGATAAGGAGTTTAAGGTTAACTTGGGCTACATGAGACCCTGTCTTTACTCCTAGCTCTTCTTAAAACTACAAAACAACCCAAGAAAACCCAACAACCTGAGAAATACCCAGATCCTTGGAAACTGAACAATGGATTTCTAAATAATTTCTGAGTCAAGAAGGGAATCTGAAGAGATGTTAGTCACACTGAGGAGATGTTAGCCACACTGTAGAGATGTTAGTCACACTGAGGAGATGTTAGCCACACTGTAGAGATGTGAGCCACACTGTAGAGATGTTAGCCACACTGAGGAGATGTTAGCCACACTGAGATGTTAGCCACACTGTAGAGATGTTAGGCACACTGAAGAGATGTTAGCCACACTGAAGAGATGTTAGCCATACTGTAGAGATGTTAGCCACACTGAAGAGATGTTAGCCACACTGAGGAGATGTTAGCCACACTGAGGAGATGTTAGCCACACTGTAGAGATGTTAGCCACACTGTAGAGATGTTAGCCACACTGTGGAGATGTTAGCCACACTGTAGAGATGTTAGCCACACTGAGGAGATGTTAGCCACACTGAGGAGATGTTAGCCACACTGAGGAGATGTTAGCCACACTGTAGAGATGTTAGCCACACTGTAGAGATGTTTTTTGTTTGTTTGTTTGTTTGTTTGTTTGTTTGTTCGAGACAGGGTTTCTCTGTATAGCCCTGGCTGTCCTGGAACTCACTCTGTAGACTAGGCTGGCCTCGAACTCAGAAATCCGCCTGCCTCTGCCTCCCAAGCGCTGGGATTAAAGGTGTGCGCCACCATACCCGGCCACTGTAGAGATGTTAGCCACACTGGCTGAACAAGTTCCATATTGTTCCATCATTAGTGGACGCTGCTGGTGTAGTGTCGGGGAGGGAGCTGTTAGACTGACGGTGGGCCCCCCCCGAAAGGCAAAAGGTCTCAAATAAAGGTCTCACATCAATCATCTAAGCCCCCCCCACCTCAAGACCCCAGGAAGGATAAATAAATCCACAACAAGCAGAAGAAACGATGAAGCTAAGAAGCAAACCCCCTCACCTACAAGACTGAAAACAGATTAAGAAATAAGGAGAAAACTGAAAAGAGGGGGCGGGGGAGGTGGCTCAGGATTAGAGCATTTGACTGGCATGTGTGAGGCTCCTGGATCTGAGCCTCAGCACTGCAAAAGAAAGATGACAGAACAACACACACACACACACACACACACACACACACACATGCTGTGGTGGAAACACTCTGGCATTGAGAGCAGGGTATACATGTCCAGTTCTAGACAGAAAGCCACCTCACCAACCTCCACTTTAGACTTCTACTCCACTAGCAGAATGTCTGCAGGAGAAGAATTCACATAGTATTATAAAGAGTGGGAGGTGGAGCATTGGCGATGCATGCCTTTCAGCCCAGCACTTGAAAGACAGAGGCAAATGGATCTCTGTGAGTTCAAGGCCAGCTGGGTCTACAAATCTAGTTCCAGGACAGCCAGGGCTTTGTTACATAGAGAAACCTTGTCTCCAAAAAAACCAAACCAAGAGGGGGGGGGGGGAGAGGGGCTGTGCACACAGGCGCCTTGTGGTAAGACTGACAGACTTTTAAAAAAGCTTCAGTTAAAAAGGGGGGGAGGGGTGTGAAGTGAGCAGGGCCAGAGCAAGAGAGAGAAAGGGAAGGGGAAAAAAACCAAACACACAAAAAACCTGACAAACTTCTGAAGAGAAAAGGGGGCTAGAGAGATGATAAGAGACTCGGTGGTTGAGCGTGGGCTATTCTTCCAGAGTGAGTTCCAGGGCAGCCAGGGCTATACAGAGAAACCCTGTCTCAAGACAAAATAAAACAAGATTACACTGGACGTGGTGGAGCATGCTTTAAATCCTGGTGCTTGGGAGGCAGAAATTGAGTTCAAAAAAAGCTGGGGCCTTTTAGAAGCTAGAGGATGGATTCTTCCCTAGAGCCTTTGCGGAGCCATCGGAGCCATCGCCCTCTCAACACCTATCTTTCGGCTTCTTTCTGCAATGGTTTGTGGCCTCCAGAGCTGTGAGGGAAACCTTATTGTTTTAGGCCATTGTTATGTTAATTTGTCATGGCAGCCACGGGGAAACTAATACCCTGTGAACAACTCTGCACACATAAATCTTGTGTCTTAAGTAAAATAAAATTATCCCTTAAAAGACATAAACCACCAAAATTCATCCCATATGAAATCAGTCATCCGAATAGCCCTGTAACTATTAAGAAACTTGGATTTGTAACACAAACCACTCCTTCTGCCCCGTCAGTAATTTTAGATCCAGATGGTTTTACTGGAGAAACTGCTAAGTATTTAAAGAAGAATTAAACTCTCTGTATAATTTTTCCGGGAAACAGAAATAAGGTATTATTTCTTAATTAATCTCATGAAAGTAATATTAATCTTAACACCAAAAGCAGATGAAAATGGTACAAAACAAAAACAACTAAAGATCAATATCGTTCATGAATATAGACTCAAAAATCCTTAGAAAATAGTGGCAAGGAGAATTTAGTAATACAGGTCTGGAGAGAAGGCTCAGCAGATGCGAGTGCTTGCTGCTCTTCCAGAGACCCTGGGTTCTGTTCCCAGAACCGGTAGGACTGGTAGTAATTTCGACTCCAGTTAAAAAAAAAAAAAAAAAAAAAAAAAAAAAAAAAAAGGCACCCTCTTCTGGCCTCGGTGGGCAGCACACAATCAGGCTCATAGACACATAAACTAAAAAATTAAAGGTTTCAGCAATATATTAAAAGAATTGTACATCACAACTAAGTGGGACTTATTCATGGATGCAAGGCAGGCTCGATATTCAACACTCACCAATTTAATCCACCCTATTAAGTAAATCCACATGATCATAACTGACAAAAGACATGCAAAATCTTTTTCTTTTCTTTTCTTTTCTTTTTCTTTCTTTCTTTTTTTTTTTTTTTTTTTTGGCTTTTTCGAGACAGGATTTTTATGTGTAGTCCTGGTTGTCCTGGAACTCACTCTGTAGACCAGGCTGGCCTCGAACTCAGAAATCCGCCTGCCTCTGCCTCCCAAGTCCTGGGACTAAAGGCGTGCGCCACCACACCCGGCAAGACATGCAAAATCTAATGCCACTATACAGAGCTAGAGAAATAGCTCAGTGGTTAAGAGCACCGACTGCTCTTCCAGAGGTCCTGAGTTCAAATCCCAGCAACCACATGGTAGCTCACAGTCATCTGTAATGAGATCTGATGCCCTCTTCTGGTGTGTCTGAAGACAACTACAGTGTACTTAGATTATATATAATAAGTAGATAAAATTTAAAGAACATAGATACAAAGGGGAGGAAAGCCTGAACTTGGTAAAGAACACCTATGGGAGAATCATCAGTGTCTTATTTTATGGCATAAGACTGATTAATAACACACCACCTTCATGCAGCATACAGCTGGATTCTCCATCAGTGTAACAGGAAAGATGGGAAAATGGATCACACGAAGGATGTAAGTGGAGCGGCAAAACTGCCTTCATTTGAAGCTGACATCATCTACATAGAACATCTCAGGCAACCTGCAAAACAAGACGCTCTCTCGGAATAAGCAGTGAGCTAGCCCATCAAAGGCTCGAGAAACAGAAACATTAATTTCATTTCCATATGCTGTATTCTGGCAATAACTATATGGACACCAAAATTCAGAATATCATCGGTGACCACTGAGAAATAGAAATATTCAGCCTGTGAGAGATGGCTCTGTGGGCAAGGGGGCTTGCTGCTGAGAGAGGTGACCGGGGTTGGGTCACCAGGACTCACATCATGGAGGCAGAGAAATGACTTACTTCCACAGGTTGTTCTCTGGCCTACACACACACACACACACACACACACACACACACACATTATCTCTCTAGATAACTTATTACATGTAATGTACATTTTTAATTTTTTAAAGATTTGTTTAAATCTGCACTTGGGAAGCAGAGGCAAATGATCTCTGAATTCGAGGCCAGCCTGGTCTACAGAGTGAGTTCCAGGATAGCCTGAGTTACACAGAGAAACTTGGTCTCAAAAGCCAAAACATTTTATTTGCATAGGTCTGGTGCCCAAAGAGATCAAGAGATGGCGTCAGAGCCTCTGGAACTGGAGTCACAAATGATGGTGAGCCATTGTGGGTGCTGGGAACTGAACCTGGGTCCTCTGCAAGAGCATCATGGGCTCTTCACCACTGAACCATCTCTTCTGTCCTGTGTACAAAAAAATATTAAAAGAAAATAAAAAAAAAAGAAGAAAATTCTAAGCCTGGCGTGGTGGCGCACGCCTGTAATCCCAGCACTTGGGAGGCAGAGGTAGGTGGATTTATGAGTTTGAGGACAGCCTGGTTTACAGAGTGAGTTCCAAGACAGCCAGGGCTACACAGAGAAACCTTGTCTTGAAAAACCAAAAAAAAAAAAAAAAAAAAAAAAAAAAAAAAAGAAAGAAAGAAAAAAGAAAAGAAAATTCTTACAGGAAGTTCTCTAAATCACAAACAGTAGTTGTATCCTCAAAAATGTAGCAGTGACTGCTGAAGAAATCAAAGATGTAAATGAACAGGGAGACATGCTGTTTATAGATTTGAAAACTCAAAAGAGTAAATTCTTTTTTTTTGTTTGTTTTGTTTGTTTGTACCCAGGGTTCCGTGTACTTAGGCCAAAACCCAGTATGAGGGGATGCCCGGGTGGTCGTCAGTCCATGGTCTCTCCACCCGGTACTCAAAAATCACCTACAAGGGCAAATTGTTCTTCAGTGAATGGGATCCTCTTACCTGGGAAGATCAATGCTGCAGGTGAATTTTTGAAATTTAAAGGATTTCAATCCCTCTCCCTCTCCCGCCCCCGCCCCCGCCCCCATGCACATACACTGGACGGTGGAGTATTTGTTAAGTACCCAGTGAGATCTGGACCAAGAGTGGGGTCTAGGCATGTCCCAACCCAGGAAATCTGGTCCTGAGATTGGCAGGAGTAGGATGACTCCCACCCCCGCTCCAGGCCTGCATGTCCCCAGCACCTATCCCTATCCCCCCCCTCATCCCCACCCTCCACCCCCCACCCCGCCCCCAGCGGAGGTCACACAGCCCAGCAGCCAGGTTAAACTTCCTCTCCCCTTATAAGGTCAGGTCAGGCAGCCCCTGGAATTCCGCCTTATGCTAATGAGGCTTCCCAGCACTCCATAGCACCCACTGCCCTTCTCCAAAGGTTTAAATAGCCCTGTTCCCCCATTAAAATGAAGCTGCCTCCCCAGAGTCTGTTCTATTGTCCACCTGTCTGAGGCCTCCCAGCTCAGGACCCACAGTTGTGATCACCAGCTGATCAGGGCCACACAGGTGCAGAGGCAGAGCCCGAACAGCTTTAATGGGCTTTGATCTAACTTGATCTAACTGATAAGAGACAAAGGCTAGACCGTTAAAGACAGATGACGTCTGTACTCCCAAGGGACTACAGAGTTCATGGATTGTTTTGATTTGTTTCCAGACAAGGTCTCCTGGATTCCTCAGGGACTCACTCTGTAGACCAGGCTGGCCTTGACTTTACAGAGCTCCACCCGTCTCTGCCTCTAACCCGGAGTGTTGGGATAAAAGGCGAGCGCCAGCCATTGCCTTTGGACCTCAAGGGGATGTATTTAAAGCTGTTCGCTAGTGTAGATGCGAACCACAGGGCTGCCGCCGCTCCTCGGTGAAGAAGCCTGTGGAGAGGGAGCCACAGGGCTGCCTCCGCAGCCTGTGGAGAGGGAGCGCTTCCGTTGGGGATGAGGTTGCAGAGTGCTGCAAGAGTGTGTGGAAACAAAAGTGTGACTTTCACTTTTTCAAAGTCTACTTTTAATGATGGTTCTTAAATGCCTTAACCTCCCGTGTAGCCCACCACCCACCAGAGGAAGTGGAAAAGAAAGGCTACAGGGAAGTGGACCTGCTTAGAAAGGGTCCTTTGGAGCAACTCCCGTCTGTGTTGTCTGGAAATCAGTTCAGTTCAGTTCACAGGTCCGCAGTAGCAGCTCCTGCAGAATCCTTCATCATGTGTCCTTTTACATGCTTGCTTTAGCAGAACATCCCTTCTCCTGTGTCTGCTTCAGAGAAATGTTCCTTCCACGAGTCTGCCTTAGCCTTTCACCTGTGTCCACTTTAGGAAAACACTCCTTATACGTGTTTGCTCCAGCAAAACACCATCCAACACAACTGGCTTTCCAAAGAGCTCTTAAGAATCCACTTCACTGGCTGGAGAGATGGCTCAGCAGTTAAGAGCATGAATTGCTCTTCTAGAGGTCCTGAGTTCAATTCCCAGCAACCTCATGGTGGCTCACAACCATCTGTAATGGGATTTGATGCCCTCTTCTGGTGTCTGAAGACAGCTACAGTGTACTCATCATATACACACACACACACACACACACACACACACACACACACACAAAGATGAAGGGGACAAAGCTGACTGGGCACAGTGGTAAATGTTTTTATCCTAGCACTCAGGAAGATCTTTGTGGCTAGCCTGGTCTACAAAGCGAGTTCCAGAACAGCCAGGGCTACCCAGAAAAACCCTGTCTCAAAAAAGAAAGAATAAGGAACAAAGGAACGAAGGCAGGCAGGCAGGCAGACAGAAAGAGGTCAGAATGTCTGGGCCTGGTGTGCGCTGTGGTAGCTGAAGAAGAAGCCCCCTCTAGAGGAGGACTAGGATCTTCCACCTGCTAACTTCCCAAATTGTTGTGAGAGAACACCTTTATCTTGTTTTTTGTTTTGTTTTGTTTTTTTTGAGACAGGGTTTCTCTGTATAGCCCTGGCTGTCCTGGAACTCACTCTGTAGACCAGGCTGGCCTCGAACTCAGAAATCCGCCTGCCTCTGCCTTCCAGAGTGCTGGGATTACAGGCATGCGCCACCACCGCCCGGCTCCTTTATCTTGTTTTAAGTCACCCACTTTACTACTTTCTGCTTTGCAGGAAATTAGTTTTCAGGTATAGAGGCAGAGGCGTTGAGACACAAATAATATATCCCACTCAGAGAAACCATGCACAGCTCCACAGTGTGAGGCAGGGGCATGGCCTCGAGCACTACGACAAACCTAGAGATAAGGACAAAGCTATGGATGCATTGAAGATATCTGCTCCCACCTCCCTCAGAGCTCGGGGAACCCTACAGAAGAGGAGGCAGGAGGAGCCCGAGCAGATGGGGGACACCAGGAGAACAAAGACCTCCATCATCGGAACAAAGCTCATGTGAACTCACTGAAGTGAGGAGTAGAGGGCCTGCACAGGGGAGCACCAGGTCCTATGCATATACAGTATAAAAAGAAAGGAAGAAAAGGTTTCTGCTTTTCAAAGAGGAGTGGGGCTGGGGGCTGGGGTGTGGTGCCTGTCGATAGACTGCTTGCCTGGGGTGCATTTGACCCCAGCCTTTCACAGTGTGGTAGCACACACCTATTATCCCAGCTCTCAGGAGGTGTAGGCAGAGGGACCAGAAGGGAGGGTTTCCAGGGAGATGTATCCTTTACTGTAAGCGTGTTCTGCCCGACACTGTCCCATAGTTCTGATGGTCGAGTCTCCTGCTCCATCACTGTTCAGGCAGTGGTGGCTGCTCCGTTCATAGAATCCACCATCCCAGCTCCAGATGAGTGGTCCAGGGGAAAGGCTCCATCCTGTGGTGCTTGCTTTTGCATTTAATCTGAAGAGCATTTAGAGCAGAGGAGGCTGGAGCTGAGGGGGTTAAACAGTAGGATCCTCTAGGACTCAGATCCTGACCAGTGGCACAGCTCTGCCAGGGGACAGTGTCATAAGCCTGATGACCTGAGTTCAGTCCCCAGAACACACATGCTAAGAGGAGAGAGCCGGTTCCCACAAGCTGTCCTCTGACCTCCCCACATACACACACACACACACACACACACACACACACATACACACTCATACCAAACAATTAACATATGTAAACTTTTAAAAGTGTTTTAAAAACAGCGCATATGCACTTACACACACACACACACACACACACACACACATGCCAAATAAACAAGTAAATAATAAATGTAAACTTTGAAAAAGTTTATTTATTTAATTTTAATTTTAATTTTTGGTTTTTTTTTTTCCGAGACAGTTTCTCGGTATAGCCCTGGCTGTCCTGGAACTCACTCTGTAGACCAGGCTGGCCTCAAACTCTGAAATCCACCTGCCTCTGCCTCCCAAATGCTGGTATTAAAGGCGTGCGCCACCACTGCCTAGCCTTACTATTTTTATTTTATATTCATGGGTGTCCTGCCCTGATGTATGTCTGCATCGTGTGTATACAATACCCGAGACTAGAAGAGGGCAATATATCTACAGTTACAGATTAGCTTTTATGTGGGTTTTTGGGAATTGAACCAGAGTCCTCTGGGAAAGCAGCCAGTGATCTAAGTTGCTGAGCCATCTCCCCAGACCCAAATATAAAAATAAAAATTTAAAAAGGACTCACTGGGTGTTGGTGGCACATGCCTTTAATCCTGGCACTCTGGAGGCAGAGGCAGGTGGATCTCTTTTAAGTTCGAGGTCCACCTAGTCTACAGAGTAAAAGGCCTACACAGAGAAACTCTGCCTCAAAGCAACACCAGCAACAAACAATAACACCACCACCCTCCCCAAAACAAAACCCAACCAACCAAGCAACCAACAAGCTTTGGAAAAGACCATGGCAGAAGGATAAGGATAAGGACCCACGGGAGAGCATTCTTAGAATGTTTGACATCGCCTGTTCCCTGCATTCCCTGAGCTTTCAGTGTTACCACAACTGTTCTTCCACCATATCTTATACTCCATGTCATAAGCCATTGCGATGGTTTGTATATGCTTGGCCCAGAGAGAGCCACAATTAGGAGGTGTGGCCTGGCTGAAGTAGGTGTGTCACTGTGGGCTTTAAGACCCTCCTCCTAGCTGCCTGGAAGTCAGTCTTTTCCTAGCAGCCTTCAGATGAAGATGTAGTACTCTCAGCTCCTCCTGCACCATGCCTGCCTGGATGCTGCCATGTTCCCACCTCAATGATAACAGACTGAACCTCTGAACCTGCTAGCCAGTCCCAATTAAATGTTGTCCTTTATAAGACTCGCCTTGGTCATGGTGTCTGTCCACAGCAGTAAAACCTAACTAAGGCAACCACTTAGGTGAATCATTAAGCTGGTTTACTCAATTTATCTTGTGAACATAATAATAAAAAGAATGTTATTAAATCCATGTGATTTGGACAATGAAAAGGTAGTGAGAGATTTTTAAGAGATACAATAAAATCTTTTTAATTAAACTAGACAATGGCCATCAGACCAGCAATTAGTGTCACTTGCTTTGTAATTGAATAGTATGAAAATATTACTTATAATATTACTAAATATATCACTAATAACAAATACTCATATTAGTATTCCTCATTCCCTTCTCTTCTTCCTCCTCTCTCTAATTCTGGGGATGGCACGCAGCCTCATATACAGTATACAAGTATCCTGGCACTGAGAGACCCCTCCAGTCATTATAACCTATTGCAGCAAATGCAGGAAGTGTAGAAACTGATTTTTTCATTCTTGCTGCACAACCACTATTGTCAATTAGGGGCCATGCAGAGCTGTGCACAGTGAAATGTATATAAGGGTGGGGTGCCCGCTCTCCTGAAGCTTGGATCCCAGTGCGGCCGCTTCACACCAGAGACCACTAACAACTGAACAGTGTCCCCTCTACTTCCTCTCACAGGCAGGAAGAAGGGAATACCCACTAGAATTCAGGTCAAACTGTCAGAGAGAATAAATAATAAATTCTTGGGTCTGGAGTGACATCTAAGAGCGCCTGTGACTCTTCTAGAGGACCCAGGTCCGGATCCCTGGTGGCTAGCAATTGTCTGTGACTTTGCTCCAAGGGTTCTGACACCCACTTCTGGCCTCCGAGGACAGTGTGTACACACAGTGCACATACATACGTGCAGGGAAAATACCCATGTGCACGAAATAAAAATAAATCACTCTTCAGGGGGATGGGATAGGGAGTTTCCAGAGGGGAAATTGGGAAAGGGGATAGCATTTGAAATGTAAATAAAGAAAATATCCAAGAAAAGAAAAAAAAACAGAAAAAAAATCAATTTTCATGTTCACCGTGCATCTCAAGGGAGGATAGCATTGTGGAAGGGGAGAGCCCTGGGTCCTGTTCCGAGTCCTGTTTATTTAGCTTTCCCACCCTCATCTAAATCTTAAGATGTGTGACTCCCCCCTTGATCACTAATTGAGGAAATGCCTTACAGCTGGATCTCATGGAGGCATTTCCTCACCTGAAGCTCCTTTCTCTGTGATAACTCCAGCCTGCGTCAAGTTGACACACAAAGCCAGCCAGTACAATTAACCCCTTGTCCACTTGACACACAAACACATCACTATTAAGCCTCAACCCTTACTTTCTTATTCATCCCCAAGATCTAAATAACTTTAAAAGTCTCACGGTCTTTGCAAATTCTTAAAATTTCAATCCCTTTAAAGTATCCAATCTCTTTTAAAATTCAAAGTCTTTTTACAATTAAAAGTCGCTTAACTGTGGGCCCCACTAAAATACATTCTTCCTTCAAGAGGGAAAAATATCAGGACACAGTCGCAATCAAACGCAAAATCAGACTCCAATCGTCCAATGTCTGGGATCCACTCACGATCTTCTAGGCTCCTCCAAGGGCTTGGGTCACTTCTCCAGCTCGGCCCTTTGTAGCACACAGCTTGTCTTCTAGGTTCCAGCTGCCTGTACTCCACTGCTGCTGCTGTTCTTGGTGGTCATTGCATGGCACTGGCATCTCCAAAACACTGTTGTCTTCTGCTGTAACTAGGCTTCACCAATAGCCTCTCATAGGCTCTCTTCATGGTGCCACGCCTCGACTCCTATACATGACCCCTTCAGCCCTGACCCATCAATTGCAACCAAGATTGCACCTTCACTAATGTCCTTCCACAGCCTCTCACAGTGCCGAGCCTCAGCTGCTCTTCATGACTCCTTCATGCCTTCCAAACCAGTACTACCTGGGAGACTCTTACACATTACCAAGTCCAGCCACAGCACAAGGCACAACCGTGGCTGTCTCTGGAATGCAGTCTCTGTGCTCTCAGAAACCACTTCCCAGAAGATTTCACCTCACTGATTCTGGTCTCTTCTTAATCACCGCTAATTTCTTAGCTCCAGCTAACCAGCATCAATAGTCCTAGTAATTCAAAGCTTTTGCTTTAGTAGTTCTAGTATCTTGTTAATCACAGCTGATTCTTCAGCCCCAGCTAATCAAAACCACAGAATCTTCACAATCAAAACAGCAATGGCCCTTTAATCTTCCCTCTGAAATTTCACAAGCCAGGCCTTCATCTTCTGCACTGTTCTCAACATTATCTTCCAAGCTCCTATACAGCATCCCACAGAGCTCTTAACACCAAATGGATTTTCTAGCTCAAAGTTCCAAAGTCCTCCCACAGTCCTCCCCAAAACATGGTCAGGTTGTCACAGAATACTCCACTATGCTGATACTAATTTGTCTTATTCAGGGTTTCTATTCCTGCACAAACATCATGACCAAGAAGCAGGTTGGGGAGGAAAGGGTTTATTGAGCTTACACTTCCAAATTGCTGCTCATTGCCAAAGGAAATCAGGACTGGAACTCAAGCAGGTCAGGAAGCAGGAGCTGATGCAGAGGCCATGGAGGGATGTTTCTTACTGGCTTGCTTCCCCTGGCTTGCTCAGCCTGCTGTCTTATAGAACCCAGGACTACCAGCCCAGGGATGGCACCACCCACAAGGGGCCCTCCACCCTTGATCACTAGTTGAGAAAATGTCTTACAGTTGGATCTCATGGAGGCATTTTCTCACCTGAAGTTCCTTTCTCTGTGATAACTCCAGCCTGTGTCAAGTTGACACGCAAAACCAGCCAGGACAGGATGATAATAGCAAGAACCATGTAGCTGTCATTAGACACACCAGAAGAGGGTGTCAGATCTCATTATGGATGGTTGAAAGCCACCATGTGGTTGCCTGAGCCATTTCACCAGCCCCCCCCCAAGCTGGCTTTTAAAGATGAGAAACTTGGTCCCAGATTTGGGTGGCACATGCCTTCATTCCAGCACTCAGGAGGCAGAGGCAGGCAGATCTCTATGGGTTCCAGGGCAGCCAGAGCTACATAGTGAGTTGAAGGACAGCTACATAGTGAGACCTTGTCACAAACAAAACAAAACAAATAAAAAAGATGAGAAACTTGAGCCAGAGACGAAAAGTGACTTTCTCGAGATCATGAAGTTTCTGTTGGCACAGAAACTTTAACCCAAATCTACCAATTCCATGTTTTTGGTCCAGCTTCGCACCGCAGCCTGGCATGAGACCCAAGAGTAATTACTTATAATTACAGAAAAGTGTGCTCCCAGAAGGGTGCAGGCATTGTAACTTTGCAAGGATAGCCTAAAGGGACCAGGAAAACTGGAGTCTTGTTAGGTGTGCTCCCAGGTAAGACTCAGTCATAGCAACCAGATGCAGCAGCTGGCTCACCCGCGGCCACACAGTGACCCCTGCCGGCCGCGAGAGGAAAAGCGGCTTCCAGGCTGGAACCGCCCTGACCTAAGAAAGCATCCACCTGTTTGTTCCCTTCTGAAAATCTGAAGACCTCGATTCCGCTGGGCACCAGCAAAAGGCCAGAACTGAGAGCTGTTCGCCTTGGACCCCACCCGAGCACCTCCCGGACCCCCTCTTGCCTCTGTCCTCATCTTGTTGAGGCTAGCTGCCCCCACTCCACATCAGGTGCCGCCACCCGGGCGAGGCAAGGGCGCTTCCAGGGCTGAATCGCAGCCTCAGTGTGGATGAAATGTCAAGTTCTTTCTCACCTCCTGATCCCCGAGTCCGGTCAGGGTCTGGGTCTGGAAGCCTTAACTCTGCAGCGCCAGCATACTGAGGACCTGCCTTTTCCCTGCTCTCTCTTCTTTCCTCAACCAGAAGAACTGCGTTCAAATGACTGGAAAGTTGGTATTCTCGGCTTATAAACTATGGCGCTAGCTGTGTCCAGTTCTTCGCTGCCAACTGTGAGCTAAACACAGAGAATGGAAGAAAATGGTATTTCCCAAGATGACTATGTATATTTCTTTATATAAAAGAAGTTCTGGAGACTGGGCTTGCAGCTTAGTAAAGTGCTTACCCAGCATACGTAAGGTTCTGCCCAGAAGCAGACACAAGCCGCTATCATGGTGTGGTTATCCCATGATCCTGATCCTCAGGAGCTAGAGGCAGGAGGGTCCGAAGTTCCCAGTCATCCTCTGTCAGAGTGAGTTCAAAGCTAGCCTAAATTACATCTGAGACCCTGAGGTGGTGGGGGGAGAGAAAGGAGGGAGTGGAGGAGAGAGGGAGGAAGGGGGGGGGAAGGAGGAGAGGGGAGGGGAGGATAAGGGAAGGGAGGGGGGAGAGACCATGCAAACTTGGAGGTCAGGAAAGTGTTTATATTCCAGCCTAAATATGGGAAAGTAAGACACACTCCGTGAACATTCAGGGAACAAGTTGGGATACATTCCAGGACCTGTCAAAATCAGTAAATAACAGAAAACAGCCCACTAACAATCTAGAGATGTGGGAGGGGAAGGGTACCTAGCATCCCGTGTAGGGTGCAGCCCACCTTTAATCCCAGCACTCAGGAGACAAAGGCAGGTGGATCTCTGAGTTCAAGGCCAGCTTGGTCCGTAGAGAAAATAGCCAAGGCTACAGAGAAACCTTGACTTGAAAAACAAACAAACAAACAAACAAACACACACACACACAAAACAACAACAACAACAACAAAACAAAATGGAAAAAACTTAAAGACAAAGAGGTCAGGGGTGGTGGGGCAGGCCTTTAATCCCAGTACCCTGGAGGCGTAGGCAGGCAGATCTCTGAGTTCAAGGCCAGCCTGGTCTGACAGGGATACATAGAGTCAACAGTAAAAGCAAAGACAACAGTCTTGTTAGCAAGCTCAGATAGATTTATTTAGGAGGTAAGCTTTTAGATGCTGTAGATAAGCTTCAGAGAATAACAAGACATCTGCAAAAGTAAGTATTGCCATCGGATATGCCTTCTCCCCAAGTCAAGAATGTTAATTCATAGGGTTTCTTTTTATTTATTTATTGGGGGGGGAGCAGTGGTGACAAAGGGTCTCATTGTATGGCCCTGGGCGGCCTCAAACTTACAGGGATCTGCCTGCCTCTGCCTTCTGAGTGCTGGGATTCAAGGCACCAGAGCTTTACATTTATTTTAAACCTTTAATATGGATATTGACCATAAAGGCATTTAAAAAAAGCATAAATAAGAGCCGTGTTGTTCCCTCGATAATTATAGATACAACTGAGTTTGGAGAACAGCAACAACAACAAACCCTGAAATGTGTGTATATGTGGGGTGTATGTACGTGTTCACACGTATGTGCGGGTGCAGGTGATGAGCATGTATTCGTATGAGTATCAGTCGGACTGACCTGGGGGGCACCCCTCAACCATTCTGTGTTCACATGTGTGTGCGGGCACACGTGATGAGTGTGTGTGTGTGTGTGTGTGTGTCTCGGCTGGACTGACCTGGGGTGTACCCCTCAACCATTCTGTGTTCACATGTGATGAGTGTGTGTGTGTGTGTGTGTGTGTGTGTGTGTGTATCGGCTGGACTGACCTGGGGGGCACCCCTCAACCATTCTGTGTTCACATGTGATGAGTGTGTGTGTGTGTGTGTGTGTGTGTGTGTGTGTGTATCGGCTGGTCTGACCTGGGGTGTACCCTCAACCTTTCTGTACCTTATGTATTAGGACAGAGGCCCTCTTTTGTAGCCGTTGACTCAGGAGAGTCCCTGTCTCCACTTCCCAAACGCCGGGATTACAGGAGGGCAGTCACACCAGCTCAGTCCTTACTCTTCTGTAGTCTTTACCCACAAAGCCATCTCTCCAGCCACGTGAGAACAGAGAGCTAGAGATGGGGAAGACAACAACATTTTCCCCCATGCTTTTTTTTACTTAGTGAGATTTAATTCACAGCCACCCTGGTTGTCCTGGAACTCGCTCTGTGGTCCTGGTTAGCTTCAAACTCACAGAGACCTGCTGGCTTCAGCCTTGGGAGTGCTGGGATTAGGGGTGTGAGCACCACCACCACCACCACCTGGCTCCTGTTTTACTTTTTGACCAAAATGCTGTGTAGCTTAGACTGGTTTCAAACTCACCATTCTCCTGTTTTAGACTTCCAAGTCCTGGGATTACAGGCATGTGCTACGCAGCCATATTAAATTCCAAAATATTTTCACCATCTAAAAAGAAATCCCAAATCTGTTAGCAGGCACTGTACATTAATCCTGTTCCCAAGCCCTTGACAACCATAAATCTAAGTGGGTTCGTTTGACTAGATATGTGATAGAAATAAAATCATCTTGTAAATGTCTGTTCAGGACTGGCTTCTTTCATTTAGTGCAATGTTTTCAAGGTTCATCCATATTACAGTGTGCATTAGAACTCCATTCTTGCTGGGCAGTGGTGGCGCACACCTTTAATCCCAGCACTTGGGAGGCAGAGGCAGGCAGATTTCTGAGTTCGAGGCCAGCCTGGTCTACAGGACAGTCAGGACTATATAGAGAAACCCCTGTCTTGAAAAACAACAACAACAACAACAACAAACAACAAAATAAACAAAAACTCCATTCTTTTTAAAAATTAGTTTTGATAACTTATAATTTTTATTATCCACTTGTCTGTGGGGAGGGCATGTGCATGCCACACAGCATATGTGGGAGTCAGAGGACTTTGCAGGAGTTGGATCTCTCCCTCCATCCCGTGAGCCTTGGAGATGGGAATCAGATCATCTTCCTTGGTAGCGGGTACCTTTATCCACAGAGAGGTCTCACTGGTTCTCCATTCCTTTTTGCAACAGAGTAACACTCCATTGTGTGGACATGTCACGTTTTGTTTAGTCACTAATCTCTCAGGCTGTTCACATCTCTAGACTATAGTCAATAAAGCCGCTATGGATGTTCACATACAACTTCTGAAACGATTTATTTAAAATGTTTTGTTTATGTGTATGGGGGTGTAGGCGTGTGTGCCGTGAGTGTGCAGAAGTGGTTGGAGGCCATTGGATGATCTCGGCATCCCCCTGTGCAGCGGTCCACTCTCCTGGGCACCCAGGAGCTACATGTTTGTGGTTTTTTGTTTGTTTGTTTGTTTTTGTTTTTTCGAGACAGGGTTTCGCTGTGTAGCCTTGGCTGTCCTGGAACTCACTCTGTAGACCAGGCTGGCCTCGAACTCAAAAATCCGCCTGCCTCTGCCTCCCAAATGCTGGGATTACAGGCGTGAGCCACCACCGCCCAGCTGTGTTTTTTGTAAAATTTCTAGACAAGGCCTCCTGCCTCTGAAGTGGAGTGTCTCACCTTGCCCACCTTATGTTGAGTGAGGGGTGACAGGCAGAACCGTGCAGAGAATCCTCCATTTTGTATCCTTGCTGAGGCCATTTTAGACTTGAGAAGCCCCGTGGAAAATTACCCAGCTCTTTTCTAGGACCCAAGATCACGATGCCCCAGCTAACTTACTTTAGCATCTGTTAATCTACCTTGCTGCACAGGACCCCCTACCCCCAGCTGCCAATCCAGAGCCCAGGGTCTGTTTTTTCCCCCTTCAAAGATCCCTTGCTCTGGACACTTGGTGCTACAGTTACTTGGGTCGGGAATACTCAAGTGCAGTCCCAACCAGCCGTAATAAAGACTTTCTGTTGACTAGCCTGTGTCTGAGTGGTGGTCTCTGGTAGGTTCCCCTGTAACAGAAGTGCCTGGACACACACGTTTTAAGTTCTGGTGAAATCTTCCCTTCAGATGCTTGTTTTTGACGTCATATCTAGGAAACCACTGACTGATTTATGGCTCTGAAGGTTTGTGCCTATGCTTTCTCTTAAGACTTTATAGTTTTATTCCTTACATTTAGAACGTTGATCCATTTCGAGTTAACTTTTGTAGATGATAGGAGAATGGAGCCCAAATTCATTCTTTCTCATATAACTATCCCAGATCCCCCCCCCCAGCACCATTTGTATGGAAAACAAACAAACAAAACTTCACTGAAGCCAGGCAGTGGTGGCGCACGCCTTTAATCTCAGCACTTGGGATGCAGAGGCAGGCGGATTTCTGAGTTCGAGGCCAGCTTGGTCTACAGAGTGAGTTCCAGGACTAAACAGAGAACCCTGTCTCAAAACAAAACAAAACAAAAACTTCAATGAATAGTTTTGACACTATGACCACAGACTCAGGGTTCACTCCCAGACTCTCAGTCCTACTCCGTGTATCTCTGTGTCCCTCCTGATACCAGGACTACACTGCCTTGACTCCCACATTGTTTGGGAATGGGCTGTGTGAACTCTCCAACTTTGTCCTTTTTTAAAAAAGGCTGCAGCTAAGGCTAGTACGGTGACACGTACCTTTAATCCCAGTTCTCAAGAGATAGAGGCAGGCAGATCTCTGTGAATTTGAGGCCAACTTTGGTCTACATAGTAAATTCCAGGACAGCTAGGGCTACATAGTAAGACCCTATTTAAACAAAACAAAACAAAACAAAACAAAACAAAACAAAACAAAACAAAACAAAAACAAAGAAAGAAGAGAAAAGAACAAAAAACAGCCAGAAAATAACAGCCTTAACACTAACTTTTTTCTTTCATTCAATACCATGAGTATGTTATTGTTCCTTATATTAATCCCTCCACTGTTCTGTATTAAAATCTTTGTGCTAGATGTGTATTGCAATAAATGGCTCCAACGAATTAACAAGCTATAAATACAGGAGAGACTCTTGCACTCGCTATATTGTGAGCTGTTATTGCTTAAAGCACCTTTGAAGTCACATTATCTGGGTCCAAAATCTGTTCTGTCATCCCCTAATGAAATGATCCGAGGCCAATAACAACGTCTCCAGGAACCTGAGCCGTAGGACGAGGTAAAACATTAGCTTCATGGGGGCTGTTGTGAGACTGGGTCTCTCAGGCTTCCCCATTGGTGATCCCTCCCACATTTGCTTTAAAAAGGCTTACTGGCCACCGGGATACTGTGTTGGGTCCCACCCTGGTCTCCTGGGTCAAGTCTAACAGAAAGCAAGTTAGGGACCGTCTGAAGCACACCTTTCTGCCCCGTGCGATCTCATTCTGTTACCTCCAGTCCCTAGAGTCCTGTTTCTGGACCAAAGCAGCAGCTTACGTGGCAGGCAGCTCATCTGATCCAAAACAAGTTTCCTAGCGCGCACTGGGGCGGAGATCCCTTGACTGCGAGCTGGCGGGGCTTTCTGAGCGCCGAGCACCCTCTAGTGTCTGTCTATGGTAACGCCGGCAAACAGGAAACCATCCCCCAAATCCACATTCCTGACAGAACTTATCTTAGTCCAGTTTAGAGTTAAGTTGCTTTTCGGTCTCCGCTGCAAAACAACATTGAAAGCTTAAAAAAATAACAGTTCCCAGTATTTCCGAGCACTTACGATGGCTCACTCACGAGAATGATTAACTACGTATGTGTATATATGTGATATATCATGAAGAAATTAAGAACTGGGTTAAAGATATGGCTAAGTTGGTAGCACTCTTGCTTATCAGGCACAAAGACTTGGGTTCAGTTCCCAGCACTGCACGAACTCCGTGCCTATAATGCCAGGACTGAGTACTAGACGCAGGAACACCAGAAGTTCAAGGGCACCCTTGACTATGAGTTTGAGCCTCATCTGGAATACATGAGACATTGTCTCAAAATAACAGGAAAAGGTGGGAGGAGGAAGAGGAGGAGGAGGAGGAAGAAGAGGAGGAGACCGGGAAGAGGAGGAGGAGGAGGAAGAAAAGAGGCAGTTGTTGAGAAAGCCTGTTAGAGGCAGAGGTAGAATTTCACTTACATGGTCATAAATTCTTTGGTCTATTGTCAAGGGAACAACAACTTGAGAGACTAAGATAGCACTAGTAAAATTTCTCCTGGCTACTGGGGACATTTTTTAAATTGGAGTAAGTCCACAAGATTTATTTCAAAGCCTAAAGTACGGAATGATAACAGGCCTTTCCAGGTTCATAATGAAAGAATTACAAAGAAACTACCAGGGTTCTAAAGTGGTAGTTTTGGCTCATTGATGAGTTCAAATTAACCTTAATCAATCAATCAGTCAGAATCAAAAAATAAAGAAAAATAAACCAAGATAATGTAGTGGATTGTTAGCATTTCAAATATTGAAATACAGGGCCTGGAGAGATGGGTCAGTGTTTAAAAGTGCTTATTGAGAGCCAGGTGTGGTGGCGCACGCCTGTAATCCCAGCACTTGGGAGGCAGAGGCAGGTGGATTTCTGAGTTCAAGGCCAAACTGGTCTACAGAGTGAGTTCCAGGACAGCCAGGACTACACAGAGAAACCCTGTCTCGAAAAACCAAAATAAATAAATAAATAAATAAATAAATAAAAACAAATACACAAATGCCTTTAATCCTAGCATTTGGGAGAGTAGAGGCAGGGGGATCTCTGAGTTTGAGGCCAGCCTGGTCTACAGAGTGAGTTCCAAGACATCAGGGCAGCACAGAGAAACCCTCCTTCAAAAAACAAAACAAGGGGCTGGAGAGATAGCTCAGAGGTTAAGAGCACTGACTGCTCTTCCAGTTCAATTCTGAGTTCAGTTCCCAAGAACCACGAGGTGGATCACAACCATCTGTAATGGGATCTGATGCCCTCTTCTGGTGTGTCTTAGACATCAACAGTGTACTCACATATGTAAAATGAGTAAATAAAAAAGACTAATAAATACAAAAACAAAAGACAAAACAACAAAAAGGGTCTTTATTGTGAAGGACCCAAGTTCAGCTCCCAGCACTCACGCTAGGCGGCTCACAGCAGACAACCTCAAGGGATCCAGTGCTCTCTTCTGAATTCTGCAGGTACCTGCGCTCGCTGTGTTCACAACCACATATACTCATAACTCTAAAACAAAAAAAATACTTTTTAAAAATTGAGACACAGCCTGGCAGTGGTGGCAAGACACCTTTAATCCCTTGGAAGGGAGAGGCGGGCAAATCTGTTTTCCAGGCCAGCCTGGTCTACAGGTGAGTTCCAGGATAGCCAAGGCTACACAGAAAAACCTTGTCTCAAAAAACAAAAACAAAAGGTGACACACAGGGCTAGGAAGATGGCTCAGTGGTTAAGAGCACTGACTGCCCTTTCAGGGGTCCTGAGTCCAATTCCCAGTAGCTTAGCTCAGGACCATCTGTAATGGGGTCCATGACCTCTTAGGTATGTCTGAAGACAGCAACAATGTACTCATATGTACTAAATGTACTATTGAGTACAATGTACTCAATGTACTAAAATAAATAAATAAATCTTTTTTTTTTTTAAAGAAAAAGTTGATACACAGCAGAGCTGGAAATGATACTAAAATACACAGTAACAACAACCTAGCTTTTCTGTAAATCAACTTTTCTTTCTCCTCTCTTCCCCAAATAGTTCTTCCCACTTCCACGTACCATCCCACTGGCGATGATATTTCTCAGGATACTTCTGAGGGCTATCTTCAACTCACAGCCCTGAGCCATCACTGTCCCCTGCGTCTTTTCTCTTAGCCAGGGCAAGAGCCAGGCCTGTCAGACTTCCCACCTCAGCCCAGTGCTCCAGCCCATTGGAGGCTGATGGACTGAGGGACTGCTAACTTCATGGCCTGTCACTCTCCCAGACTGTACACCAGCATAGGTGGCTTCTCAACCCCTCCTTTATCTACGAGCCAGGTTGCGCTGGCTTATTTATTTATTTTTGTCAACTTGACACATGCTGAGGTCACCAGGGAAGAGGTAACTTGAACGGGGGTGGGGCGCCTCCTCCATCAGATTGGCCGGTGGTCACCTTTGTGGGACCTTTTCTTGATTAATGATTGATATGGAAAGGCCCAGCCCTCTGCGGGCCATGCCGCCCCTGGGCAGGTGATCCTTGTCTAAGATCCTTGTATAAGAAGCAAGCTGACTTCATGGCTCCCGCCCTGCTTGGGTTCCTGCCTTGTCTCTCCTCGATGATGGCTGTGAGCTGGCTGTGTAAGCCACATATACCTTTCCTACCTAAGCGGCGTTTAGTCATGGTGTTTATCACAGCGGTAGGAAGCTAACTGGGACACATGTAAACTTAGGATGGTAAATGGGAAACAGAAAGAAGAGAAAAGGAAGAAAGAAAAAAGTGGGGGGTACCAAAAAGGGTGGGTGCATGATCGTGTGTATGGTGTAGTGTGGGTATATGTAGTGGGACTGTGTGTGTGTGTGTGTGTGTGTGTGTGTGTGTGTATGTGTGTGTGTAATGTGGGGTGGATGTATGTGGAGGGGTTGTGGGGGCTGGGGGACCTGTGTGTGTGGACTGTGTGTATGTAGTGTGTGTGGAGGCTGTGTGTGTATGTGGTGTATATGTATATGTGGGAGCTTGGGGGACTGTGTGTGTGTGGGTGTGTGTGTGTATGTTTGGGGCTGTGTGTGTATGTGGGGGGCTGTGGGTGTGGTGTGGTCTGTGTATATGTGTGTGTGTGGTGTGTGTGTGTGTGTGGTGTGTGTGTGTTTGTATGGTGTGGTGTGTGAGTATGGTTGTGTGTGTATGTGTGTGTGTGTGTGTGGTGGGACTATGTGTGTGGTATAGTGTGTGTGGTGTGGTGTGTGTGTGTGGGAGGACAAATGAAAATAAAACCAGACCATAAACTAGCACTCAGGAAGGTGATGGGTAGCTTCAGGATTAAGGGGTAGCTCGGGCTACTTAGCAATTTGGGGACTAGCCTGGATTCCATGAGACCCATCTCATGGAAATTCTGATCCTCCTGCCTCCACCTCCTGAGTGCTGAGGTTAATTACAGGTGTGTACTGCTATGTCCAGTTTTGTGGTACACTCTACCAACTGAGAGCTACATCTCCAGCCGTAGATTTTAAGATTCATTTTAATATTTTATGTGTATGAAGTTTTTGCCTGCACACATACATCTATGCACCACAGGCATGCCTGGTGCCTTGGGAGGTCAGAGAGGGTTGTCAAATCCCCTGGGGTTGGAGTTAGATGTGAGCTCCAGTGCTCCTCAACACTGAGCTAACTCTGAAGTCCCTCCGGCAATATTTCTACAGGATTTTCCAAATCCTATTCCGTTACCTATTTGTTTGGTGTGTGTGTGTGTGTGTGTGTGTGTAGTGCACACACGCTACTTGTGAAGGAGGCACTTGTGAAGATCAGAGGACAAGTTGCAAGTGGAACTGATTTTCTTCCTCCATTGTGTGGATCCCAGAGTTGAACTCAGGTCATCAAGCCTGAACTCCTTTTTTTGTTTTGTTTTTTGAGACAGGGTTTCTCTGTGTAGCCCTGGCTGTCCTGGAACTCACTTTGAAGACCAGGCTGGCCTTGAACTCAGAAATCCGCCTGCCTCTGCCTCCCAGAGTGCTGGGATTAAAGGTGTGTGCCACCACTGCCCAGCAAGCCTGAACTCTCATCCGACCTTCATGGGCCAGCTGGCCTTTGAATTCAATCACTGAAATGTTTTCATGGCTGAAAGTTTTGTTTAGAACTTTTGTATCTGCGCTCACAAGAGTGGACTCATATGTAATTTTGGCTTCGTTTCAATGGTCTCATCTTACTATCAGGGTGATGTTTTCCTTCCTTACCAACTAAGTTGAGAAGCATTGCTTCCTGTGAGTCTCCTGGAGTTTCTTCAAGACTTCAGGATATTTCCTGGGTAGTTAGTTATTCTTGCCTTTTTTTTTTTAAAGATTTATTTATTTTTATATGGAAGTACACTGTAGCTGTCTTCAGACACACCAGAAGAGGTCGTCAGATTTCATTACAGATGATTGTGAGCCACTATGTGGTTGCTGGGATTTGAACTCAAGACCTTTGGAAAAGCACTCGGTGCTCTTAACCGCTGAGCCATCTCTCCAGTCCTCGTCTTGATTTTTGAAAAAAAAAAAAAAAAAAAAAAAAAAAAAGGTATTTATTGGCATCTCCCACGGAGGCTGTTTTGATTGTCTCTGTGGAAGGCAGTTTTTGGTAGGTTTTTGTTTTTTGTTTTTTGTTTGGTTTTTTCGAGACAGGGTTTCTCTGTATAGCCCTGGCTGTCCTGGAACTCACTCTAAGACTAGGCTGGCCTTGAACTCAGAAATCTGCCTGCCTCTGCCTCCCAAGTGCTGGGATTAAAGGCGTGCACCACCACCGCCCAGCTTTTGGTAGGTTTTTAAGCCTCCCAGAATCTTGAACTTCCCCCAAAGCGATGCTAGGCAAGCATCCGTGGCTGATTCGCAGCCTCTGACCTTTGGGAAAGTTTCTGATACATATTCCATTTCTATATAGACTTAAGTATATTCTGAATATATATCTCTCCTTAGGTGGGCTTTGAGACACAGTATCTTCCAACAAACCCCCTCATAGGACTGGGAGATGGATCCCATGTGCTTACCACACAAACACGAGGACCTGAATTCAGAACCCCTGGAGGGTCCCTGGGGCTTGCTGGCCAGTCCAAGTGAATCAGCAAACTTCAGGCTCAATGAGAGAGGGGCTCTATCTTAAAAATAATGCTCCAAGCCAGGCGTGGTGGCGCACACCTGTAATCCCAGCACTTGGGAGGCAGAAGCAGGCAGAATTCTGAGTTCGAGGCCAGCCTGGTCTATAGAGTGAGTTCCAGGACAGCCAGGACTACACAGAGAAACCCTGTCTCAAAAAACCAAAAAATATAATAATAATAATAATAATAATAGTAATGATGAAAAAATAATAAAAAATAATAATGCTCCAATGGTCTTCTGGCCTCCACACCCACACAGGCACATAATTGTGCTTGTATCCATAACATGAACACACACACATGCACACATATACTCTAAGTGCAGGTATCCATCGAAACACGTAGACAGAGGTTGGAGAGATGGTGCAGCAGTTAAGAGCATTGGTTGCTTTGCCAGAGAACCTGGGTTGATTCTTAGCATTCACAGGGTGGTTCACAACAGTCTATACCTCCAACCCAGGGAATCTAAAGCTCTCTTCTGACCTCTGTGGGCACCAGGCATGTATACATACACAGACATAAATGCAAGCAAATACCCATACACTAAAAATAATTATTAAAACAGGGACTGCCGCCGGGCGTGGTGGCACACGCCTTTAATCACAGTACTCAGGGTGGCAGAGACAGGTGGATCTCTGTGAGTTTGAGGTCAGCCTGGTCTACAGAGTGAGTTCCAGGACAGCCAAAGCTACACTGAGAAGCAGTCTCAAAACAGAACAAAACAAAACCCCAAACACACAGAGACAAGAATATTCAAAACTGATTTTTTATAACAGTCTAAAACTGAGAATAGCCCAAAAGTTCATCAAGACCTGATGGGTAAATTCATTGTGATGTAGTCTTACAACAGAATACAGCTCTGTGGTAAAAGAAGCTTAACTACTGTAGCCCATAGTCATGTGGATAAGCCTCACCTCCCATACTGAGCAGATAAAGCCAACATAAAAGGATACAAATGCATGACTTCATTTTTGTCAAGTCCAAGGACAGACAACGCTAATCTAAAAAGACAGAAGACAGGATGACCTTTACTTGAAGGGTAGGTATTGATTGGGTGGTTGCCACCCAGAAGGAACCACAGGTGCTAAATAGTACTGAAAAGAAAAGGTAAACATAGGCAGATTCACAGAAGCAAATTTTACCTTGTCCTTAAAAAAACAAAAACAGCCGGGCGGTGGTGGCGCACGCCTGTAAACCCAGCACTTGGGAGGCAGAGGCAGGCAGGTTTCTGAGTTCGAGGCCAGCCTGGTCTACAGAGTGAGTTTCAGGACAGCCAGGGCTATACTGAGAAACCCTGTCTCGAAAAAACCAAACCAAACCAAACAAATAAACAAACAAACAAAAACAAAACAAACAAACAAAAAAACCACAGACCAAACAAGGGCCACATGCACGCTAGGCAAGTGCCCTGTGACTTAGCCACACACCCCCAGCCCTAATTTGTCATAAATTGCCACTTTGACTGTGCCATTCCTTCAGCAATTTAAGATGGCCACAAATGTGAGCGCTAGAGACATGGCCCTGTGGTTAAGAGCACTGTGTTTTAGCAGGGCGGTGGCGGTGCACACCTGTAATCCCAGCACTTGTGAGGCAGAGGCAGGCGGATTTCTGAGTTGGAGGCCAGCCTGGTCTACAGAGTGAGTTCCAGGACAGCTAGAGCTACACAGAGAAACCCTGTCTCGAAAAAACAAAACAAACAAAACAAAACAAACAAACAAAAAGAGCACTGTGTTTTTCTAAAGGAACTGGGTTCAATTCCCAGCACCCATATAGTGGATCACAGCTCTAACTCTAGTTATAGGGGATCTGACACCCTTACTTGGGCTGTGCACATATAAAACACCAATGGACATAACGTAAAAAAAAAAAAAATTGTTACAGAAAAAGACGGCTGTAAATGCAAAACACACTACTCAGCATGTCCCCATTTTACAGAGGCAGAAACTGAGACCCGATGAGAAGAGAGGTGGGGATGCTAGACAAAGGCTGGCAGGAGGAGCCTGAGCTGCGTCCTAGAGTCCAATGCTGGCTGAGGATGGGAAGTCTGCCATCTGTGGAAGATCTGATGTCATCTTCAGCTACACAGAGTTTCAGTCTAGCCTAGGCTACTTGAGGGAGAAAGGGGAGGAGAAGGAGGAGGAGTGGCGAAGGAGGAGGAGGGGAGGAGGAAGGAAGGAATGCAGGAAAGGAAGAAAGAAGCTGAAATCAGTTGAGGTGACTCCTGCTGGGAGTTGGGTCTCTGAAACTCATGTTAAATACAGATAACTTGGAGCCACCATTTGGGCTTCAAAGAGAAAAATTTTAAAGGTTCAGAATTCCAGGGCTAAAACTCAAAGAAGTCTTCAGAGCTTGTCTGGTGTGTGAAAATTCCAGGCTCTCTCTGTGACCTTGGCCAAGGTCGTTTCCTCTGGATCCACTTATGCTGTTAATTCGGAAAAAAGCAAAACAAACAAACAAAACCCCTGAAAACTGACTTAGGACCCTGGAAGAAAGTAGCTATCATAAGTAGGCAGGTGGCCGGGGCAACCTCCAGCCTGGTGCTGCTGTGTCTGCTGTCTGCGTGGAGCGGAGCGCGGGAAGTTGAGCGGCTTGGAGGTGGGCTGCCACAGGCCGGAGGGGGAGGGGTGGGGGAGGGTTCTACTGTTTGAGTCCGTCCTAAAGGGGGAGTCGGTCGCCTCCCGCCCAAGGTCTGCGCGCTTTCTTCCGTCCTGGGCTCTTTGGGGCTCGCCCCTCCCTCTCACATTCCCAACTCCCAAGGACAACTTGTCGCTGGTTTCAGACGCCCGCCCCGCCGGAGGCTTCCTTCTGTCCCCGACTCTGCGGTTTTCTTTTGTCTATTTGTCTGTTTCTGCACTTGACAATTTCTTCGGGAACTAACTTGAATCTACTTCTCTCTTGTCTGTAATTCTCATTCTCTCTCTCTCTCTCTCTCTCTCTCTCTCTCTCACACACACACACACACACACACACACACACACACACACACACACGTCTTCTCTTCTTCCTCCTAGCCATCTCTGAGCCTTCCATCTGGCTCTGGCCTGTCCTTGGCACCCCACTACCTACTGATGGACGGCGCCCGAGGCATTGTAGGCTAGTGAGTCTGTTCCGGGGAAGGAGGCTCCGGGATGATCCACGCGGCCGCGCCCCGCACCCACCGGCGGCGCCACGGAGACGCAGGACGCTCCAGATCCTCCAAGCGCCGCCGTCGGCGCCACCACACCAGACACGCACTGTTCACGAGGCCTCAAAGGGTGGAGGCGATGGCCCGGGGGGCCCGACTCCCGCGTGGCTGGTCCTAATTTGGTCCCAAGACACTTCGAGATCTCGCAACCTATGGAGGACGGCGGCGCGGTTCCAAGCCAGAGGTAGGTGTTAGGGTCCCCGCCCTTGAGCTCATCGTGGGTAGGAGGATCAAGAGCGGAGAGGCTCTCTGCGGCCTTGCGACCTGGTAGCGTGAGCTTCGATCACCGACTGAGGGTGACGAGCGAGAGCAGCTTTGCGGCCACCAGCTTAACCTTGAGCTCCAGACCGACCTAGGTTTCTGGATGAGAATTCAAGGACGCGCCGAACCGCCCGACCCCATCCCCCAATCTCTCTGGCTCAACTCTCCCGCTCCAGCGCTGGTGTGCGGGCCCAGGGTCCCCTCCCCTTGTCCCACCGCATCTCCATCTACCCCAGTTCTTCCTGCTCTCGAGCCTGGACTCCAGTAGGACCTAAGGCGACAGAGGTGATCTGCCCTAACCGGCCTCCCTGGAGGGGGATGACTTAGAAAAGAAAAAAAAAATGGCCATTCCTTTCCCTACAAAAATGAAGCACTTCTGTGTGAAATTGTGTGGGTCCAGAGGCTAGCCCCGAGGTGCAGAACCAACGTGCGAGTTCTCTGTTCTGTAGCTGCACCGCCCTCCCCCCCCCGCCCCAATGAATGGAGGAAGAATTCTGCGTTCTTCTTTTGTCTTCGAGAGACTGTGAAAATAATCTAGGTCCCTTACCCTCCAAATTGCGGGTTTTGATGAGACTCGGGGTTGCCTCTTGCCATGGAGAGCATGCATCCGACTGAGGGATCTAGGCGCCGCCATCTTACTGACATCCACAGAAACGCTGCTGTGTGTGCCTGCGGGTTTTTGTAGAAGGACCTTACCGGAGCGTGCACACGGTCAGGAGGTTGGGGGTTGGGGGGTTGGGGGGGTGGGGGAAGGATTGAAATCTATAAGTATGGTTTGTGGAGTCGAGTCGGTACCAAAACCATGAGAGGTTTGAAAAGGCTTGCAGAAAGTAAGCATAGCGAGGCGGTGCAGGGCGCACCCACGGGTATTGTGGAGTCTCTGAGGAGTCATTGAACACGGAGGCCTCAGGAATTCCATTAGACAACAAACTAATCAGTGAGTAACAGTGAGGATTTGCCTAAGCATGCCACAGAGACAAAGTGACGTTACCTTTGTGCTAAGTAACAAAAGTAGCGTTGTTCGCCTGTGTACCTCCCTTCTCCCCATTTCAAAGATGTAGTGTAGTTCACATAGTAGCATACTGCCCGGGTCTGGGCTTTCCAGAAGAAATAGAATTGAAGAGACCCATACTGGGGGATCTGGGTTTCCCCGAGGGCCAAGTTCTCTGTCTCTGGATGCACTTAGCTTAATTTTTTTGAGGAAAGAGAGAAGAGACTGGTGCTTTTCCTGAGAGAATATTCTTTCCAAATTTTCCTGGGACCCTGGGACCATGTTTCTCTTCTGGTACTTGGCTACAAGTCCAGAGAGGCCCAACAGAGAGCAAATGAAGCCTCCTGACTGCCAACCACATTGCTCTTGGTTCCCCCACTCCAACACACACACACACACACACACACACACACACACACACACCACACACCACACACACACACACCCCTCATATAAGGGGGTGTGGAAGACTGGAACCTAAGTATCAGACTTTCCTCCTCGGAGTCCACCATTGGATTTCAGAAGCTGTTGAATTGGGGAGTTTATCATCGATGGTAATCTCCTTCTCTTAAATTTTCTCTTCTCTTCATCTGTCCCTCTCTCCCAGATTTAGTGTGCTTCTCTCCAAAATATAAACTGAAAATTCATGGCCTTTCCTTGTTTGGTTTAAAAAAAAAAAAAAAGGTTAAAGAGGGAAAGGAAGAAATATGTGGCCCACGCAGGCAGCAGCCAAAGAGGGATGCCACAGGTCTCCTGCCCTCCCACACTTAGCCGGTATTTGATTCTGCAGTCCTTCTCTCAAGGCCCAGCGGGTGTCCTCTTCCCCACAAGCAATAAGGATCATACCTTTTGCAGCTTTCAAAAGAATGGGAGAAGAAAAAAAATATGTATGTATTCAGTTAGCCAGAGGGAGTCTACAGTGTGGCCAAGAGACCCAGGCAGAAAGAGAGAGGCATCCAGAGGGAGGGCTGGGGGAAGGGGGTTGAGGAGTTTTGGGAAGAATCTGGAAATGAGATCAGGGCCTGGAGGGGCTCACACACCTGTCCTGCCTAGCTGTTCCGATGGTTCTTGATCCTCAAACCCATTTTGATCCATAAACCTTAAACACTTGTAATCTGATTACAGGCACAGACACCCCCCAAGAGCAATAGGGAAAAAACAAAACAACAAAACAAAAACCAGTTCTCTTTGGCTGTCCTGCAACTTTCCACTCAATTTGGCCATGAGAGGGTGGGCAACTTGAGCTTCAGAAGAGTCTAGGGAACTAAACAGCAGGGCTTAAACCTCTCGCTTCTCATCCCGTATCTCTTTTTCTTTCTTCCAACCCAGGCTTTCTCTGAAAAAAAAAAAAAATGACAAAAAGCTTTCTCTTTCTTTGTTCTCCCCCCCTTCACCCCACCCCACCCCCCGTCGTCCCCCATGATTCCTTGAACTTCGGTTTAAGGCCACCTCTCCGAATTGCTGAGGGCAGTTTGTGTCTGGAAATGAGGCCACACATGGTTAATGACTGTAGATCTTCACTACGGCAAATAAGCCCCCTTTCCCTGAGATTTCTGTGCTGAACCAGGTCAACCGTCACCTTTAAAAACACCAGTTGGTACTGGGTTGCTCCTTACCACTGAGTATAATCAAAGGCCAGAGGCACTGGGGGCCAGAAACTTGTGTCTGGAATTCCAAAGTCGTCTTTCTCGGGAAGATGTCAAGTGGCGATTGTTAGCCCACTTCCTGTCCTTCCCCTGTCCCTCCTTCTCTCTAGCCTCAGTGATTGCAAGGAGAGCCCTGGCTGGGGTAATTAGCCAAAGTGCCCCACAGCTGGTCCCTGGCTTGGAGCCCTTGGCTAAGTCTCTCCTGGCCCGTCCCCCCTCCTCCTCTTTTGAAGCACTTCCGGACACCTGTTGAAGTCCGGGTCTCATCTGAAATGGACAAAGAAGGGGTTTTAGTCCAGAACGCCCAGAGATCAGGTGGTAATGACCACAGAGAAACAGGTCCAAGCCCGAGTGGGCTTCAGACAGCGGCTAGCTCCTAAAGTCTTGTAAAAAGTCTCTCTCAAAAGAAAAGTTACACCTTGACTGGTAACCGGGATGTTTGCTGAGGACTGATCAGATTCTCGGAAACTCCTTCATGGACAGAGAAGTCAATGGTTATATATATACTTCACATTTTAAAAACAATTAAAAGGGAGAGCAATCCGATTTCCGTCCTTACCTCTCTTCTTTAATCCGATCCCTCCTTAGCCCTGGGGTAGGGGCTCCTGCTCTCCAAGGTAAGCTAGAGGGATCAGTCCCTCTTTTCGGCTTCCCCAGGATGAGAAGTCTCTTCTTTATATTCTTTACTTCCTTGCCTCCTGGTGGGACCAGGTATCTCTGGAGTTAAGTTATTGAAGGGAAAGGAGGCCTCTGCGGTGCTCCTCTCTTCCTCCTCCTCCTCCTCCTCCTCCTCCTCCTCCTCCTCCTCCTCCTCCTCCTCCTCCTCCTCCTCCGCGGACTCCTGGCTGCTAGCAAGGGTGCTTAATGAATTCACATGCCCAGTGCAGGCTTGTGGGGGACCCCTCCCCACATGGCACGAACACGGAGCGTGGTATCTTTACGCATTTCCACCTTGGGTTAAGTTATGACCCCTCCGCAGCTGTGGCGGTGATGGTGGGGGAAGCAAAACCGGAAGGCCGCTAGACGGAGAGGTGGCCAAGCCTGTGAACTGCAGACTCTCGCAGTCGGAGAAAAGATTGGGGCACCTTAGGTTTGTGCTCCATAGCAGATGGAATCTGGAAGCCCGAGAGGGACTAACCGAGAGCCACAGCAGCCAGCGTGGAGCTGGAAACTGGCGTTGGCATTAGGAAGTCGCATTGAAGGGGTAAAGGGAGGTCGCAATTACACGAATGCTATCCCCAAACTGCAATGCCAAGGGTCTGCAGACCGACTTCAGTGCCCCACCCTCGGGGACCAGAGGAGATGGCAGGCGTTTGGGGAGGCTCTGTCCAGACCCCACGCAGACTAGAAACTGATTTATCGCCAAATGGGACCTCACTGCTTATGACCCAACGGTCTTGAGAACCGGGGCAGCCTCCTCGCCGGGTTTCCTTGTTTTTTACCGAGTGATCATCCTCTGGGCGAGTCTCTTTCTCTCTGAGCTGAGGAATATTTCTCCACCTTTAGGAACAATTTACTGGCTTTCTACGAGCCACAAACTCCCCGGGCCCCCGCCCCGTTCCCCAGCTCTGGGGTTCTTCTTTCAGATGACACCGTGTCTGTTAAAGACACTTGCAAAAATCCCACTAGGTCCCCAGCAAAGGGACACTTCCATCCTCAGGAGTTGGCCAATTAATTAAAGAACATTAAGAAGCCGGAGAAGCTGTAATGGGGCGGTTTGGAACGTGGGGGCGCTGATGAGGTCATTAACCTCCGAGTAAAGATCGAAACTGCAGACGCGCCTCGGAGCCTTTCTCAGCATCCGGGGTTTGGTCACTCCACCTGTCAAGATTGCGTTCAATCTCTCTCTTGTTCAGCGATACGTTTGTTTCTCCCTTCGTTTTCTCTTTCTCTGACGGTCCTCAAGGAACGTTTTATTACTTCTAGGTATCTAAAACTAAATACCTACTTTTACGTACCTGTCACAGATCAAAATAACTCAGAGGTCCCAAGAAGCAACCACACACTAGCTGTCTAGGCTCAAGGGTCTCAAATTTGGCTCCTTCGACCCAACCCTAAAGTGTAAAAGCTGAAAATTCCTTTAGACCGAAATCTACCCTCAAGAGAAAGACACTTTCAGGGGAGAAACGTTTTCAGAAACTTACTCTGTGGATCAGCTCAAGACAAGGCAGTAATGGCAGAAGGCTCAGGTCCCGGTGGAGAAAACCCCCACAAAACTTTGGTTACAGCAAGTTCATCCCCGTCATAAGGCAAGTGTGCAAAAATTAGTGTGTTGTAGGTTGCTTTGCCTCTGTCCCAGGATGCTCTAGAGAAGGCCAGGTGACAGTACCCACAGGGTCCTGTGGGACACATGGCTGCCCCCTTAGTTGGTTTTTCTAAGCAAAGTTTCGCTGCGCTCTGGTTCAGTTTTGGTTGCTTGTATGTGAACAGCAGGGGGTAGAAGGGGACTGGATCTTAACGTTTCAGTTTTAGGAGCACTCGCTGTTACTTTAAAGTTTGATAAAAAGCATGATTCCATCCCCTATTATGTAGTCCTCATTAAATCCTATAGCTTGGGGGGGGGGTTAGGACTCCTCAGGTCCCAGACTAGGAGCCTTTTGGATAGAGGGAAGGGGCCAGCCTCTGGAAACTACTGAAACCAAATATGGATCCGTTTATGTAAATTTCACATCTTGTCCTGTGGCTGGCAGTTCGTGTGTGCCAGGCCACCTAGCACCTTTGAAAATACTCAGGGCTGAGCACAGTGGCCCACATGGTTGATCGCAGCATTTGGGAGGCAGAGTCAGGTGGATCTTTGTGAGTTAGAGCCCAGACTAGTCTACAGAGTGAGTTCAAAGGCAGAGAGAGCTCCAGAGTGAAAGTCTTGGAGGGCAAAAACAAAGAAACAACAACCCCAGCCATCCAGTCATCAGATCTTGGAACGAAAAATTGGGACAGCAGTCTTGTCTGGACTCCAGTGGAAGCTCAGCTTTCTTCCCTTGGATCTAGGGGACTGAAGCAAGAAGCAGTATGGGGAGGCTGTGCTGGAGAATGTGGATCCTGATCTGGCAGCCAGACCAATTCCTACGGAGGCTGGCCTTAGGCAGCCTGTTAGGTACAACAAACAAACAAAACACAAAACCAACCAACCAACCAACCAAACAAACAAACAAAAACCCTAGGGGAACTCCCAGAGAGAGAAGGCGTTCCCCAAACTATCCTCTAGCTGGTTCCCTGAACTGGAAACCAAGGATCCCCAGCAATGCAATGTTCTTCTGTGTCAGTTTACTGATTCAGCCACTGTGTCCCCCCAGAGCCCTTAACTGCCTGGGGTTGAGGCTATGGACTGAGGTTGGGAAACATCAAACTTTGCTAAAAGGAGAAGGATTTGGAAAGAATATATATATATACACACATATATATGTATATATATGTGTGTGTATATATATATAGTGTGTGTGTATTGTGTGTATGTGTATATGTATATATACAGATATATGTACACCCACACATATGACTGCTGGTACTGGAAATTGAACTTGGAGTCTTGTGGATGTTAGGCAAGCCCTCTGCCATGAGGCTAACAGCCCCAGCTTGCTTCTAAATACCTTTATCATCTTGTTTGTAAGACATGGAGAACAGACAACCTGGTGAACCTAGGGGACCTCCCCACTTTCCCTAATGTCTTCCTATGTTGTGGTTTATTTCAAGTCCATCAAAAAAGAGTATCTCTCTTCTCTAGCTAGGAAAATTGTCCTGGCATCCTACCCACCTATACTCAAGTCACCTAGATCCCCTCACTACCCCCCCCCAAAAAAAAGTTGGACCTCAAGAGCAGGAGTCCTCCTCCCCTGGACGATGTTCAAACACATGATGACACATGGAAACCACCTGCTTTCGTGTACACACGTATGTGAGTAACCTATGCCCTCCCTGGCTGTTCTCCATTGTCTGTACATTTCAAACAATCGCGCCTCGGAGCAGGTAAGACCCTGACCTGACCGTTGTTACTTGCCTGCCTCTCAGCTGCCAAACCGGACAGCTCTGGTCTATGGCAAGAAACCAACGGCTACCTAGCTAATAGTATCCAAACCCCTGCCTGAAAATGAAAAGAAAAAAAAATAATGAATTTTCTGCTTGGGACAGCTTAAGCTGAATAATCGTGACTGTGACAGCCTGACCTAAATGTTTTTAATCAGAGCAGAAGAAATATACACCCATTTGCTCTCCACTTGACTAATTAAACAGAGCTAATTGGTGTTTTCAGGAACTTCCGACTGAGGGTCAGAAGCCTCCAGTCATCTTTCACCCCTCCCTGCCCCACCCCGCCGTGGAGTTGGCCTCTTTATGTCAGACAATGGGAGGGGATGCTTCAGACACTCTGGCTTCTCCTTTGCGCCACTACTTGGGCCCTGAAAAGGACTCGCAGTGATTGGCCAGAAGTTCTCGCCCAGCAGGGTTGTCCCCTTTCACAGGTTCCTGTTCCCAGCCGTGTTTCCAGGAGCCCGAGACCTCTCCCTGGTTGCAAAGTCAGCACTGCCAAGTTGGTAGTGTGGATCCCGCGGGAGGACGAGAACTCAGCCCAGAGCTGGGCACGCGGGACGAGCTCGGAAAATGTTCCTCCAATGTGGAATAAAAAGTCCCCGCCAGGCAAAAAGGCTTCTTCACCTATTTGGAGGGTTTCCTGGCAGGTGCAAGACCCAGTTCTTTTCAGTCATTTCTCACACGCTCTGGTTCACTTCAGCCTAACGCTCCCCCCTCCCCACTTTTTTTTTAAGGCTGGACCCTGCTCAACCCGGCAAAGGCTCACCTGGAAGCCCCGTATGCAACCACTCTGCAGACTCCTCCCCCACCCCCCACCCGCCCCTGCCTGTCCCATGAGATCCAGAAACTTCAGGCTACAGGGAGTTTGAACCTGAAATGAGCCAGATAATTGCCCCAATTCGCTGTTCCTTATTGAAGAGATAGTTTACAGGCTAAGAGGTTCAAAGGGCCTCACTTTTATGGACACTGCTCTAAGTCAAAAGAATACATTACACACATACAGGCGGAGGCTCTCTCGCCCTCCAACCTAGACTGGTTCTCTGAGAACAAAGGAGACTTCCTTCTTCTCCTCCCTCCCTCCTCCTCCTCCCTCCTCCCTCTCTGTCTTCCTTACTATTAATACTTACTAAATGTTCTCTGTCTTGCAGGAGTCATACTTAACTCTAGGCACACAGTACATGAATTACTATAGCGACCCTGAGATCTAAGACATCCAGCTCATCCAGCTTTTTGTATTTTTTTTTTTTGGCAGATGTATAAAGGAAGATATTTTTCAATCAGGAAGTTGTGTGCGTGTGTGTGTGTGTGTGTGTGTGTGTGTGAGAGAGAGAGAGAGAGAGAGAGAGAGAGAGAGAGAGACCCTGGCAAATTCTAATGTTTTAGGATATACCCGGATGGAAATAAAACTGAAAATGAGAATATCTTAACGTTTTGAAATACAGAATACTTTACTAAAAGGCAGATAGTTTCCCCTGGCCTGAAATGAACAAAGAAGGCAAGCAATTAACTGGCTAATTCCAAGACCCAAATGCTTTCCCTTGAAATGGGCGGATAATGAGGCCCACAGTATGTTCGCAGTTGAATTCGCCTGATGTCGCTCCATTTCCCCCCTAACTTTTGCGAATCCATTGGGCAATCACAGTGAGACGCACAGACGCCAGACGCTGCACGTGGGCGCGCGCGCACTCACGCACTCACACACAGGAATGCTGACACACACAGACCCGACTTTAGTCTGCCTCCAGAGTCTTTTATGACTCAGCCTTGGGAATGAAAGTAGAGTTTGGAGAGAAATAATGTGCCCGGGGCCGGATGGGGCGCAGCTGCTCCAGATGTGTGCTGGGTAATTAGGCGTCCGTGAGAGATGGTGCCCGGCTGGGAAACGTGCGTCCCCTGGGACCGGAGGCCCCAGCAGGCACAGTACCACAGTCTGTCCCATAGTTGGCTCTTTGCTGCCTGGTCCAAGGACTCCCTCACCCCTCTCTGCCCATCCCTCCGTGCTGGGATTCTCTGGTCTCTCTGTCTTAGAAATAACTTAGGCATATGGTTACAGAAAAATGGCGCCTCTGTCATCCAGGTTTGATTTCTCCTGTCCCACACTTCTCCGGTCCTGAACAGCTCTGGGCTCAGGATCAAAGGGCCAGAGTTCCGCATAAAGTCTCTCTTTGCTCCGCCTAGAATTTAATACAATTACCGGGTTCTGGTCAAGAATACTCTCTGGCTTTGGAGTGTGTGAAACATTCGTGCATGGGACACCTTCTCTTAGTTTCACAAGGTTTTTAACTTTACTTCCCTATTCAATGGGTCTTTTTTTTGGGGGGGGGGTGTAGGGGGCTTTCAAAGACCTAAAACGCTGGTCCAGTCTCATTCAGCTAGGAAGGTAATGAATCGGCCATTTCCTGCCTCGCATTTGTCTTGGCTCTGACTCACAACTAAATTTCCTCTATCTTCACGTCTAATGTTCTTATGAACTGTGTCAAATCTAAAACCCAGAAAAACCCCAAATTTGCAACGAAATTTGTCTCTAAAGGTTGTCGTTCCGGAATGAAATATGGTAAAAGAAAGCCAGCACCACGTTTGTTGGCCTGAATGGTGGTTATTTGAACTAGAGCATTCACTTTGGAGTAGAGGGCACTTTTTTTTTTAAGCCCTGCTCCATTATTCCTAGTATTTTCTCAGATCTTGACCTAACTACTTGATTTTTTTCAGACTTCGGAGACTTCATTTTCTAGTTGAGGGAGGGAGTCAAAGATGCTGGCGCTGCGCCGCAGCCGGTCTGCAGAAGAGATCAAAGGAGATTCCGCTGTGGAAGGCTCCCCAGTAGCGGTGGGGGCTGGTGGAGTCTTCCTTAGTTGTCCAATCCTTTTCCAGCCAGCCCTCTTTAATCTTGTTTCTCTTGCTTGGCAGAGGGCGCCAAAGGCGACGCGCTGGCGGCCAGCTCCAAGCCAACCAGGCCCATTGCGTCCGTCCGTCCGCAGGAACCTGTCTCTTCCGCTGCATTGGATGCAGAGCTTCGGAGAGGATCTGGCTGCGCGCGGATTCAGCGCCAGGGCGCCGCCTAGAGGTCGGTCGCGTCCTCGGTCTCGCTCACCCGACAACAGAGTTGCTTGTCCAAGCCACAGTGTCAGACTTAGAAAACATAAGTCCTGCTTGAGTCAGGAACTTTTGACTTCTGGCATCATTGACTTATCAGAAACCCGCCTCCTCTCTGCTTCGTAATGAACCCCAGGAAGAGAGAGCGACCAGGGATTTCAAAGAAATGAGTTTCAACATGTCAGTTCTTTTAAGGATCTTAGATTCTGTGTCTATGTCTGCATTGGTTCTTCTCACCACCCAGATTTGCCCAGCCTTACCTCCTTCTCCCGTTCAGGAACGGGACATGGAAAAGTTACCCTTTTCTCTTATAGCTCGGTTACAGGATTTCTAAATAATTTGGAGATGGACATGTTTCAGAAAATATCTGGGGGTGGGTGATAGGAAAAATTGCCCGAATAGCCTTTACTTACTGAGTAACCTTCCACAGTGTCCCCGCAATGGTCAAGGGGTACTTGAAGACACCAGGATCCCTGCCCAGGGAAATGCTCTGTGCTGAGCATTTGAAAGCTGATTTTTGAGATACTTGGATGACCTTGGAAAGAAACGACTTGGCATCTGACAAACAGGTTTGAGGTGTCCTTAAAGTCCACGCAGGCTTCTTTTGGAGCCTGAGATCAATAGCCTGAGATGTGGAGCTGAGAGTAGGGAAATGCAGAGCCTCCAAAACGCAGGGCGGGGTGTAGGCACACAAGTTTGCTGAGCTAGGGGTGGGGCCTCTTCCGGTTTTCCGAAGAGCCCCTTTCTCCAGTCATGGAGCTACAGAGACCAGGCCAGCAGTGGGCCGCGAGCCGGCACACTCGTCTTGAGCAATGGCTGGCCCTGGCCCAGGCAGCTCTATCGGAGATAGAAAAATGATGGTTTTGAGTAGCTGAGGGCAGTTGGCCGCTGCTCTGTTCTTCCTCCTCCCGCTCCTATGTCTCCTAGGGAAATGCTAATAGGTGTCATGGCTGTCACCTCAGTGTTTCCAATAGAAGTGGAGAATGATGAAGACCGAAGAAGAGGGCACATAGTGGGGATACACATGGGCAGGGCTGGAGCGCCTTCCCCACATCATCTCTGGAAATAAATATTCTATAGGTATAAGGTACTTCCTGTCCCAGACGCTCTCCCTCTTGGTGTCAGAAAGTGCCCACATTGGCGGACTACCACACTACTGCTACCCCCCCCCACCAATCTTCCGCAGAATGGGCCTGCCAAGTCAGTCTTTTCTATTTTCTATTTTCTTTTTTAATGATAGGAGACAGCTTGGTATTCTCTGAGCCATATATGTGTGTGTGTGTGTATACACATATATGTGTGTGTATATATATATGTATATATCCCCAGAGGCGGGAGCCTTGGCAGCATTTCTTGGAGGGAGGAACGAGTTGGCTGGGTCAGGTCTGCACCTGTGTGTCTGTGGGGCGGCGTACCCCTCCTGGCCCTGCAGCTGAGCCTCAGCTCACCCAGTACCTGAGCTGAGCCTGCGATTGTCCCACCTGAAGCTTTGATGCTTGGTGATGAATAATTGGGGTGCAGGGAATCCCCCTGCTGTCCCCCTACGTTACCTAACTATGTACTTCCGAGTACACAAAGAGGCTAAAAAACCACCACCATGGCTCCCGGTTCTCTGGAGTCTCCGGAGAAAGAGATTTTTTTTTCTATTAGTTTTGCTGCAGTGCCCTGTTAGAACAAATCTGGATTCCACGAAACTGTGGAAGAAAAACAAAACAAAACAAAACAAAAACAAAAACAGAAAAAGCAACTGCCCCTGAAGGAAAGCAGTGGCATCTTGAGGCCCACTGGTTGCTTTGGTTTGGTTTTGAAGCTTTTAAAAGAGCAGGGGAGAAGGAAGCGGAGAAGGGACACCACTGTGCTATCACGTTGTGCTTTGTAAGCGGGACAAGGAGATCCCCGCGGGTTTCTCCTCTGGAGCCGCTCACTGCTCAGCCCCCTTCATGCCCTGAGAGTTTTCCAAGTCTTACCCCCTGTCCCATTCTAACAAGTACCTGGCAATAAACGGGCGGGGCAGGACAAAGGTCTGGAAGCCGGAAAGCAGCGGAAAACCCTAAAACCCCTGCATCAAGCAGATAGCACGTCAGCTGGGTTTTTAGCGGAGATGTGCAGGACTCCCAGCTCTGTCTAGGCAGGTTGCTAAGAGCCCCGCATCCAAAGCCTCTGGGCTCTAGGGGGGCCCAGGTTAGGCGTTGGCTTCCAGTCCGGGCCACGGAGTTAGGGAGAAAGGCACCGAGGCCGGGGAGCCTTCTCTCCACGCGGGCAGAGTCTGCAAGCTCCTTCGCCTCTTAAATTGTTCTTCTTTCCTTATATCCGCCCCCCGGCCGTGTTTCTTTTCAGGACAAGAGGGGATATAAACTGTTTGAAGTTCATCAGCACGGTGAAGTTTTATTGTATTTCCGGTCCCTAAGATTTACACCCTGAAAGAGAAGCCGGCAGTCAGGCAGACTCCCTCCTTACCTCCGAGTTTCCACGCCGGACACACACACGTGGCCAAGCGGACACTTGCCTTCGGAGCAGGGAGGGAGGGAGCCGGGTCCGACCGACTCTCCCCCACCGGCTCAGGTAAGTCTCTCAAGGCTAAGAGGCCTCTGATAGTGGTGGCTTCAACTGCCAGACTGAGGCAGCCTGTGAGGGTGTGCTAGTGACTTTGTAGGGATGGAAGAGAGGGGGAGACAATGACCTACTCGGACTAGAGCATTAGGAAGAAGCAAACTTGTTTTCTGCCTGCCCAAGCCGGGTCCTCAACGTCTCCACTTCTTTGTAAATGCAGGAAAGAGTCTCCTACCTGGGGCTGTTCAGCGGCTGTGGAACCGAGTCCTAGCAGATTTCAGCAGAGCTAGCCTTACAATTTGCGCCCTAGAATTCCCGGTGCTTTCTAACGCTGACATTCTCTGTCATTTTTTTTTTTAAGTTTTCCTCTCTTAGTTCTCCTGTCTACTCCCCTGTCTCAAGGCTGGGGTTGCCTTAGAGTTGGAAGGTTTGATCTCTGAGAGCTGCCTGGGAGTCTGGGTAACCCTGGGGCCCAGGGACTGGCCAGATGGTGAGTGCATGCGAACCTTCCTAGCAGTTTGAAGTTAAGAATCCTTTTCATCTGGGGAGCCCTCCAACTCTGGTCTGTGCCGAGAGAGGCCAAGTAGGTGTCTCACGGAGGCCCTGGCCAGGCTTAGAGCTGGGTTCTGGGCCTTTTTTTGGTCAGGGTTCTTGAAGCCAGTTCTGGAATTCTGGGTCCAGCACTTCAGATTCCTTGTTTACTAGCAGCGGGTCTCTGTGAGGAAAAAGTAGAAGAAAAGCAAGTTAAGCAGAGGAAGTAAATTCTGTGGCCATTTTAGCTCACGGGTACCCAGGAGCCTGCCCCAGTGAGCCCTCGACACACACGGACACAGTGAGCCCTCGACACACAGCCAGGACTGCTGATGAAGTAGGTAGTTTCCTGTTGTTGGGCCTGGCTTTCTGAACACAACGACATCAAACCACCTGATTCACGGCAGTTACTGCTTCTTGCTTAGCTGGAGGAGTTCGGGAGGGTCCTTCAGGACTGGTGTGTTACCCTCGCAAAATAATAAAAACAGGCTTGAGGGCCCTCAACTGGGAATAGCAAAAATGTGCCCTCAAGAAGAAATCTGGGATATTCTAGGATGTCTCATCACCTTTTAGAGATAGATAGGTAGATAGATGATAGATAGATAGATAGATAAATAGATAGTCTCAAAGGCACCTTCAGGCAGGCAGGGGCTGAGCTCTTTTGCTGTAAAGTCAAGGCTGGTGATGACAGCCAGCGTTTCAAGTCTTGGGTTGTGGGCTTCTGTCTGCAACCAGATCTCCCCCCCCCCCAAAGGTCTCTGCACTGCATGGAACTGGCTTCCAACAGGGCTGCATGGGAGGGGGGCAGCGTCCTCTGAGTCATTGCCATCTTTGGATGGTTGGGGGTGGGGGGGCTATACCTCAGCAGAAGTTTGAAGCTCCTGCAAGGAGCCAGTAGGTCCCAATCCCAAAGAGAAACATCAAGACCATTTGTAGTCTTTGCAGTCGGCAGGGTCCCTTCTAGGGCCCCCTAGTGGGACAGGACTTCCTGGTGTGTGTGTGTGTGTGTGTGTGTGTGTGTGTATACATATGAGGGGGGGGTGAGAAGTCTTTCCTTTCCCAAATTCTAGTTGGCTCTTTACCCACTGGCTGAACTGGCCTGTAGGTTCACACAAGTCCTGAGGACCACCACCCTCTGGGAGAAGCTGCTAGGCTATTCAGTACAGCCTGCCGCAATGGCGGCACTGGAGCCCGCCCGGACAGGGTAAGGCAGTTTGTCCTCTCTGACCCCAGCCCTTCAAGCCTGCTGCTGGCTCTGTGCCCAGGAAAGAAGTTCTTAGGAGTGCTGGTGGGAAGAAGGACTTGCCAATGAATAGGCTAACTTTTGTTCCTAACCCCTTTCCCTGCTTGAGGCAGAGGAAATGTGCAAGGGGCCCATGAAAGAGGCCCTGACCGGATGGGACTCCGGCGCCAGGCTGATTTAGATGCGGTTGGGGGGGGTGTTTAGGGGGGGCATGAAGGCACAGGGAGACCCACTCCCAGAGCAGAGCACAGTCTTTCCACAACTCACTGTCCTGATAAGAGAGGACCTTAGACTATGTCCTTTAACATCTGCTTATCTTCCCCTGTGGGCTGAGGGGTCTGGAACGGCCCTGCTGCCTTACCTTGCTTCTTGCTTGCTTCTTCTTAGAAACCCAAACAGGCAAGAGGAGCCTGACCATATTCCCTCCCCTGGTTCCCCACCCCGGCCACCTCCTCCCAGGAAAAGTGCTGTAAAAAAATAAAAAAGAAAGAAAGAAAAAAGAAAGAAAAAAAGAAAAAGGGGGGATTTAAGAGAGAAAGGAGGAAATAAAGTCTTTGGAAAGCAGAGAGTTTTACAACAGCCAAAGGTTTTATGGAAGCAATTATGTAATAGCTTTCTACCTGCCCAGAACCCTTTCCGCTCGCTCTGCCTGCCGCCCACGCCCACTCCCGTTTGGTCTCCTTGATGCCTCCTCCCAAAGGACTCAGTCACCTCCCACTGTCTTGGACATCCATGATGGCTGAGAGTTGGTAAGAAGATTCCTCAGGTCCAGTGGGGCCACTGACCTCTGACATCCCATGACAGATGTCAGAAGATTTCGTTATTTTCCAATTAAGATCCTTCCTTGGGGTTGTGGAAACCCCCAGGTTTGAGTCCCGGTGTACAGATTGTGATACCTGTTTGGAGATTATTTTGGACAAAGGGTGTGGGTTCTGAGATCTTGCTTTTCCCCCTCCAATGTCTAATGGAACAAGTACCTTCAGACCTCATTGTATCCCAGAGTAGAGGGGGAGGCTCAGAAGAAATGTGTCAGTGCTTGAGGACAGGGGCAATGTTGTTGCATGTGTTTTGTCATGACCGTCACAGTCACCTGAGGACTGCCACACTCGGTTGTCTTCCTTTCCCTTCACACTTGTACAAGAAACAAGTAATATTTCCACCCCTATCCCCTTCACTTCTGTGAAATAAGTATCACACAGTGCACGCTGTCCCTGCCGGGGGATGATACAAAGTAAAAAGATTTCATGGTTGGATAACAAAAGTCACCAAATTTCATGACCTTTTCTGGGTCAGTTGGAGGTATTTGCTTCATCTTTCATTAAAATGTTCCAGCAGGACACTGTAATTGAATCCAGCTTTAACACACACACACACATTTATTTGAAGATGTAATATGAATTTTGCTTGGATACTAAGTTAAGAGGTAAGGTTTCGAGTGAGGCTTTTATATCAGCTAATACTGTCTAGCCAACATTTAGACATATTAATATCTAGGTTTTTGTCTTCCCTATAGGTGTATTGATTTTAAAAAAAAATATGCACACCAGCTTTGGAGTTATATTTTTAAAAAAAACAGGAGCAGAATCACTATTAACATACATTATTCACAGGGGTTATACACATAATCACATATGAACAATTAGATCTTAAATGCCTGTGCCCAGGCACATTTAGTATTACAGTTGGGAAGATTATTGTATATACTATGAGTGTATGGACTAGAGCACATTTGAACACTAGGTTCCCTTACAGAACTATTGGCTTGAAACAGACATGCAAGACAAATACATCTGCTCAGATCCAGCAGACATCAGCATCAGGGTTAGCGTGTCAACTAAAGCCAAACTATTTTCTGTTTTTTCACTTTTTCTCCTTTATATTTTTTTCTTGTACTCTCTTTTCAGTCCCTAGATTTTCTCTTCTTACTGACAGAGACACCCTCACCCCACCCCCCACCAGACTCTCCCAAAATGCAGTCACTTACCTTACCCGGCTGCTGAGACCTGCATCAGCCTCTCTTCCTGGCCGCCTTGGGCCCCAGTGTGGTCCAAAGGCTTTGCCGTCCTATTTTTGTTTGTTTGATTGTTTTTTATGCCTCCTGCCACTAGCCCCAGCCAAGGCTCCAGTGTAAGACCAGAGGCTGTAGGGAATGTGGGATTTTCTTTCTCTCCCATTGAACTGGAGGTGGGCTGCAGAGTAGTTTTGCTCTCTGGACAGAGTGACCCCACTGTAATGTTGCTATGGTTAAGTATCTATAGGTTGTGGGTCCCAGGGGCCACACTTCTGTTCTGGCAGGGTGGGTACCATTGCCTAGAAAGGGAAAAAGATGTGAGGGTTTCCCCGGGATCACCGAGGAGCATTTCACCAAGGGGACACCCACCCTGGTGACCATTTTGTCCTTTGCCTCTGTTGAAGCTGAGCTCAAGCATGAGGCAGCAATCCCTTCTGGAGAGCTTGCAGCAAGGGTGCGACTCCTTGCCGGCGCTGCCTCCCCTGCTCCTGTATCTTCCCCTGGAGGTGGGGGGAGAGATGAGATGGCATAGACCCCAGGGACGAGGGGAAAAGTTCATTCTCTTCTGTAATTACCTCTCCAAAGAAGACAGGCTTCCCAAACCTGTCTCTTCCACATCGTGTGCCCCCCCTCCCCTTCTTGAGCAAATACTGAAACTACTTCCTACTTAGAAAAGAGGCCCGAGTCTCCTCTTCACCCATCAGTGATTCCATAAAGGATTAAGAACAGCTCCCTAGGCGGTTACAACCCCCAAATATGAATTTAAATGGATTATCTCCCTCTTACAGGGCACAAGCCAGGATCCCAAAGGTTCTTCCTCTGACTCTTTCTCTAAACTAAATGATCCCCTTGACTTCTCTCTCCTTGTGAAGAGTCCACAGCAAAGCCCAGGAGAGGAAGGGGAGCCAGGAGGGCAGCAGCAGGCACAGCCCAGCAGCCCAGCGCCTACACAGCTTGGGTCTTAAAAAACAGCCCTGCTCCGTCACTTTTCCATAAATAAAAACGCCCCGGCCCACAGTTCACATGTCCTTTTGGGCCCTAATTTATATACTACAGAAAATCATATACCCACCTCGACATGCTTCATAACACTGTTATTTATGGCTGGGGAGGGGATTTTTTTTCTTTTCTTTTTTCTTTTCATTTTTTTTCTTTTTCTTTTTTTTCCTTTGCGCCTGAAGACTATATTTATTACAGGTAAAACTGATGGCAGATTTCATACGACTAGCAAAGCAAGAACAGGTGCTTTGCCCTAACTATGATTCATTCGCTCCAGGCCCAGCTTCTTGCTGACAGGTCCGGGAAGCTCTCTTGACTTTTCCAAGCATCCAACCGCTACTTAGAAGAATTTGCATCGGATTTTTGTTTCCCCATTTGGATACTATGGAAAAAACAGATCTTCACGCTGTTTGGTTCCGGATCTGCTGGGCTGTCGCTCTCCAAGAGCGTGGGTGGAATTGAAGGGGCCGGCTGGGCGCCCGCATTGATCTTTAAAAAATCATTTTGAAATCGCCATAATGTGAAGAAATATGGCGCTTCGCCCCTCGTATTTCACACGTAATGACACGAGATGGCTTCATTTGGAAAGACAAGCGGGCGGGACTGTGTGTGTGCTCGCGGAGGTGATCCGCAGCCTTCCACTGGGCAGAAGGGGTACTGGCTAAAAACATAACCCCAAGTTAGAACGGTCCCACTTTTTCTGAAAGGAGGGGAGAATAAGGAGGGTGGGTCATGGTTCCCAGAGTAGTCTCCTTAATAACGGTCCAGACTCAGAGATTAGCCAAGAAATCTGTCCCTACACCTAACCCAGGAAAGCAAGCCTGTCTAGGGGCCTGGCCTCCCAGAGCTCCACACCGGGGGAGGTGCCTGCACCCAGGCAGACGCTGTAGAAGCAAGAGCTGGGAGAGCCGCCAGGAAACCAGCCGGTGGCCTCGGGGGAGTCCCTGCGCAGGGCCGCAGAATAGCTGCTAATAAAATGCACTATTTGTAATCTCCACGAGAGGATTGCAGGGGGAAGGCTGCGGGGCGGGGGAACCGGACTGATGCCGGGACTCCTCTGTGCTCGCTTCTGCCCTATGTCGGTATTTGGACCTTTTCCAGAGCGGCAATTCCGGGTGAAAAGCGCTGGACACGCGTGCTGAGAATTTAGCTAGCCTCTTTTCCTTTTTGGATGGAAAGGAAGGTAACCCGGTCTTCCTTACTGTGCTGTTTGGGGGACCTTCCCCCTCTCCAGAGGTCCTTTAATCATTTCTCACATTAGCCCCCTCATCTGGACAGTTTTAAAGGTCTCAGAGATTTCTGGATGAAGGACAAGAAATGGCCGTGGACCCAGCCCTTCACAAAGGCCCAAGAAAAATTTTAAAGAGTTCAAATAAGACTGGTTAGTCTCCCGAAACTCTTTGGAAGACTAGTTCCAGGGCCTGGTGCGTCCCTTTGGCCTTAGGCAGGCTATAATTTCAGGACAGATAATGACTGTTTGGACACTGGTCCCAGCGAGTTCCCCTTTCGCCTCTCTCAGCTGCTAAAGGATCAAGGGAAGAGCCTAGTCACGTAAATCTCCCCAAATTGTGCCCTGAACCCCCTCCAAAGAGGATAACTGTCCTATAAAACCCCCAACTTGTTTCCCATCCTTTTACTTCATCTCCTGTGGGTCGCTGTACTGCTGTTGTTTAATAAACATCTCTGTCAAGGGGACAGAGGACAGGAAATGAGGGCCCGCAGGGTGGAGGTGGAGGTGTTGGGGGGTGACAAGACTACCTCCTCTTTAATTACCCTGTCGGGCCTCTCCCGCTGCTCTGAGGCTGGGGCGCTCTCCCTCCCTGTATACTGATCCTCCCTCCCTTCTCTCTCCAACCCGCCTGGGGAGAGGGCTCCTCAGCCGGCGTCCCTCCAGAGGCAGCCCGCCGCTTGCCTCCGCCTCTCCTCCGCCCCCATCGCCCCACGTTGAGAACCAACCCCCCCCCTTCCTGTAAAAGCGGGAGGGGCCCCGGGCGGCCCGGCAGCTCAGGCTGAGGTTACGTGGCCGCCGGAGCCCTGACGTGATAGCACATTGCATCAGCATAAAACAATCCATCCTGGATATGGAATGCGGTGAGGACGGATGACAGCGCGAGCGCAGCCCCCTCGCCCGATTGATTTATGTCGGAGCTGACGCTTTATCAGGCAGTCCGCAAAACTTTGACCAATCATTTTGCAAGGAGCTCCGAGCCGGGCTGCTCCACTGTACTTTGTTGGCTGAGAAGTTGAGCAGGGGGTGGGGGTGGGAGGGTGGGGGTCTGGGGGGGTCGCGTCCGAAAGCCCTCTGCACCGGGTCCGTGTGCCACCTTTCCCTGCTTGGGCGCCGCGGCGCGAGCGCTTCCCTTCCCCCTGCGAGCGCGCGGATAATGTCTGAGAATGTCCATTTCTGGGACGCTTAGCAGCTATTATGTCGACTCGATCATAAGTCACGAGAGCGAGGACGCGCCTCCAGCCAAGTTTCCTTCGGGCCAGTACGCGAACCCGCGGCAGCCGGGCCACGCCGAGCACCTGGACTTCCCCTCGTGCAGCTTCCAGCCCAAAGCGCCGGTGTTCGGCGCCTCCTGGGCGCCGCTGAGCCCGCACGCCTCGGGGAGCCTGCCGTCCGTCTACCACCCCTACCTGCAGCCCCAGGGCGCGCCGGCGGCCGAGAGCAGGTACCTCCGCACCTGGCTCGAGCCGGCGCCGCGCGCCGAGGCCGCCCCGGGGCAGGGCCAGGCGGCAGTGAAGGCGGAGCCGCTGCTGGGCGCGCCGGGGGAGCTGCTCAAACAGGGCACGCCCGAGTACAGTTTGGAAACTTCGGCGGGCAGGGAGGCTGTCCTGTCTAATCAAAGAGCCGGCTACGGGGACAATAAAATTTGCGAAGGAAGCGAGGACAAAGAGAGGCCGGATCAAAGTAAGTTATAAAAAAAAAAAAAAAAAAAAGTGAGGACCCCCCCCCCCAGGCTGCAGGCTAGGCCCGGGGGAGGGGAACAGAGAGAGAGGGGCCATAAAGCGGACAATGTAAAGGGACAGCGCGCCTGGGGCCCGCAGGGCTAGAGGGGGTGGAGGGAAGAGGAAGGAAGGGACCGGGCTAGGAAGAGGCTGGGTGTTCAGGATGGGGACACTGAGGCTGCCTCCCCCACTCCTCCTAGTGGCGCAGGGACTGAGACTCAGGGACCAAGTCTCTCTAGTCCTTCTTCTTTCTTCCCAAGGCTGGAAACAGGGAAAGGGACCTGCGACAGTCCAGTGAGGAACCGTAGGGGGGCCGGGCCGATGGCCAGCGCGGCCGGGAGCCCGCGCAGGCACGGGACCGTAGCGCACCCGGCAGAGCCGCCAGCGCCACGCGCAGACCGTCCCCGCCGGCCAAGGGGAAGGGGGAGGGGGCTCATTAGGATTTTATTTGCGATGCAACAGCTTGGCGGAGGATTGTTCCTAGCAGATCTCACGCAGTAGCCGTGTCGGGTCGGCAGCAGGCGCCGGGAGGGGCGGGGGAAGCCCAGGATGCGGTGAGGGGCCCCCCTCCCCGGTGCGCCCGCCCCTCCCCGGGAGCCTTCCCTCCGGGGGTCCCCCGCCCTTCTAGGGCAGCCTCGACCGGGTGGCCGTTTCTCCTCCTGTGGTTCCCTTCCCGCTGATCTCCGCGGGGCTTCTGATCACTGGCCAGGGCAGCCCACCTCTCGGAGAGTCTAGGCACCACTTGCCAAGGACAGGGCCTCCCTCTAGAATGGAGGAGACCCGAAGGGACCCGGGGGAGGGAGGGGGAGGACTGCGCAGGGGCGGAGAAGTCTACCCTCGGTTTCTTACCACCTCCCACTCCTAAAAGCACCCTTGCTAAAATAAAACCCCCAAGTGGAAACTGCTGCTGGCTGAGAGGAGACGAGGCTTACTTTTTTGTTTTGTTTTGTTTTGTTTTAAGGACCGGGAAGACAAACTGGTTGGGGGGGCTTGCTATTGGTCCCAAACAATACCGGACAAACTGACAGGTCAACTCCTCACTTCTTCCTCCTCTGGGCAAATAGTTTGCTCCTTGCTCTCCCTCTCGGATAACCCTCCAACAGAGTGGAGAAAACTGAAAAGCCAGGAGAGACACTACTCCCCCCCCCCCATGACCCTTGTGGTCTCCACATACCTCCAATTTGCCAGGCTGATGTAATTAGGAGCTTATATCCCCAAACAGCTCTCCCCAAACCTCCAGCAAACACCCAAACAGACCCCTCACCCCATGGCCCCAAACTCAGCCTGAGAAGCCCATTCTTGCAAGGCAGCCATTTGGCTAGGATCAATTATTAACAGTTTTTTTTCCTTCTTTCATATTTACTGAGAGAGGAAAAGGGCTGAGAGTCCTATCCCAGGCAGTCACATTAAGGGAACGGTGCTGCAAATTGGTAAGACACACTACTTAGTGTAGGATGAAGTGGATTTAAAAATGTGCGTAGATATGCAGAGCCTTTTTTTTTTTTTCCATTTGGGGGAAGCTGATGGAGTGGGTCTTACGTGTATTTGGCTCGGCTTTGGGAGGCAGGCAACTTTTCTGAGTCCTGAGGTCTGAGGAGAGATGCTGGACAGAAAAGGAAAAAAGAAAACAAACCCCTATGTATATGTTATTGGCTCTTTGTACCCCTCTTTCCTTCCACCTCTTGCCTCTCCGTGTGTCAGTTGAAAGGGTTGGTGTGCTAGGAGGGGCTTTCTGTTACCCCTGCCCCGTCTCTGCTTGCTCACCTTGGAGCTGTAGCCATTTTGCTGCCCAGTTTCCCCTGAACTTGTGTTAACCAAACTGTGAGCTGAGTAGCAGAAAAGAGGAGGCTATTGCCACCATAAGTTATCTGGAAGCCCCGGGGCGCCCCGTCCGCAGGGCTGCAATTGATAAATGGTTGCAATTGGGTTGCTTGTGAGGTGGGAGCGTGCTGGGTGTTCGGGGGCTGTGAAATGCAGACTCTTATTTGTGGTGTGTGATGCGGGGTGGGGTGGGGGGGGCGCGGCTGCCTGCCCAGACTCACAAGTCTGCAGCCTTAGGCCTAGGGCTGAAAGATGGCTTTTTAGGCAGGGTTTGCTGGGACTGGACTGAAGCACCAAGAGATGTTTTGGTGATGGCTGAACAGAGCTCCACTCCTCACCCATCCATGTCTTCCCCTTTCTCCTGAAAGCTAGAGCCAAGGGACCCTTCAGGTCAGCCACCTTTATCCGCTAGTGTGGTTTCAGCTATACTGAGCTCTTCTGTCCTGGGTCCAGGTCTGTTTGGATACAGATAGAGGAGGGCTGAGATGCCTGGTGCAGTCAAAGCGGTGGAGGTGCTTTAGGTAGTTTGGCTGCATCCCCTTCAAAGCACGATTCCTTTCGAGCTATCCACATTCACTCCTGGCCCGGTTAGAGATGCTTTCTGAGATCCGGGAGGCCTGGGTGTCCTTCTCCAACGCCAGATGGGGAGTAGAGATAGATGTGAGGGCGCCTCTCCTTGGTCTGGGGCCCTTCACGCTCTTCCTCTCTTTGATTCTATCGCTACTTCTCTTTCAGCCAACCCCTCTGCCAACTGGCTCCACGCCCGCTCCTCCCGGAAAAAGCGCTGTCCCTACACCAAATACCAGACGCTGGAGCTAGAGAAGGAGTTTCTGTTCAATATGTACCTCACCAGGGACCGCAGGCATGAAGTGGCCAGACTTCTCAATCTGAGTGAGAGACAAGTCAAAATCTGGTTTCAGAACCGGCGGATGAAAATGAAGAAGATGAATAAGGAGCAGGGTAAAGAGTAAAGGCGACCCCGCCCCGCCCCGCCCTTCCCCAGCTCACTCTTATTATTTATGTGATGGCCGAAAAGCCACTGCTGTCTGCCAAGTGAGTGGGGAAGGGCAAGTCCTCTTTAGAGTCCCTCATCTGCACCTGGAGCCCATCTCCTCTCCTTTGCTTCTCTCTCTCTCTCTCTCTCCACTCCCCTGGTGTTAAGAGGAAGTTTTGTTAAGTTAGAAGCTAGCTGTACTTGGTTCCTAGAAAAGTGATGAGCCTCGCTCGAGGAAAGAGAACCCTAGTCAAGCTCCTAGCATCCCCGATAATTTTTCTGGAAAACCCCCATCCCCTCTCTTCCAGTCTGCCTCTTCCCTCCCTGCAACCTAGCCAGACTCCACCCAGGTACAGTTTAACTGCACACAGCTCAGCAGATGCCCACAGACGCAGTAAAGTTTGGAGCCCACACTAAGAGTGGAGAAAGGAACCAACACCCTCCTTGAAGACTCTGTTCACCAAACCCAGCAGGGGCAGCCCTCGGGTCAGGTTCATCCAGGTTCTGCCCTGATCCAAACACACACTACTAGGAAGATGTCCAGAGATGCCCCCAGTGAGGCACGGCAGCCTCAACACCCCAGGACATACCCCTATGGAACTGCCAACTCGACCCCATGTCTGGGGAGGCCTGTGGGCAGATGTCACCAGCCCTGTCCCCAAGCTGTTGTGAGTTAGAAAGGGCAAGAAAAAGCGGGGAGTGGGTTTTATGAAGGTACCTTTAGTGGAGTCCCCTAGTGTATTTTCCTGCAGGAAGTGTCTAATTCTGCATGTTTTCCTCTCCTTCCAACTAAAGGAGGTCAAATTGTGGGTCCTAGAGCCTTGACAGTGCTATTTCCCCCATTCATACATCCCCCACCCTTGACAGAATGTAGCTTTTCTTGCTGACCACAGTCTTGGATTCCTCTCCAGCCTCCAACTCTGAAACCAACTCTCCTTTCTACCAAACCCATCTTGCACCAGCAAGGCAAGTCTCCCATTGTAGAAAAAAAAAAGTCCCTTTCCTCTCTGCTAGGTCAACCCCACCATAGAGAAAGCTGGGTCAGGAGAGTTTGAACAATTGTGAATCAACTCCCCAGCTCCTTCCCAGAGCAGGCAGTCAGGGCAGCAGGAGCCATGGCTTCAACAAGCAGTGGGCATCTCTGCGGTTCACTAGTTTTCTGAGCCAGGAAGAAGAGAGACCCTTGGCATCCAGCCTGAGGGCCAAAGGAAGACTCCCCCAGAGCTCAGAGTGGGGACCTCACCTTCTGCAAAGCACACTGCTGCTGTGCCCATCCTGTTGCTGATGCAAACATCAGGCCTCCCTGTCGGGCAGAGGCGCAGCCTCCGCTTCTCTGCCCTTTCTGCTTCTCAGTCCCTTCCACCCGTGGACTTTTGTTCCTGCATCTCCTGACTGCACAGAGATCATTCCAGTAGAACTTTGAATTTTATTTTATTAATGTTATTTTTTTTCTTGCTTTGTCGGTGGCTGTGGTGACATTGTGCTTGTGTTTTGTGATTTCTTTGGCAATGATTTTCAGTTGTGGCTTATAAGGGAGGGTTGAGGGTGGGAGTGGGGAGGGCAAGGGGCCTAGAGCTACTTGTTTGTTTTGGAAGAAAAAGGAAAAAAAAGGAACAAAAAATATATATCACTCTAGAAAACAAACCTCTCCTGCGTCTTATTCTGTGTTGCTTCTCCTCTGGTCATTAAGCGGAGTCCAGCATGGCTTCAAACAAAGACAAGTTAGTGTCACAGCCACTGGCTTTCTCCTTTGACCCTTCAGATCCCTCTACCTGCTCTGGTGGTGCTGACACCTGGTGGGTGCCCAAGTCCTAAGACCTGGACTTAAACTGAGCAGGGATCTCTCTGTAGAACCAGGAGAGCGGAGAAGGAGGAAAGACGACCTCCAAAGTCTTATGGAGAAGAGCTTCCCTACAGCAAGGGGTTTTCACCCAGACAGAGTTGCTCTGGAGCCCTCCCCCACTAAGTCAGAGGAGAGGCTTAGCTTGGAGTTCCTGGAGGAATAGCGTGGCTCAGCCAGCAGGGAGTTGGCAGCTTTTCTCCGCTATTGCCTGGAGGACTGTGGTTGAGTGTAGTGAAGACTCAGAGGTAGGCGAGAACTCAAATGGTTGAACCTCAAGATTCTTTGTGTACTCCCCCGCAACACACACACACACACACACACACACACACATCTAGGGCTTATGGCGCAGCAGCCTTGGCCTGAGGCTTGCTCAGTCTGGAGGGTCAAGATCAGCGCGGGTGACAGTTCTCAAAAGAAAGCCACGGAGTGTGGAACACAAACGTTTCAGAAGTAGGAAATAATTCCTTTTCAAAAGGACGCCCCCCCACCCCGTCCCCAATTACACTTGGTTTCAAGAGTCATCGTTCCCTGATCTCACACTGCGGTGTCCCGGCCAGAGCCTGTCCTGAGGTCGTGGAAGCCCTGGTTTTTGTTTGTTTGGTTGGTTGGTTTTTTTTTCTTATTCAGTTGTGAAGATCGGCTGCTGCCCGCTTGCAGCTCTGCCGCCGACCTCGCGCGAGCTTCTCCTCCGCGGCACACGCCACACTGCCGCGGAGACACTGTGGGTTCGGGTGGAGGTGGGGACAAAGGCTAGCCGGAGTGAAAGAAAGAAGCCCTGCCAAAGCCGACCCTACCCCTGTCTAACGAAAGGGAAAGGGCGAGGAGAGGAGATCCGAGAAACAGGAGGCGAGGGACAGAGAAACTCCTGGTGCCGCAGCTGGAAGAGGCAGCCTGCCAGGAGGGTTATACTAAAGATGGAAAATTAATCTGGCTTTACAGCTGGTATAGACTAAGGCTGTTTCTCCATCCTTGGCTCTCCGGGGCTCTGCAGGCTGCCGCCGAGAATGAGCGAAGGAAACCCCAGTTTCTGCCAAAAGGAAACATAAAAAGCGAGGCTGGAGCCTGGGCCGCTGCAGGCCTGGAGGCGAGGGCGTCTGGAGCGGCCTCTGGCAGCAGCGTCTGGGTTCCCAGCCCCGGATGGCTTCTTACAAGACAGACAAAGGCGAAGGTGTAGAGGTTGGGAAGCTGGAGATGAGGAAATCAATTGTCATAAAAGAGAGATTAAGAGAGATTCAGAAGAGAGAGAGAGAGAGAGAGAGAGAGAGAGAGAGATGAATGCTGGAAGAGAAATTCAATGCCTTGTGTGCAGCAATAAAAGAATATGACCGCTATAAAAGTTTATAGGGTATAAATTTCTGAAGGTTAAAAAACTAAACAGCAGCAAAGCAAACAGTGAGGGGAAACTTTCCGGAGATGAGCCTCAGATGAGCCTGGGCTCCGGATCTGGTGGGAGAATGGGTCCGCTTTGTTACAGAAGCCCTCCACTCTCACCCTCAACCCTTTTGAGCCCACGTCTGAGGCTTGGGGTCTGGAACTTGGGAATCAGGGGCAGTGGGGTGAGGTTCCCCGAGGGTAAAAAAGTAAAAAGCTGGCAGCTGGGAGGAAGAACAGATTGTTGTCCTTAAAGCTTCTACAATCGACATTCTGACTGTCGCCTTTGTTCTATACACCCCCTCTGGAACCGCCAGCCATAAATAAGAAACCTTTGCACATGAACACACACACACGGGGACACACACACACACACACACACACACACGGCCCAGCAGGGCCATATATAGGGGAGAGCAGCCTCTTGATTCTCCTTCAATTCCGTTCCATCCCCTCAGTCTTTCTCATCCCTCACAAAAAGCCCAATTGTTACCCCTCAGCGTGTGAAATAATCGTGTAAGGCTTAAAACGTGCGGATTTCTTCTTTTACTGACTATAAAGGATACAAGGCTTAGCGTCGTCAATAGAAATTGGGGACTCAGTGAATATACAGCTTTTTTTTCTTGTAGCTTATCTGAACTATTCCACGAACTTCCTGATTCCTAAGCCCTTTTCTTATCTGCTTTCATTTCTCGCCCCTATTTCTAGTAATAATGAAAGTTTAATCGTTTGTCACCTCTGCTAGTTCTCAGAGAACCTGGCTGAGCAGATATCAGGACGTCTTTTTGCACAGTGACCGCTAGATGGCACCCGTGCTCCATATGAAATTTTCCAGCGCTGAGGCTGCGGGCTTATGCGGCTCCACACAGCACCTTGTTCGGCCCTGTGTCTAGAAACTGGGAGCTACCGAAGTCATGAGTGATTTGCACATAATAAAAAAAAAATAGGGTTTGTTATGGCTGTTTCCCCTATTGTATATATTTCAATTATAATGGAGTTCCTTTCTCTCCTCAAATGGTTCATTTTTTGAATTTCTCACACTAAGAAAGCTGTTTCCCAGTTGCTGTGTTTGGTGGGGCGAGAAATGCCTGGAAACTGGGGATAATATTAATAATAAAAATATAGAAATAGTGGGCACAAATGAAGGAGGCGAATTGATTTGGGAAACTGAGATTTTCCTGCAGTGGGGGCAAGAGGAATAAAGTGCAGGCCAGTGAGTCAGGTGAGAAGGGCGAGCCCGCAGGTCTTTTGAAGAGAAAGCTACCCCAGGCGGGCTGCCCACACCTGCTGAAGAGGGAATCCGACGTGTTCCCCCCACCCCCCGGGAGATTTCCAAATTTGGGAGAAATGGAGACCTGGCTTTGGTGAAGATTCAGTGGTGCTCCAAGCTGGAGGGGCCGCTACGCCAGGGTGCCGACTCGACTCCAGAGCCTTTGCACGCGTGCAGGTCTGGGCTGAGCGAGTGCATGGTCACCAAGGCTCGGGGCAGGGACCCCTAGGGATGCGGGATGCAGGATGCGGGATGCGGGATGCGGGAAGGCTGCAGAATCCCCTCGGGGAGGCTCAGTTAAAACCCTGCACATTTTCCCGAATATCATGGCGATGGGGAGCAGTCTCGCTTTTCCCTTGCTTCCGGACTTCAGGTGAGAGCTGCGGCTTCCTCCGGCGCGCCCAGGCTCTGCCCTACGGCTTCCTGACTCTGGCAAACCACGGGGAAGCCAGTCCTTCTGAGACAGAGCCGCCGAAGGCTTGGACCCAGGCACTTTCCCGTTCTCAGGCCGGCCCTCTGACTGCCCACAGCCCCTTTGACTGGTTCCCAGTCTTCACTTTCTCCTCGCTCCGGCCCGAACCTCCCTCCAAAATGACCCCATAACCCCACGTGTGGCTTCTTCTCTTTCCGCAGGACCAGGTGTAAAGAGGCCAGCGGAGTGTATCCACAACTTGAGTTTCTCCAATAAATCTGCCCTCCGTTGGGTTGGGTGTTTATAAATTACCCCCTCCTCTTTCTTGTTTTTTTCTTATAATAGAAACATTTTCCTTCCATCAGAAATTTCTGGCACTGTGCAGGGATGATTTAGAACAAGCCATTGGATTTCTACCCCACCAGTGAGTCTTCAAATCATGACCATAAAATCCCCCGCTCTTGATAAAAATGTTCGCTTCAGCAACAACTTGACTCTGCTTAGGTTGCCTTACTAACCCTTGTAGGGGAAAACCCAGAGCCTGGATCACTTTCTGTCCTTTTGGCCTCTTCTTTTTTTCTTTTCTTCTTCTTCTTTTTTCTTTTTTTCTGCTCTCCTTCTATATTCACTGTACTTTAGAAGGCTGGGTGAAACGCGCAGTGCAATGCAGCTGTTTTGGAAATGTGGTTTCATTTTTTACAAAGATTCCAGCTCACGGAACCTATAAGAGAAGGAGCCATAGATTTCATTTATTTGCGAAATTGATTTTGTCTTTGCTCTAGAACATTTCTTTCTCCTTCTCTCTGTCTTTCCGGAGCCTTAGCAGTTCCCTCAGGAGACTATTGGTTCAGCCCGCCACCCCGAGAGTCCTAAAGTCTGACCCCCCTACCAGCACGTGCCAGGGACACAGAGAAGGGCCTGGGCTCCGAGTGGGGGCAGCCAGTCATTTCTGGGTTTGAGGCCTCAGATCTCCAGATGTTCAAGGTTCAACTAAAGGCACCCCAAAAAGAGAAGAGGGGAAAATGGAGACCGTGGTGGCCTTGTTTTTTCTCTTCACCCCAAAGACTGCAGGTGGTCAAATGACTATGGGGACATATACCAATAACAGGTGCCTTCTAAACACACCCCTTAAAGCCTTTGTCTAGGGCACTGGAGGGCACAAGACAACAGTAACCAAGGCCTTGGTGGCCAGTCTCCGGGTCTCCATTACCCTTACCTCTTTTGATGTGTCGATGCAGAGGTCACTGTCTATACCTGGAAGGCTTGTGTGTTTGTGTGTGGTGTGTAGAAGGTATAGGTGATTGGCCCCAGAAAGCTGGGCGCCGACGGGGCTTCCTTACTGAATGCCAAGGCCCACTGCGGCGGCACAGGCAGGGTTACAGCCACACCAGATATCATCCTTTGATAGTACTGGACCTTTCCCTTTAAAATACTGATTAGGTCAAAGCACCTCCAGAAGACCCCCCCTTTCCCTTGCAGCCCCCCCCCAACCACCAGCAGGTAAAGCTCTTGCAAACTGCAGAACTGGCAGCCGCCTGCAGAACTTTGTTCTGCCGTAGCCCTGCTCATTAACCAGAAAGTTTCTTCTTCCTCTCTCAGCCCTCCTCAGACTCCCTTTCCACAGAAAATCTCGAGTGTTTGCTTAATGAGGGGAAGTTATGTGCGTGACCTGGGTGAGGACAGATCTCGGGGTGTTTCAGGGGTCTCCTAAGAGGGTGTGGGGGCAGGTGTGTCTGCAAGGGAGAAGGAGGCGAAAAATCTCGGGGAAAGTCACCGTTTGCGCCGAAAGGGGGGAAAAATCAGCAGTAACCCATAATCGGTCTCATTTCAGCTTAGTCACCCCCACCGAGCTCCAGTCGGGCGGCGGGGGCGATCGAAGCTGCAGTTTTATAGCTGTAGAGGAAAGAACTCGTAAAATGCTAACAGCTTTTATGCGCTGCAGCATAAACAACAACAGACCCGGCTTTATTGCGTTTTATAGTTTGTTAAAGAGTTTACAGCCGTTTTTGGGGGGCTGGTTACCCAGCCAATTCCCTCCACACGATAGTTAAACCTTTATCAATAATAAGGAAATTGATCATTAAAGCTTTAAATATGACTACCTCGTTTGTTTGAAAATATGTTTAGGAGAGGAAGCTGTATGATTTGATAACTTGTATTAAAATACCAATTACATTTATAGGACCTTTTAAAACTCGGCGCAATTAAACCGTGTTCTTTTACATTTTTCCGAAGCGACCCTGACATTTAGAAAGACTCCAATTGCCTCGTTAAAATCGCGAAATTAACAGCGTGCCTACGCCGGGCTCAGCGTTGTGGATGTGTGTGCGCATGGTGTTTTTCCGTGACTCCCCCACATCAGTCTTTGGGGGTGGTCTACGAAGGTATTTGATTTGTTGTGAGGCAAGAGATATCTCATTAATGTAGGTAGTTAAACAGATTTAATCCGTATTCGTTCTCTCTCCCCCTCCCTCTCCCCCCTCTCCCCCTCTCTCTCCCAGGGTGTGTTTTTTTTCCCTTCCCCTCCTTTTTTCTGCCCTCTCCACACTCCCTGGCGCTCTCTCGCTCTAGCTCTCTCTCGCACTCGCTCTCTCTCGCTCTCACCCTCGCTCTGCGTTCTGTCCGGGAGGAGTACCCAGAAGCCAATAGGATGCGGGGTCTCTAATGGATGCAAATGATGGTGAAAAGACGGGGCAAAATATGAAACAACTCATTTGGAGGGGAGTAAATCACCGAAAACTGTTTATGAACTGGCATCCCTTCTTCGAAATGTAAAGCGAAGACCTCTTTAAGTGGCGGTATATTTTTGTTTGGGGGGTGGGGGGTGGGGGGAGGGCGAGCGAGCCGCGGCTGCCATGCAGGCTTAGACTTTTGCAGGCTTCGCTCTTCTATTCCTGGAAATCACAAAAAGTGTGGCGGCTTCGAGATCTTCTTCGTCTTTTCTTTCTTTTCCTTCCTTCCTTCGTTCTTTTTTTTCCCTCCTCCCTTTTCCTCTCCTTTCCTGGCGAGGGTGACTAGGAGCCGGCGAATCCGCGTTTTTTTTTCTCTCTCTCTCCCTCCCTTTTCCCCCTCCCCACCCCCTCCCCAACAGCCCCCAACTACAGCCTGCGCCACCGCCGCCGCCGCCTCAAAATTCAATAAAATGAGCTCTTATTTCGTCAACTCACTGTTCTCCAAATACAAAACCGGGGAGTCCCTGCGCCCCAATTATTATGACTGCGGCTTCGCCCAGGACCTGGGCGGCCGACCCACCGTGGTGTACGGTCCCAGCAGCGGCGGCAGCTTCCAGCACCCTTCGCAAATCCAGGAGTTCTACCACGGGCCATCGTCGCTGTCCACGGCTCCCTACCAGCAGAACCCGTGCGCCGTGGCGTGCCACGGGGACCCCGGCAACTTCTACGGCTACGACCCTCTGCAGCGCCAGAGCCTGTTCGGTGCGCAGGATCCAGACCTGGTGCAGTACGCAGACTGCAAACTCGCGGCAGCCAGCGGCCTGGGCGAGGAGGCCGAGGGCTCCGAGCAGAGCCCGTCGCCCACACAGCTCTTCCCCTGGATGCGCCCTCAAGGTGAGCTCCCGTCGGACCTGGACCTGACAGGGTGGGAAGGGGCCAGGAGGGCCCCAGGCCGGTGGGGGGATGGGGAGGGCTGGTGGGCAGCCCGGGAGCACCTCCTGCTCCAAGAGGACTTGTGGGCTCCCTTCCAAACACCTACCTCCTCTCCTTTCCTTTCTTTTTTTCCCCCTTTTCTTTTTGCTTTCCTTTGAAGGGGGGGGGGTCTCTAAGCGAATTTCCTGAATCCATAAACCCCTCACCCTCCTTAACTTTTCTTCTTCTCTCCCCCCCTTTTCCCCTTTTACTGTTTTATGGGGGCTGTGGAGAAAGAGTGGTGGGAGTGGGGGCGCTCAACGTTTGCACTTCTCAATTGCTTTATAGTTTAATTGCCCTGAAGAAACTTTTCTTCTGGGGCAGAGGCTCTGGGGGCTTTTCAAGGTGGGTTCGTGGTGCCCGCTCTGGCTTTTTATTCTCACTTCCCGCTCCACATCCACCCTCTTAAACTTTATGGCACTTTTAATGTATCTGAAGCCCCTATTCTGGTTCTAGTTAGCAGAGGAAGGGGCTCCTCCTTTATGGCCCCTGCAGATTCAGGGCTGTCTAGTCCCCCCTCGCCCCCCCCCGCCCCGCTGACCGCGTCCTCCGCGCTCCCCCTCCCGCCCCCGCATGAGGGTCCCCTGCCCTTATTATCCTGGTCTCCTAGGCTGGTTCACGAATCTTCCAACCTTCTCTGTCTCTGCCCCCTCCCCCACCCTCCCCTCTGTCTCGCCCTTTTCCCCCATTCCCAGCAGCCGCCGGACGCAGGCGAGGCCGCCAGACCTACAGCCGCTACCAGACCCTGGAGCTGGAGAAGGAGTTCCTATTTAATCCCTATCTGACTCGCAAGAGGAGGATCGAGGTGTCGCACGCGCTGGGACTGACAGAGAGACAGGTCAAAATCTGGTTCCAGAATCGGAGAATGAAGTGGAAAAAGGAGAACAACAAAGACAAGTTCCCCAGCAGTAAATGCGAGCAGGAGGAGCTGGAGAAAGAGAAGCTGGAGCGGGCGCCAGAGACCGCCGGCGAGCCGGGCGATGCGCAGAAGGGTGACAAGAAGTAGGCTCCAGCTGGGACTGCTCGGGCCCCCGGACTAGCCCGCGCGTCCGCCGCTCCCTCCTGCGACCACGCCGCCGCCACCGCCGCCGCCGCCGCCGCCGCCGCCCGCCCCCCGCCTCCGAGAGCTCCGGCCCCGCGAGCGGAGCCCGGAGCTGGGCCTCCCACCGCAGCGTCCCCCGCCGCGCCAGTCCCCGCTAGTGGTAGTATCTCGTAATAGCTTCTGTGTGTGAGCTACCGTGGATCTCCTTCCCTTCTCTTGGGGGGTCCGGGGGGAAAAATAAGAAAAGGATTTTAAGCAAGGACTCCCTCGTCCTGCGAGGGTGATCGACTGCGGCCTGGCAGAGTCCCCTCGCCCCCTCCCCATGTAAAAAAAAAAAAAAGCCTCCTTGTGCAATGGTCTTTTTCCTTTGAACGTGCTTCTTTGTAATGACCGAGGTACCGATTTCTGCTAAGTTTTCCCAACAACATGAAACTGCCTATTCACGCCGGAATTCTGTCTCCCTCTCCCTTTCTCTCTTTCTCTCTTTCTCTCTCTCTCTCTTTCTCTCTTCCTCATCTCTCCTCGCAACTCCCCTCTCCCCGCTGCCCTCCCTAGCTGGCTTTCTCTCTTGCTTCTCTCTTTTCCTCCTGTCCCCCCCCACCCCCACCCCCTTTGGTTTGACAATTTCGTCTTAAGTGTTTCTCAGAAGAGATTACTTTAGTTAGCATGCGCGCTGTGAGCAACTGTTAAAAAGTGTTCTTAGGTTTACTGTGAAGAGAATGTATCCTGTATCTGTGAATTGCTTTATGGGGAGGGGAGGGAGGGCTAATTATATATTTTGTTGTTCCTCTATACTTTGTTCTGTTGTCTGCGCCTGAAAAGGGCGGAAGAGTTACAATAAAGTTTACAAGCGAGAACCCGAGACTGGCCGGGGCCCGCCGCTGCTCATTCGCTCTTAGACGCCTCGCAAGGCTGGGGGTTGGGGGGAGCTGGTCAGCGGGCTCCTGGGCTGGCCTAGGCTAGGTCGCTGAGAGGAGGGGGCGGGGGCTGGAAGCAGGTGGTGCGAGCCCCTGGGCCCAGGGGCGCAGGGGGGGTGAGGGAGGCGGCTGAACGTGATTGGAGGAGAGCGGATCGAAGGGGGGGAGCCAAGAGAAGCCCCCTCCCCTTGCTCTGCGAGTGAGGGGCCGGGAAGACTCCAGTGCCCCGGCCGCTCTGGAGGAGAGACGGACCCAGGCTGGTGGCTTAGTGTCCCCTGCCGCTTTTCTCTTTGTTTCCGTGTGTGTGTGTGTGTGTGTGTGTGTGTGTGTGTGTTGGGGCGGGGGTGGGGGGTGGGCTACTGGGGTTGAGAAAGATGCAGTGCAAAGCTTCTGAGTTTATATTTCCATTTTTCCCCCCTCGGACTCAGGTTGGGGAAGCAGGAGCAGAGGGAAGAGGTCCCTCCCTCCCTCCCCTCTCTGGGACGTCGCCACTTTCTCCCAGTTTCTAGGCCGCGGCTTGCCGCAGCCTTCCTTCCGTCTTTGCCTCTGCCTTCCGGGCAGCCACGCTCCACTGAGTGAGGCATCCGCCTTCCGGAACCGGGAAAGCAGCGAGCCGGACCCAAGCCGCCCTCCTCCCTTCCTTTTTCTCCCCGCCCCCCCCTCCGTTCTTCTTAATTTTTGTATATCTTTTTATTGTCACCAGAGATCTCAGCGTCCAACGCCTATTGGGTTGGATTCCTGCCTTAGGGACGCCTTGATCACATCTAGTTACTACAACCGGGGCACTAAGAGACAGCCCGGAGGAGGCCAGGCTGCCCTCGTCCCTCCTCTTGGGAGAACAGCAGCAGCAGCAGCAGCAGCTCGGATGAATTAACCTGAATTAATAAATATTCGGCCAGCACCCACCCACCCACCAAGTTGCGAACATTCAATCCCCGCGTCTGTCTCTCGCTCTGTAACCGGCTGGGAGAAATGGGGGGGGGGGTGACAACATAGATCGCTCCGCGGTTATTTATTTTCTCTTCCACTCGATTCCTTCCTCCCCAAATCTCGCCTGCAAGCTGCCTCCAGCCCGCTGGGGTCGGCAGCGGCCCTTAAGCCCCCAGCCCCAATCCGCAGAGCTCGGCCTTCCCATTCATTATTGATCATATTTTATAAATCCAACGCCACACAATTTTTTCCACATTACTGGGAGCCTCCGGGAGGCCATCACATCATTGGCCGAGGGGCTATCACGTGGGCCGGGGTCACGTGGTCCGAAGAGGAAAAAGGGGGTCCTTTTGGTGTAAATCTGGACTCTAATTCTGTAATATATCAAGGAATCTCGTAAAACCGACACTAAAACGTCCCTGACTACAAATCATCCGGCCAAATTATGAGTTCATTGTATTATGCGAATGCTTTATTTTCTAAATATCCAGCCGCAAGTTCGGTTTTCGCTCCAGGAGCCTTCCCCGAACAAACTTCTTGCGCCTTTGCCTCCAACCCCCAGCGCCCGGGCTATGGAGCAGGTCCGGGCGCCCCCTTCTCCGCCTCGGTGCAGGGTCTGTACTCCGGCGGGGGGGGCATGGCGGGCCAGAGCGCAGCCGGCGTCTATGCGGCCGGCTACGGGCTCGAACCGAGTTCCTTCAACATGCACTGCGCGCCCTTTGAGCAGAACCTCTCCGGGGTGTGTCCGGGCGACCCCGCCAAGGCGGCTGGCGCCAAGGAGCAGAGGGACTCGGACTTGGCGGCCGAGAGTAACTTCCGGATCTACCCCTGGATGCGAAGCTCAGGTAACGCCGCGCTCTGAGCGGTCCCGAGCCGCAACGTCCGGGCCACGGTCCCCAGAAGGGCTCCCTTCGGCCAGGGCGCCCTTCTCTGTGTCCAGGTTACTCCCGGCTGCAGATCGGCCATTGCCACGCCGGTTAAGTCTGGGCTGGGACCACGCGCGCCGCCCCCACTTCCAGTTTTGCTCGGTGCTCTCGGGCCCTGGCGGATCTCTTTTTTGCCGACGCCACAGAGCGCAAAGCCCCCAGCCCGCCCCCAACCCTTCCTCCGGGCCTTTTAGCTTTAAATATTTATCAGCAGCGCCGGCACGGGCTGGAGACGAGGCCGTTTGTCTTGCCTAGAAAGGCTGGGGTTTGCAGAGAATAGCCATTAGGGTCTCTCTCCCTCTCCTCTCCGCCCCCCCTTCCCTGCCTGAGAGCTTAGTTCTGGGTGTGTCCCCCCTGCCCTAGCTTGGGTAAGATATGGAGGAGGGGGCCATGGCGCTAAGCAATTCTCCCCTCCCCCTTCCTTTCTAGCCAACCCCGCTCCCCCATTATTCCCATCAGGACAATTAGAGGTGGGCTCTCTAGAGGCCTGGCGGGAGGAGGGGGATACAGAAGAGCTGAGGACCCGGCCAGGGACTCAGAGCCAGAGTGGTGAAGGAGTTAGTCTGAGACCCAGAGCGATGAGTCTACTGACCCCCATCCCCTGGTGGACTTAGGAGGGCGGGCTAGAAAGCCAGCAAGGGCCCCATGAGAGCGTAGCTTTTCCAGGTGTCTTTCCTCCGGCTCCAGGGGGCCCCTGAAGAAGTTAGGTGGCTTCACCCCAGAAAGATGAGTCTCCTCTTTGGGGAGAGCTAGGACTCCGTGGAACCAAATTAAGATTTAGGGGGTGCGAGCCACCCAGCAGCTGCTTCAGGAACCTTAAGACACCAAGGCTTCCTTCTCTCAGGTCTCTTTAGCTTCCGCACACATCATCCATTTCCCCAAAGCAGATGAGCGTGAAAGCCAACTCCAAGGCTCCGAAGACCCAAGGCGGTCAGAGACTCCCAGACTCATAGGATTGGGGGTGGGGGTGGGGGTGGGGGCGAGGAAACCAGCTCTTGACTATTGTTCTTCCAGGTTTCTATTACCTACCCTGTAATTGAACTGACCTTCCAGTTGGTTTATCAGAGCCCCCTCCCTCCCCCCACCCCTCGTAAATATTTCAGCTTGGCTTATAGCTGACTTGAAATGAAGGTCCTTAGCCCCTCCTCTCTCCAGTCTCCTTTCCCAAGAGGGCTGATACCAGCATCTCCCCAGTCTCCTTGGGGTTCTGAGCCTATGCTGGAAGTCCTCAGATACCCTTCAGCCCCACCTAGGAGTCGTTACCTTCCTCTCTCTTGTAGGCCCTCCTCATTCTTTCCTTCCTTGCGGTCCTGGAGGCCCAAAGATCGCTTCGGACAGTCAGGTTTTCTGTGCAGGAAGGCAGGCGGGAGCCAGGCCTCGCTTGATAATCACTGGGAAGGAATCACCAGAGGGCAAGTGCTGTCAGACTAATTCCAAGGTCCAAGGAAATAAAGTTCTTGCCTCTTCCCCATTCCAAAACAGGTTTGGGTGGCGACTGGGCCTCTGGGCCCTTTTATTTCTTTTCTTCTCGGATCAGGCCTGGAACCCCACTCTAGGGACACTAATATGGTTTCCAGAGCCCTGTACCTCAAAGGCTACGGGGGTGGGGGGGTGGGGGAAGGGTAGACTTGGAGCCCCTGACCTCAGAGAATGACTGAGGATTAATTTGCCCTCATTCTGTGCTAACCCCTTTGGAATAGAACCTCAAGGAGCCAGTGGCTGAGAACTACTTGGTTTTCAGAAGCTCCTGGCTGAGAAAACCCACCCTTCGTGGATAACAGGATTATCTGGTGTGGTGGGGCTGGCTTGTGAACCCAGCACTTGGTGCTTGGGGAGGCTGAATCAGGAGGATTGCTACTAATTTGAGGCCAGCCAGAGGCTATGCGGCAAAACCCATACCTTGAAAAAACGCACGGTCACACACACACACACACACACACACACACGAAGAAAAGAAAACAAATGTTTACCTTGAAAGGCTTAGAAAAATTTTCTGCACATAGCAACGAAAGGGGTTAATTTAGTTCCAGCAAGGTGGTCTTTCTCAGCACTCAAACATCAAAACCACCTAGGAAGGGGGTCAGAATTCTGTTGGTGTTTTTCACACACTGTTTCTCTCTCTCTTCTCTTCTCTCTCTCTCTCTCTCTCTCTCTCTCTCTCTCTCTCTCTCTCTCTCTCCCCTCCCTCCCTCCCTCTCCTAAATACCGTGTGTGAGTAGGGACTGACCGAAAGCGGGGCCGCCAGACCTACACGCGCTACCAGACCCTGGAGCTGGAGAAAGAATTTCACTACAATCGCTACCTGACTCGGCGGCGGCGCATCGAGATCGCGCACGCGCTCTGCCTCACCGAAAGACAGATCAAGATCTGGTTTCAGAACCGGCGCATGAAGTGGAAAAAGGAGAACAAAACCTCAGGCCCCGGAGCCACTGGCCAGGACAAGGCGGAAGCGGAGGAAGAGGAGGAGGAGGAAGAGTGAGGGACAGAGAAAGCGAAGAGGAGGAAAGAGAAGAGAGGGAGAACCCAATTGTGGGAACGGAAGCACGGAACTCAAATCAGGGGAGAAGTGTTTAAATGAAGAGGAGGTCTAAAAATAATGAGGGAAGAGAAAGGCGAAATTTGGGTTTCTTAACACTGTAAAAAAAAAATACTACCTATGGCAAAGTGTGTTGTCTGTTTTTGCACAGAATGGGAAGGACATTACTACCTGCTCTGTGGCTTTCTGGAATGTGCCTCCCTTTTCTATGTTGCTAGTAAGTCTTTGTAAAATCTTGCTGTTTTGTAAGCCCTCTTTGAAGCTGTCTTTGTGAACTGTGGTTCCAGATGAACAGATTAACTTACCTACCCCATACTTCCCAGTAGTGAGTAGACCTCGAAGGGCCTTCTGGAGCCCCGAGGATCCACTAGCTTCTGCGTCTGGTGCGTTTGGCTGCTGAGTCTAGCTCCTATCCACAAGCGTCTTTCTGTATATCTGAAGGATGGAAAATAAAACAGGATCAAATATCAACAGACTCTATTTTCTGTCTCCCTCTGGCTGGAAGGGTGTAAGGGTTGGTAGTGGGTGTGCTGGCCTTTTTCTGTCTGTGCTGGGTTTGCTTTTATGTTCCAGATGCCCCTGCTATAGAGACTGCCAACTAGTGAACCCCAACATCACACACACACACACACACATCCTTTATACTGTCACCAAAACACACAATTCCCATATTTACAAGCTGACAGCACACAAATGCATACATGGTTACAGTCACAAATAAACACAGACATTCATATAGTCTCAGATATACAGACAGGCTTTCACACAATCCCCGGCTCCATGCCCAGAACACATGCATCCACATTCACACACACACACACTCACAAGTAAACACATGTTCACAGTCACTCACAGACACATTAATACACACCCATAGTACATTCACCCATTGGATTCTGAACAGAGAGTAGCATTTGCCCCTAAGTAAATGCATCCATGAGGTCCTAAGCTCAGCCACACAGGCCCAAAACACAGCCCCCTCCCGGCCCCATTTAAAAGCTTCCAGTTTTACAAACTCCTTCTCCAATCCGGGCCTTTAACTGAGACTATGAAATCTGAGCCAGTCACACGTACAGTGATGAAATCCAAAATGGTAGGCCTCCAAAAAACAAACGTAAGGAAAGTGAAGGGGGAACACCCCATTCTTCCCACCTCTGAGGCAGCTTGGGCAGAGGCCAGGCCAGCAAATAGAGGCCTCCCAGCCAGGACAGCCTCCTTGCCAGGGTGCACACAATTTTCCCACTCAGTTGGAAACGTTTTTTTTTTTCCATCAGAGTGATCCCTTGATTTTATTTCAATTTATTTTTACTATATATATATATGTATATATATATATTTAAATCTATTTCATTCTAGATTGACGTGGGCGAGCCATATGAAATTTTAAAATGGGAGGAAAACCAGTCCCCGGGAGTGAGCGACAGCGGGTTTACCGGGCTGGGGTGGGTGGACACAGCAAGCCTGTCGGTGCGGGCGCCAGGGCTTCCTCTGCGGCTCAGCCTGCTCTTGAGTTCAGGCCAACCTGGAACCTTCTGAGGGGCACACACACACACACACACACACACACACACACACGGGAGGGGGAGGAAGAGAAGAAAAACAAGAGAAAGTTTTAAAAGGGGCATTATTTCGTTTTCTGTGTTTGGTTACCAGAAACTCAACCTAAAATGTAGTTTTCTGTTTTTGTTTTTTAAAGAAAGCCTAGGAAAACAGAATGAGTTATTGTTAAAATAAAATCAAGGATTTTGTAAATCCATCATTGCTGGAAAAAAAAAAAAAACTAAAATGATAGAGTCTTTATACCTAGACGTGGGGTGCTGGTTTTTTAATATTTATTCGTTCACAAACCCTCAAATGTTTAAAGAACATTAACTTAAACTGAAAGAGTTTGAAAAAGGTGGTTGCTTTCGGGGGTGGGGTGGGGTGGGGGGGGAATCTGCTTAATTTGAATTTGTAAGAGACAGCCTTTAAAACCGGAAGGGAAGGTTCGATTTGTAAGAAAAAGCCCTTAAAATCTGCGGCTTCCCCTGAACTGACCGCAGCCACCCCGGGCGAGCACCAGGATTTCTCCTGGGGGAACCTGGTCCCTGAGAAAGCAGGCGTTTAGGCGGGAGTGATCTGGTTTCTCCCTCCCCCGGTTTCTGAGGTGCTGAGGTGGAGAAATCTGCTTGTTAGACGATCAAGCTTGGCCCCCATCCAGGACACCTTCCCTCCCGAGGCAAAAACTAGACCCTGTGGACTGACCGTGCTCGAGTGTGCGCACGCACACCCACCCCCACACACCCCCACACCCACACACACACACCCCACACCTGCAATGCTGCAAACCTCACAGGTGGGGGAACTCCACAGTCTCTAGGGCTAGGAATAGGGGGTTATTCAGGGGAGGAGAGGGGGTACAGGAGCTTTCTTTTTGTCACGAAGCAGATAGCAGCTCCTCACACTGGCTGCTCCTCTGGCCTCACCTCCCTGTTACCTCAGAACATTCCCTTGTGGAAGCCTGGGGGTGGGGTGAGGATTTTTACTATAAAAGACAGGCAGTGCTCTTGAGGAAAAATGTGGAGGTTCCAGAGAAAACCCAGGTTCTAGCTGAAGCATTATGGCTTCTCCACCCTGCATTTTTGCACCCCAAATCTCAGCCTGTCTCAGATTGGGGTTTCCCTAAAAAGAGAAGGGGAAGAAAAGAAGATGGCGACGGAGAAAAGGGTTGCTGGTGGAGCAGCCATGAAGAAATGCAATAAATTCCTTGTTGTTTTATGAAAATTTACAACTTTGTGATAGAAGTTTATGAGTGGTTGAATCCAGCGATTGGCCGGCGCCGGTCATGTGGCCGGGCGATCGTGAACATGAACTTTTTATCATTTCCCTGGTGGTTATAATGCAGCATTCTTTTGGACACCACACCTAGGTCGGAGCACTGCCGTCCTTCAGGGCTCCAGCCTCTTGATATTTTTATACTTCAATATCAGCTCGATAGAGCAAGAGAGAGAGAGAGAGAGAGAGAGAGAGAGAGAAAGGAGAGGGGGGAGAGGAGAAAAGGCTGAGAGAGGAAAGGAGGGGTGGGAATTACACAAAAGAGAGAACCAAAAATAATTTTGATTCTTAAGTTAATTTACTTGCTGATCTGGGATTTTTAGTCATCATGAAGGCTAAACGGACAATCTGCCCAGGACTGCAGCCTGATATCATTTTTCAAAGCCAGAACTTACTCCATTTTCTATGTAAATGTCAGAAAAGCGAAACAACCTCTCTCTCAAGTCTGGGAAGGGAAAACGACGGCTCTCAGGTTGGGACAATATTATCTGGAAGCTGAAGAAGAAACTGAACGCTCCTTTTCCCCTCCCTCTCCATCCTTTTGAATCCGGAGGAGGGCAAAACCCCTCAAGTTCTGCAAAGGTAAGGAAGATTCTACAATTCTAATTCTTTTTTGCATCCTTTTTTTTTTTTTTTTGCAGGGGGTGGGGCTAAGGTTTTTCTCCCTCCTCCCCCCCATCCCAAGACCGGGTTGAACCCCACCTCTGGGCGCTGCTGGGAGAGGCTTCCCAGGAAATTCTGTAGTAGAGACAAGGGTGGCTGTTTCCTGGAGGGGGAGCGGCTGCAGGGAAGATGGGGAGGAGGGACGGAAAGGGGCCTATGAGGCCAGTTTTACGTTGTCTTTTTAGCTGGGAGAGATCTCCAGCGAAGGGTCTGCCAAAGCGAGGGTGGGGGGTGTCTGGGCTCCAGCCGCGCTGGCCAGTCGCTCTGGCCCTCGTGGGTTTGTGCTCACCTCCCTCCGTCTCTCCCTTGTCCTGGCCTCCCCGATTGCCCCCGTGCGGTCCTCTTGCCCAGTGTGGGTAACGGCGATTTCCCGGCTGCATTGGCACGAGGGGCGGTGGCGCCGAGGGACGTCCTGGTCTCTGTGGGGCCTGGAATCTCCGCAGAGGCCAGCCGAAGGCGAAGAGGCGTCTAGAGTGATATAAAAAGAACAATTTACAGAGAAATGTTCGCTATCTCCCTTCGGAGACATTTCTGAAATTAAAGGGTTGTGGGTGAAGGAACCCAAAGCGAGGGGGACTCCCCAGGAAGCTAGCGGAAGAACGCCCAGCTCTTTTGACACGGTCTCTTGCCACTCCCGCCAGCCGGAGGGAGCCTGCAGGGAGAGAGTTTTGTGGTTTTAATGCGGTAGGTTAAAGTCTCTTGGTCTCTGTGTGATTTGATCTTGTTAACGTGTGTTTTCTTGGTATAGGATGTGTGGATTTTTGGTGGAGAAGATTGTATATCTGATATGGGCACATTTCAAACTTTCCTGGATTTAAATGCGGTTGGGAAGAGACTCTTAGCATGTTGTTTCAGGCTTGGACACAAAAATCCATTTGGTGTGTGGGTGTGTGGGTGTGGGTTTGGCGGGGTGGGGGTGGGAAACCTAACTAAAGAATGGAATGGCGTGGTCTGGGAAAGCCTCCTAGAGGCTGGTTCAGAGCTAAGTCCTGTCTTTCACCGCCCAATTTTTGTTCCCTGGTTTCCTGGGGGTGGGGGAGGGGGACGATCTCCTGGCTATGAGACAGATTCCTAAAGTGCCTGGTAGGCTTCAGGCCGGTTGGTGAGGGTTAAGAAATGGGACCGAAAGGTCCCCAGAGAAGCTATCAGTGACAGAGAGATAAGCGACTTTGGGCATGAAGGACAGGAGACATTGTGATTTCGTTTGGTTTGCATGAATAAAGACTGTCTTCTTGTTTCTTAAGAGCCGGTGCAGGTAATTCAGGCTCAGGCCTCTGGTTGTCTGGGATTTTAAGGTCCTGGGAGAGAGAGTGTGTGGATACAGTGGCTTCCTGACCTATTAGGAAAGGGAAATGTAGCCACTTGTGGCACAAGACTGGGGCTCCCTGGGGGCCCAGATAAAAAGCTCTAGACACAGGCCTGAATCGGCCTCACTGAGACACCTTGGTTTCTTAGTAAGCGAAATTAATCGCCAACATCTAGGACGCTCGGACCCTATTTGCGGCGGGAAAATACCCCGAAACCCACTCAAACTAAAGGTCTTTTTCCCCCTTGTAGTCTTGGTGGGCTATAAATCGTCCCTTAGACAGTTTCCTCTGACCCAAATTATGCAGTTTGCTGCCATCTACCGTCCGTTCGGGGACAGGCGGCTTTGGCACAGCAAGTCGCTCGACACTCCCCGAGCTCTGCCGGTTTGCTTTGAGCCCCTGCCGCGCACGGGTCGGTGGGATTCCGGCCCACGCTGATGCCCTCTACGGCATCTTTGTTCCCAAAGTGTAGATTAGAAAGCGAAATGAGTCTCTTGTCACGTTACCTTCAACCTTCTCCTGCAGCCCCCCCCCCCACTCACGCGAGCCACAAACCCGAAGGCTGGTAGAGGAAGAGGGAGTAATACTGTAACCCACGGTACTGGGGTACTGAGCCAAAGGGTTGAGGGTTCAGACTCACCGCCCTCATCCCCACCTAAGACACGAGACACGATTGGGGGCCGCTGGAGAGAAGTGAGGCCAAATGTGCTCAAGGTTTATTTAATTTTCTTCTCAGCCCAGGGAGGGAGGGAGGGGGGGTCCCGTCAAGGGAGGCGCCAACCAGGCAGTTCCACTCGGTTGTCAAAAGACAAACCTAGTCTGTATTCTTCCAGTTGGTTTGTGGGTTTTGCCAATTCCTAAGCTGACGAGTCTGTGGTGAAGGAGTTGAACTGAATTTTCTGGAAGCTGTTGGTGTCTGCAAGTGAGTGTTGGTCCCCTCCCCCATTCTCGACCGTTTCAAGCGAAATCGACCCAAAAAAAAAAAAATGCTTTGGTGGAAAATCCGGAGTGAAGAGAAATCATTAAAAAACCAAAACCACTGTAATTTCCTTTCCTGCGGTACCCCTCACACCCGGTTAACGGAACCGCTTTCCCAGAAGGGGGTGGCGAGGGCCGGGTGCGCGCCTCCACTGCGGCGTTGGAGTCTTGGCCCCTGTCTCACCAGTTACTGATTAGCTCGGGCTTTCAAGCTGCGGGAGGAAGCTCTGGCTGCCCCTTTCAAGGTGCTGTGGCCCCCGTTCTTGGGCGGGGGGGGGGGGAAGGGAGCTCCAGGAAATTGCCTGTGGTGCCAGGCTGGCCAAGGTGTTACTAAGGTCTGGCTGGGAGTTGAGCGTCTAGGGGCTGTGTACTGCTGGGACACACACCATTGCTGGTGCCAGGAGCCTTAGACGCCTCTAAAGTCTCAGCCGCTGGAGCAAATCTTTTCTTTTCTTTTTTACTCCCTGTGTCCAGAGTGACTTTCTGGCGGCTAGATGGCCAGGCCCAGCTTAGTGAGTCGCTCTGCAGGAGGCCCCGAGGGATCTGGCAGGAAGGTCTGGGGCCCTCCTAATTTTTTTTTTTCTTTTGGCAACCAGAAGAAAACATAGGGAGGGGGAAGTCAGGTTAGTACAAGGGCTTGAACCACTTCGGAGCTCTTAAGGTAAGGGTGAAGCAGAGGAGAGGAGAGGAGAGAAGGATCCTCCTACACGATCAGAGAGGATGCCGATCATTTGCATAATGGAAATGAGGTCTTTGTACCTCGAGATTTGGACTAGTCAATTTTAGGGCAGAGTGTCCGAGTAAAGAGCCCTTTTCCAATCTGTAGAAGCCATCACATTGCATTACTGGGGGACATTTCAGACAATCAGAATCCAGGGGGAGGGCTGGGTTTGAGAGATTTTTTTCATTCCCCCACCCCCACCCCAGGTAAAGTCGAGGGTGGGATAGAAGGTACTCACTACCCAAGGAATTGGGGAGGGGGTTGTTATCCTAGAGAAAAGAGGAAGCTTAGATATTGTCTCACCGCCTCCTCAGACAGGCAAATGCCATTCCTAAGATTACCTTCCGGAGATTTTCTCTCCTGAGCTGAAAATGACTTGAGCAACATTTCTCTGGGAGCTGGAATGTGCTTGCTTACCCACGGGACCGCAGCCTCAAAGCACAGAAAATCACAATTATAAATCCTGCCTGTGGTGTATCAGGACAATCCCACTGATGTGTACTCAAGGCTCGGTATATATTTACATCCCTTCTTCTGTGAGTGAGGGGGCGGCGGCGGCAACCCTAATGGAGAACTGACTGGTGCCTGCTGTGTGTGTCTACGTATTTCCCAGTGAAGACAGACAAACTGAGGTGGATAGAACCATAGACAGAGCCATAGAGATCTGGCTCCAGAAACCAGGCGGCCTCTGGTCCGGCTCTGCCTTGCCTGCTCTTTTTCCCAAACAAACGGATCAGATGAATAAACGCTCATAAATACCTCTGGGCTTAGATAAGAGCGATGAGGCGCTATTTCCTTTCATGCCCGACTCCAGGCGCCCTGGCCCTGGCCATTGTGGCTCCATCTTCAGACAAGCAACCTGCAGAGGTGAGGTTAATTCAGAGGCTGCTGCTCTTAAAGGATAAGGCAGTTATTTTCCAGCCTCTATCACAGGAGAAAGCCTCCTCTTACTTGGACCATACTTTACATGAACAAGCGATACCATATTTTCTGTGATGAGTACATTGTGACCAGGGAGAAAGGCTGAGGCCCAAGGCCCAGCCTCAGGGGCAAGAAGGGGGAGGGTCCTTCCTAGCCTTGTTGCCCTGATGAAATAGCTCCTATTCCTCTCCCAGCATGGGCCCAGCATTTCTGGAGAGCATTGGTGCTTTCTTCACCATTAGGAGGTTTGAGCTTCTTTAAAAAAAAAAAATCCCCCACCCCATTGGATTAAGGCTAAGGGAGACGCTCAGGGATGGTCATTTTGCCACAAAGGGACAGCCTAGCAATTGCTATGAGTTCAAAGAACTTCAGAGGCCACACTGCAGCCAAATAAATCCTGCCTCTTGATCACCCATCCTCAGCCCTTTCCTATTATCCGTGGGCAGAGCAGGCCCACAAAAAGGAGTCCAAAGAACAAGGCAGAGGTGGGTCAGCCTGGCCTGACCCCAGGCACCGTCTTACAACCAATCCTCCCTGTCTCTGCAGGTTGGGTATACTGTTTGCCCTGGGTGTGCATTTTAGACTGTTAGAAATACGTTGAGTCCCCCAGGTTGGAATCTGTCCTAATTTTCTTTGGGTGAGAGAGGAAGAGATCAGAGATATGCTCTTCTGCTCCTAAGTTCTTACAGCAGCTAAGAAGGTGATACAAACATGAGACACGGGAGGTGGTCTGTAGAGTGGCTGAGAGGAGGCAGGGGTGTGGGTGTCTACAGCTAGAGAGAGAGAGAGGGAGTGCCAGTGTGATGGTTAGAAGAGGGTTACCAAGTCCTTAGGAGAACCCAGCAGCCTTCCCTCCTTATAAAACCAAATCTAAACCAAGTCTTGGGATGGGATTTCAAAGGTATTTATACCTTTATAGAGAGAGTAGGAAAAAGAGAAGGCTCTCGGTCGCCAATGTGAGGGTCTGAAGACTCAACATTTCTAAGACAATCTCTCCCAGTATCTAGCTTTACAGGAACATCCTTGGGTCTAAAAATCTGTAGCCAGGGATTCTTCTTACATCATTTGGCATGAGAGATAAGGATGGATGAGGAGAGCCCAAGCGAGGGTGGCAGGAAGAATAGAGATGCAGACAAGTAAAGTTAGCCAGGCTGGGGTCTCGCCGCCCTCTTTCACTCTTCCTCACCAAATTTAAGGACTACTAGTTTCTTTCTCCAGGGCTCCAGTCTCAGTCAAGACTGCAGCCAGGACGGCTGGGCTGAGCTGTCCTGGGCGTAAGGACGACTTGCCAGAAGCAAATAGCCCAGAGGTGCAGCCAGAGGGAGAAGCTGGGCTCACACGCCCCTGGCATTTCCTTCTTCTGGGTCTTCTAGGGTGAGGGATCGGGCTTGCTCTCCTCTAAGCTCGAGAATTGGCTTGAAGTCGTGAGATGATAAACCTAAGCTTAAAGGGGGAGACAGACCTGATAAACAGAAAACGATTTTCCAAACCTGCGAAAGAGGATGTTTCTCTTCTTTCCTTGTTTCTAAAACGAAGTAAATAAGCAAACAAGTCCGTTCTCGTGCCCCCCACCCCTGACCCTTTACCAGCACAAAATCCTAGAAACAGACCTTCCCCCTTCATTCTCTCTCAAGATTCGAGGATATTTACCCAGCCCTCCCTTGAGGGAATGTGCCCATGCAACGCAGGGGTTAACTTTTCTGAAAACACAATTAACTTTTCCCTATTCCTGCGTGGGGTGGGGGGTGGGGGGGAGGAGGGTGTATTTATTTCATCACTGGGGAATGGGATGATCTTCATCTAACTGCTTCCTCCTCCCTCAAAAGCACAGACGTCTCTTTCGCAGATCCTACGTAGGTGGATCAGGGCGCCTTGTGGAGAGAGAGAGAGAGAGAGAGAGAGAGAGAGAGAGAGAGAGAGAGAGAGAGAGAGAGAGAGAGAGGAGGGGGGGGAAAGGTTGATAGGTTTGTGCGCGGGTCCCTCGTGCAGGCTGCGCTCCTCCTGGGTGCTATTTGACAATTCCTGCCTCTGCCATTGGTCAGTGTTGGATCAGATGGTTGTATTTCCTTCTGGCCCTCACTGGCACCTCGCCATCCCCCCTCAGCTAAAACCCAATCTCGGCTATACTACTAATAGGCGCGGCGCTCGGACTATAAAACACAACAAATCATAAACCCGGCGGAGCAGCAGCGGCCGCGCACGCCTCCCCTCCCGATGAGTTCCTATTTCGTGAACTCCACCTTCCCCGTCACTCTGGCCAGCGGGCAGGAGTCCTTCCTGGGCCAGCTGCCGCTCTACTCGTCTGGCTATGCGGACCCGCTGCGGCACTACCCCGCGCCTTATGGGCCGGGACCCGGTCAGGACAAGGGCTTTGCGGCGTCCTCCTATTACCCACCAGCCAGCGGCGGCTATGGCCGGGCGGCGCCCTGTGACTATGGGCCGGCGCCTGCCTTCTACCGGGAGAAGGACGCGGCCTGCGCCCTCTCAGGCGCCGACGAGCCGCCCCCGTTCCACCCGGAGCCGCGCAAGTCTGACTGCGCACAGGACAAGAGCGTGTTCGGAGAGACCGAGGAGCAGAAGTGCTCCACGCCCGTCTACCCGTGGATGCAGCGCATGAATTCGTGCAACAGTGAGTGAGACTTCCCGCTGTCCCGCGTGTGGGGGGGAACAAGCAGAAAGGCAGAACTTAGCGAGTGTCAGCATCCCCCTACCCCAATTCTCCCCCTGGGAACTAGGTGGGCTTCTCAGCAGATGGGGCAAGATTGGGTCTCCGCCTCCAGATCAGTCCTCCTGCTTGCAGAAGTTGCAAAGTTTGCAAAGTCCCAGCTGCACAGCAAGGCAGGGGGAGTAAGTGGGCTCAGGCTGGATTGAGAGAGTCAGGCTAGGACTGTTGATCAGGAAGAGCACAGGGGACTCAGTCTCTGCTCTTGGTTTCCTCTATGTTTTTCCCCCTCTCTTGTCCAGATTGGAGGGGGGGGTGTCCCAGCACCCAAAGACCTCCCCATTAAAAGCAAGAGTGCGTCATGAAAGGGGAGGGGTAGCTTGACGCCCGCAAGGGCGAGTTGACTGTGGCCTGGATTGTGTTTCCCTGGGGCTGGGGCTGGGGGGTGGAGAACTGGGGAAGGGGGCCAGGGAGCTGTAAGACACTACCACAGGGGTAGTATAGTCTGAGGAAGGAAGAATAAGAGGGGTCAGGAGGAGGGAGGGAGAAGACCAAACTGGCGCCTGGGTTTCAGGTTGGATTATTTGTCGGCTTCAAGTCCCAATTGATGTCCATTAGCAGGACACGAAAGTGAGGAGCTGTTAATGCGGACTATGAATCGATCCACGTCATTATGGATTAAGGGCCAGAATCTATCATCGAGTAGGGCAGGGAGAGCGGGATGGGTGGAAAGGAAGGGAAAGAAAAGATACAGCTCTCGTGGGAGACACACCTGGCCAGCCCCTCCCCCAAGCTCAGGTGGGAACCAACTGCCCCTCCCCTCCCCCCCACTGAAAGTCTAGACAGAAAGAAAGCACAGGCCTCGGAGTCCAGGAGGGAATCTGGAGGGGGCGCTGGAGGAGTAGGAAACGGGGACCAGGGACTGGGAGGGGGAAAGACTACTCCCGAGCGGCTAGCTTTACGTTTGAGGGCCGGGTGGGGGGAGGGGCTATGGGCTTGGTGTGGTGACCCCAGGCCTCAGTTTCTCCTCTCTGCGTAACAGGTTCCTCTTTTGGGCCCAGCGGTCGGCGAGGCCGCCAGACCTACACACGCTACCAGACTCTGGAGCTGGAGAAGGAATTTCACTATAATCGCTACCTGACCCGCCGGCGGCGCATAGAGATCGCGCACGCCCTGTGCCTGACCGAGCGGCAGATCAAGATCTGGTTTCAGAACCGGCGCATGAAGTGGAAAAAGGAGAGCAAACTGCTCAGTGCGTCTCAGCTCAGTGCGGAGGAGGAGGAAGAAAAGCCAGCCGAGTGAAGGTGCTGCAAAAGGGAGGGGGGACGCGAAGTGAGAGCTCTGCGGGGGAACTTAGGGCACCCGAAAAGCCCCAGAAGGCTCTGCGGTGGGGGGAGTCTGGGGACTTGCTGTCCAGAGCACGACGGGCGGGGCCCAGCGCTCTCCTGGATGCCCCCTTCTGCAGAGCTCTTCCTGGGCGCTTGGGGGGGATGCCCACCCAGCACCCCAGCGCCTCCTCCCTCCCCCGAAGAACCCACCTAGGCCTCATCAGGCTCTCTGGTGAGAACTGAGAATCGGACTCACTTGGTGTCTCCTGGAAGCAGAGCAGAATGCTCGTGTCCTTGTCGCGTCTCATTTCATCCATGTCCCCCGTGCACGGTTCAATGGTAGATTCGCTGTCCCCTCAGCAGGGACTTGAAAGACTCCCTGACCCCAGACTTGTCTCTCCTACCCACCCTCCCCAAAGCCACTGGAAGGAGCACATACTACCTAGAAGTAAGAAGAGGAGCCTCAGAAGAAAACAAAGTTCTATTTTATTAATTTTCTATGTGTTGTGTTTGTAGTCTTGTCTTAGCTCTGGACGTGAAATACTTCGGTAATAATATTAATATTATTAATAATGATTATGATGATGATAATAATAAAGATGTGAAAACTCGCAGCTCAATCACATCCAATCTTTCCCTGTCATTTCCCCCCCCTCCCTAGCCCCCCAGCCGCCCTGTCACCCCGAGCCTGAACAGCAAAGGCAAGAACCATGATCCGCCCCAGGGCCTTCCCAGCCTCCAGCCTCAGTTCAGAAGTTACAGTTGAGAAAAAAGCAGGGAGCCAGCGCGGAGGCCAGGGACCAGTCCTCCCCGGCCCCAGCGTTGGCTGTGTCTCTCTGATGCTAAATTCACATTTGCCTCTCCCATTCAGATGTGCGAGATAGAGAAAGCCTTTTCCCTCTCGTGCTCTAAGCTTGCCTCCGTTCTGAGACTCTGGAGGGATGCCACCTTGCCCAGAGCTCTGGAGAGACAGAGCTGGGCGGGTCTAGGCGCTCTGCAGCGGTGTTTTCTGTCCTCTTTGAGCCAAGGCCCCTGGCCTTTGGCCCGCCCACATGGCCGTCTCTGCCGGCCTTGGCCCTCGGATCCCCGGCCTATTGCTCCGGAGACTGAAAAATGAGGCCACTGGGCACCTCTCCACCGCTCAGCTCCAGGCTCCAGGGTGCCCCTTCTCATCTTAAGTAGGAGCTCGGTGGCCGGGAAGAGGACGAGAAGCCGGCCGCAGAACGCTGCGAGGGCCCGACTTTATCTTCCTCCTTGGCGACCCGAGGGCAGGGGTCCAGGTGATGGGGCTTTTAGTCTCACCTTCTCAACGCAAAATGGCTCGTTTTCTCTTTACTGCCACCCACACCCAAGCCGCAAGCTTCAGGCCCCATTTTCTTTTCTTCCTCCTCCCTCTCTCCCCCCACCCCCTTTTTTTATTTTTAAAGAAAATAGCCGTCTGGCAGAATGGGCCCAGCTGCGGGGATCTCTGGCCGCCCAGCGAGCTCAGCAAGGGGCCGCGGGTCTTCCGAACCCCTTCCCAGGGAAGGCGGGAAGGCCGGTGAGCGAATTCTCCAATTATTAGCCACCAGCAACTCAAGGCTTCGGATCTGGCCTCCGAATGACATAGCTGGCATCTGGCGAGCTTGTTAAAGGGGATCTGTTTAAACCCCAAATTCCCGCGTAAGAGTTACCACCCAAACCTTAACCGCCCAGGCGGTTGCGTTGCCGCTCTAGTCTTGGCCCCGGCCGTGTTTCTCTTCTAGGGTTCATGTCTATCTCGGTTCCTAGGCCTGGGTTAAGGCTGAGAGATCAGAACGAAAAATCCACACTTCTAGGGGCCCAGGAGAACGAAGAGCTTCCCCGCCTTTTCCTGCCCCACTCCTGCCTAGTCCTGCGGCTCTCGTGTTGTGGACCCGCCGGAGCCTAGCCAGGAAGCAAGCCTGGCTGGGCTAACAAAATTCTTATAATTGTTTTTCACACACAACTTCTAACCCTTCCTCCCATTTTCTTACCCAAGTTGGGGACTGACAAAGCTTAAGGAGGGAAGATCAGGCAACTTTGATCTTTGATCATATTATCCAGAGTTAAAATAATAATGGTGATGATAATGTCAGAGAGACCATAAATAGAGGGGACAGCCACACCCTAACAAAGTAGGCGAAAGACTCAAATCCATCTTCCTAAAGGTTCAACCCTGTGGGTGAGCTGCGGGCCGGGTTTCTTTCTTGCTTGGCGGTTGCACACAGCCAGCAAAGAGGTTGCCGACGCCGCCATGGCGGCCTGCGGCCCGCGCTCCCGTCAATCGCCGGGAGGTGGCGCGCTCTGCTCAGAGGCCAACGTCAACCTTCTGCCTGGTTTTTTTTTTCCCCTTCTCACTTTCTCCCCCCTCTCGGAGGCTCGCATTGAATCGGCCCTAACGATTCTCCGATCGTCATTATTTGTAACCATAGAGCATGAATTACCTCTTGAGGTCATCAGCGAGAATTTACGACTGGTCAACAAAAGCACGTGATTCCCTAACGCCCCCCCATCCCCCTTCTAACCCCCCCATATTTGGCCGCATACATAGCAAAACGAAGTACAGTGCATCGCTATAATTCATTAATACATCATAAATCGTGAAGCACAGGGTTATAACGACCACGATCCACAAATCAAGCCCTCCAAAATCACCCAAATGAGCTCGTACTTTGTAAACTCCTTCTCGGGGCGTTATCCAAATGGCCCGGACTATCAGTTGCTAAATTATGGCAGTGGCAGCTCTCTGAGCGGCTCTTACAGGGATCCCGCTGCCATGCACACCGGCTCTTACGGCTACAATTACAATGGGATGGATCTCAGCGTCAACCGCTCCTCGGCCTCCTCCAGCCACTTTGGGGCGGTGGGCGAGAGCTCGCGCGCCTTCCCCGCGTCCGCCCAGGAGCCCCGCTTCAGGCAGGCGACGTCCAGCTGCTCCCTGTCCTCGCCCGAGTCCCTGCCCTGCACTAACGGCGACAGCCACGGCGCCAAGCCCTCTGCTTCGTCCCCTTCCGACCAGGCGACCCCAGCCAGCTCCAGCGCCAATTACACCGAAATAGACGAGGCCAGCGCGTCCTCTGAGCCCGAGGAAGCGGCGAGCCAGCTAAGCAGCCCGAGCCTGGCTCGGGCACAGCCAGAGCCCATGGCCACCTCTACAGCCGCGCCCGAGGGGCAGACTCCACAGATATTCCCCTGGATGAGGAAGCTTCACATCAGCCACGGTAATTCTCCATCTCTTTTTTTGTCCTCTCTGCATTCCTGCCCTGTGTTGGGGGTTGGGGGGGGGGAGAGCAAAGCTTGGCTTTGCCTCAAATATAGATGCTTTTTTTTTCCACCAAGAGGGAAAAGTGTCCGAAAGGGTCCCCACAGCTCCATAGACAGAGCCAAACAGTGTCGTTTTCTGGGGATAGGCATTAAACAAAACAAAACAAAACAGTTTGTTGCTATGTTCAGCTTAGGTTTTATTTACCTAGCCAGTCACTGGCTTTAGGATGAAAGATGGGATTTGTGTATTGTGAGGAAGGGTCCTGATTTTTCCTGAAATTCTGAGACTGCTGCTAGCAAAGGGGGAATGGGCTGTAAATGGAGCTTTCTAGGGCAAAAGTGCAGCGGCTCTCTTCCCTCCAGGGCGAGCTGCCGCCTGAACCCAGCCTAGGGTGAGGCACTGGGAACGAGCCAGAGACAAAGCCGGGAGCATTCACTACCATCAGAAGTGGGGGCTGCTGGAGAAGGGGGGGGATGAAGAAATAGGGGCTGGATGCGGGCATCTGGAGTGAGGAGGATGGGAGCTGGGGTGAGCTGGGTGCTGGGGACGCCTGGGTCCTGCTCCCCGCCCCCTCCCACTCAGTGCCCCCTCCTTTAACCGGAATAACGTTGCCTCCGGGCGCTCCTCTAACTGCTCTAGATATGACTGGGCCAGACGGGAAAAGGGCCCGGACCGCGTATACTCGCTACCAGACCCTGGAGCTGGAAAAGGAATTCCACTTCAATCGCTACCTGACCCGGCGGCGACGTATCGAGATCGCCCACGCGCTTTGCCTGTCCGAGCGTCAGATCAAAATCTGGTTCCAGAACCGTCGTATGAAGTGGAAGAAGGACAACAAACTGAAAAGTATGAGCCTTGCTACAGCCGGCAGCGCCTTCCAACCCTGAGCCCATCCGGAGGAGCCCTGGGCGGCCCAAGAGCCCGCACCACCCCAAGCCCGACCCTTCCAATCTTCCCTGCACTGCCGCTGCCCGCTGGGGACCAGTTCCCATGAGCCTGTCACACCCCAGTTCCGTGTTACAATTTTTCGTTTGGTCTTAGGTCTATCCCATGGCTCCCTCTCTCCTGGACTGGTTATCTTGTTATTATTGTTAATAATAATTATTATTATTATTTCCCCTCCGTGCTCCCCACTTCTCTTGCCCCCCCCCAAGTTGCCAGTGTTTCTGAATGTCCTCGTGTCTGTGGTTGCGCTCCTTTCCCCCAGGAAAAAGAAAAGAAAAAGAAATTCGCATGTTTAATGTGACTTTGCCCTCCCCGTCTGTGTTCTAACTTATTTATAAAAGGATGATGGCTGTGTATTTTGAGTTTCTGCTGGAAACTTCCCGTAAGGGGCAGCAGTTGAGGTTGGGCAGTGCTGGGCCCAGCTGAGCTGGCCTGGGAAATGGAGTCCACCACTGTGTCTCTTTTCTCTCACCTCATCCTTCTTCAGCCCCACCCCACCCCACCCCCACTCCTTAGGTTCAGGTAGCTTGTTCCTTGGGGTGGGAAGGCAGTTAGGGAAGGATCAGAGTGTGGATATTGAGAGAAATCGAGCAAGAGTTAGGCGCCTGCTGCCTGGTAGGCCCCACAAGGCCTAGTCTGGAAGTGTATGGAATCAGAAATAATCCTCAATGTAAAATGTCTTGTGGTTTTTCCTCTGTGAATCTGTGGGTCTGGCTAGAAGGCCCCAAAGCTTGTAAATATGGGGGTACTCTGGGTCAGGCCAATCACTTCCTCTCTTACCCATTTCGCTTCTAAGACCATTTGTAGTGAGCGGGTGGCTACAGTGTGAAATCTGTCTTTGCCAGGCCTGTCTCAGTGATTAGCTTTTGGTATGTCTGTAGCTTTCCTTGAAGTCGAATAAATGTTTCCCCCACCCCATTGCCCTCCACTTGTCTTTTCTCAGAGGGTCTGCCTCTTTCACCATCTGGCCCAACCTAGCCTAAGACCATCTTCAGTACATCGAGGGCACAGGGAAGCCCACCTGAAATCCCTCAAAGCCACCAAACTTCCTGGCTTGGCCACTGATGCCTGGGCCAGGAGAGAGGCCTTCATGCCTAGGGGACTGAGAGGTCCAGGGACTTCACGTGGCCCTTAGCTGGGCTCCATCCTGATTCTCCACCAGCTGGGTTGGAAAGTCTCTGGAAAATGCTCCAGGAAGAATAATTTGGGCCTAAGTTCTGAGCAAGAAGGCCTCTGGTCTTTTGAGTCTGGTAAAGGCCTGCCCAGATGCCCTGTCTCCTGTTCCAAAGCCCAGTTCAGCTCTGCCACCCACTAAGGGGGCAAAAATCAGCTCAGTTTCAAAGGTTTCTTGTCATACTTGGCCTTCTCTATACTTTTCAAGGGGTTCTCCTCTCCAGGGGCCCCAACTGACCTTCCCCTCTTGGTTAGGGTTCCTTCTGGAAGATCCCTGGCTCCCCCTCCAGCCTGGTCCAGAACCAGGGCTCAGTTTTCCTCCATCCAGTTGATCCTCCACCCTGAGCACAAGAGTCAAGTCTGGACACTTACCGGTCAATCCCTTCCAGCTGGGCCCAACTTCTTACAGGACCTGGGGGGAGGGGGAGCCGGTGAAGAGATGGTGAGGGTCTTGGAGGCTGTTTTGGGCCCTCCTTCCCTCTCACCCCATGACTCTGTCCCCCTTTGCCGAAAGCAAACTACCCCAAAAGTCGCTATGACATTTAGATGTCAAATGGATAGGGGTTTTATCTCGAAGTTAGATCGTAAAAATCGCCGAGAAGTCAGACAGATACCCCTCACTGGCTCGAGAAAGTCACGTGAGGTCCATAAAGTTAGTTTTATGGTTTTGGGGAGTTGACACCGTGCGGTATATTTCACATTCTCCAGAATGTTAAGTGACACTTTAACTGCTCACTGTGGTGGGGAAGGGGGTAGAGGTAGGTGAGCGCTCTTCTAGCTTAGAGCAGCAGGAAAAGCCCAGGAAGGCAGTGACTACAGCCCAGACCCAGTACTCCACAGTAAGTCGCTTCCAGCTTTCGATTTCTCTCCTTGCAGTTTTGGGGTTTGGGGATGGGAGAAGAGAATTTTGTTTCCAGTAGGGCTGTAGAATGAAACAGGGGAAATTTAATAGTTTTGTTTGTTTGTTTTTTTTAATACCTAGTTCTGAGAAGTGGAGTCCCTGAAGGGAGGGCTTACTTCTGTAAGGCTTCGGGGAGGGAAGGTATCTGTCTGGTGTTTATTTGCAGGATCACTGGACTCTGTGGAGAAAGGGGGTCTTGTGGGATACATGTTCCTTCAATGTCTTTGGAAATTAGGGGACAAAAAAAGATGGGTGTGGACTGCTGAGATAAAGGTTGGAGAGGGGGTATAAAACTGTAGGCTACCCCTAAGCCCAAGGAAAGAAACTTCATGAGATTTGTTTGCCTGGGGTGTGTTGGGGGCACCCGACAGGCCGGTTTACCTGGATATGTTTAGAGAAAGGACTAGGGAAGGCGGCTGCTGTGGGCTACCTTACCCTGAAATGTTCTCTGGGTTTTTAATGTCTGTTCCCCATAAAAGCAGCCCCTGCACTCTCTATGTATGGCCTCCCCAGGGTTATCTAGAATGCGGGAGGGAGTTCAGTGCTTTTTGCACCCAACTTCAGCCTGTTGGTCTCAAATTGATTTCTTTTGGTGGCCTCTAAGAAGGAGCTTGAGTGGAAATGAGCAGATTGGGGGGGGGGGAGGTGGTTATCAGCCTTCAGTTCCAAACCTAATTTCCAACCAGGGTTGTGAAGGAAGAGAGCTGCTTTCTTTTCAGGTCTGGAAGACAGGTATGTCTAACCAGCCTGCCACAAATGCAGCCTGCCCAGGAGCGTAGATCCCCAAAGAGACCAAGGTGCTCTTGTTCTTTCTCTTTCCTCTTCTTCCCTCTCCGGACTCTGAACGCTCTCTTTGTTGTGTGGCACCGTAAACCAAAGGCCCCCACCATGGAAACCTTGGTTTCTAAAGAAAAGTCAGCCTTCTTCTAACAGCTAGAATCCTCTTACGGATCAAATAGATGTGACTTCTCCATGCCTTTAAGTAAGATCTCTGGGACCAATGACTCTGGTCCTGCTTCCCAAAGCTCACACTGTCTTTGGGTTCACCAAGTCTGGTGGATAATTCTTAAAATATGACTTAGTATTTTGAGGGGCTTGTGATCTCTGACCAAAAAAAGGGGGGGCACAGGGTTTATGTTTCTCATTAAGGGGATAGTGATCTAGCCCTTGCTCTTTCTCTGTTTTTTATTTTTTGTTTTTGTTTTTGTTTTTGTGTTTGTGTTTGTTTTTGTTTTTGAGCCTAACATACCTTGCCCACATCCAAAGGCATTTTTGGAGCGCTTCGATGGGTTTTGGGATGAGAGGAAAGAGTCCAAGGGCTTGGGATCCTCACCCTGGCTTAGAGATGCATCTCTCCAAGAAAGACGGACATTTACACCCCTTGTAAAGGACACTCTTTTCCACTCCCAAAAGATCAAAGGATGCCACCAACACTTAAAATATGAATACGCTGTGGAGGTTTGGCTTCTGAAGGCTTCAAAGCAGTTCAAAGAAGTGCAGGGGAGGGTGCAGCAGGCGCAGAGTCTAATCTGGGGGTTCCACGGGAATCCTTTTTCCTATCTCCTGGCCTCAGTCTATCTTGTTTTCCAGATCCTTCTCAGGGTCCTGAGACCCCAGATAACTAGACTTGTCTCTGAAAAATGTCCTCTTCCCCCCTCCCCCGCCTCTCTGCATGTCAGTTCTACAAACTCTGATTGAATGTTCAAGGCCAACAGCCTTGAGACAACTAGGAAGCTTGTTCGAATAGATTTTTCAGCGTGGCAAAGAACAGTCCTGGCCACGGGTGCCCACTTTGCCTTCAGAGATAAAAAACCCCTTGGATGGTCTCTTAGGACTCTAAGCAGATCTCAGAGAAAAAAAGCCCTAGTGGGGCTTTCTCTTCCTGCAGCTTGGCCTTTGGGGGGCATCTGCAGCCAGGGCACGTTGGGGAAGAGGGTGAGGTGTATAGAGGGGTATCACGGACCCCCCTTGCCCCAGACGCTGTTGCCTCAGCCCTCCTCCCTTCCTCTTTTCTTTCTCCTTTCCCCTCTTTTCCCTTTTTCTCATTTGTCCTCTCTTCTGCCCTTTCTCCACTTCCTCTCTGAGAATGCAGTCTCATAGCCCCCAGTTCTCTTCTACTGCCCCCCCCCACATACCCGTCTAGGCCTCAACTTCTGAGCCACAAACGGAGTCAGAGTCAAGCTCCCTCCTGGCCCATCGTCCGCCCTAGGGGCAGAGCCCAGCCTCCCCTCCCCTCCGAGGGAGGACAATTTGATTTTGTTTTGTTTTATTTGATTGCTTGTTTTGTTTTGTTTCTCTGTGGCGAAGGGGTTGGGAGGAAGTATGAAGAAGTGTAAACAGGAAAGCCGGCCTAGCCTGGAGTTCTAAGGGCCCATATTTCATCAGCTTCCTCTCCATAACTGCAACGGGGACACTTAACCCTTCCCTGGCAGCGAGAGCTTCTTCACTGGGGGACGAGAGGACACAACCAGGCATCCCAAAGCAGTTTTCTTTCCCCTGCTTGATTCTTGTATCCCTGGGTCCTGGATGCCGGGACAGAAGCCAAGCATTTGAAGCAAAGGAAAGAGGCAGATTCGAAGCAAAAGGAAAAGCTATATCCCAGAATTTAGTCCCCTTTTGAGACTGCTCCCCTTGAATATAAGCACCCCAGCCTGGAATCTACCAGGTCAACCTGAGAGGACAGGGTAATACGAATCTCCCCTCCCCCATTTTTAGGAGTAGGCACTACTAGTCAGTTTATTCATTTTTTTTTTTTTTTGGAGGTTTTTAGAGTAATTGGATTTTGGGGCTGAGATCTGCCCACAGCAGGGCTATCGATTCCGGCAGCACAGTTACACATCCATATTAATTAACCCAGACACCACATGGAAACTGAGCTGTTTGGGAAGGGGGAGGGGAGCAATGGGGGCCCTTTATGAGGAATGGACATTTACCCCGAAGTGTCCCTGAGGCCCAGATAGGAGGAGTTGTGCTGCCCACGAGAAGAATCCCGTGACCCTCCCAAGCTCAAAGTCCTTGGACTTCAGCAAGGGGTAAGGCTGGCTTGGCTGCTGCAACTGGACTCCCTCAAAAATCTAGGGTGGTGGTGGTGGTTTAGACTTCTCCTAATGTGTCTTCCTTGTTCAGTTCCGCCTTTCTAGCTTTCTGATGCTGTCTCTGGTGGACACCATCTTTTTAGTGGCATTATCATCTCTCCACACCTTCATTTCAACTTCCCAAAAGGTAGTGGCTTTCTGATGGATTTCAGGATTGTTTTGAGTGGTCCTTTTACCGTCCCATTTGTTGTCCGTGCTGTGGCCTTCCTTTTACGTCTACTCTTCTCTCCAAAAAGTGATTAAAATCTGTTAAAGGATTTAATTAAGAAAGTTAAATGAAAAGGAAGGAGGCGCAAATGAGTTGGGGGAAAAAAACCCACACCAAAGCTATTCTCAACGATTAAATCGCCATTTTAACAATATAATGGAGTTTGCATCCTGAAAGGGGAAATCAACGCTCATATCTCATCAATAATTCATAGAGTCCGGGATCACGCAGAGGTCAGCAGACGGGGGTGGAGGGGTGCGAGCGCCGGCCTAGTGGGGCTCCAGGCCTCTGCGCATACATTACCCCGCTGCGGGCCACGCTACTCACACCAGCCACTTGAAGGTCACGCCCGGGGTATGCCTACAGGTTTAGGTGCTCTTTCCTCCTTTCTTTAGACGAATTCATTGAGAATTCGCTGAATTAGGAATTCCAAGTGGAAGTGGTGGTGGTTTAAAGTCCTGGATAGGATCAAATTCCGGGTAATTTGGGAACCTGTCGGCCAGTACATAGTGCTTCTTAATTTTTACTTTCTCTTCCTCTCTTCCCTTTCTTTTGCTTTCCTTTCCTTTCCTTTCCTTTTCTTTTCTTTTCTTTCCTTTCTTATCCCTTCCCTTCCTTTCCTTTCTACCTTAACTTCCTCCCTTTCTGTTTCCCCTCTCTTTTAATTTCCCTTATGTAAGGAGGATGGGTACAATGGGAAGCACCTTGCCCCGTCTCGCCAGCCCGAAGGCTCCCAGGCCTGGCTCTGCTTGCTTTCCTCCCTTAAAGGACCGGGCCCTGAGAGTGCACGGCTGCAGGTTGCCCTGAGGCCTTGGGGCTCAGCATCTAGGGTTGCAGCGGCAAGCCACGGCTTCAGATCCCGGTGGGGGAGGATGAATCGTTCAGCAAGGAATAATTCCTAGGCCCGAGGCTGCCTGACCTCACCTCCAGATACGCCCACCCCAATATCCCTAAGTGAAAAGGGGGGCGGTTAGCATTGCACCAAGCACTTAGCAAGCCAGACGGTGTGGGGAGTCGCCTCTGGGGGGATTTGGAGTCAATGTTATGCACCTCTTTTTCTCTTTTTCTTTCTATTCCCCCCTCCTCTCTCTTTCTTCTATTTTCTCTCTCTTTCTTGCTTAACGACTCCAAAGGACCTTATGGAAGAAGAAATGAAACCTTTCCCTGCAACAGATGGGAACCTGAGAGGTGGTATTTGGGCAGATGGGAAACCGAAAGCGTTGCTGGTCCACTGCAGGGCTGCTGCGCTGGCCGGGAGGCAGAGGCTGTAACTTCCCGGATCTGCCAGTAGAGTCCGCCTTAGACCAAGTTCACAGCCAGGCTGGGGTCTTGGAGACGTTAGAGAGCGACCGCTCAAGGTGGCCCCGGGCCCCGCTGGGTCTACATTGTTGGGACATAGCTCTCTTTCCACCCCTAAGGGCACAGTATACTCCTCCTTCCTGCCTCAAGCTCGTTCCGTTCTTCATCTTTAAATTTCACTCTTCGGGTCAGCCCACTGTGCTGGTTCCACAGGCCCCTCTCTCAGGAACCCTGGCCTCACTCTTTCAGAGGGGAATAAAGGAGGGTGGGCGGTCAAAAGCCCCGGCTGGCATCTCAACCAAAGAGACCTATGAAAACGCAGGAAATGGGGTTTGTGCTCCCCCCAGGAGTTATTGAAACAAACAAACAAACAAACAAACAAACAAAAAACCTAAAAGCTCTTTCTTGGGATGGGGTGCGCAAGGTGGCCAAAGGGGAGGGACAGGAAAGGTGATCTGCTCTTGGGTTTCCGCCGTACTCACAGACCCAGGGCTGTGAGGCCTGTGTTATTGCCGGAGAGGTCGCAAAGTTGGAGGGTCAAAAGTTTACGTGCATGCGTGATCCCGGCGGCCCAGGCGTCTAGCGGCGGGGGCGGGGTGGGAGAGGGGGAGGGGGCCGTGTGTGTGAAGAGAGAAGAGAGAGCCTGGGATGCTGGAGGTAAGGAAGGCGAGTGGGCTGGAAGGGGTGGAGGCAGCAGAAATGAGATAGGGGAAAGGCAGATATTTGAGGGAGGGGAAACTGAGGAAGGAAGAAACTCTTGGGCCAAAACTGTGAGGCTGCTGGGTGGAGAGCTGCACAAAAGACAGCGCTCCGGGGCGTGGCGAATCCTCCACGCAATTTTCCCAAAGATAACCTTTGAGTCACCATATAAAATTTAATTAAAACCTATCCAGCCGCACACATTTAAAAAATCCAATTACCCACACGTCCTCGCAGGACATTTGGCAGGGCCAAAAGAAGGCTTCCAGGGTGAAAGCTTGTTCTTGCCAATACCAGTCCCGCCCTGCTTGCCCTAAAGAGAACAAACTGCGGGCTCCTCACCCAGCCCTAGTTCCTAGATTAGGTGCAGGAAGCTGAGTTCAAGACTTTGGGTCAGTGCTAGAGATTTTTTTTTTAATTCCCCATCCTTTCCTTTAAATTTCATGTTTAAGAACTAGGACGTTGAAAAAACAGTTTGCTCTCTCATTCTCTCCCAAGCCTCCGTTTGGATGTTCATCCAGATTCCCTCTCTCCCTCCTTGGAGGAGGGAGGGCAAGTGTGATGGAAAAATACCTAATGGTCTCTTGGAGATCTTTGTAAATGGAGTTGAAACAGGCGACCTGAAATGAACCCTCAGTCTATGCATTAAGCGCAGTTCATAAGTAAAATGCTTCCTAGAGACCTTGATAACAAAGAACATGTCTATTTTGGTCCTTAAATGACTATTGCACTAGAAGATGCCGTCACAGTCTCTTCTAAAGCTTTGCTGTAGGAGGTGTGCTGTGGGTGTTTGTCCTTCTACAGTGGAGAAAACCTGAGAGCTTTTGTGAAGATGGCTTTTGAAATAAAGCCAATCAGAAAAAAAAGGGGAGGTTACTAGCAAATTTCAAGTCAATTTAACCCCACGGTTCCCCTCACCCCAACTAAAAGGCATTTGGAATCTGATTTTTATTTAATTCTCGAGTGAAATTCTCTGGAGGGGGGTAGAGTCCAGACAGGAATTCTTGGGTCATGAGTAGGGGCTACAAGGACCAGTGGAGACCCCATTTTGTTTGGTTCCCTCCTACGTCTCATTTGCCTTCATCTCAGAAGAAAATGTTGACAAGTTAAAAAAAAAATCTGTAATAGACTTAGAGTGCTCCAACGTCCCAAGCTAAAAAAGGTTTCAGGAAGGGAAGGGTGACTTCTGCCACCCCAGACCAAATCGGTTGCTTTAGAGAGTGCTTTCCCAATCCCTCTGCACCAGAGACTCTCTCTGCCTGTCACTCTGTCAGTACTCACGGGTCAGGCTTGGTCTCTGAGCTGGATGGGAGAGGAGTCATCTGGCTTACCTCAGCCAGTCTGCTGGGGGCCAGAGAAAGAGAAAACTATAATAGACATTGACATACCACCATATTTTAAAACCTTGGTCTTGCTGGGGGAATGGTGGTGGGAAGATATCAGAGTTGTTGAATGAATGAGAACCGAGGAGGAGGTAGTATTTTGTTTTTAGGGCCAATTACAGCCTCTAAGAGCCAGCTCCTCAAGGCTCCAGCCTAGCTCCCAGGGCTCTCGATTTCCCGAAGGGGCTCTCTGTGGCTCAATCGCTCCATCCAGAGAGGTGGAAAAGTCTAGAACTCTGGGGCCTCCAAAGTTTTAGAAGTGGCAGGGTATCTGGCATTTGGGGCGACAGAGGTCCCAGTCGACACAAGCCCTACAGAATGCTGGCATTTCAGGGGAACCTCCCAGAGAAGGAAGCCCTCGGCCGAAGCCTGCTTTCTAGGGTTTAGATGCCCAACGACACATTCTCTGCCTGTCAGGTGCCAGCCAGCATAGGTACTTAGTGCTCAGGCCTCAGAAGGTGTCTCTTCACGGGATCACACGGTCTTGCTCTCAGCGCTGGGAACCGGAGCGGGCAAAAATATTGGAATGATGGAAAAAAAAATCAAAGCAAGGGCGGGGCAGCCTGAATCGCATTGGAATGGAGACTTTTGGGGTGGGGGTTGGGTTGGGGGAAACAGAGAAAAGTAGAACTGGAGAGGGTCAGCTGAATCAAATCCTGCTCTGTCGTTTTTCTCCCAAGTAATGACCTGCGCAAAATTCAATATGACCGAGCGAACTGCGTGAGCATATTATAGTAACTGCCTGCTCGTGGGAGAGGCCCGGAGAGGGGTGAACCGCAGGTCACGGCGTCTAAAAATTATTAAAATGTTCGAGAGCCTCGTGACGCGCCTAGCTGTTTAACAAAGACTGCCAAAGTATGAGATTAATACGAAAACTTGCTCTTCAAAAACAAAAACACACCAAAAAAAAAAAAAAAAAGTCTTTTTCCGGCCTCCGAGGGGGCCTGTGGTTCCTCTGCCCGCAGCAGCGGTTTGGTTTTCCGGATACACAATAGTGGACAGGAACGGAGCTCCGCTGTTGCTCAGCGGGCCACGGCCGGTCGGCTAGAAGCAGGCGGGGAGCGGCTGGGTGAGTACTCTTGCCGGCACAGGCCCTTGCTATGCTCAAAGCTCTTGGGGTGTCCGGACCCGCTGGGGACTGGCCTCAGCTTGGTCCTCGGGTTCCTGTTCCTCTCCGTTTCCCTTCCAACTCTTCCACAAAAGGTGGATGATTTTTCTGTGCCGGGAGTAGGCCTGTGATGGCGGAGAAGGGGCGGGCTGGGCAGCGAGGGGTCACACTAGCAACCTGTGGCTGCCAGGAGAAGGCGGCCAAGTGGCCTTTAAAGGACCCGGAGCACTAGAGATAGGGCACAAAACGCGCACAAGCCCCTGGCTCTGCATGTTTTCATTGTTAAGGTTATTGGTGTTGATATTCTAGGCGTAGAGAGGTGAGACTGCCTCTGGCTGTGGTGGAACCTGTCCTGGGGTTGCTGATGAGTCGTGTCTTCCGCCTCTGGCGGCTACCCAGGGAGGGGGTGTGGATGGGGGTTGCTGCGCCTTGGTGGAAGGGACAGGTGGTGGCTCTCCAATTCGCAAAAGCGGAAAATCTCAGTGCTCCGGCTCTAGGTTCAACCATACAAAGCTTTGCCGTCTCTCTCTCTCTATTCCCTGCCCTTGGTGCTCAGGAAACCTGGGCCACATCCCTTGTTAAGTGCAGATCAGCAAAGTGGAGACTAGCTGCTCTCTGAAAGGGCAGATGAGTGAGACCGGTATCCAAGAGCCGCTAGTTGAGCAGGACAGGGAGATATGAGACAGGGGAGGGGCCTGGGCATTGGAGTGGGTCGCAGTACATCTAAATGCCTTCTGAGAAGACTTGGTTCTTGCTTGATGCTAGGATCAAGGTAGCACACTTTGTCTATGGGTGACCAAATTGAACCCTGTCTTTGATGAAGATAAAAACGACAATGCATTTTCTCTGTCTCTTGCTTCAATTAAGTATGAGTCTGGCCTACTAGGAGGGCATTGGGGTTAGAAGCCAAACCCAGAGGCCAGCATTGGCATGCCCAGATATATGAGGTTTAACAATAACAATAAAGATGGAGGTCTCTGGACCCAGTGGCCTCCAGGTGGGAGCTCTCCTGCCCATTTACAAGGGTTCCTGGAGCGTGCATGGGTGGGTTTGGCTTGTTTGTCAATGTTCGTGAAGTTGACAGTGTTGTGATTTACTCAGTAAGGACAGAAGTTTCCCCCCAAACCCAGGGCGCTAGAGCGGTGGTGAGGAAGATTCGGCTGGGCATACTTGCTCTCATCTGGACACAGTTCTCCACATCTAAGCTCCAGATCCTTCTAGCTCAATTTCTTGGGTTTTTTTTTTTTTTCAGTTTAGTAAGTCAACAGTTACTCGGAGCTTCAGGAAGTTTACTCAGAAACTCCAGAATCCCATTTTGGCTCCAGTGCCAGCAACCTAGGCAGGTGGATGGGCCCAGTTAGTTAGTGTGCCTCTAGGCAGAGGATCCTTGCCTAGGGATGAGATGTGGGTAGTGGGGTCCTTCTCACGCCTCTAGGGCGGTGTCTCCTTATTCCAGCCTCCAGGAGGTGTGGGGACCTGTGAGGTTGGGAGGGGCCTGCGCATCATCTGGCTGCGACTTTTATGGCCCCTCATTGCCCTGCATTCGGAAATGAACTGCCTTTGGTCTTTTTCTCAGGTTGTAAACGGAATTGCCCGTCATTAAATATTGGGGAGGGGGGGCCCATCTGTTTGGTCTCCCAGCATTTTTCTTCACAGCTGTTTCTCTCTCTTTTTACCATTCACTTTTTCCAAAAGGACTTTTATTACACCCCTTTCACACCCAGACACCTCTCCCTCCTCCCTTTGCTTTGGAAAATATCTATATATGTGTTTGATCACAGACTAAAGGCTGTGGGGGCAAAAGAGGAACCTATTTGGGGTTTTGTATTTTTTTTTCTTTTTTTTAAAAAAAAGTCATGGGGGAGGGGAGGGGCTGAGGGTACCCAGAAAGGCCTGATTCTGACTTCAGGCAGCCTCGGGATGACCCCTCCTCCTTTTGTGCTTAGCTAATGTTTACATCTAATAGTTCATGCACCACCGAAAGTCGCGAGGCGGCCACGAGGTTTGAGTCTTTTTTTTTGCACAACAGCTGCTTTTTTAATCTTATTTTATTTTATTTTTTGAATAAGAAAGTTGAAATCCCTTGTAATCCCAAGAACGGACACACAGTGACTTTTTCTGCTCCCCGAGCTCAAAATTAAAACAAAACGAAATAAAAATGAAAACATTCAGATCACACCCAAAAGAAGACCGCACGGGAAGTAAGAGAAGTGGAGATTTCCTGGGCCGAGAAGACCTGTCTGTCTTCTGTATATACCCTGTAGATCCGAATTTGTGTAAGGAATTTTGTGGTCACAAATTCGTATCTAGGGGAATATGTAGTTGACATAAACACTCCGCTCATATTCTTTCCCAGAAGAAAAATAGATTATTTTCTAAATGAGGACAACCCAGTGACTGGCTTCGAGAAGACTCCTTTTCTTTTCCTCCCTCAACCGATTAGGGAGAAATCCCATTTACCTGAGGTGTTCCCATTCCTGCCCTGGCCTTGTTCACGCAAGAGGTTAATGTTACTGGTGTTTCAAATTTTATCCTTAAGCCCCGACCTACCTATTTTCATTCTGGGTCCAGAGGTCTTTATTGAAAATCATGAAGGGGAAAAAAAGATTTGCCGTGTGCAAAGGCAAAGGACATTTGCTTGTCAAACGGATGCGGAGATCGCTATTTCGCTGGGTTCAAGGCAAGATGCCCTGAAATTATAAGGTTGCCATGGGTGTTCTTGAGCGTGTGATGTTGGTGGGGGCGGCACAGCTAGTATCCTTTACTTAGTATTCAAGGATGTGAAATTTCTTTCTGACACACTGACAGAGGCGGCGGCTTTAGCGGCAATTAGTACTCTTGGCCAACATTGCTTCCATGAATCTAGAATTAGCAAATTACTATTCGATTGGTTTTCGAGAAACTTGCAGGTTTGGTTTTGTTTCATTCTGTCATCTATCTTTAGTGTGGGAAGTCGAGCCATTTCTCTGACCTTGGTCCTCGGGAGTTAAAGGGAGGGAGTGATGAGGAGGACAGACTGACGGACACAGCGAAGCTCATAGTGCAGCTAAATGCGATTTGGAAGGCGAAGTCTCCCCGAATTAGTGCGTGAATTTCCTATCGATCCGCTCGCGGTTCCATTCATCTCTGACAAGTCCCTCCGCACACCCGCCCTCTAGCTCCCGACGCCTCCTCACTCACCTCCTACCCCTCCCCATCTGGCTGCAGTGAGAAGCCCCAAGCTCACTGCCCCTCTGACCTAGTGGGTACCCAGTTCGAGAAGGGGCTCCCTGGTCTGCCAACCACTTAAAACTCCACACAGACACCCAGCGCGCGAGCTCCTTCTCAGCCTGGGGAGGAGATGGAGCCCTATGGGAGGCAGAGGACGGTTGGTGGAGGTTAGGTAGGGCAGGGGTGGGGGATACACCCGGAGCCCCAACTTCTGAGGGATGCAGGGATGATGCTCTGCCCAGCCCCCTCAAAACAGGCCCTCCAATCTTAATCTGCTCACTCTTTCTTAGCTCATCGCCATTCTCTGTTGTGGAGAGAGCCAGGCGAGGAGGGGGGTCGCCCCGCAGGAGCCCTATGTAAATCCTGGTGTTGGGTGGGTGGGGAGGGTAGAGAAGGGGAAATAAACCTCTTTGGCTGGAGTAGGGTCCGGGTGAGCAGATTTCCTTATCCGGGAATCGCAGGCCGGGTGGCCATTGGCTCGAAGGATCACGTGGGCCCCTAACTTTGTTCACTTGACAGTAAGTAGGAGGGCTTTCGGAAACAGGAAAACGAGTCAGGGGTCGGAATAAATTTTAGTATATTTTGTGGGCAATTCCCAGAAATTAATGGCTATGAGTTCCTTTTTGATCAACTCAAACTATGTCGACCCCAAGTTCCCTCCGTGCGAGGAGTATTCACAGAGCGATTACCTACCCAGCGACCACTCGCCCGGGTACTACGCCGGCGGCCAGAGGCGAGAGAGCGGCTTCCAGCCGGAGGCGGCCTTTGGGCGCCGGGCGCCGTGCACTGTGCAGCGCTACGCGGCCTGCCGAGACCCCGGGCCCCCGCCACCTCCGCCGCCCCCGCCGCCCCCGCCACCGCCCGGGCTGTCCCCTCGGGCTCCTGTGCAGCCAACAGCCGGGACCCTCCTCCCGGAGCCCGGGCAGCGCAGCGAGGCGGTCAGCAGCAGCCCCCCGCCGCCTCCCTGCGCCCAGAACCCCCTGCATCCCAGCCCGTCCCACTCCGCGTGCAAAGAGCCCGTCGTCTACCCCTGGATGCGCAAAGTTCACGTGAGCACGGGTGAGTGCTGGGCACCCCTTCCCCTCCCACCCCCGGCGCTTTACAGTGAAGGGACCTCCGAGGCATGTGGGGGAGGGAGCTAGGGGGAAGCCAATTGTCCCCGCTATAAACTCGCCATTGCCAGAGATTTACGGTCTCCTGTTTTCAGAGCCACATAATTACATCGCCCATAAATTTTTATGGCCTAGTGGGCCCTGCGCCTTTGAAGTCATCCTCTTCTTCATTCTCCCAGCGACTTTTTCGCCAGGGATACGCAGTCCCAGTAAAGTTGGAAGTTGGGGAGGGGTGTGGGAGGAGGGGAGGGGAAGAAGGAGGAGGAGGTAGTAATCCGTATTTAAGCAGAGAGTTGAATCAACTTCCTGGATTTCTTTTTTTTTCCCCCCCTTTTCTTCCAATCTGGTACCTTGGCTGGAGAAGTAGGCAAAAGTTTTTACTGAGGGGAAGGCGCTGCTTGGAATCTGAGCAGCGAGGGTGGGGACTAAGGCCCGGAAAGGTCTAGGGCAACACCCCTCCCACTTCATTCTCCCACCCGGGGTCCTCAGGCCAAAGAGTGAGATGAAAATCTTTCCAAGATTCCTCCCAGTGCCCCCTCCCCCAGGCAACAAGGACAACAGCCCAGCCCTTCAAAAGTTTGAGCATTTTCTCTTCCGAGAGTTCCCGAGGTCTTCCTTTTTCTACCCCCTCCCTCCAAGATGAGGTAGTGGGACCAGGAGGCTCGGCTTTAGCTGGAAGAAAGAAAGAAAGGCTTTTCCCTCCTCCCTTTCGGGGGCAATAAAACTTTCTCTTTCTCCCTCTCTCTGTGTGTGTCCAGTAAACCCCAATTACGCCGGCGGGGAGCCCAAGCGCTCTCGGACCGCCTACACTCGCCAGCAGGTCCTGGAACTGGAGAAGGAGTTTCACTACAATCGCTACCTGACGCGCCGCCGGAGGGTGGAGATTGCCCACGCGCTCTGCTTGTCCGAGCGCCAGATCAAGATCTGGTTCCAGAATCGGCGCATGAAGTGGAAAAAAGATCACAAGTTGCCCAACACCAAGATCCGCTCGGGTGGCACCGCGGGCGCAGCCGGAGGCCCCCCTGGCCGGCCCAACGGAGGCCCCCCTGCGCTCTAGTGCCCCCCAAGCAAGAGCTCGAACCTGGGGGGGACGGGGGAGACAGCGAGCACCGAAGGGGGGGTGCGGGGTATGGGAGGGTCCCCGGGCTTGAGCCCAGAAAAACCTATCTACCCTACCCCCACTTTATCTATAAGGAATAAACACAGAGAAGGGGGGTAGGGAAGCCTTATTTATAGAAAGGACAATAGGGAGCCGGGGAAAGTCCTTCGGAAGCAAGATTCGAGTCTCTTGCTTTCTTCCTTAAAAAAGAGAGAGAGAAAGAAAAGAAAAAGAAGGAAGAAAAGAAGGAAGGAAGAAAGGAAAAGACAAGAGAAATGGAGGAGGCCGCTGCTCCTGGTTTTCAACTTTGGCGAAGATGGATCCTCACTTCATCTTTAATCATGCCAGGCCTGGGCCCATCTGTCTTGTTTACTCTGCCGAGGAGAAGACGAGCTTCGGTGGCGACCATTACCTCGACACTTGGCTAACAGATGAAGCCGTGCTCGGCCGCTGCCGCCCGCCTCTGCTGCCGCCGCTGCTGGACCACAGCCTGGATTTTCTTTCTTTGTCCCTTATTCCTGACACCCAGCGAATGCACCCTCAGACTGCCAGATAGCACAGTGTTTTGGCCACGGTAACACCACACACACACACACACACACACACACACACACACACAAAACTTTCCTCCCCCTCTGTGCCGACTTTGGGGTGGGAGTGGGAACTTCCACCATAGACTTAGAAGGGGGAACAGAAGGGAAGCGAGGGGCCTGTCTGCACAATGTGGCCTCCCAAATCTGAACCCAAGAAATAAATGAAAATTAGAAAAGCAAGCAAGCAAGCAGTGGGGACACCCAAGAGGGCCTTCTGCTAGAAGGTCCAGCCAGGCCTGGCAGGGTGAGGGCCAGTGGAATTCTGGGAGCTGGGAATGTCTTCTGGGCAGTGGACAGCAGTAGGGCTGAGACCTTCTCTTAGGTTACAAATGAATGTGAAATTAGGAAATAAAATGCTGTAGCCCTCCTACTCTGGAAGGACAATGTTGCCGAACCCTCTCCCGTTGTTATCATTGTTGCATCGTTTATTATTATTATTAATATTAATATTATTATTATTATTTTATGTCATGTGTGTCCTCTCTCCTGTTCTCTTTCTGACATTCCAAAACCAGGCCCCTTCCTACCTCTGGGGCTTCCTGAGCCTAGAACCTTTTGTTGGTGTGAAAATTTGTGTCCTGTACAGAGTGACAACAGAAATAAATGTTTGGTTTCTCGTGACCATCACATCGTGGTTTTGTTGGAATGTTGAAGTCAGGGTGTGAACAAGTGCCCCCTCAGTGTACATGCCAAGCACCCTAGAGGGTATGGCCTCACAATTAAGTTTGTTTGTCTTTCTTTTTTTCCTTCCTTCCTTCCTTCCTTCCTTCCTTCTTTCTTTCTTTCTTTCTTTCTTTTTTTCCTTCCTTCCTTCCTTTCTTTCTCTTTCTCTTTCTTCTTTTAAAGCTTCATTGGGAATTTCTCCCTCCAAAGCTTCTACATTGTAGAAGCTGGTTTGTTTTCCCGTTGGGATGGATGTGTTTTGTTTTAGGCTTAAAATTCCCTAATCCCCCCAGTCCAATCCAAATATGAATCACAAGGATTGGGAGGGCTGATTCCAGTCCCCAAGGTGTGTGTGTGTGTGTGTGTGTGTGTGTGTGTGTTTCATTGTAGGACACCAGGGGCTTAAGCAGGGCAAAGTCTTTCATATCGGGATTTATTTGTCATAAGCAAATAACATGCAGTTAAGCTGTCTCCTTCTAGACAGACGGCTCTTTGGTTATTAAGGTTTGAGGAAGGACTCCATGAGGCCAGCCTCTTTCCTCCCTGCAATAAGAAGGTATCACTTTCCTTTGAGGTGTTTAAGGCTTTAATGAGTCTAATTTTTAGCACAGATGTTTCTGGGTGTTTGCAGGGTTTCTGAGTATTTTTATATTACAAAGGAACTAGCCAGTGCCATAGCTCAAACTCTGACAAGCAGATAGATAATCAAGAAGACAAATGGGCTCTTTTGTGAAGCCCTGCTCCTGTATTAATTTTCATTTTCTTTCTCATAGAAAGTATCGAAAGTAACGCTGGGGACCAAATAGCTGTCTGTCTCTGAGATCCCAATAACCCCCTAGAACAGAGTGGGGGCAGGGGAGGGAGTGCAGGTGATCCTCAGAGATCTCTGCCAGGTCTGGGTCACTTTTGTGTACTATAGCCACGAAGTGCTAAGGCCCGAGGTTCTAAACCTGGGTTCTGTGAGCCTGTGACGGCTCAGGGTGCAGACACGAAAAAGCTGCACAGTTAAAAGTCATTTCGGGTTTTTTTTGTTTGTTTGTTTGTTTTGTTTTGTTCCATTTCTTTCCAGAAAATAAAGAGCCAATCCCTTGCACATGTTTGATTGTTGTTTATTTTACATTTGTCTGGTTAGCCTGTAAGGCTAGCAGGGATCAGAGTAGGCCAGAGAAACCTTCGGGTGGGCGAGTATCCCCAGCGCAGTAGAACTGCCCCACTAGAACGAAACCAGAAGACCAGTTTTTAAAAAGAAAGGAAAGAAGGATGGGGGAAAGAAAGAGTTGCTTGAAGTGTGGCCCTGAAGGAGGACGAGAGGGTTAGCTTTGTCTTGGGGGAGGTGTAATGTTCGAGCTGAGGAGATAAGACAACCCTTAGTTGAGGGAAAAAATAGTTCTTTAAAACCATAAGGCCTCCCCCCAGGAATGTCTCTAAAGAATCAAGTCAAAGCTGTTCCTTGGAAGGTATGAATAGATCTTTAAAAAGAAGAAGAAGAAGAAGAGGAGGAGGAGGAGGACCAGGACGAGGACGGACCGAAGATTTCTATAGAGCTTAAAGTTCACAGCCATTCTGTGTAGACAAGAGCTAAGAAAAATGTGAGAATTATACAGAAAACCATTAATCACTTCTTTTCTTTAAATACGTATCCTCTCTCCTTTGTCATTATTCAACAGCAAATCTCCGCAGACCGGCTGTTGGGGGAAAAAAGTGTTAGCCGTCTCTCCCGGATCTGCAAGGGGGAAAAATTTTGGAGCCATAAAGTTGAAAACTTTTTTCTCTCAGTTTTGGAAGAAGCCTTTCGTCATGATGGGACCAGAGGAGTTCAGGCGAGAGCCGGCGAGAGGCTCAGAAGGTAACAAAGCTGGGCTTGGCCTGGGTTTTTTTGTTTTTGTTTTTAAATCATTTTATGGGCTCTTTTCACAAGTAAAAGAAAAAAAGAAAAAAGAAAACCTCTCACCTCCTCTTTCTTTTTGAACTATCTTTGTGGGGTTTTATTTTATGGTGGATGCTTGGGCAGGTTTGCTGCCTTTTATGATGACTGATGTTTGGGAGAAAAGGAGAGACAAGGAGACAGAGAAGGAGAGAGAGGCCTGGACACCTGGAGAGTGTTTGAACTGGTTGGGACAGAGGTGTCAGGGCCTCTGAAAAACACCAGAGAGGCTGTTTGTGAGGCTGTTCAGAAGTGCTTCTCTGGTTTTGAAATATGCAGGCGGGCGGGTCCGGGGAGGGTGTGTGTGCGCCTGTGCCCTGGAACTCTGATTGTCTACACTGTTTACCAGGGAGACATCGTCACTGGAGTCTCCAGTCTCCTTTAAAAAAAAAAAGAGGGGGATCCAGTTCTTGAACGAAGGTAGTCTTCTAGCCTTGGAGCTGGTAGAAGAGGATTTGGTTGGGTTTTCTTCTTGTGTCTAGTTTGGGATTCTAGATAAATCTTTAGCCTATGAAAAAGAGAAACTGCTCAGGGCCAGGTGCATGGAAGCAGAAATTCTCTTTTGTTCTCCCCCCACTCCCCCCCCTCCACTCCAGGCCTCCTGGAGTCTGTGTTCAGTTTCTTTCTTTTTCTTTCTTTCTTTCTTTCTTTCTTTCTTTCTTTCTTTCTTTCTTCTTTCCTTCCTTCCTTCCTTCCTTCCTTCCATCCTTCCTCTCTCTCTTCTTTTTTTTTTTTTCTTTTGCTTCTGGGTTTGAGGGCTCTGTTCTTCCTCTGGGGCCTTCTCAGGCTGAGGACTCTGGACTCTGCATTAGACCTGAATGTGCTGTCCCCTCTTCCCCGAGGCCTCACTTAGAGTTTGGAGGCGGGAGGCTGGCAGGATGAAGAGTTCATGGAGAGGCCACGTTTTCTAGGCGATTAGCTTGGTATTAGAACCACAAAATGACCTCGGAAGCCCCTTGACCTCTCTGAGACTGGACATTGTGCTAGCCCTCGCTTCCTGCCTCAGAGGGAAAGTCAGACCTCTTCGGGTTCCTAGCTTCTTTATCCCACTGTCGTCCCCACATCCTTTGCTAGCTCAGAATTTAGGGATCATTTTTCTATTATTGTGCATTGAGAAGAAAGGTAGATTTGTTTGTTTTGTTTTGTCTTTTTAAGTTAGCCCAGGAGTCCTGTGGGTAGGGAGTACTGTACTGTGCTGGTCTGTCTAAATAAAGTCCCTTCCCTACTTCTGGCTTCATCCCCATCCCAACTCCATTTGCTTCTCTCTCTCTCTCTCTCTCTCTCTCTCTCTCTCTCTCTCTCTCTCTCTCTCTCTCGTTTAAAGGGAGCCTAGGGAATGGGGATACAATCCAGACATCAGACAGTCGCCAGTCACAGACCATCAGAGGAAGACATTCTTGAGCTGGAGAGAAAGGGCTCCCACCATGAACACTATCTTGGAGATATTCCTTCATATTCCCCCCCCAACTATTTTCTGAAGTTCCTTTGTTTAGGAAGCTGTTTTTATAAACACCTTTATCTCCCTTTCTGACACCCCATCTTCCTTTTCTAAGTCCTTGGGTAAACTCAACAACCAGGACCTCCAAGGTTGGCTTGGCCACTTCCAGGGTCCACTTTTCCGTGCTAACCGAAGTTAGTAGAAACTTTTCAAGTCAAGAGATAAATGGAAGATTTGCTAAAAGAGGGAAGCTGGAGAGCATAGACCCCTTCTCTGTGATCAGTGTTCTAGCTTCTGCATTAAATATCCTCCGCAGCAGCACACATTGAAGGAGAAGGAAGGAAGAAGAGATGACAAAGAGAAGAGAAGGAAGCAGGTTGTTGTTGTTTTTTCCAAGTAGGGAAGAGGAACTGCTCTCCTTAAATTAAGAAGGGAAGAGGCAGGGCTTTGCTGGAGAGTAGTGAGGCGTTGCTTGTTCACACTCTATGAATCTTTTCTGTTATTCGGGGACTCTTGTCTCAGACAAGAAATAACTGGGGCTGTTGGCTTTTTCTTTGTCCCTGGGTGGCATAAATGGAGGGATGGGGGGGGGAGGCTCAGGAAGGAAAGGGGTGGGCAGAGAGGCAAACTGGACCACTTTTGATATTGAAAATATTTGGGGGCTTGTTGATAATGGGCGCCTACTGCCAGTAAAGATACCTAACTGGTCGGCTGTCTACTGCGGGGACCCTCTCTAGGTCCAAGTGACAAAGACCCAGTCACGTAGAACTTTTATAAACTGTTTTGTGCAGTTTAAAGTCGCTGAAGATTAGAGGTTCACCAAAGGGAAGAAGGGAGACAATAGAAGGGAAAAGCTGGGGTTCCCCCAAAGGTTTTTGTTCCCCTAGACTCACCTCGAGAAAGATCCCCCCCTTCCTCTTATTTCCAGACCTGAACCTTTTTGGAGCTGGTCCCAGCGGCTTGGTCTCTCCCTCCACAGCTCTAGCGGTCACCCCCCTAGTAAGGCCTTCCAATCTTCTGACCTCTCCCCCGGTTCCCTGGGCCCTTTGCACTCGCTCTCTTCTGTCCCTTGCCTGCCAGCCTGGGCAGGAGGCTGCTTAGTCCCACGAGGGACCCGGAGGCAGCCTCAGCGCCTGGTGGGTCTCCCTAGAAAGCGGTGACTCCGGAGCGGTTTTGATTGGAAACCGGAGTTGGGAAGTTTCCCAGCGTGAGTTGAGCGCTGACGGATTTGTGATCGGCCATAAAACTGGCGCGTTCAGATTCGTAAATCAATCTCGCTTTCCTCAGTCTAAACGTTCGCTTTATCGGCAGCAAGAAAGCTCTCAGCTCGCGCTCGGGCGCTTGTTTATTTGAACATGGACATTTCCCAGGATCCGAAAAGAGTGTGCTGTGCGTACTTTAATAGAACCTGCCTGGCTTCTCCTTTATGAAGCAGGGCTCTCCTTTTTCTTGTCTTTAAAAATAATTTCATCGTTTTAAGGATTGCTATCTTCAGTTTTAAAGACTCGTGTCCCAACTCTCTCTCTCTCTCTCTCTCTCTCTCTCTCTCTCCCTCCCTCCCTCCCTCCCTCCATTTCTCCACCTCCCCCCCCCCACCTTGTTTGTCTTTGAAGGACAATTTTCGTTTTAATGGATGCGTAGACTGTGGCCTCGCAGGAGCCGGGAGCAGGCCTTCATCCGCATCAGGCTGAATTCAATACTAGTCTGTGTTCGGTATCTGGACAATCAAAGCTGACCACTCCCCCCCTACAGAGTCTGGGCCCCGCCGGCGCCCCCTCCCCGTGGGGTTGGGGCAGGATTCCAGTACTTTCCGCAGGGGTCCTGCTGCCTCGAAACCTCCGAGGCACACGTAAGGAGGCTGTTTCTTTGGGGTGTGTTACAAGAAGAGGTCCATAACCTCCATTGAGTCGATTTTGGTTCAGACCCTTCTAAACAAACCGGAGGGGGCCCTCAACCCCATTCCTCGGCTCCCCTACCCTATGGCTCTATTCTTCCCCATTACACGGATGCCCCGTCGGCCTGGTCGCAGCTACCCCAGAGCTGCTGAGGTAGAGAAGGCTGGGAGTGTGCAGAGCCGGGCTTCTTAGGAATGCCTTTCTACGTCCTTTTCCATCCACCCCCCTCATCCCCCTGCTGTAGCTATGGACTCAGATTCACTTATAACTTGTGGAGTTTGGGGTTTGTTTGGCTCTGTTTATTCTTGAAGGGAAAGAGTCCGTATACCCCTCCCCCTCCGCGTTTAGGGCATGGATTTCTCCTATCCTAATGTTTAACACTTTCTACATGTATCATCCCTATCTTTTCCTCATTGATCGGTCTCCATTGTCTGTTGATTGGAAGTCTAGGACACTAACACCTGGAAATATAGACCTCAGGCTGCCAGGCAGGCTTCAAGGCGTCCCTATCCGTTTTTGTCAGGTCTTGTTTCAACACTTCAGGTACCACCGACATTGGTGTTTTTCAGAGACTGAGGTGGGCCGGACACAGGTAGAGTCCCGGAATCACTTCTTTTGTACGGAATCCGGTCCCCAGGTCTTTGTCTCTGGAGCTTATCAAATCTGCAGCAGCATTTAGCTCCCTAGGAGAGTAACAATGCTACGGGGGGGGGGGGGAATCCCCCTCCTGATTATTCTCAATCCTGGGAGATCCAGTCAGCCCTTCACTGCCTTTGCCCCTGACCTTTCAAAGGCACAACACAAAAGATCAGAAAGTGAATTAAAGCATGAAGAAGTCCTACTCTTGATACGTACAAGGTAGCAAGGACTTGCATGAAGTCTTCATTTCCCATCTGCTTCCCTTAGACACAGTGTTGATGAGTTGGAAGGGAGTGGGGGGTCCTGCTAAAATAAATACGCCTGTAGTGGGGGGGGGGACAGGCTGGAGTTGGAAGTGGAATTTCAATTCTAAAGGATACAAATAGGAAGCGAGGAAACCAGGGGCTTGCAGAAGGGCTCAATGCCCACCCCACCCCCACCCTGACGCCCCTGCAGACTGTTTCTGCACCTCTAGGAACTAAGCAGAAGCAGGAGGCGAAGGGAGAGAGGAGAGGTGGGCTGTGGGTAAGTGTGTGCCTGTGGGGGTAGGGAGCTATAAGCAGAGTACGTATAGAAGTGCCTGTGGGAGAGGGACCTTGCTACTATTCCATTGGTGCATTGGGGGAACCTATTTTACAGGAAAATTTCTCCTCCTGAAGGGGAAGGTCATAGTGGTCCTTTGAGCCTGAAATCGAAAGACCCCCTTCCCCCTCCTGGTCACGTGATTCATTAAATAATTAATGCCGAGGTTGCAGAATAGATATGTATTCGTCAGGAAAATCGCAGGCTCGGTCTCCCTGTTTCTGACGTCCAATTCAACTGTCCTTTGAAAAACAAGCTTGTACCCTGAGAAAAAAAAAAAGAGAGGGAGAGAGGGAGAGAGAGAGAGAGAGAGAGAGAGAGAAAGAAAGGGAGGCATCAGTAAAAGAGCCCCGCAGCTGGAGCCACACCGCGGGCTGGGGTACTGTAAGTAGAGGGGATTTCTCACTACCTACCGCGCCTTATATGTCCATGTAAATTTATTGTTTGTTATTAATGTTATTGTCGTAAAATGTGACAAATAGCCATCTTCATTTCCTGCCATTTCTCTTCACAGTGTGCTCTGTGTTCATACCCATTGAGGCATTGCATAGAGATTTTAGGAATATTTCTCTCTCTCTCTCTCTCTCTCTCTCTCTCTCTCTCTCTCTCCTCCAACCTTTTTCATGATTTATAGCAATATGGGTGTCAGCTTCTCAGCCGGCATGCCAACCATTGTGTGTGTGTGTGTGTGTGTGTGTGTGTGTGCACACACACACACGCGTCTGCATGTGTCTGTGAGTGAGTTGTGTTGTTTATGGCCATGTCTTCGATAAATCATTTCTCACAGAAAATGATGTAGAAGCTGGCTGGGTCTGTGGTCGGGGAGAGAGAGAGCCGCCTTTGGAGGCACTTCCTTTCCTCTCTGCTCTGCTCCCAGGAGTTGGGTTATTTCAGACAATTTACAGTAATACATCAGCAGTTAATATGAAAGCTCTATAGCTGGAGGTCCTAAATTACAGCATCTGTGATTATCAATTAAGATGAGATTTGTATAACTTTGGTAAACCAGAAATGCCTCGTTGGCATATAAACCCAGTCAAAGATCACGACCTAATAGAAAAATGATATTTGCGAGCCCCACAGAGTCAACATTCCAGTGGCAGGGGATGCTGGACTCTGCGGCTGGCTGTTCCTCCTAGGAGTTTGGCATTTCCAACTCCACCCCTGGGTGAACAAACCCAACTCTGAAGGCAAAAGGTGGGGTGTGTGTGCAAAAAGAGGTGGAGGCATTAGAAGAAAGTACAGGACTTTAAGGCATCGAGATTGTTGTATTTAGTGGAGACCCGATAGAAATATTATGCAACTGACAGGGGACAGGGAAATCCAGCGGAGTATTCAAGCTTTACTTAACGGTTTGGTGTGTATCTGGTTATTGAGGGTGGAGAAGGAGTCACCTAACTTGGGGAAGACAATAGAGGCTGGAAAAGGGTGAAGGGTGGGAGAGAAGCTGAAAGCCCTGGCTCCCCACCCTCTGGGCTACAAAACAAGGAAATGAATTCACACCCCAGGAGCCTTCCTTTGGACCTATTGAAACAAAGAAAGTTTCTTGGGCAGTGAGAGTCAGTCTCTGTCTTTTTGTCTCTCTGTCCTTGTCTCTCTGTCTCTGTCATTCTCTCTCTCTCTCTCTCTCTCTCTCTCTCTCTCTCTCGTGTGTGTGTGTGTGTGTGTGTGTGTGTGTGTGTGTTGTGTTTGAGGGCTTAAGTGGGAGAAGTTCTCTTAAGTTATTCTAGAAAAGAAATGTTTTAGGGGAGCCAAGTGGCTCTGGAAAGTTGAAGATTGTTTCGGAATATTGGATGTGTTTCTTTGCCTTATCCTCGGCCAAAGACTGAGCAATTGGGGTGCAGCAGATCAAGAGTGGGAGATCTGGTAACTTTCCCCTGGGTGTTTCAGGTAGAGGAGAAGTTGCTGGTCAGAAGCAAAGTCAAATGTGGCTTCTTGGGGGGACATCCTGTCCTATGCCCCAAACTTGTGATGGATGAAAGGCAGAGAGGTAGAGCCTTGCCAAGTCCGGTCTGTGGGCTGCTCCTTTCCTGGCTGGAGTCAGGCCATTTGACTTTACAGCCACGATTATCTGTGATATTTAACTTTACCTGCTAGTGTAAACCTTTGAGCAGAAGAATTAGAGTGACTGTGTACAGGTGTTAAATTATTCATGGCATCAGCCTCATGGAGTGGCAACACAGGCCCAGGCAGCATCCAGGCGCCTATTCCACACTCTTCTCCAAGTCATAGCTGAGCCCTGGCCTCTCCTGGTTAACAGGGGATTTGAGGGTCAGTGTATAAGCTTCTCAACGGAATTCTGGGTTGAAAGAGATCTGAAGAGACAGAAAGGGACACTCACCATCTGTTCTGCATAAAAGGAACTGGGAAGAGTCTGGATGCAGGGGCAACCTCAACAGGGCTAGCAACTGCAGGGAGAGAGACCGGTTGGGAGAAGTGTGCCTTGGGAGCTGGTAGCTTAGCCTTTTAGCCCAGTTTCCATCCGTGTCAGGGAACCCCAGTGTGAACGGTGGGCATGTTTTACTTCTCACCTGGTGTGTGTTTTCACATGTTCATGTGTAAAGGTGAAGAAGGTAATGGTCACTCTCACTTGGTGCCCCAGAATTTAGGCCAAAATCTTGGAATCTCTAAGCAGGGGCTAAGATCCATTTCTTTCTCCTTAAAGGGGAGGAAGAGTAAGGAGGAGGGAGGGTAGACTTGCACTCGCTCCTGAATTCAGTCTGCTTCAGAGGATAAAGAAGGAGAGTGTGGGACCTGAAGGGTCTAGTCTGGGGAGCTGGGTCAAAGCTGACTGGAAATTGCTGGCAGCTGGTCTGGGGGGGGCGCACCCCCATTTCCAGATTCTTCATTTTTACTTACCTCCCACTTTTCCCCTGTCACCTTTCCCTAGGAGATCTGCCCCACCCCCAGCTTTTTTTTTCCTCCCCTATGACTTGCCTTTGTCTCCTCTGGGTCCTGGAGAATGAGGTGGTACAGATATACCCCCCTTCCCTCTCCCACAACTCTCATACAGACCTCCCCAGAAGACAAAGCAAGGAGCCCATCATCCCTGGACACTATTATCATTCAATCCTCAGTCCCTCTTGAATCCCCTTATTTGAGGCCTAGTGCATCCATCTAGGCATCTAGGCCTTTCCCCAAATCAGCAAGTCTGAGAAGACTGCACACACATATATTTTTCACATATATAATATATATGCTTTTGTTTCAGTTAGCCTTGAAGCCTTGAAGCACCCTGCCTCTTATATTTTTAACCCTCACTCTTGCATCTGCTCCTATACCACCTATGGATAGAGTCACATATTTGGTGGATGAGACTCTAGGAAAGTTGCTGATCTGGCCCTTTCCCCAGCATGGGCTCACTGTCCCCTTTCTCTGTACAACTGTAGCATCTATCACCATGGCTTTCAGATGCAGGATGCTGGCCTGCTAATGCTTTGATGACCAGATGAGTTGGATAGAAAGATGAGTGAGAGAATGAGGAGGGATGGGGAGAGAGGGGAAGAACAGCAGGCTCCTTCTGGGGTGGGAAGTCACGGCTGAGCTCAAGGACAGGGTGTTAGGAGAGAGGAGACAAAGGCCACTTGTAGGGGGACAGAGAGATTGTCCTGGAAAGACACACAACAGTCAAACGAAAGAAGTAGAAAAGGACTCTGCTTATTTTGCTTCCCTTCTCTCCAGAAAAGACTCTCTCAGAGACAGGGGGGAGATTCCCCCACAGAGGAAAGGGCCCCAAAAGGAGGAGAGGCAGCCCAGCCCAGAAGTGGTTCCTGGAGACACTCAGAAGTCCTATCTGAGGTGTCCCTCAGATTCCCTTAAGAAGCTGAGAGAGGCAGAGAGAGGGTAAGGCGACAAAGGGCCTGTAAGAAAGGGATAGGAACCACAGAGGTGGTGGTGGGGAGCCTGTACCCCTCGGAGGGCCAACTCCTTCAGACTCCATGAGCCATTCTCCACCCCAGTATGTGAAGCTTTCTTTACAGGAAGCTGCCAAAGCTTAGACCGTCTTAGAAACTACTGCCTATAGAGTAAGCCACTTGAAAGTCCTAATCAGGTGTGAAGCACCCCAGGGCGCTCGCGGGGGGGGGGGATCTAGTATGCCAGGAGATGGCCAAGATGTCCTGGGCACGCTAGTGTCCTCCTGCACTACTACTGGGGCAGTAATCAGGGCTTTTTCCCAAAACAAACGCCATTACTATCATCGCAGGGAGATCCGGAACAAGATTCGGAAACCCAGAGGGAAGAATCCTCCATCCTCAGCTCCCCCTTTTAACTCTTTTTGGAAACCAAGGAGGAGCTGGTTTTACAATAACTTTCACCTCCACACCTCTTCCCTTAACCCTTCAATTTAACAACAAACGGACGCTTCCCTTTTAGATCCCCTCCCTCTTTCATCTTTCAGGAAAGAAAAGAATAAAAGGGAACCTAAGCAACTTTAAAAGGCCTGAACGGGAAGTTGGGGAAGGAGGAGAAAAAGCAAGCAAGCAATCCTTTGGGCCCTCCAGTTCTTCCCCTTACCTCTGTCGCCCAGGCTCTCCCTCCTTCACAGTACCCCACCCCCTCCTGCCCTGCCCTGGACCGTCTCCCATTCCCTCCCTTCTCCTTCGGGCCCGGACATATGGAACCCATTTCGCTAGTGACATTGAAGAGCCGCCGGTGCGCCCGCCTTCCGCCATGGCGCCCCGAGGCCCCCGCGCTTCTCTGTGGCCCTATCAGTCGCCACTTTCGCCCGGCGACTCGGTCACCTCTCAGACCGGGTCCCGCACCAACCTGGGTTTCCCCGCAACCCGGCGCCGGCCTTAGTGGGACCGCGGGCTCGCCCTACCGGGAGCATCCCGGGGCAGGAGCCCTCCGCGGGCGAACAAAGCCGGGGGCGGGGGCGAGGGCGAGGCGCAGGCCGCCCTCTTTCTCCCTCATCCCCCCCACCTCCAGCACGGCGGAGGTGCTCCCGGGACCAAGCGACCAGGATGTGGCCGGCCCAGGCGCATCCCCAGCCCGGGCCAAGGGTCCCAGGACTGGCCATCAGCTCTCATGCGTTCCCCGCATCCTGCCGCCCGCCGCGGTTCGCACCCTAGTCCGAGACCGCACAGGTAAGTGTGCGGTGCTCAGTCCAGCGCCCCACGGCCCGGTGGATGTGGAGAGAGGGTCGCGGACACCCTCACTCCCCACGTTGGCATCTTAATGCTAGACAAAGATCAGAACAACTTAGAGGAGGTGGTGTGGGACTGAGATTGGGGTCCGGGGCCCTGGGGTGTAGGGCGAGTGTGGAAGAAGGTGGAGCTGTACCTGTGGGTAGACAAGATCGGATCAGGGTTTGGGGAGCTCTGGGTTCAGGAGGGATGGAGACTTTGGAGGATTTTCCCGGGTGTCTGTGTGTGTGGGGGTGGAGTGGGGGAGATGGGAGCTGTGGGTGGTGAGGGAAACAAGAGGCCGAGCCTGCCTTGCACAACCCAGCTGCCACTGTGGGTCGGCCCTTTAGCACCTAGGAGTTATTTGAAGCTGAAATGACAAGAGGTTAGGCAGAGGCTGGGTGTTAAGCTGAGAAGGTAGGAGAGGGCTTGATTTATGGCTTTCAGAGAAGCTGTGTTTACTATCTGCCTGCTCTGGAAACCAAAAACCAAACAGAGTAGAGGCAGGGAGAAGCCACTTTCCTTGGAGAGGGAGGCAATGCCAGGCTGATGCGTTGGGGTTTATTTTCTCAGATGCAAGAAGACCCCAGGAATCACCTCTTCACAGGCGAAGGGTGTGGTGCTTTTGTGAGGCATAAGGAGGGTGCAGGCACGCACGAGTAGAGATTATTTGTGTACTGTGGGAGTGGGCCTAAACACTGGGCGTGTGTATGCTCTGATCGGCGTTGCAGTTACATAGAATTAACTCGTGGGTGGATATAAAGAACCAGGAGTAGGACTGGGTGTCCTCTGGTTCTGGTATCTTGGAACTGAGTAGCTTTGGGTACCAGTCACTGCCTCTTTATGCTGTCCATGAGGTACTGTTTCTTCTGCCTGGCCTTTCTTTCTTCTAAAAAAGTCACAAAGCCAGCGTGTCCAGGCCTCTGGTCACAGCTCCTCTTTCCTCTCCTTATGTACTGCCTGTCCACGCCCACGCTGCCTGATCTTCACTTTGGATCTGTAACTTTGTAGTGGGACTATGCTAAGAATAGGACGAAAGGGTGCGGGCTGGGGGAGATGGGGGAGATTGAATCTGGTCTTGGAAGGGTTGGGTCCTACCATTGCTGCTCAAGTTCTCCCAATCTCTCTTGAGAGGCGGTGTTAAATAAACGCACAGTTGACCACAAATAAGAGAACCGTGCAGAATGTTGAGGGTGTCGAGAAAACATTTTGACCCCTAGATAGTTATTTCCGCAGGCCAACTGGTGGCTCCTGTGTTTCTGTCCAGACACCCGGCTTTGCCTGCAAATTGTTTTGCATTAAATTTTCTCAGCCACAGAATTATCTTTCCTCGCCTCCAGCTAAACTTGCATTTTTCCACCAGACACTTGGGCCCGAACCAATGAAATCTGAGAGGAAGCGGCTGGGCCCTAAGTGGCCGTAATTTAATTGATTTTATCATAAATCATCAACTTGATGAAGAACCCGAGGTTTCAGTGAAGTAAATTGATATTAATGGGAGTTTCTTGAAATGCAAACCCACTGCATTGTCGGGGCATCTTGAGCTGAGAAGGTGGCTTGCACGTTCTCAAGGGCTGAGAGCTCAGCCTGGCGCTGGGGGGCAGCTGCCTGCAGATGGACCTCTGGGGGGACACAGCAGAGAAAGGAACTTTGTAGGGATGGGAGCAGACTCTGGCTCTGAGGACAACTCCCCCCCGCACCCCCCCACTTGGCCATCCTGGAAATGCTGGTTGTCAATTGAGGGGTGGGGGAGGGCCACTTTGGAAGCTGGTAGGTGTGTGGGCAGAGGTGGGGCGATCGGGGTGAGAAGGCCAGGCTGGTACAATGGGCTTATTGATGCCTGGTTAAAAATTGCCAGGTTGAAGCTTTCCTCTTCTAATTATACAAATTAATTATTTACTACTCAGATTGCTGCATCCAAAAATAGCACTTTTGATTTCGTAAGAAGCATAGAAAAACAGCCCATCCTCCACTCGGAAGAGGAGCAGTGAGGCCCACTGTTTGTGGAGCTGAGAGAGGACCCAGACTGGGATGTGTGCTCCGTGGTAGCTGGCGGCCAGGAAACATGTAAATCCCAAGAGGAAGTATTTTGCATTTGATAACAGTGGTGCTGGTATACTTATCTATCGTCTGAACTCGGTTTATTATTGTTTTCAGTTGCTCATATTTACATTAGAACATAGAGAATTACTGATATTCTGCCTGAAAGGGAACCTTGGAGAACATTTATTTAGTCTGCTCTTTCCCCTCCATGCAAACAGCTTGGCTTTAAAGAGGGGCACACTGAGGCCCAAAGATTGCTCAACTTCAAGCCATACAACCAAGCTGCTATGATTCAAGGCTGAGTCTCCTAGAGCTCAAGACTGTGGCAAGCATAACCCAAGATCAATTTATTTTCCACCGCGGGCCTCAGTTTCCCTCTCTGCTACAATGGCAGAGTTGGATTAGACACTTCAAGTTCGCCCTCATTCTGCTCTTGGGTGCCTCTCAGGATCCACACCTTCTGTGGGAAACTGCTTGGGAGTATCTTCCTGTGTGTCTGGCAGTTCTGTGGCTCTCTGACTGTAGAAGTTACTGCATGAGTTGTTTTCAATATTCAGAGTGGGAGTTTGTCTATGCCTGTATTTATAGGAAGTAAGTCCTCTGGACTATGTGTTTTGAAGGAATCCCTGTTCTCAACAGAATGAAAGCCCAGGTTATGAGCAATGACAAAAGAGGTCTAGCTAGATGGGGTGAGCCCGGATTGGCATAGGGTTTAAGGGAGGTGGGCCTTAGCTTCCCCCAGACAAGGCTCTTTTCTTGTTAGATACTGAGCCAGGGCTGGAGTTGTCCAGAATCCAGTATCTGAGGTCTCTCTCACTTTAGCCCAAGACCTGGATTGTGGGATTACAGTTTAGAATCTGCAAAGGCAGGTGCAGCTTCCCCACAGATTCAGCCTTGACACTGGACGTTCAAACCTTCTTTATCTGGGAGAGGGCAGGACACAGCGTGCCATAGCACCAAACTGTCTGTCCTTCCAGGGTAACTAGAACAGAGGCCAGCAAAGCGGAAGATCCCCACTTTGTTTCACTGTTTTCTTTTTCTTCTTCCAACTACAGAGACACAAAACTGGAAAGCAATGGCTTCCCAGATGTGCAGCTACACGAAAGGGCAGTTTCCTTTGGGATCAAGGATATAAGGAGGGTGATGGGTTTTGGGGAGTTTTAGGATGCCCAGGAAAAGTATGACTTGGGGATTCTGAGGCAGGAAGTGGAGACAGCAAAGTAATTTCATTTTCAGAAATGCCAGGCTCTGGTCAGATAGTCCAGTCTTCCAAACCTGTACCTGTTTTGAGAGAGAAAGATATATATATATATATATATATATATATATATATATATATATATACTGCCAGCCCCCAGACTCTGGTCCTATTCTGTTCTGACTTTGGAGTTTTATATTTGGAGGACTTCCACTGATTGGCCATTAATCCAGTGAGTTATTGTCTGCTAAACAGAGGTCATTGGGAGAGAGACATCCAATCAGTCAGGAGAGACCCTGCCTGCAGGCCACTCAAAGTGGACTATGCCCTTCGGCTGGCCAGTCTTGCTGCTACTATCTTCCTCCTTCCCCCAGCATCCTCCCCCAGCTGCCCAGGATTCACAGTCTCTCCCCCCACTCCCCTCTGCCTCTCTATCCTGGCTACCTTTGTCTCCACACCGATATGGGTGGAGTTTTCCAGGGCTCAACTTCTAGATGTCCCTGATTCAGAAACAGATCTTTCTTGACCAAAGAGCCTGCCTGCTGCTAATCGTGGTCCCATTAGTATTAGTTTTAGGGTCTTCCACTGGCCCCCAGGAGACTTTACAGATGCCTGTGGTGTTCCTTCTTCCTTACCCCCGCCCCTCTTACTGAGGCAGGGTGGGATACAGCCTGGATTTTCTTTTCTTTTTTTCATTGGGGCAGGCTTTCTCCTGCCTCCTCCCCTCCGAGTTATCATCAGCTTCGGCTATGCTGGCCTTGGGGAAAACGCTCAGTTCTTCTTCCCATGTTTCTTTGTTCCTTCCCACTCAAGCATTTTTAGAGAGCCAGGCACTAAGGAAACAAATGTCTACTCTACAAAGCCATCTTCATTCACAACAAACACCTTCCTCTGTTTACAAACCTAAAGATTCAAAACCTTCATTAATATTTAAGAGGAAATGGAGATGAGCTGAACTTTGAAGTGTTCACAAAGTTGGACGCCACACTAGAAAAGAGCACGGGACAGGGAACGGGGACGAGGAAGAGCAAGAGGCGAAAGGTTAAATCCTAGCCGCAGCTCTCCGCAGGGACAGAGGCGGTTTCTGCTGCTTAGGCTCAGACTGGGGCCAGAAGTTGGTTTTAAAGGAGCCAGCCCTGATTGGCCTTATTGAGATAATTTTTTTGGTTTGTTCTTTGTTGAATTTGTTTGGGGGGGGGCAGTAGGCTGGGTAGGTGGGTAGGGATGATCGCACTGAGGTTCACAAGGGCGGGCAGTCAGCGGTCAGCCACTCAAAGGTTGCTTACAAAGCTCCTTCTCCCCGTTGCCGGGTTCCTAGTCAAGGAAGAGAGTGCAGAGCTACTGCTATCCTGTCTCTACAGAGACGGAAAGGATGCTTCTGAAAGGGGATGTTCTTTCCCATTTTTTCCTACACATATCAGTTTTTGCCTCTTTCAGCTCAGACTGTCTGCCTCTCTCATTCTTTGCACTTTTCCTCTTCCGCCCCCCACAAAGTTACCAAGCTCTCTGAATCCAAGAGGAAGCTGTTCCCCATTTGCTCATCTCAAACTACCCCTAAACCGTGGCGTCTAGTCTATCCTCCTGTCTTCTGTCAGCCCACAGAGACTATCCTCAGATCCTTCAGAAGTCCTCTGTCCCAAGTTCCTCACTCCAGATCTCCATCCAGCCTTTGTCTCTTCAATTCAAAGCAAAGACTTTTAAGCCACTACCACCTTTCTGAACAGAACAAACCCTCTCGCACCCATGTGCCTCTGTTCCCTGTCACCTCCCAGCTTCATGTCAGGCAGCTCCCTGTGGCCTCGGGGACAGAGGAAAGATAAGAAACCAAACAAGTATCTGTTTCCCAAATATTGATCATGAGACCTTGGATTCAACTTCTACTATATTCGGAGGTCATAGCCTCTGAATTTTTTCCCCCTGCTTCTTTCCTGACTCCTAGGTCCCCCCTTTTACTCCCATGCCTGGATGCCCCTCTTCCTGGGACCACCAGGGGTGAAGAAGGCTTGGAAAGAGAGGTCTTTCCTCCAAGCTTTTTCTTCTCCCTGCCCCACTGCCCCAGTGCAATCCAGGCCACTGTGGTGGCCCCGCAGCAGTGGCTGACATGTAGACTCTTTTGTTATCTCTTTAGGCAAAGCTGTGCAGTCCCAAAGGTGACCTCGTTTCTTCTCAATTTCACAACAACCATCTCTAGCCAGTGGTGATAGCTTTTAGAAGAACTGAAGAGTCTGAGGCACATTTAAAACAAACAAAAAACCCTCTTTATTTGTGGGAAGTAAAGGAGATAGTCTGTGATTTAAATTTCCCCGAAGTCTCTGGAAGTCTCCCTGGCCTGAGCTGCTGACCCACCACCAGACCTCAAATTCTTTGGCATCCCCCCCTGTAGGTCTCATAGCACAGTGGTTGGGAAGCAGAACCGTCCTCAGGAGGCTCTTGGCTTGAGCCCCAACACTTCATTAATTTTTTTTTCTTGATAATAAACACAGCAAAGTGGCTCCAGCTTTCTCCACTTACCCTCTCAACTCCCACCTTCCTCTAGCCACCACCTCTGGGGAGGCAGTAGGATCCCAGGTATCACATCTAGAACCCTGCATGTGATTCCTGTTGCTGAAGGGTATAGGAAGGCCACAGGTCCCTTCTGTATAACAGGGCCCCAGAAAAACCAGTTGCTCCAGCCCATTTGACCTGATCTGATGGACTTAGAAACAGTGGGACCCTAAGCCAAGGGCCATCCCCTTTACCACCCCCAAAGAGAGCTATCTCTAGTGGGAGATAGACTCCAGAGAGACCCCTCTCTGGAGGGGGAGACAAATAGCTGGAGATCTCTCACCTTTGTTCCCCCGGCCCAGGCCTGTCCTGGTGTATCCAGATGGGAGAAGTCAAAGAACAAGTGCCCTAGTCAGAAAAGCACAGGCTCTTGGATGGAGCTGTCTTTACGAAGTTAAGAGAACCAGTTTCCAAGCCATCCGTGTAGAAAAGAGACCCCCGGCTGCCTTCTGTGTCACCCCCCTGAGTCAGCAGTTAGGCGGCCTGCAGTCTCTCCAGCCTGGAGAAATGGCCTGGGCTCTTTTTGTCTTCTCGCCTGTACTGCCAATGGCTCTTCCCCCACCCCCTGGCCCAAATTTGCAGACACCTACATTCTTGGCCCCCGTCTTCCTCCTACTTGCGTTTGCCTGCCCTGTTCAAACACACCCTAAGGAAACTTTCAGCTTTTGTAGCTCCTTCACTTGGGCCAAGAGTTCTAAAGTCTTGCCGAGCAGAGCATGGTGGTGGTGGTGGTGGTGGCGGTGGTGGTGGCGGCCGGAGAAACAGATGGGCTTTGAGTAGGGATGCTTGTCCTCCATGCCGTCTGCCAGGACACTCAGAATGAAGCTGTGCTGGAGTTCTCATCTTCTCCGGGAGTACAAATATCCTTTTCACCCCCTAGCCCCTTCTGCCCTCCCGTCCCGAGGTGAGAATCCTAACAGAAACAACTCATTGAAGCTCCCAGTTCTCCTGACCCGCTGTCTGGAGCTCCAGTTGAACCACGGGGTCCCTCCTTCTGTCACTCTCCCTCCAAGCCCTGTCCCCCTGCAAGATGTTCTGGGTTTTTAATCACCGCTCACCGCTCACCGCTAGTTGTCTGTTCTCAAAAGGGGTGTGTGTGTGTGTGTGTGTGTGTGTGTGTGTGAGAGAGAGAGAGAGAGAGAGAGAGAGAGAGAGACTGGTCTTGTCCCCCTCCCCCATTAGAGACTGGGGGTGGGGTGGGGAGCAGAGAAGGATGAGGGACTGGGATCAGGGACTCAGCCACCAGAGTGTCTACTTAAAAAAAAAAAAAGTCTCGGTGGGCCTTCTGTGAGTGAGCAGGAGAGACACCCAGCACCCCTGGCTCAGCCAAGCTGGCTTCTGGCTAGGTCTCCAGAGGACATTTTTTCTGAATTAGCATAATGGTCCAATAGTGGGGTCTGAATGGGGGGGGCACTATGTGAACTCTACCAGCTCTCTCTGCATTTTGCTCTTCTCTTCTTCCCCATCTCAATGTAAAAAATTTTCCTGTTAAACAAAACAAAACAAGACAAGAGCACCTTCTACTCTGCTTCGTACTGTTATTTGGGGGAGGTAACCCCCCCCCATCTCTCATCACCACAACCACCTTCCCTCCTTATCAGGCATCTATGCTTGCTAAAGGGGAGAGGTGGGGGGGGGCGAGTGAGTGTGTGTGTGTGTGTGTGTGTGTGTGTGTGGTTTTTTTTCCCTGTGCAAAAGCAGAGGCCATTGTTACGGAGAGTAGGGCGTACCAGTCTTATAGGGCAACCACATTGTGGCGGCTTGGCCGAGCTGGAGCCCGGAGCTGGATTCTCGGCGAGCCAAGCCTCCCAGCACCTTTCGGTCTGCTATTTTTCCCCCGCTCCCCTACCCCTCCCTCCTGCGCACCCCCGCTCTAAAGCCGAGTGAATTGAAGCGGACGCCGCGCGGCTCCTCTGGCCGGTCTGCCCCTCGGGCTCCCCAGCCGGGGTGGCTTTGGGGAGGGGGGGGGCGACGCAGCTTTAAACAGTGGTCTTTTTTTTCCTTTGCCTTCAAGGAGGGGAGATTTCTCGCCTGCCGCTCGCGCTGGGGCTCGATGTGAATATATATTATGTCTGCCTGTTCTCCCCTCGTCGGTGGCTAAGGTAAGCTGGACTGAAATAGGCTATCAGTTTGTGAATGGCGGAGAGTATGTCTCAATGATTTATGGCCCATATGACTCCAATCTCGGTTCAAGAAGAGTTCACAAGCTTTAAGCTTCCTTCCACGCAGCGACTGACTCTCTCTCTCTCTCTCTCTCTCTCTCTCTCTCTCTCTCTCTCTCCCTCTCCCTCTCTCTCTCCCCCTCCCTCCCTCCCTCCCTCTCTCTCCCTTTCCGCTTTTCTCCTTTTCCTCTCTCTTCTCTTCTAGCATCCAGACCCAGGGCTGAACCCCCTCTCCCCCGTTTGCTAAGAAGAGCCAAACCTTTCTCTTTCCCTTTCTTATCCTTTTATTTTTTTCTTCCTTTCGGTTTTTTTCTTTTTTCTTTTTTAAAGTCTTGGAAGGTGGCCTATCCGCTCTCCTGGGGTTTCTCCAGCTATTGTTACCCTTCCCGGCTGTCCCAGGAGTGTGCCTAGAAAGGTGGGGTGCTGGAGGAGGGGCTTACCTCCCTTCTCTAGCGAGACCCCGAGGGGAAGCCCGGAGCCACTGCCTCCATCTCACCCTTCCGAGAAGCCTTACGGAGCCTGAAAATTTCCAACATGGAGGCAAGGGAAATAGACTCGTTTGGCTGGGTAGAGCTGTTCCCCACCCCCTCTTCTGGATCCCAGATTTCAGATGTACATAGTCCCTTACTGTCCCTTTGAGCCAGGCCGCTACGCCTTCCAGCCTGGAGCCCTGTTAGGCAAAGTCCCGGAGCAGAGTTGCTAAGGCGCCTTTTAATTCGGTTACCTCCAGCGCCAAACTTGCTGCCGCGGAGCTCGGCCCGGGCCCGGCCCGGTGTGCTTGGAACCTGCCGCAGCTAAGCAGTTCGGCGTCCCGATCGGTTTCTCCTCGCCTCCTTGAGCCTGAGCAGGAGGCTGGTAGCGCCTCGCCAGCCACTGCCGCCGGCCCCGGCCGCAGCGGCCAGACAGCCCGCCAGCAGCGGCAGCTGGAGGCTCTCCGAATCCACAAACCTTCCTGGCCTTGTCTCACCGCCAGAGGAGTCTCCATTCTTTCCTCTCGCGTCTCTGGCTCCTCCGCTCTGGCCTCTGTCCTGCGATGGTTTCGGGCTTATTGCTGGGGGAGCGACAGAAATTTCGGCCCCAGGCTTCTAGTCAAATTACTGGGCTTTTATTTGTTGTTCTTGTTATTATTATTATTATTATTATTATTACCGCCATCATCAGTATTGCTGTAACAATCATTTAGACTAAATAAAGCCAGGGCCCAGCCAGCTACCCCCTCCAAGGTTTTTATTTCATTCTCTTCTCTATCTATTAATAACAAACTCAACTGATGTCGGTTAATTAATTCTCCCTTTCAGCCAGGGCTGCTCCGAAGCTAATTTTGGTTAAATCATCAGAGGCTAATGGTGATAATAATAAAGGGATTGGGTCAGCCTGGTCAATTGAACTCCAGTCCTCCCTGGAAGGACCTGCTGCTTTGCAGACCCGTGTGGATTTCCAGAAACAAAAATTTCCCAGAAACCAATTGGAACTCAGGGCTACATCAGCTCCTTTTAAAGCATGGGTCTGTGTCATATGGGCAGCAGTTGCGTGTGGGAGGGGCTCACGCCACCTGAAGTTTTATTTTTATTTTTATATTTTTTATTTTTACCAACTTTTCTTTGGAGTTGACCAGCTGGGCTGAATGATATTTTAAGTTTTGCCCAAAGCACATGGCACAGAGAGGATCAGTCTGGAGGTTTGGAAGTACCCGTAAGTGGGCTGGAGAAGACACAGAGAAAGAGGAGATAAAGTCAGACATCTCGGAACAAATACAAACCCCCCTGACACGGTCCAAATTTGCTTTTCTGGTGCACTTTTAAAAGGCTGTATTAAAAGTGACTATAATTTTATTTTATTCTTTGCTGTTGGGAACCTCAGTAAAGGCCTCCCCCTTTAATCCAGAGAAGAATACTGTTCAGATTGTTTTGTGAGTCTTTATCGGCCTGAATAATTTCCCCCATCTCGGCAGAAAAGAGAATCCAACAGCTGCACTTTTTTTTTCTTTTTTTCTGCTGAGAAATAAAAGAAAACAGAGTGTTGTGGAAAGGACTGGGGTGGGGGAGACCCAAGCCAAATGGTCATAGCACCAACCGGCCTTGCCTGGGAAATCTAAACAATCACGGTCCGTTTGGAGGGTCCACAGGGGCCTCTGGCTGCTAGGTCCCAGGCTGGCCTGAGCCAGGGCTGGGGGTGGCTTCAGATGGGACAGAGATGGATGAAACTTGGTTCCACTGCCTCAGGGGTTAAACATCTTCAGGAATTTTCTGCCTTAGGCTGCTCTGATCTCGGAGGGAAGGGTCCCAGATGAACTTGCTTTTCAGTCCGGCTTGGGTCCAAGATCTGCAAGTTCTTTCCAGGGTAGACTTTGCTTCGGTTGAAGGATGTGGAAGGACAAGAGACAGGCGGCAGAGCGGCCTCCCTCAGGGAAGGAGGACCTCCGGGATGCTTTTATTTTAGAGTCTAATAGTGCCCTCTCCCTGGAATTGCCCCATCCCAGGGTTGGGGAGTTGGGGGGGGGTGGTTAAGGAGAAATCATAGGAGAGGTTGGGGATTAGTGCGGCACCAGAGACAGGCACGAAGCAGTGGTGTTCTATTCCTAAGTGTTCCTCGAAAGAGTGCTCCAGTCTTGATTTTGTAAAAAATGGAAATGAAAATCGGTGTTTTTTTTTTTTTCCCCTTTAAAATTAAAGTTGAAGTGAGAAATATCCATGTCAGGTTAGATACTTGGTCTCAGCGTCTGTCTGCTGCAGAGATACTGGCGAGGGGAGAAGAAAAAAAAAAAAAACACTATTGATGTCAGTTCCCTTTTTAGTTCCTAAGATGGATTCGAGGCCCAGTCCTCTTCTCCCCCTCTGTCTCTTCTCTCGCCCCGCAGGTCAGCCGCTTGGAACAGACCCGGGAGGAGGGGGGCAGAAAGGGGAGGGGGGTCCGGCGTGTCACGTGACCCCCAGGGGTGCCAATGTCCGGTCGTGAGGGTATCAGGCCCTTGCAAGTTGCCACCCACTGCCCGGGCCTCGCCCAGCGATGCAGAAAGCCACCTACTACGACAACACCGCAGCTGCGCTCTTCGGAGGCTACTCCTCGTACCCTGGCAGCAATGGTTTCGGCTACGACGGGCCTCCCCAACCCCCCTTTCAGGCCGCCACGCACCTGGAGGGTGACTACCAGCGCTCAGCGTGTTCCCTGCAGTCCCTGGGCAATGCGGCCCCACATGCCAAGAGCAAGGAGCTCAACGGCAGCTGCATGAGGCCAGGTCTGGCCCCAGAGCCCCTGCCCGCACCTCCGGGCTCACCCCCACCCAGCGCCGCACCTACCAGTACCACTAGCAACAGCAATAACGGGGGCGGGCCCAGCAAAAGCGGTCCCCCCAAGTGCGGTGCGGGCTCCAACTCCACCCTCACCAAACAGATATTCCCCTGGATGAAAGAGTCGAGGCAAACGTCCAAGCTGAAAAACAGCTCTCCCGGCACAGGTACCAGCTCTCTGCCTTCCTAGTTCGTCAGCTTTTGTCCCCAGCCCAGGAATGTCACTGTTATTATAGCATCCGACCCCAAGGCGCCCACAAGGCGGCCTGGAAACAATATTAGGTGGCTGCCTAGTGCTTTTTAGCTACCTCTCACCACCTGATGACCTCTGACCTGACCAACACCCAGTCCCACCAACTATCCTCCTCCTGGGCTCCCAAGAGTTGCCAAGAGGTGGGACACTTGGTCTCACAGCCCTTCCCAAGGCCGCACCGCCTAGAGGCACAGAGTCATCAAGGATAGATTATTATTAAGTATGATTACTGTGGGTATTAATCACCATCACTCAGGCAGCCTGGGGTCCCGGCCTGCAGCCACCAGAGCCTCTACGTGCCACACTTGCAGGCCCTGCCCACCAGTGTCCAGTTCCCCCCCTCTACCCCCCCCCCCGCAAGGTGTTCCCAGTCACCTGTCTTGTAAAGAGGGCGGACAGAAGGGAGGAATCATCTCAGACTTGGATTTGGATGTATGGGGAGGGGTGTGCGCACACGCAAAAACCTAGCCCTAAATAAATGGCCACGCAGCTCTGTCTGTGTGACATGATCAAATTTTCATAAGCCGGGGCAGTGAGAGGAGAACAGGTCTCTTAATAAATGCCACTATTATAGAGTGTCCGCTAATGCGACGGGAGGTAGGAAGGGGTGTGTGTGTGTGGGGGGGGTGTAGAGGAGGAGGCGGGGACGCGAAGGGGAGGGCAGCGGGGGCCTCCGAGTCCAGGCCTGGATTTATTAAGAAACGATGCATTCAATTTCGGCGTGTTCAGTAATTATCTTTTATTTCATTTTCTCCCCTTCCCGCCCCTCCCCCTCGGGTCCAGCAGAAGGTTGTGGTGGCGGTGGCGGCGGCAGTGGTGGCGGCGGCGGCGGCGGCAGCAGCGGCGGGGGCGGCGGCGGCGGCGGCGGCGGCGGGGGAGGGGACAAGAGCCCCCCGGGGTCGGCGGCGTCCAAGCGGGCGCGGACCGCGTACACCAGCGCGCAGCTGGTGGAGCTGGAGAAGGAGTTCCACTTCAACCGTTACTTGTGCCGGCCGCGCCGCGTCGAGATGGCCAATCTGCTGAACCTCAGCGAGCGCCAGATCAAGATCTGGTTCCAGAACCGCCGCATGAAGTACAAGAAAGACCAGAAGGCCAAGGGGCTGGCCTCGTCCTCCGGGGGTCCCTCTCCGGCCGGGAGCCCCCCGCAGCCCATGCAGTCCACGGCCGGCTTCATGAACGCCTTACACTCCATGACCCCCAGCTACGACAGCCCGTCCCCGCCAGCCTTCGGCAAAGGCCACCAGAATGCCTACGCGCTGCCTTCCAACTACCAGCCCCCTCTCAAGGGTTGCGGCGCCCCACAGAAGTACCCCCCGACCCCGGCGCCAGAGTATGAGCCCCACGTCCTCCAAGCCAACGGGGGCGCCTACGGGACGCCCACCATGCAGGGCAGTCCGGTGTACGTGGGCGGGGGCGGCTACGCGGATTCGCTGCCGCCCCCTGCCGGCCCCTCCCTCTACGGCCTCAATCACCTTTCCCACCACCCCTCGGGGAACCTGGACTACAACGGGGCGGCCCCTATGGCCCCCAGCCAGCATCACGGACCCTGTGACCCTCACCCCACCTACACAGACCTCTCCTCTCACCACGCACCGCCTCAGGGTAGAATCCAAGAAGCGCCCAAACTGACACACCTGTGATGTGAGGGGCGGGATGGGGAGGAGAGGGGAGGGGAGGGTGAGGTTAAGGGCCAGGGAGACGGTGGGACTGGGGGGGATGGGCGCGGTCTGGAGTCCTGAAAGAGGTGTGTGTTGGGGGGGTTGTCGCCAGGTTTCCAGAAACAGACCAGGCCTGGGGGTGGGGTGGGGCTTCCCTACTCCCAGGCCCGAGGGGCTGTCTTTTTAAGTCCTCCAAGCCTGGTTCCATCTGCCTGCCAACACTCTTGGAAAGGAATCCACAGCAGGTTGGAGGCGGACCACATCAATCCCAGGGTTCCCGCACTATCAAGTTGGCATTTCAGAGTGGAGAGGTGAAGTGGAGTCGGGTAGAGGGAGCCAGGCTAGGCATGCAGGACAGAGAAGCACATTCAAAACTTTAATGGCTTGGCTATCATCAAGCAATCAACTTACCTTGCATCTCTGTGGGCAATTTCCCCCAAATCTTGATTAATTTTTTGTTTGTTTGTTCTCCCTTTCAGTCTCCTTATGAAAAATAAGAAAATACATTTAAATCTAAGGGCACAAAGTATGTTTCTCTCCTACTTCCCTGAAGCTTCAGCTTGCCTCCTGTCTACTTTAGGCTTCTTGCTGTGGCCATCATTTCTAGCCCTATGATTTTTCTGCTCTAAGGACATTCATATCTACACCCCACCCCTATTGATTACAATTTTCAGAGGGCTCAGGGATGGCAAGATATCCTGAAAGTCAGAGCTGCCTATAATATAAATAAATATATATATTTTTTTCTTTTAAGGAAAAGCTAAGAGGCTAAGGCAGGCGAGCTGTCAGGACTGGAGCCTTGCCCGCTCGCTCGCACACAGCCTCTCAGCTCCCACCCCGCCCCACTCTCCACAGAAAGCTCTCCACTTTCCTTTTACTTCTGTTATTCTCTTGACTTAACGTGAAAACAGGGTATATTTGAACAAACTGTCTGTCCTAGGCAGGGGCTGCGGCTGGGCCTGTGTCCCTTGCTCCAGCTCCTGACAGGACACTCTTGTTGCACTTGGAGTTTACATTTTAATGGATATTAAAAAAAAAAAAAAAAACAACTGTGAGAGTTGCCTGGGTCTGCAGAAATCCAGCTTCGCTCGAAAAGCGTGTGTTCTAGTGAACATTTTCATATATATTTATTGGTTATAGCCTGTTAAAATATTTTCTTTTTTGTATTATTTATCCCCCCCTACATTATGTATTTATATGAAGGACAAAAGAAAAAAGAAAAAAATGTACTTTTTTAGTATTTACTTGTTATAAAGGATGTTGTGTTTCCTGTCATGTAAAACCAGCTATTTTAGTTTTTATCGTATTCTAGACAAGAGCTGTAGATTTATGTTAAACTCGTACTTATGAGCAATTGTAATTAGTTCTAAAAGGCATGAACTCAGCTCCTAAATGTCACTGTATAGTCCTGAATTTGTAGAGATAAGAAGTTAATTCTCTCTTTGAACTTGCTTTGTTCTTCCGTAGTTATTTTTTCCTTAGTTAAAAGAGTTGTCTGTCAAAACAATTCTTGAATAAACTTTCTGTTATCAATTTTATCTTGTCATGGTGGTCCAGTTCAGGTTGCAGAAAAAGGCTCTAATGGCCAAATGTCCCCTAGCAGGAGGGCACTGGTGACACTTCCAGGTCTCTGCCACTGCTCAGACCCCAGTTCCCCCTCCCTGGCTTTTCCTCCTGGTTTCAACTCAGTTTTTGACACTCATACCAGTCTGGACCATTCTGGGAAGTTCTTCAGCTAAGGTTTAAGAAACAGGCTTGGAGGGGCGGGTGAGGGGCGGGAATCTTGGGCTAAGTCTGTTCAGCCTTTTTGTCTGTTTTTCCTAGTCACTGGCCCCTTTTGTCCCTTTGACTACCACCTCCGCGCACCCCTCTGCTCACATCAAGGCAACCCCAAATCTAGCTTCTTACTGCTTCCTCCAAGCAACCTAAACTTCACGTTCTCTTCCGGAGCTACAATGAGGCTGTCACGTGACCCGAAGCCCAACCATCATTGGGTCTAAAATGAAAACAAAGGAAAATGATTAATCTGGGGGGAAAAACAATAACAAACCGAGGCCTAGACTTCTTAAGTCAAGCTTTAAAACTATAAAGCGAAATTCAATCATTAAATGAAACCCAGGGCAGAGGAAGAGGAGGGCCGTTTAGATTTCTCCTGCCAGGGAAGAGAAGGCAGTGAGGGGAAAGCTGTGGAAACCAAGCGTACATAAAATGGTCCCCAGGCTAATGTGAGGCCCTGTTTCCACGATGCTTGGGAAAACTTCATTTCTTAGTCCCGGGTCCATAAAAGTTTTATCACAGTAGAGCGAGAATGGAGAGGGTCTGTCAAAGATGAAATGTCACCGCCGCATCTCAGTATCCGATAAGAGCGAGGAGACAGGGAGGCTGAAATATGGAGTTAATTCGTTGAAAGAGAAGCGATGGCTGCCCGCTGAAGAGTTACATAATTCTAATTGTAAGCGATGAACCCGCATTGCTTAATTAGGAGCATATATTTGGTGGTAGTGGTGATATGGGGTGGGGGTGGAGGGGGGCGGATAAGAATTGTTCCAGGCCCTCGGCCTTAAAGCGAGGGTTGATTTTCATTTTTATGTTGTATTCTGGCAGTCCAAGGTTAGTAATTACAGTCTTTATGCAACAATAAATAACAATATAAAAAAAAACCCAACCTGAATAATACGCCCCCTCCTCGCCAAGTAGGATTTTTTTTTTTAAACTGGACTAGGCTCATCCGAGCAGCAAGCAATTTAGCATTGGGTCAGGCTATAAATTAGAGGCAGAGGAGCGTGCAAAGTTTGATTGGGATCAAATAACGCTCAAGGGTCTGTCTTTCTTTTTCTCGTACTCTTCCCTGAATAACATTTCTGAACGATATAAGCACAGGAAGGGCCATGCTTGGCAGTGAGGGAAGGGTGGCTTGCTTACTTATCTAGCTGGAGAGGAACCGGTTAAGAGAGAATTTACCTAGATATATTGATATGTTGTGGCTTGGAGCTGGGGCTCTAAACAAAAATAGGACCTACCCTTCTGTTTTCCAGATTCCAGGCACCCATCTAAAGCCGTTAAGAAACATGGATAAAAATCTGCGCTGTAAGGTAGCAAGCAGACCGGGCAGGAGGATGTCTCTGGAAGGGAGGGTTCTCTCGGGTCCCCCCCTTTAACACCCAAGTTTTCTACTGTTCACTAATCTGGCCATAAAATCTGTCATCAAGGGTTAGAGAGCTGTATTTCCTACAGGACAGTCTGGGCTCTGGTTGCCTTAGAAGATCCTTGGATACTGCAGCCAGCTGGAGGTGCCCAAGGTTGCAGCCAGGGAGAAGGCCCTCTCCTAGGCCTCACTCCTCAGGACTCCCTTCCAGAAAGCTACCATTTGGATTCTCCTCAGCTAACCGCCATCCAGGAAAATATATGTCTATATTTTTTTTGTTTTGTTTTGTTTTGTTTTAGCTGGGCTACACACTACCTTCTCATCCCCCCCCACGCCCCACCCCCGACCTAGTTTAGAGCAGTTTCCCAAGAACCTCTTTCTGTCCTTGCAATACCACCCCTCCCCCTTCCCGGCAAACTTCTCTGCCTTTTTTCTTTTCTTTTTTTCTTTAAATACTCACCACCACCCACGCGGACGTTACATTGACAGAAAGTTTCTAGTTCCAGCTCTCCGCTGAGTGGCCATTTCTCTGCTAACCAGCCTTCTCCTCTAGGCAAGGCGGACAGAGAGCGAAGAGGGGGAGGGGAGGCCGGAGCCGTGGGAGTTCTCCCGGGCAAACTTTCCACCCAAGTTAGCGCCTTCCCTCTGTCCCCATTTCCCATCTGTTTCCTAGATCTCCCAGAATCACCTTTCTCCCTGGCTACCCCCTCCCTCAGGCCTTTTTAAGGGACGTGGAATTTAGGCTGGTCCCTCTGCTTTCCCAAAGAGCCAAATTCTTTGATGCGAGATCGGAGGGAGCTGTCAGGGGGCTAAGATTGATCGCCTCGTCTCCTCTTGGTCCCTCTGACCCACTTATTTAAAATCTTCCCCCAGGTCGACTCTTCATTTTCAGCTTTGAGGCCTAGTTTCCCAGCGGCTTGCTTGTGGCTCTGAGGTTTTTGTTTTTGTTTTTGTTTTATTTATTTTTTGCCTCCTTCCTTTAGTAAATTACAATATTCCAATGTTGAGCCTACCACAGGCTCCTCATGATAAAATACATTACATTTTTTTTCCTCCTTGGTGGCCAAAAACAGAATATAATCTCAGTGGTGGTCATTAGCCCCTCCTCGCTCACCATCTTTAGGAAAAATTGTCTTACCAGGGATTTAAAAAGTAGCCCAGAGGCAAATATAGAGAGGAAATCCCTCTGTCCAGAGGGAGACTGTGCATCCGCTTTAGCTTTGGAAGTTAAGTGGGTGCCCTGGATATAGACACAGGCACACCTGGGGGCTGTGGATACATCTGTCACCTTAGACCTTAGACCTTCCTATTGCCAGGGTTGGGGTGTCACAGTGTGAGTGCAGATGACCCCAAGAGGAAGGCAAGTGGACATTAAGAAACTGCTTGTAAATACTGCGCAGAGAATAGAGCCCAGGGCTCCTGGCTGGGGAGGAAGGCCCGTGCCCCACAGTGCGCCTGCCTGGCATCTATCTCCCTGGGGTGTGCAGTTCCTTCATTTCTTAAGTGTGAATTGCGGCTTTCAGAGGGTGGGTGGGAGGCTGCGGCTGGTTAGGGCTGGCCTTCCTCCATCTCCTTTGTGATTTTCACCTTTTGCTGGCCTTTCCCCAAGGTGTGGAAGCCTCTTTCTACTCCCACTTCCTCCCAAATGAGCTTTGCTCCTTTCGGGGGACTGAGGTGGCCGGTGGGGTAAGGGGCTATTGACGGCCACATAAAGAAAGCATGTTTAGCTGATTCCATGTCTCCCTTAAATGTGGTTGTTTCCCACCACCATACAGTCTCTAAAGGGGAGGAAGCGGTTCTTCTGGCTTTTCTGGGAAAAGAGAGCCATTGGGGAGAGTGTGGGGTACTGATGTAGGACTGGGGGTAGAGGAGGAAGCCTATGGTATCCAGGTCGTGGTCCTCTGGAGTTTTTGAATCAATTAAAGCAAATAATGCCTGTGTTTTCCACCAGGCCCAGACGAGCGATTGGCGGAGACCGGTCCCGTGACCATGAATTCCCTGCAATTTCGTCGGAGTCCTGGGTTTAATAGAGAGAGTCCCCATACGCTTGTATTTATCAGCAATATACAATTATAAAGGCCTAAATTTAAAAAAAAAAAAAAAAAAGAGAGAGAGAGAGAGAGCGAAATCCCCCTCCCCCCGCGACATCGCTCCATTGCATAAACCTGGGGGGGGGCGGGAGAGGGGGTCCCTCTGATCCTCCCTTCTGACGCCCCCCCCAGCAGGCCCCCTCCCCCACCATTGAAAGCCATGAATTTTGAATTTGAGAGGGAGATTGGGTTTATAAACAGCCAGCCATCGCTCGCCGAGTGTCTGACTTCCTTCCCCGCTGTCTTGGAGACATTTCAAACTTCATCAATCAAGGAGTCGACATTAATTCCTCCTCCTCCTCCTCTGGAGCAAACCTTCCCCAGCCTCCAGCTCGGCGCCTCCACCCTTCAGAGACCAGGGAGCCAAAAGCAAGCCGGAGATGGGCCTGCTCTGCAGCCACCGCCGCCACTCCCCGTCGCCCCCCCGGCCCCCGAGTTCCCCTGGATGAAAGAGAAGAAATCCGCCAAGAAACCCAGCCAATCCGCCGCCGCCGCATCCCCTTCTCCAGCCGCCTCCTCGGTCCGGGCCTCCGGGGTCCGATCGCCATCAGGTGGGTAAGCCTGGTAGGGGCGGGGTGAGGGGCAGTTGGAAGGGAAGGGGAGAATGTGAGGTGATGGGGAGCCTGGTGGGGTTCCCTAGGTCGAGGGATGGGGGTTAGGGAAGCAGAGTATCCCGCTGGGGTTCAGGCCTAGCTACTGCTAGCACCACCTCCCACCCCAGAAGATTTTTGAGGCTGATTGAGGGTGGGGAAGGAGGCCGCTTTTTTTTTTTTTTTTTTTTAAATGTGCTTAGAAGAAAACGATTCGTTTGAAGTGTTTCCCCGTTTTCTATGTAGAGGAATGAAGGGTGCCTGGTATTGAATCTCGGGCCTGAAAAGGATGCGATCCTTCTAGCTCTCCTAAGCATAGGGGGAAAGAGGGGATTCAAAAGCTAGGAAGGAAAAGGGAGAGGGACAGTCTGTGATCCCTCTCCTCGGGCTGAGTTGGAAAGTTCCGAATTGAGGGGTCCATTGGGAGGACTGGGGGAAAGGAGGCTCTGAGATTCTGGGAGCTAAGAGAAATTGCTCCCCGCCCCCTACGTGGCCCGTGGGCGGCTCTGAAGGCACCGACTTGACCCGGGCCGGGTCTGCCTATATGGAAGGGCACTGGGGGGAAAAAACAAACAAACCAACAAAAAACAAAACAAAACAAAAAAACCCAAAGACACAGAGGGAAGCTGTAGGAGTGGGGTGGGAGCCCGAGTAGGACTGCTGATAGTCTCTTTTTAGCCGATGGAGTGCTCCTGATCTCAGTAAACCGAGGCTGCCTTGAGACCTCTCTGGTAACACAGGGGTGCTTTCCCCCCCGCAGATGGCCCCGCACCGCCAGAGAGCGGCGGCAGCGGCTCCCGCAGACTGCGCACGGCCTACACCAACACGCAACTGCTGGAGCTGGAGAAGGAGTTCCACTTCAACAAGTACCTGTGCCGGCCGCGGCGCGTTGAGATCGCCGCCTTGCTGGACCTCACCGAAAGGCAGGTCAAAGTCTGGTTCCAGAACCGACGCATGAAACACAAGCGGCAGACGCAGCATCGAGAGGCGCCCGATGGAGAAGCCGGCGGGCCCAGCGCCCAGGAAGACGCGGGAGAGCCAGCCGAGGAGCCCACCGCCAGCCCCGGGGACGTCGCGACCCGGCAGCTGCGGGAAGCCTGCTTCCACGCGGTCGACGCCGCGCAGGGACCCCGGGGCGCACTGCCGCCCGCGCCGCCTGCCACCGCCCTGGGGAGTGTGGGCGCATCGAGCCCCGGCTGCACGTTGCACCGAGCCCCAGGCCTGCCGAGCGAGCCCCTACCCGAAGACGCCTGCCCCGAGCGCCAGGATTCGCCCTTCCTGCCCGACCTCAACTTCTTCGCTGCAGACTCCTGTCTCCAGATGTCCGGAGGCTTTTCGCCCAGCCTGCAGGGCTCGCTCGACAGCCCGGTGCCCTTTTCTGAGGAAGAGCTGGACTTCTTCACCAGCACGCTCTGTGCCATCGACTTTCAATTTCCCTAACTGTTTTCTATCTTTGGTCCTTTCCATCTGGTCCTCATTGGCTGTTGGGGAAAAAAAAAATCGGGCCGTCTCCACTCCTAGTCACATTTATGTGTTTTGTTAAAATCCAGGTATTAACGAATTAGCGTTTCATTCTTTTTCATCTCTTAAAACCACACACACACACACACACACACACACACACACAATTCCACTTGGTAAAAACTCCTTCCAACGAAAACTCAGGAATAATTAAACTCTAGTGGGAGAGGGTTTTCTTACAAAGAACTAGAGGGACCTATTTTCCTCTTTTTTAAGTTTTAGATTGTAGATTATTTATTAAAATTGTTTAATAATAGGAAAGGGGGAAAGTATTTATTGTACATTATTTTCATAGAGTAAATAAATGTCTTTATAATACGAAAACGAGTGTTTGTATTGGGATCCAGCTCTTTTTACCAAGTCCCAAGTCTTTGCTTTTCTAAGCCCCCGCTTGAGGCTGGTTTGGCTCTGGCTCCGGAGACCCAAGCGAAGGCGTGGTCCCATCTCCCAGGCTGGTAAAGTCCGGGTTGTACAAAAGGAGCCCTGCTTGGTGGCTATTTCTCTGTCCAAGACACCAGGAAGAGTTGTGAGATTATGGAAGCTTGGTCACCCACTCCTCTGCCAACGGACGGCCTCCCAACCCTGCTCGGATGTTCCCTGGGGTCCCTGCTTGGAAATAAATATGGGGCGGGTGGAAAGAGCGTTCTGGGGGACAGAAGCGGGTACAAGAAAATGTCTCAGAGGCCAGCTTTGGGCCCTGGAGGCTGCGCAGAAGGATAATGGAATTGAAGAAGGAATCCCCAGGCTTGCTAGCCTGCCGGCTTCGGGTGTAGAAAGAAGCCAGGCGGCGATTCTGCAGGCTTGGGCCAGGGCCTGCGCCCTGCGCCTGGTGCTGCTGGGTGGGCTCCAGGTCGTTGAGAACTGGAACGGGGCTTAGGAATTTTGTAGGGAAGAAGGGATGCCTGGGAGTGGTAGGAGGTGTTTGGCTCAAAGGAGTAGCGTGGCGAGCCGCAGGGAGAGCGGGAACCAGGGACGGTGCTCAAAATGGCGCTGGGCCGGGTGGCTCGGAGCGCTGGAGAAGCAACTGTGGCCGCCATGACAGCGGCTGCGGGTCGCTCGGTCCGGCTCCCGGCCCGCCCCCACTCCCCCTTTCTTGAGACCAGATCTTTCACACCGAAGAAATGACAGTCTGGGAGCCTCCCACCAATTGTGGGTTTTTATTTTTATTTTATGAGAGAGAGAGAGAGAGAGAGAGAGAGAGAGAGAGAGAGAGAGAGAGAGAGAGAGAGAGAGAGAGAGAGCACAAGGAGAGTCCCTGTGCAGTAGGAGGGGGAGGCGAGCGAGCCTTGGGTCCTGGGACCACTTCACCCAGTGTGGCTTTTTGCTCTGGGCTTTGAATCCGCGCCAGGGCGTTTTCCAAATGCAAGCCCACCTGTCTAGACCAACAGCTTCATTTTCCATCCCAACACTTCTCCTCTCCTCTTGCTCACCCCCCCACCCCCCAGCCCCCTTCCCAGCTCTGTAAACTCAGTAAAGGCGAGGCAGGGATCCTCTTCCCCATCTGCCTCTTGGTTTGTTCTCCGGAACTAGGAGATTTAAGGGACCCTGGAAAGCCATCCATCCTCCTCGGGTTTATTTAATATTTCTCGGGCTCAGAAACAGATACCTACCTCCCCGGCAGATGTTGCCTTTTTTAAAAGGCAGTTTATGTCCTAGGCCTCCCAGACTCCCCCCCACCCCCTGCCCCGCAGAAGCCAACGTAGGTGGTGAGCTGGAGCTCTAGGCAAACCCACTGCATTTCTTTTCTACAGGTCCCTCAGTGTGGGAAGTACACACGTTTTTACTCGGCTGGCATTTAATCCCTTAAACTGTCTTAATATAGAATTCACCTCATGCATTAAATAATCTTATGTCATGTTAAATTGCACTTATTTCTCTCATAAATAAATTAATATAGAACAATTAGATGTGTTATTATAATAATATCGTGTATCTTATTAGTTTATTTTCTCTCATAAAATATATAGGTGTGAAATAAATTCAATATATTAAAGTAATAATACACAGCTTATTGGCTTGTGTGTTTATTTTCCTCATAAATAAGTGAATATATAATATATTAAAACCACACTATACATCTCATTGGGCTGTGTGTTTATTTCTCCATAAAATATGTCTACAGGCAGTGTTTAACATCTTAAAAATCACAGCACATAAGCCATCTCTACGCTAGCAAAATGAAAGACTTATCAGCTGGGGCTTTGATTTCTATGGATAGCCAAATTAGATAATTTAGTCTAATTAAAAATGTTCTTGCAGCTATATCAGGTTGCTACAAAGATCAAGAATAGCAGAAAGATCTCACTAATTACCCACCTTCCAGCTCTCTCTCTCTCTCTCTTTTTTCTTTTGAGAACATCCTTTATCAGTGCCACAAAGAAGGAGCTTCAGAGAAGCTCATTCAGGGATGCTGGTCTGTGATACCCAGGGATCCCTGCGGCGGCATTTCTGTAGATGCTGGGTCCCTCTGAGGCAGGCAAGGCTCAGCAGTACCAGTATTACCTGAGCTAGTTAGAAATACAGAATCTTAGGCCCCACTCCAGACCTACAGAACCTGAACCTGCAATTTATCAGGTTTCTAAATGATTTATAGGTACATTAAAGTTTGAGAAGGACTGCTAGATTACATTGCTACCTCGATTTCTGTTTTCCTCCACACTTAAGAATTTTTGAGGGCTGGGTTGGTGGTACATACCTGTAATCCTAGCACTCAGAAGGGAAGAGGACTACATAGCCTAGGCTGTCTTAAAATAGGAAGTTGGGCATGGTGGCTCATACCTGTAATCCCAGACCTCAGAAGGCTGAGACTGGGGGACTGCAGTGAGTTTGAGGCAAGACTGATTTACATAGACTCACATACATCGACTTCTAGGCTAACATAGACTACAGAATGAGAGTCTATCTCAGAAAAACAAAACGGGGGGGGGACTCAAAAGGGGGGCGGCGGGGCTGGAGGTAAGAACCACTGCTCCCACAGAGGACCTGAGTTCAGATCCTGCACCCACACAGCAGCTTACAACTGTTTGTATTTCCAGTTCCAAAGGATCTGACCCTCCATTTCTGAACCCCACAGGCAGCAGTCACACAGGTGGTACCCAGACATACATTCAGGCAAACATCCACGCACATAACCATAAAATCAGTAAATCTAAAACAAAGACAAAACAAAACAAAAAGAAAGAACAAAGGTGAGAGAGAGAGAGAGAGAGAGAGAGAGAGAAAGAAAACCTTTGGATCCATTTTATTTAGCTGCTACCTTCCAATTATTCCAACCTCAGTTGTTCAGAGGACACAGAATCTTCGCTACTGCTTGAAGTTATACTAGACTTGCTTCCTCCTATTAAAATGAAGGGGTGCAGTAAAGTTCATTCTACCTGCTTAGATTCGTGTATTTCCTGTATGATAGGAGAAAATCACTTCCAATCCAAGAAATCAGGGCATCCCCTTTGGTGATTATTAGAGCAGAGTTGAAATTCTGTTTCCAAGGAACACACAACCCTTCTGTCTCTGCCCATTCTCAAATTCTCAAACTCCCTATCTTTGGTGATTCCCTGGGAGAATATAAGAGGCAATAGTTTTCCAGAAGGAAGAGACACCCATCTTTGTTTTCCCCTCTCAATTTCAAAATCAGGGGATCCCTGCCAATCCGGGCTTCTTTCCACCTAGCTGCTTTCTCTTTTCATCCCCAGGGCCATTCTGTCTGCTTTATCTTGAGGTTTTGCAGTTGAATATAAGAAACAGGGAGAGCAGGAGTGGTTCCTCTGTAGGGTGGTTGACCCTCCAGTGGTGGCAGTTGACCCCTCTGGTGGTGACAGGCTTGTCCCATCCTGACTGGGACAGGATTCCTCTTGGGTCAGAACCAACTGTGTGCAGCCTGTGTCCCAGACAGGTTACAAACTGGCTGTGGCTGGCGTGGGAAAGCCCAGGAGCTGCTGGTCAGTCTGCTATGCTCTTCAGTGACTCCTTGCAAGAAGAATGGCTCATTAACACTACAGTGAAAGCAAGAGACTATTAAACTGAGGAATTACTTGCAATCCGATAACCCAGAGTCATTTAAAAAAAAAGTTAACTTAAGCCTGGGCAAGTCCCTTCCCCTTTCTGGACCTCGGTTTCTCTCTGAAATAAATGGAAGTTAATGTTTCTAATGTAGTCTACATCAGTTTATGGTAATAGTATACGTATTAGTCCTCTCAGGTGCTGTTGGGAAGTTTATTATGGCTGGGGTTACATGCTCTAAAGTGGCCCTTGGTGTGTGACAGTAGCCTACCTCCACATTTTTGGTAGGAGCATTTTGACATTATGTAATGTGTAGCTTTATACCTGACATTATGTAATGTGTAGCTTTATACCTCCGGCCCATGCGCAAGATACTTTGTTTACATCTTTTCAATAAGCATGTCATTAGATACAGTGTTATGTGTCAGGAGTTACATATTCATTAAACATAAGTATTCAGAAATGTCCTACCAAGGGTTTCTGTGGCTTTCATCCTTTGCCATCTTTCTCAATATTTGACTATGTTTACTATTATTTAAAACATCTAGACCATTTTATTTAAAAAGAACCACTGAAATTCTTCTTTGACGTATGGTATAATAGACTTTTATCAGGTTTCCGGGTATGGGAACATAGGCAAAAATTATGAGTTTCCTAAACAATCCTGCTGAATCTTGATGTCCAGAATTCTTCCAGACCTCTGAGAAGTATCATGGGTCTTACTGCATAGCTTCCTGAAATGTGATGTCAATCAAATGTATGTTCTTGATTTGCTGAGGGGTGCCTCTAGGGCCCCTACTTTATCCTTTCTCTCTCCTGTGGTCACTACAGCCCAGATCTCCCACTGGCCTCCCACTGGCCACGCCCAGCTCTCCATTCTCAGTGGTGAGACTGGAATTTCATTAGTCTTTCCTCAGAGCATAGATTGAATAGGGAAGGAGTCAGTTCTATTGCAACCAACAGCTCCCACCACTACCATAGAGAAACCAATTTGGATAGTCATTTAGTCCTAAATTTAGCTTGATCAAGCTTTAAAAATATATCATCATCATCATCGTCGTTGTCGTCGTCGTCGTGTAAGTGTGTGTGTGTGTGTGTATTCCTGTGTGTAGGTAGTCAGATCTTATCTTGTGTGAGGAGGTCAGAGAGGACTTTGTTGAATTGGTTCTTTCCTGTTCCCTTTAGAAGGATTCTAGGGCTTGAACTCAGGTCCTCAGGCTTTCAAGGAATGGGATTTTACTCACTGAGCTATTTCACCAGCCCTTAGTCAGTTATTAAATACTTATCTTGACCGGGCGGTGCTGGCGCACTCCTGTAATCCCAGCACTTGGGAGGCAGAGGCAAGCGGATTTCTGAATTCAAAGCCAGCCTGGTCTATAGAGTGAGTTCCAGGACAGCCAGGGGGCTACACAGAGAAACCCTGTCTCAAAAAAAAAAAAAAACCACCAAAAAACAAAAAACAAAAAACAAAACAACCCCCCCCAAAAGAATACTTATCTTTAGTGTTTACCTGTTCATGCAGGAGCCTGAAGGGGTCAGAAGAGGTGGTTCTGGATTCCCTGAAACTGAAGTTACAGATGCCTGGAAGCTGCCATATGGGCGTTGGGAACTGACCCCAGTCCTTTGCAAGAACAAGTGCTCTTAACTGCCAAACTATGTTTCCATCTTTGATTATTTTAAAAAAAAATTATGGTCTGGAGAGATGGCTCTGTGGTTAAGAGCATTGACTGCTCTTCCAGAGGTCCTGAGTTCAATTCCCAGCAACCACATGGTAGCTCACAACCATTTGTAATGGGATGTGAGGCCCTCTTCTGGTGTGTCTGAAGACATATACAGTGTACTCCTATATATAAAATAAAAATACACATTCTTAAAAATTATCTGTCTGTCTGTCTGTCTATTATCTATTTATTATTTTAAGTGTGTACATGTACACGGAGCAAAGGCAGAGGTCAAAAGACAACTTGTTAGTCTCAGATAATGGGCTTAGATGATCAAGGTCAGCAGCAAGGACTTTTACTTACTGATCTATCTTGCCAGTAAGTCTCCTGATCAAGTTTTGATCATCTTTCCAAAGTATATATTTTGGTCAAAAATATTACATTTGGCCAGGTGTGAGGGCTCATGACCCCAGGTCTACCTCTTGGGAGGCAGAAGCAGGCAGATCTCTGAGCTTGAGGTTGGCCTGTTCCAAGATGGCCAGAACTACACAGGGACACACTCCCACACACCAATTCAACGAAACCTAGTTCTTTCTTTCTTTGTTTATTTATCTATTTATTTTGAGACAAGGTCTCACTGTGTAGCCCTGCTGTCCTGAGACCCACTATATAGACCAGGCTGGCCTTGACCTCTCAGAGATCTGCCAGTGTTCACAGTATTGGGATTTGAACCAGATGCCTCATGCACACCAGGCGAGCGCTCTACAACTATGCTACATTCTCAGCGCGAATAACCTTAATCAAGTAGAAAATTACTGTAACTCTCCACCATAAGTTAAGCTTTTCTTCCAGAACTGTCACAATTGCTATTTGATCATGGCCCACCTAGTTCTTCACTCCAGATACAAGTTCAGCCTGCATCCTACTAAACTCTCTTTATGACATCCCTTAATTCTAAGCCAAATACCATTAAGAAAGGAACAACACCCTCCCTAGAAAACTTTCATTAAATATTTGGAAATTTAAGTATTTCTTTTCTGGGGCTGGACATATGGCTGGGGTTAAGAGCACTGGCCGCTCTTCTAAAAGACCTGGGTTCAATTCCCAAGTATGCACTGGCAGCTCACAATTGTCCGTAATTCCATTCCCAGGGTATCTGACATCCTCACATAGACATACATAGGGGCAGAACACCAAAGTAAATTAAAAAAAAAAAAAAAAACCTTTTCGAATACACAAACTCAAACCTTTCTGTTGCATTTTTTCATTTGAGTTCCTTGCTAAGTGTTAGGCTTTAATTTTTAAAACAAAACCTAAAATAATACAAAATGAAAATCGCTGTAGTTTAAAAGAAAATTGTCTGCCTAAATAGGGCCAACCCTCTCCGTTTTCAACGAAATTTGCATATGATACAATGCATATTATGTAATATATGGTGATGTGTTACATAAAAGAACGTACACTGTTCTCCTATCTCCTATTTCCATATTTTAATATGCTAGTCATATTAAAAAGCAGAAGACTGAATCACACTATTTCAGAGTGTGCGTGTAATGTTATTATCATACATCTACGGAATTCTCTATGGTTGATATTTTCTTGTTTGCTTTAATCCGACTAACACTGCAGCAGAGAAAGCCATATTAAACCCATTCTTCTTCTTTGAGGCTGAGACTTCAAGAAGTCAAGGAGCTTGGCCAGAGTCCTAATATTAAAAAATGGCCAAGCGAGGACTTGAACCCCAAGTATTCCAGATCCAAAGTCTAGGACTCATCTCAGTATAGCATTGTGATACCCACCACTTGAAGTCTCAACCAGATTCATGACCCTCCAGTTAGCTCACACTCTGAGAAGTGACATCGGGTCCATGCTGCATCCCTTCGCTTGCAGCAGCAGCAAGATGCGACCTCCCACAGTGGGAAAAATGACACCCTACATATTCTTCTTATTCTGAAGTGCGAGGCTTGGGTGTTGGTTTTGCCTCCTGACATTTGGGCTGGGGTGAGCACACAGATATGCTTGAGGTCTTATGATAGGATTGATACACTGATTTTTCTGACTCCACCCACGTCCCAGCCTAAGAAGATTCTTCAACAAAAAGGATCAGAGTCTGAGATGAATACTTTAAACAGGTTAGACTGGTTCCCCTGTCTATATTCTTAGCACTAGAGCCTTCAAAGAATTTTAGGCCAGCCATTATTAGGACACACTTATAAGGCCAGCATTAGGGAGGTGGAGACTGGAAGATCAGGAGTTCAAAGCCATCCTCAGCTACATAGAAAGCTCAAGGTCAACCCGGGCTACAGAAGAGCCTGTCTTAAAACAACAACGTGGGAGGCAGAGGCAGGCAGATTTCTGAGTTCGAGGCCAGCCTGGTCTACAGAGTGAGTTCCAGGACAGCCAGGACTACACAGAGAAACCCTGTCTCGAAAAACAAAACAAACAAACAAACAAACAAACAAACAAAACAAACCAAAAAACAAAAAACAAACAAACAAAAAAACCAAAAAAACCAACAGCAGTTGGGCAGTGGTGGCGCAAGCCTGTAATCCCAGCACTTGGGAGGCAGAGGCAGGCAGATTTCTGAGTTGGTCTACAGAGTAAGTTCCAGGACAGCCAGGGCTCTACAGAGAAACCCTGTCTCCAAAAAAACCAAACCAAACTAAACAAAAACAAAACAGCAAAAAAGGATAACTTCAGATCTACACATATCTATATCCTATATATGTCTAAGCACATCAGAATCAGTAAGGGAAGCAGCTTTGTCTCATTTTGGATTTTAGGTCCACTCAGACCCTCAGAGGAATTTCAGTAGACCAATTAGAAAATTTGAAAAAAAAAAAAAAAAGAAAAGAAAATTTTAGTCCTAGCATTCAGGAGGCAGAGGTGGAGGATATTTTAACTCAAGGCCATCCTGATCTACAGAGTGAGTTCTAGGACAGCTAGGCTTACACAGAGAATCCTTGTCTTGAAAAACAGCCAACCAAGCTGGGCGATGGTGGCGCACACCTGTAATCCCAGCACTTGGGAGGCAGAGGCAGGTGGATTTCTGAGTTCGAGGCCAGCCTGGTCTACAGAGTGAGTTCCAGGACAGCCAGGGCTACACAGAGAAACCCTGTCTTGAAAACAAAACAAAACAAAAAACAAAAAACAAAACAAACAAAAAAAAGAAAAGAAAAGAAAAACAGCCAACCAACCAAAAACCCTAAAAACAAACAAACACACAAACACACACACACACAAAAACCCTTAGGAACACTCCCAACCCAAACAAACAAAAACAGATGGAAGGAAGGAAGGAAGGAAGGAAGAAAATTCTATATTCCCCAGTAAGGAGAGAGGGAAGGAAGAAACAAAAAAATCAAACAAACAAAATGATATATTCCACAGTATTACTCCAGCCAGTAAAGCTATGAAGGAGAATTGGGAACCAGAGAGGTTGAACTGTTAGGTTTCCAGTCTTCTGTGGGAACTTCAAGAGCCAGCGGGAATTTTGGAAAGTTGAGGCTTTGTTTTCTGTTTCTTTGTCTGAGACAAGCTCTTACTATGTATGTGACCTTGGCTGGCTAAGAATTTACTATGTAGACTAGGCTGCCTTTGAACTCACAGAGAGTCATTTGCTTCAGTCTCCAAGTGCTAGGAGTAAAGGTCTGCACTACCAGGCTTGGTAATTCGAAAAGTTTTAATGTACTTGTTAAACAGAAAGAAGAATGCCAAGGCTGAACTAGACAGCATCTCAAACACATCTAGAGAACTGAGGTCTCAGCCTGAGCCTCAGCCCAGGCACCAAACAAACACAGACATTGACTGTGATGTGAAGGACCTTTGGCCCAGCCTTTTCTTTTTTCCTTCTGTCATTAATAACTGACCATAGGTGACACCGAGTTCAACTATTAGGAGGGGAAATGTATCTCCCCCAACTCCTAGAGGGACACAAGCAGTTTATTAAACACCTTTGGAGTTGACTTCTTTCTTTACATCCCAAATTTGTTGCTAAATTAGGTTAAGGGACTGGCTGAGAAAGTTCTCTCTGGGGTGAGGGAAAGGTAGGGGGTGAAGGAAGACAGTCATGTCACATGAGCCTAACTCAGGTTGAGGAAACAATGACTGGTCCCTAGACTCAAGGGTCCATTCTCCGTGGAGAACATTTTAAGAGTAGAGGAAATGTCTGGGAGAAACTGCAATGGTTCCTGCTAGAAGAAGCTTGCCTTCTCCCATCTCACAATCAGGTTTCAAACTTCTGTCCTCTGCAGGCCACCGTCCCCACCTCCGGTCGCTTGTCCTGTTTCTGCTCACACCCCTTAGGCAAGGGAGCCTTCTCTGCTTTCTCCCTACCCTCCCTTGGCATCTCTTGAGGAAGAAGCTTCTAGCTGCCTGGATCTCAAACAGAACAGGTGTGCTGTGGAGAGCGAGAGGATGAGGCAGCCAGGCAGGGCTTTGAGCTCTTTCCACCAGAGGCCTAAGCAAGGCTCACAGCTGCTGGAGCAAAAGGAAGGCCCCTGATGACGCAGAATGGAGGGAGGAGGGGCAACTAGAGAGCCAGACGAGGATGGGGGTGGGCAGGGGGGGGAGGGGAGCCGGCAAGGTGAAGAGGCACAGGGATGGAGGCAACTTTGGGGCTCTCAAAGGGAGTGGAATGCACGCCTGGCTTTTTTTTTTTTTTTTTTTTTTTTTTTTTTTTTTTTTTAGGATAAGGAAACCTGAGAGGTTTCTAGGGTTACCCCAAACCCATCCCACCTAGCTTTGGCTTCTTCCCCAGAGCGTCACTGTTTACTGAGACCCCTCCCTGAACTCTTGTCCTCCTGGACTTGCCCTAGCTCAGGCCCCAGGCGTGGCCAGGCAGACACTCTGACAAGTTACAAATGAGAGTGGGTGTTGGATTCTTGTCTTCAGAGTCTGGAGGAGGAGATGTGAATGAATGAGCTCTGTCCACCAGCATCTCTTCTAACCCCAAACTGCCCGCTGCATCTCAGAGAGTGAGCAAGGGTCTTCCTGGGTCCCCTCCCCTAGCCCTAACCCAAGAGGAAGGAAGGAAGGAAGGAAGAAAAAAAGAAAGAAAGAAAGAAAGAAAGAAAGAAAGAAAGAAAGAAAGAGAGTAAAGTCCACTTCCAAGCCTTAGTTTAGTTTAGGAGCCCTACACCAATTCTCTCGTTCTCTGAGCAAACTAAACTTTCTTTATCTATTCTAGACAATGCATGGAAAATCTGGATAGTCTTTAAGACTTAACTAGCCTTGGATTTATGTATTTGAGGCTTGGAATTAAAGAAAAAAACTTTTAGGGCAACTAAAGATAATAGAGGGGTGTCAGGGAGAAGAAAACCAGAGAAATGCAGGGTCTTCACTAGTCTTGAACACTTTTGAAAAGGGAATAAAGATTCCCTGCCTTCTCACCCCTCCGTAAATATCACCTGGCTCTCCTCATTGCTGCTCTCTGGAGAGATACAGGGAGTTATTTAAGTCTGAGTGAGTGAGCCAGCTACAGCTACGGATGGCTAGAGAGAGGATAAATACATCCAGGGAGATGCGTTGATGGATAGGTAGGGAGCGAATATAAATATGGAGAGAGATAGACGAACAGAGAGATGAATTGAGACAGAGGGAATATAAAGAGAGGCTGAGGGAGAGAAATGGCTGTGTGGACGAGGAGAGAGCGTTTATGCAGAGATGGAGGGAGGAAAGGATGTCCCCCAGCTCCCCTCCACATTTCCTGTTCTCTCTTGTCCCCTTGAAATGCCATTTTCCCTCCTCTTGGTTTGTAATGAATTCTGGATTTTAGACCCTGGCTCACCCCCTGAGGTGTTTTTTACAGTTTCCCTCCCTTCCTAGTCATCCTTTTGTCCCAAGATAACAGACCTCACCAGGCTGTGCTAGAACACCATCCCAAGACAAACTGGGAGAAAGCAACATGGGACGGGGGTTCTGGGCCATGTAAGGAGTCTGACTCTCCAGGCCCTAGCCCTACAGCCTTGGGGTGGGGGTAGGCTTCTTTGAGGGGAGAGGAGAGTGAGGGGCAGCTGGGTTGAATTTGGCCAAATCTAATAATCCAGGAACCTATTGAAGGCCTTGGGGGCTGGGAGGGGAGTTGAAGTCTTGAATATTCTTCCAACTTCTGCTCCCCTCCCTCTGGTCCCTTCTTTCCAAAAAGTCTTTGAAGAAAGATGTTTTTGACGCTTCCATGTCGCTCTCAGATGGATGGGCTCAGAGTGATTGAAGTGTCTTTGTCATGCTAATGCTTGGGGGGTGATGGATGGGCGCTGGGGCTGCCAAACTCTGGCCCGCTTAGCCCATTGGCCTGGGAGAGATCACATGTGCCCCCCCACCCCCACTCCCTATCCCCTTCCTAGGGGATCGCTGGCCCCGGCCAAGCTGGTCCAGGCCATGGACTCAAGCTTCAGCGCCGTGACATACTGCCGAAAGGTTGTAGGGCAAGAGGGTGTCTCCCCAAACGGCCCGACCCTCCTTCGGCCTCTACATGGACTATAATAGGATGAGTTCCTTTTTAGAGTACCCACTTTGTAACCGGGGACCCAGCGCCTACAGCGCCCCAACCTCCTATCCCCCCAGCTCAGCTCCGGCCGTTGACAGCTACGCAGGGGAGAGCCGCTATGGCGGAGGGCTGCCCAGCTCAGCGCTCCAACAAAACTCGGGGTATCCTGTCCAGCAGCCGCCGTCATCCCTGGGGGTGTCCTTTCCCAGCTCCGCTCCTTCGGGGTACGCCCCAGCCGCCTGCAACCCCAGCTATGGGCCTTCTCAGTATTATTCTGTGGGTCAGTCGGAAGGAGACGGAAGCTATTTTCATCCGTCGAGCTACGGAGCCCAGCTAGGGGGGTTGCCCGACAGCTATGGAGCGGGTGGAGTCAGCTCAGGGCCCTATCCTCCGCCGCAGCCCCCTTACGGAACTGATCAGACGGCAGCAAACTTTGCAACAGCCTACGATCTCCTCTCTGAGGACAAGGAATCATCTTGCTCGTCAGAACCCACCGCTCTCACTCCCCGGACCTTTGACTGGATGAAGGTCAAGAGAAACCCACCTAAGACAGGTAGGGCTCGGAGGAGCCACTCCCTCTCCTTGGCGCAGGCATACACAGAGGGGCCTGAGCCAGGGGTTTTTCCCGGCAGGTAAGTACTTTCCGGGCTCAGGTCAGCAGGGATTTTCCCCACGGGATAAGTTCGGGGCTACCTCCTCCCTAAGGAGGTCTTGTCTGTGCGCCCAGTTTGGAACCAGTATTTCATGTTCCTTGTCTGAAGGTGAGCGTGGGCAGGAGGTTGGTTCTAGATTTCGTAATTACTAACGGAGGGTGTGTGTGATGGCACATAGGGTCTGCATTGGGTAGATGATGGATGAGGGCCCGGACTGGCCTGGGAGGAGTGAAGGGGAGGGAGAAAGAGGTGAGAGAACTGACGTGGCTTTTCTCCCTGCCCCGCCCCTAGCGAAGGTGTCCGAGCTGGGACTGGGCGCTCCCGGAGGTCTCCGCACAAACTTCACCACGCGCCAGCTGACCGAGCTGGAGAAGGAATTTCATTTCAACAAATACCTGAGCCGAGCCCGGAGGGTGGAGATCGCCGCCACCCTGGAGCTCAATGAAACGCAGGTGAAGATCTGGTTCCAGAACCGGCGCATGAAGCAGAAGAAACGCGAGCGAGAGGGGGGCAGGGTGCCTGCAGGCCCTCCAGGTTGCCCCAAGGAAGCGGCCGGAGATGCCTCCGACCAGTCTGCGTGCACCTCCCCAGAAGCCTCGCCCGGTTCCATCACCTCTTGAATCGAACTTCCGAAGTAACCCGGCTTCCAAAGCTGGACCCAGTGCTTCGGTAGACTTTCCCAAACGTCACAGCCCTGGTGACCTTCCTCAAGGCCGAGGAACCAGTTCAGAGCTGCCTAGGAAGCTGGGCAGGAGTGGGGATTTTTTTTTTTTTCTCGGTTGGAACTAGTGGTGGAGGGATGATTGATGGCTGGGATCCTACAGGTCTAGGGACCGACCGGGGAGCACTCAACTCTTCAGAGGTCTTGGAAGGCCTTTTGGCTTTGATCTAGAGTCAGCCCATCCTTCTGGCTCCTCCTTTCCCTTGCAACTCAGTTCAGTGCCTTTGAGCTTGGAGAGTTCTTCTTTCGAATTCTTACCCCAACTCTTCTTTCTAGGCCTGGCATTTCTAGGCCGAGAGTACTTGGGATTTTCCGGTGGAGGATGTTTGAGTGTGGGCACATCACCACCAACCCTTAATTTTAATCTTTAATCCAGCCAATTTACCGCAGCCCTTACATTAGCACCGACTGCCTTGTGACATACCAAAAAACCCCCTCCTAGTCCCAAGTAATCCCACAAGCCCTTTCCTGGCACATTTCTATTGCACTAACGCAGCTCTCGGAGGCTGGCTTACGAGACCCGCCCCTTCCACTGGCATCACTAAATCACCAAAGTGTTTAGGAACTTGGCACTACAGAGATTTCCGAAGCATCATCGCAAGGACTGCTTCAAGCAAGCCTCAACGGAGAAGGGGGAGCACCCCTTCCCCACTCCCTATTTATTACCTCCGGAAAAACTGCCCCCCCCCGTCTCCTTTCCATACCCTACCCCTGGGGCAGTCTGGGGAGGTCCAGGCATGGCGACAGAGTTCCCAGCAGCTTCGGACATTTCTGTGAACCTTGGAGACAGCAGAGGGGCCAATGGAGTTTCTAGAAAACCAAACTGCAAGCAAGCCAGCTTCTCTGTGTATCTGCAACTACCTCATTGCAATAAAGTCTGTTTTTCCCCCTTTTCTTTCTGCTTTTGCTTTTCCATCTTGGGCTGGAGGAGGAGCTAAGAACTCTACCAGGCCATTGACTGGGTTGGGAAGGCTGAGATGATGAGTGTTGTTCGGGTCCCAGCTAAGGTAGAAGTGGATCCCCAGAGACCTAGTAGGCTACTGGTCTTTTTGGTGAACCCAGAAACACACGACAGAAGATGGGGGAACCAGATAGTTCTGGGCCGATCTTGAGAAAGGGGTGGGAAGAGAGGAAAACAGACATCTGCTTGATGTCTGTGAAGGGGATTATGGGGGAATGGCAGAGGGGACTCTACCTGTTTCCTTTTCTTTTATCTCCCCCCAGTTTACGCTGGAAACTGTAAAGATATCAGGCTTGGGACTGTTGGGTGTCAGGAAGGCACCCCCATTCTTGCTCAGACAGTCAGAAGATGGGAGGTTGGCAAAATCCTCACTAGCACAGATACTAAGCCCCAACTGCAGTCCTTCCATACAGGGATATCGGCCTGAGTGAACTGCGGTCCACCAGCAGGTGATTGGGCTGCTGCTGAGGATACTGAGAGCAGAGGGAGGAGGTGGTGGCCTTTGGAGGGATGTGTGGGGGATGTGGGTAAGGAGGTGCCCAGAGGTGGATGGGGGAGGTGCTGGTGACTTGGTGGACAGTGGACCCTGGGGGTGGGCAGAGGCAGCCGAGGTACACCAGGATCCTGAGCTGACCTTTTTACCTCTAAGCGCCTCTGGGCTTTCCAAACAAGCCTGTGGCGCGCCCAGGGGGCAACTATTGTCTCCCTCGCCTGTACCACAAGCAAACCTTTAGTCGGAAGAGGCAGGGGGCCCAGCCTCTGGAAGCACCTCAGAGGTGGCAAACTGCCTGCGCTCCAGGCTCCAGAGGACCATTGAAACGACGACGTGGGGGCTCCAGGTCCCAGGCCTGGTCTATTGATTCTGGTAACTCAGAGATTCCCTAAACCCTAGGGCCAGGATCATACCCCTGGGGTACATCGATGAAGAAGACAGGTCTTATCTCTCCCCAACCCCCTCCCCCCAACTTTGTTTGCTTCGTGACCTTTGAAAGGAAGCCAGGCGGCGGCGAAAAGGACTGGGGACTCTTGTAAGCATTGCTAAGCATTTGTTTCCTTGTGAGATTGGTGCCATTAGGCGAGAGGCAATGTTATCAATAATTGCACAGCTCAGCTGGAGAGGAAGAGAAGCATTCAGGAGGAAGGCCAGCTTTCCCAGAGGTTGCTTTCTTGCCCTGTCTTAAAAGGGAAAAGAAATCTATTAACTGCTTTTTTTTTTTTTCCATTTAATTGAAATTGCCATCAAGGTTGGCTTCCCCAAAGGGGTCACCTTGACAGGAGAGGACAGAGCAAGTATCTTTGAAACAAATTTCCCCTGGTTGAAGCCATTTAATACCAACTAGTCAGAGCCTCTGGCTTGGGGTATTTGTGGAGCCTCCAACTGTTAGCCCCTATGGACGAGGGGGTGGGAAGAGGAAGGGACAGTGGTTAGAGCAAGGCCGCAGAGGATGGTGGAGCTGAGTCTCAGACGTGGATGACAGGCCCTGGGGGAAGGGTGATAGAAGGGCCTGCGTGAAAGCGGAAGCTGGAGCCTTTGATTTTTGGTCATAGCAGAAGGAACCATCAGATTTCTCCAGGGAAGAGGTGTGTGTGTGTGTGTGTGTGTGTGTGTGTGTGTGTGTGTGTGAGAGAGATCAATTCTTCATTAACAAGAGACAGATTCAAAATAATCCCCAGTGGGGTCAAGAGCCTTCCATCTCCTTAGATACAATGATCCAGACTCCATTGCATTCTCCTACTGGAATCCCGCTTCCAACCCAAGGCCCCCCCGCCCCATTGGGTTTAGAGGAAGGAGTTTATTTGGGGAAAACAAAACATCATGCTGTAGTCTTCTCTCACAAATGTCAAAAGAGAGTCTGGAAAACAGACAAGCAAAAAAAAAAAAAAAAATCTTGTTCCATTTGACTCAAATCAGCAGTCTGTATTGTCAAACTCTCCAAAATAGATACCCCAAAGCTTCAGTCACAGACTCCTCCACATCTCTCAGGCACATCCCACCCCACCCCCACCCCGTGGGTACAGATTGAAAGCCATTTACTCCCTCAGCTTCACATACCAGAATAAAAATAAATAAATTAATTTCCAAATGAATCCCTATCCATATAATCTTGGGTATTCATGGGAGGGAGAATTCTTAGGGCTGCTTGGAAGTCCTGCCTCTAAGGAGCCTAACCCTCTGATCTGCGGCCACCAGGCTTGTGGGCAGGCGAGAGGGGGTTCCACCCTACTCTGCCCCATCTGTTCTCAGCCCAAGTGTGAACTTTCTCTCTCTTTATCCTCCCCTTTCCTCAACATTTGCTCTCCCCATGTGAGGCCCTTTGATCTCTTGGGTAAGGGAGAAAGATTTTTGAAAACCTTCAACCTCTTTTTAACTGGCAACCCCAGGATTTCTTTGCTGTGGATGGTCCTTGTGAGCATACCCTTGGGTGTGTGGTCAGAGTCAGGACAGAGCAGAGGCAGCAGATAGAGAAGTTAAATGATGAAGGCCAGAATGGTCTAGAAAGGAGGACTGCACCATTGGGAAAATATCCAGGTTACTGACTGGGAAGTCTAAACCCTGCTTCTTGCTAGCATGTGGTCCTGGGCAATTGGCCTATTTCTTATAACCAGACTCATTGTCTATAAAGTGGGGGAAAGGTCAGCTTGTGCCTCAGAGGACTGATGTGATTAAAATAGTTAACACATATAAATGTCTCATAAATAAATGTTTTAGAACAGCTATTAATATATAAAGGAATATGTTTGCTTCTCTTTCCACAGACCTGGTACTGCAGGGAGTATCCTGAGTATGCCACCACCTACACTGAGTCTTATTTGATCCCAGAGTCTTATAGAACAGGTTCCCTTATTAGTGGTTAAGAGCACGTGAGGTCATCTGGCTGAGATTTCTCCTTCTTCTCTTCCTTGTCCCTGTTTCATCCTGACTACCTATCAAAGAGGTACCTCAGCTCCCCCCCCCCCCCCGCCTGCATTAGAAGATGGACAGAAAGTCTTTAACAATCCGGTGTTTAGTTTTGAAGACAGATTCTTTAAATTCTTGATTAGAGTGGTGGAGAGGGGCAAACATCCTGAACTTCAACCTAGTTTTCAGTGTGGTCTCCATTCTACTGGCTGGGTGTGGTCTCCATTCTACTGGCTGGGTGTGGTCTCCATTCTACTGGCTGGGTGTGGTCTCCATTCTACTGGCTGGGTGTGGTCTCCATTCTACTGGCTGGGCGAGCTCATGCCAGTTGGTTCCCCTGGGCTTCTAGAGTTCAGATATAATGTTGAACATGCGGAAACAAGTGTGTGTGTGTGTGTGTGTGTGTGTGTGTGTGTGTGTGAGAGAGAGAGAGAGAGAGAGAGAGAGAGAGAGAGAGAGAGACTCAGGATGTTGTCTGGCACATAGTTAAGTGTGCAGAAAGAGTTCTTATTTTATGTGGCTACAGAAATATATTTTCTTCCTTCCTTTCTTCCTTCCTTCCTTCCTTCCTTTCTTTCTTTCTTTCTTTCTTTCTTTCTTTCTTTCTTTCTTTCTCTCTTTCTCCCCCTTCCTTCCTCCTTCCTTCCTCTTTCTTTCTTTCTTTCTTTCTTTCTTTCTTTCTTTCTCTCCAAGACAGGGTTTCTCTGTATAGTCCTGGCTATCCTGGAGCTCACTCTGCAGATCAGGCTGGCCTCGGACTCAGAAATCTGCCTGCCTCTGCCTCCCAAGTGCTGGGATTAAAGGCGTGCACCACCACTGCCCAGCTAGAAATACATTTTCTATTACTCTCCTACATGGAGTTATTGATAGTCGTGGCATAGTAGGAGCAGGCATCCTCTAGCCTGTATCCCTTACACTGTACCAGACCCATTTGGCACCCAAGCCACAGGACTTGCTGCCTGGGTATAAAATAATTATGAAAGGATGCAGTACAGAATACTGCTCTACAGTAAGTGTAACATCGGGAGGAGAGATGCTCTTGACAGGACAGCTTCATTGCATAACCCTGGGAGCACATTCTCACTACAGTTGAGGAGTCTGGGGCTCCCTGTAGTTGGATCCACTTTCCCCCTGGTGACTTAATTCTGGCTCCAAGGAACTGGTTATCTTACCTATATGTCTGGAATACAACAGGAGATAGAGAATCTTTAATTCTTAGGAAGCCAGAAAGGGTCAAACAGCTACAAACTCTGGCTTAAAGGCTGACCCCCCCCCCACCAGGCCTTCCTTCGCTATCTTTGTCTTGGTTGAAAGAGAAACGGATCAGATCTGAGAAGAAGGAATTTCAGAGGAGGTCAGGAGACCTGTGTTTACATTACAGAGCACCTCATCTGTAGCCTTGGAAAAATCACCAAATTTCCCTGGGCCCACTTTTCCAGTATTTAATATAAGTGAATCACTCCTTTGCCCCTTAACCAATTCCTTTTCTCTGAGGATAGAAGAGATGGATGTAAGAAAGAATGGAAACCGTGGGGGCGGAGGCGGAAGGAGAGGGATCATTTGGATAGGAAGGCATTCTGTTGGATCTAGTCTGTTAGCTTAGTTGGAGCTAATTAAAATCATTTTCTGCATTTCCTCCCTTCAGCTCTCGTGATGGCTTGCCTGGGGATAGATTGTTCACCGCCCTGCCCCACAGCCTTTTCTGCCTGGAGGGGAGTTGAGGAGGGAGGCAGCCTGGTGCATGCTTTCAAGCGCCCTCTGCTCCTGAGAGGCCAGACGCTCCCTTCAGTTTACTCTGGCTTGACAGCTCCATTTCAACCCCCACCTTGGAGATGAGGCAGCTCAATATTTACTCAGCCAGGAGAGCTGCTCAGAAGACTGGCCTCTCCAGCCAGCCCTTGCTGGCTTTCCTCGGTGGCCCCCACCCCCTTTCCTTCCTGGTTCATAGAGAGTTCAGCTCTGAAATGGCTTGCAGCCCCCAACTCCCCAGCCCTGGAGAACTGTCTGTCCAGGGGATTGCTAAAGCCAGAAGGGCAGGAGGGGCAGGTAGAGGGCAGGAAGGGCTGTGGTCTTGGGGTCATGCCCTGGTCTCTCTCACTGGACCAGCAGCATGGGTTTGCTGGAGAGTAGGATGTACTAGGAAAAAGACAATCTTTGGGAGGAAGGAGCACAGGGACCTGAGTTAAGATGGAGCTGCCTGGCTGTATTAAGGAGACAATCTGGACTGTGTCTTTTGTTATTACGATTATAAACCACACCATCCTGTAGAGAAACTTGGTACACTGTGACAGCCCAGACTCTTTCAAATACACACACACACACACACACACACACACACACACACAATGCTAATACAAAGAAAGAAATGACCTGTGTCTCATAGCACACAGGAAAACGTATTTATTATCTCTTAATATTCTAGAATATTAGATCCTAAAAAGGCAAATACTTCCGTGTGTGGATTTGGTATAAGGGATTGTACACAGACTCTGACACACATACATGCCAGACGAACTCTACCAACTGGGCCACACTTCCAGCCCTTGGTTTCTCTGAGGTCTTGCTCTGTCGTTCAGGCGAGCTACCAGCTCACAACCTTCTGCCTCAGTCACCCGGGTGCTGGGATTGCGGGTCATGTGCCAGATGAGTGGGGACTTTCGTCTGTTTTACTCATTATACCAATTCTGGTCCTCAGAACAATACCTGTGACGTATGCTCAGTAAACGTCTGTGGGATAGACAAATACCAAAGCAAAATCGTTCCCTCTAGCAGATAACATCCCCAAATAGTTCTTGGAACAATGTTTGCTTCGGATGTTTGACTGGCCCAAGAGCACTGCCAGCGTCAGCTTCCCAGTGGGGGAGGCCGATGAGGGTAGTGTTAGACATGGATGTGCACTTGAGAGCGCCTTCATTCCTTCCCATGTTACTGTCTGTTTAGGATTTCCTTGGCTTTAGCAAGTGTCAATTCAAGAGGATACTTTAGAGATGGAAAGGTTCTGAGGATCCACTGGATAGTTCACTGACAAAAAACAGACAGAAAGGCCTCCCAGTAGGAAGATCCAAGAAAGCCACACCTGTCCCAGGCACACCCTCCACTTCTTTTCCGCATCCCCACATCCCTGAGACTAGATCGTTCATTCTTTTCTTTAAAAAAAAAAAAAAAAAAAAAAAAAGGCTGGGTCTTCCTTTCTGATTCCAGTGTCATTCAAGAGAATCTTTTGTTGGGTAACAGTAAGGAGACATTTCCTAGAAGCATTAAGTTCAAGAATAATGGATTTCAAGGGAAAAGAGAGCCCGGCTGTAGGTCTGGTGCGAGAGGCCCGTTTCCATGGCTGGGAACTTCTGGGAACCGCTGGGGGGTGGGGGGGGAGGGAAACTATCGAGAAAAAAGGCTACTTATTTACCCCTGCTCCAGGTCAAGGGTTCCCCAAGGAGTATGGGGCAAGGTTTGTGAAGTCAGGAACGGGTTGAATAATTTTGTTAAAGATTCTCATTTTGAAACCAGCCACCTACCAGCTTGGTTCTTTGAGATAAGGAATCTGAAGAGGCAATGTGCTTTTGGGGGGAGGGAAAGCTTTCCAGGTCTATGTTCCCGGGAACATGGGCTGACAGACAGCGAGGATCTAGTTCATAGCCCTTGCTGGCTCCTTTCTCCCCTCCGTCACTTCTTGGTTACTCTTTTTACACTCAGTCTTTGTCATAACCAATATTCCCATCTCCACACTGGCACGTGGCAGGCAGCAGAGATCCTCTCCAGGTTTCCGAGGGTGACTAGAAAGAGAGATTCCCAAGAAGAAGGAATGAGAGGACACTGGTCCAGAAAAGACTGGTTCCAGTTTTGCAGGAGAGTACCAGAACAGAGAAAGGTTTGGGGGGTGATTAGGGAATGTGCAGGGGGGGGCGGAGGAGGCCTTATGGGACACATGGTGAGGGGGGAACTGGGAAAGGGGACAAACAAAGAATATAGAAAATAAAAATTAAAAAAAAAAGTCAGAGGAAACTGGAAGGCAATGGGAGGGGCTGGGTGGGGGGTGGGGGTGGGAGTAGGGGTGGGGGTGGGGGGAGTAAAAACCAGGATCTAACACAGGGTCTCTATTCAGAACATTTAAATTGGATCCTTTGGAAGTGGAGAAAAGCCTGCAGTGACTTTGAAAGGGATTTGTGTCTGTAGGATCCCACCTACTGAGGGGACACTTCAAAACTAATTGAAAACCCATTGAAATCCACACCTTGACACATTGCCTCTGGCAGGTCAACCTTCTTCACCCGACAGTGGTTACCTATCTGATAACAAACTGACCTTGTACACAGCTCCGCAGATGTGCCTTCCACAACATCAAAGAAAGCAGATTAGAAGACCAGTATCAGGCCTGTTGACTGTTCTCTCCTCCCCTTTGGAGAGCATTTTGACTATGATCTAAAATGAAACTTCAGACACGTGTAAGTGGAAACAATAGTTCTAGGCACAGTAGTGAGCCTTTCTTTCTTTTCTTTCTTTTTTTAATCCTTTAACCTAATCTATTTTTGTAATATTCTCAAAGGGAAAGTGAGAAGGAATAGAATTAAGACACCTTCTCTTGGGGATTGGAGAGATGGTTCAGCAGTTTAGAGAACTGGGTGCTCTTCTAGAGGACCAGGGTTAAATTCTCAGGACCCACAATACTGCTCAAAACTGTTGCAGGGGACCTGATTCCTACACAGGGACTCACATTCGGATAAAACACCGATGCACATAGAAATAATAGATAAAATTTAAAAAGATCATCTTTGTGTGGTTCAGTACTGGGGGGGGGGAGGAAAAATTAAGAGAAAGGAACCGTTTGTCTGCATATTCTCCCCAGAACATGGAAGGGATTGCCATTCCCTTGATTTTGATTGGAGCGATTTGGACCTACTGCTCAGTGATACGTAAGGGACTCCTCCTGCTTCAGTAGGAAAATCCAAATCCAAATCCAAAACCAAAACCAAAAACCAAAACAAACCACCCAGCTTGACTTTATCTCTTGAGTTTAATCATAAAGAACAAAGGTACACACATAAAAGGAAAGGAAAGTTCACACATTTAATAGTGTTTAATACTAACTTTAACTTTGAGGTTTTCAGTATCCTAACCTATGTCAAAGAACTTAAGGGTTCCGGGGCTAGAGAGACTGCTCAGTTGTTAAAGAGCACTATTGCTCTTGCAGAGGACTTAGGCTCAATTTTCAGCACCCACGTGGCAGCTCACAACCCTCTAATCCAACATGATCATCCGACTGCAGGCACCTGGCAGTCCTGTGATAGAAATACATAGAGGTAAAGCACCTACCTATACACACACATAAAATTAAAATAAACCTGTAAAAAAGTTTAAGGATTTCTAACGTGGAACTGGGGGTACAACTCAGTTAGCAGAGGGTTTGGCTGGCATGCAGAGGAGGCTTTGGATTTAATCCCCAGCACCATGAACACAAGGAGTAGCACCTGCTTGGAATCCCAGCCACTCAGGAGGTGGAGGAAGGAAGATCACAAGTTCAAGGCCAGTCTGGTCTACATAATAACATCTAGGACAGCCAGAGCTACACAGTGATATCCTGCTTCCAAAGCAGAGGGGCAGGGAGTTGAATATGCCTTAAATAAATCTTCTAAACTCAATCTTTGCGTTCTTTATGAAATCTCTCCTTTATAAAAGCTCCATTTTATTCAAGAAATACTTTTTAGGTTTTTGTTTTGTTTTGTTTTTTGTTTTTAATATTTATTTTGGTTGTGGGCGACCAGAAAAAAAAATCAGAGCAAATCTCTCTGTACCTCTTATTAATTCTTCTCTTTCTCAAGCCCTCTTAAATGCAGGTCTCTGGACCAAAGCAGGGTCCTCCATTTGAATTTTAGTTAAGGAGGACAAGCCTCTGGCTGAGTGTGTTCTTTGTATTGGGTATACCAAATTCCTCTCTTAGGAAACACGAGAGTGTCTGGTTCTCTCTCTTTAATTCCCTTCCCAGGGTCTTTAGATTCAATTTTCAGTATTATTTTTGGTGACAAGAGTAAATGTTTACCTGGTCACCGAGAAATAACTCAGATTCTTGTCACAGGTCACAGGGAAGTCCCAGGGAACTTTTCTGTCAACTGAGGTAGGATTCTAGACTCAGGTGATCTTTTCTACACTCACCAAGGATCTAGACTCAGTTTCTCTGGAGTCTCTTCCCTCTTTCCAATCCATCCCAGAGTGTTGAGTGCTTTGTTGAAACATGGAATCCTCTCTGAGATCTGAGCCTGATCTGATCCCTGGGAGTGGGGCCATGGATCAGAAAAGCCCACAGGTTCCCAAGGGACTGAATAGCAGGTTTTTCTATAACAGGTGCGCCTGTTAAGAAAGGATAGTTCCCTACACACACACACACACACACACACACACACACACACACACACACCTAGAGGCACATACAAGCAGTTTTATAGGCACTTGCACCACATACCCTCCCCCCATTTTCAAGCTTTATAGAGGAGTCTGTTTTTGAAGAAAATGTAAACAGAAGAGTGGTGAATTACTTCAAAATCTGCTTCCAATAACAGAGAAAAGGTTTGGTTGTTGTTGTTGTTTTCTGTTTTCTTTTGGGGAGGAAAGAGTTTATTTCATCTTATATCTTACATTACATTATGAATGGTAGTCAGGACAGGAAATCAAACATGAACTTGGAGACAGGCACTGAAGAAGAGGTCATGAAGGAATAGAATTCCTATCTTGTACAGACTGATTTCTTATTCCAGCTGTTCAGGGATGGCACTTGCAATAGTAAATCATCAGTCAAGAAAATACTCGATGATCTTTTGCCTACATTGATCTTTTGGAGACATTTTCTCAACTGGTTTTCTTTGTCAGTTTGACTCCTGTTAGACTATATTTGATAAAAAACAAAGAACAAAAGGAAGAAGAACAAAAGAAAAAGATAAAGAAAAAAGGAAAGAAGGAAGAGAAGAGAAAGGAAGGAAGGAACGAACAAACAAACAAACAAACAAAGAATTTCTCAAAGAACCAGATCCTGATTTTGTTGATTCTTTGTATGGCTCTTTTTGTTTCTACTTGGTTGATTTCAGCTCTGAGTTTGGTTATTTCCTGCCATCTACTTTGTGTGTATTTGCTTCTTTTTGTTCTAGAGCTTTCAGGTGCTAAGCTGCTAGCGAATGCTCTTTCCAGTTTCTTTTTGGAGGCACTCAGAACTATGCTGAGTTTTCCTCTTAGCACGTTTTGTTTTGTTTTAATGCTCTTTGGCAGGCATGGAGAAAAATTTCTGCCCTAGAAGAAAAAAGATCATCATTGCCTTTGGGATATCTCTTTTCATGCTCCAACAAGATCTTCTGTTTCTGTGTTTTTGAACTTGTTTCAAACTTGCTGTCAAGTTGAGACCTTACTTAACTTGTATACACCTCTTGACTGCTAGTATCCTGAGAGGGGTTCACAACATCTGGCTTTTGCCTTTGGCAAAAAAGTATCTTAGGGATGCTCATTTAGGAGAGAGGGGAAAGAGGAGGGGGGATGGGAGGGAGGGAGGGAGGGAGAGAAAGAGAGAGAGAGAGAGAGAGAGAGAGAGAGAGAGAGAGAGAGAGAGAGAGAGAAAATAGTTTTTTGTCTGGGTGTTTGCCTTCTTCAAAACCTTCTGGAGTTGATGAAGTAATTTGTACCTCTTTCCCCACAAGCCATTCCTCCAATATTAAAGACATTTTCCCCCGTGGGGCCCCAGAGTTTTCTTTACATTTTTTTTTAAAATTAATTTATCAGCCGGGCGTGGTGGCGCACGCCTTTAATCCCAGCACTTGGGAGGCAGAGGCAGGCGGATTTCTGAGTTCGAGGCCAGCCTGGTCTACAGAGTGAGTTCCAGGACAGCCAGAACTATACAGAGAAACCCTGTCTCGAAAAAACAAAAAACAAAACAAAAAAAATTTAATTTATCATTTTAGATATGTGAGTATTTTTGCCTGTATGTGTGTATCTGTGAACCACATGCATGCTTAGTGCCCACAGGGGCCAGAGGAGAGGACTGGACTCCCTAGGACTGAAGTTACAGACAGTTATGAGCTGCTATGTGGGTGCAGAGAGTCAACCTGTGTCCTTTTGACAGATGGTTAAGAGCCAGTGCTCTTACCCATTGAGCCCCCTCTCTATCCCTGCCCCAAAGTTTTTCTTTTGCTCTTTTCTTTCTTTCTTTCTTTCTTTCTTTCTTCCTTCCTTCCTTCCTTCCTTTCTTTCTTCCTTCCTTCCTCTCTTCCTTTCTTCCTTCCTTGCTTCTTCCCCCCCCGTTCCTTCTTTCTTCTTCTCTTTCTTCCTTCCTTCCTTCTTTCTTTCTTTCTTTCTTTTGTTTTTGTTTTTTTTTTTTTTTTTGAGTCAGGGTCTCTTTATGTAATCTGTGCTGTCCTGTAAACTCACTACATAGAGCAGGCTGATTTGGAACTCACAGAGATCCACCTGCCTCAGTCTCCTTAGTGCTGGAACTAAAGGTCTGTGCCCCCACCCCCAGGTCAGCTTCCAGAGCTTTCTGTCTCAAGAGTAATACTCTTTTCTTCTTCCTCCATCTATTCATCCTGAGACCTAACTTGCAGGTCCTTCTCCATCTTGCCCTTCCTTAGTTAACATTTTCCACTTAGTGAAGTGTCTAGGAGTGGACATAAAATGTGAAGTGTGATAAACACATTTGAAAGTAGAGTGTGTGGGGGTGCTGGAGAGATGGCACAGTAGTTAAGAGCTCTGACTGCTCTTCCAGAGAACCTGGGTTCAATTCCCAGCAACCACATGGTGGCTCACAACCATCTGTAATGGGATCAGATGCCCTCTTCTGGTGTGTCTGAAGACAGCTACAGTGTACTCACATATATAAAATAAATAAATCTTAAAAAAAGAAAGTAGAGTGGGAAGATATGTATATATGCTTATGTGTTTATATACATGTGTGTTATGTGCATTGCATATGTATATGTGTGTATATTTATGTGTGTGTATTCTTGGATCTGGGCATTGTATTTTTCTTGGCAGAGGCAGGATAGTCTAGGCAGGGAAGGGCGAAGGTGATGAGAAAAGGGAGGAGTTCTCCTGCAAATCATGTCCGTCCACTTGACCTCTAGGGCTACATCAGTGACTGATACTGTCCTTAATCCATACAAATCCCCGAGCTCAGGATGGGAGCTGCCAGGTCAGCAGCCGTTTTTTTTATGGGGAACAAAATATTTGCTGAGCAGTCTGTGTAAACTGTGAGAAGGAAAAGGTGGGCAGGTGCTGAGGAATGATGCAGAGGGCGGAGAAGAATCTTCCTTGTTATCTGGGGGTGGGGGTGGGGGTGGGGGTGGGGGACAGCAGCGCAGGTGACCCAGCTGGGGCAGCCCTTCAGTTCCACTCTCCTTTATCACTGATGGCCAGGTGATTCTACTCTCCCCTGACACTTCGTCCTGACCTCCCTCTTTGGCGGTAGCTGTTATTATTTTTGTTATCATTGTTGATGCTATTGACATTTATGGAACACTTTGCTGTTAGCTCTTATTCCTCACCGCATGTCTGGGAGGTTTGTGTGGTCATTATTCTCACTCTACACATGGAAAGCCCGAGGCACAGAGAAAATAAGCAACGCGCCCAAGATCACATATCTGAAAAGCAACATATCATTTTCTTTGTCTGCCTCTGGTCCTCAAGTGTTTACATAAATTCACATGGAATGTGCGATGCATTCAGGATGGCGGTTTCTCTCCCCACCCCATCCTATTCTGGGCTACACCCACAGCGATCAGACCACCATGGGTCTCAGGGGCTCGGGTCACTCGCTGCCTCCTCTTCCTCCTTTCTGCCCAGTAGCCAAGAGCTGCAGCTTCACCCAGGGACTAGCCCTTTCTAGATCATATGTAGAGGCTGAGGATTTCTTCAGATTGAATCCAAGTCACACATTTGTCGATTTATAGATTTTGTGAAACCATTGTTCGGTCTCGGTTTGGGTATGATGGTTGGGGGTGGGGTGGGGTTGCTGTAGAGATCTTGTTATTGGAATGGTCGGCTCCAAGTTAGGAAGGTTCTAGGCACTTTGAACGTGACTGATCCTGGAGCAGAAGGCCTCATAGTGAATATTTCAGTGAGTCAGAGACAATGGTAAGAAGATTTAAAGTGTGTCTGTGCCTCCTCAGGGACAGAGTAGTGGCCTAATGTGAGAGATATGCCCTCAGTTTGATCCAGAGAAGAGAGAGAGAGAGAGAGAGAGAGAGAGAGAGAGAGAGAGAGAGAGAGAGAGAGAGAACGAACCTGGGAAGCCTCCTAAAATGATCAGAATAATTTTTGCTTGTAGTTTTTTTTTTTGCTTGTATTTTTTTTTCCTTCTTTTTTGAGGTAGGATCTTATGTGCCTTGAACTCTATGTGACCAAGGATTATCTTGAATTCCTGACCTTCCTGTCTCTACAGCCCAAGTGCTAGGATTGCAGATGTCGCCATGCCTGGCTGAATGTGGCATGAGGGATCAAAATCCGGGCGTGTGGCCGGGATGCCAGGGAGCAGCCTGCCTTCGTTTTCTTGACTACTTAAAATTCACTGAGCCTGCCCACTTTATTCCTTATTGAGCATGTATTGTCCCGACTTCTCTTTCCAAGTTCTCCCTGTGGGCAAGGGGGGGGGGATGATGTGATCTCCCAGGTAGGGGCAGGCATGGATACAAAGTAGAGGCTTTCATTCCCAGGCTAGAGCCCAGAGCACTGACCAGTTGCCTGTTCTGAAAGGATTCAAAAGGGATCAACCTTCTCTTATCTCTTTACCTCTCCTCCCGCTGCTGGAGATCTGTGTTCCGGTAGACATACAAGTCTGAGCTTTGAAGTCCTTGGGGCATGAGCAGATCAAAACGCCCAAATCTCTAGCTTCCACCTATCTGCAGAGCCAAGCACAAGGCAGATGGAAGGCAAAAACTCAGGGACCACAGCAGCGTCTCGTCTGATAACGTAGCACAGGTCCCAGGGTCAAGAAGAGTGGTCCTGACAGCCAAATTAACATATGGGGGTGTCTGGGGGAGATCCAAAAGGGAGAGGGAGAGACTCAGAGCCAGAGAAGAGCAGTAGATCACTTGGGGGCTGCCTTCTGTTCTCCTACTTTATGCAAATAAAGTTGCTCTAGCCCAAGAAGTCACATTCTGGGCCCGGGCCTGCTGTTTATTTAAAAAAAATGCCAACCTTGCAATCCGTCTGGAAAGCACTGAAGGGGCTTTTGATAAGGGCATCTCAGCAGACACCAGCAGCCAGGCAGTAAATTCAGAATATGCAGAAACATTAAAAAACACACACACACAAAAACCAACCAGAAAGGAAGAAGCCATTCCTTGATCAGATGTTGTGAAGAATTTTGCTGTCTATAGATGACCACAGGGAAGGCCTGGTAGGTCCCTCAGAGAAAGTCTATTTTTTTTCTTTGTGCCAGGCACACACTCTTGAGGGGGAAAGCAGGGGTAAGGCCAGGTTTTGAGCCCACCTGGCTCATGGCAACATCCGCATCCCCTGCTCTGAATGAGCAATGTGACAAGCTCTTTCCTTATCATTTTAGAAACAGACGGCACAGAGGCTCGGTGCGTGCCGAGGCAAAAGGCTATCACCCGGGGCACACACCTGAATGAGAGAGACGTTTGAGAAAGAGCAGATGACATTTCCAACATTACTAGTGATTCCAGCCTTCAGCTGAGCCTCTATCAGGACTTTTGCTGGCTCCGGTAAGAAGTGTCAAACAGATTAGATAGTTTATAGGAAGGCAAGAGTCAGGCGTCTTACCAAACTTTTTTTTTTCTCTCCATACATCGCGGAGCCTGCCTGGAGACAGGCTGGAATAATAAGTCTCGATAAGTTTCACAAGCTAAGGAACTCCAAGTCTCCCAGGGTTCACTTACTGTGACAATAGTCACTTGGCCCCCTGACCAAAGAGAGTATCAATTTGTGCAGAGAATCAGGGACAAAAAAAGAGAAAATCATTAAACAGCAGTGAGAATGTTAAAGGGTGGGGGTGGGGTCTAGAGTGATTTTTCTAAAAGGCCAAGTTAAAACTTTCTAAGTCTCCTCTGCTCTCAAGCTCCACTCTCCTGGCTCCAGCCCCGTCTGTAGGCTAAAGAAACACGCCAGCTAGCTGGAGGGAAGAAGCCAAGAGAGGCAGGCAAGCAGGGGAACGCTGCTGTACCGGGGACTCTGCGCTTTCGACCCTCCCCGCTTCCAAGCGTCTACTTGGCCGCCTAGCTCCATGACCTGTGCCTACATCTCTCCCTGAACAACGCACGTAGCAACCTCAGACCCTACCTACACAGACACGCCTCTCTTAATGGTGGGATAACTTTCCCTTCCCTTTGACAATTCTTAAATCGACATTTTGTTCAGTCAGATATTCTTTATATCTAGGAATGAGACCAGAAAAGCGTGCCCAGTTTTGGGTGTGATCTGTGTCCTCAGTTACAGACAGTTGCGAGCTACCATGTGCTGGGAATTGAACCCGGGTCCTCTGGAAGAGCAGACAGTGTTCTTGGCTGCTGAACCATTGCTTCATCTCCCGTGTACCACTCTGTGCCTATGTATAACTGGGTATGCATATGTTAAAGTCAGATGCATTATGGGAAGAAATGTACACAGTAGAAAAAAACGATTCTATGACTAAATCTGTCAATAGGAACAGGGAACTACCCAAACTGTACCCTTTAGTAACCAGCTCCTCCTTCCTCTAGAACTCAGAGAGAGACCACAGGCAGTGACTAACCTCAGGGGCCTTGAGTATTTCACTCACACGAACGCCATGTCTAATACACTTTTGAGAAATCTCATAATGGATCAGCCAAGCCTTTTAAAGGTATAATGGGACAGGTTGGATGGATTTAAAGTGGTCAAGAAATCTGGAAACTGGCCAGTCATGGTGGCACAAGCCTTTAATCTCAGCACTTGTGAGGCAGAGGCAGGCAGAGCTTTGTGAGTTCCAGGCCAGTCTGATCTACAAAGTGATGTTCAGAACAGCTGGGCTGTGTAGAGAGATCCTGTTTCAACTTCCACCCCAACCTTCAAAAAAAAAAATCCAAAAACTGAAATCAGGAAGAGAGAGCAATGTGTCTGCAAGTTCTCTTAAAATGTAAGGATACCTGGAAGGACAAAAAGGACTGTAAATACTTAGCGCTTTCAGCAGCTTAACAATGAAGATGGTGGATTTTAGATAGGTTCTGAAAATGTGAAGAGAAGACTGTTTACCTCCGTCTTCCTCTTCCTCCAACCCCTTCTCTCTCTACCTCTGGCTCCTCCCTCCCTCTCCCCCTTAGGGTTCCTGACCTTTTGAGTTTCCTTGCAATCCACTGGATCCACTTGCACTGGATACTTGCCTCTCTGAAACCCAGCATTCTACCTGTGACCTTTGCTAGGCTGTTCCTCTTGCCTGCACGATTTTCTATCCAGTCCATGTCTAGAAAAACCTTTGTCTCCTGAGTTGCAGCTCAGGTGCTCCTTCCTTGCGAAGCCTTCCCCACCATCCCCAGAGCAAGCGCAGGCCTCTCCTCCCACGCTGGCACGCAGCCCACCCCGTTGCTCTTTATCACGTATTTATCCATCTATTTATTTTTGTATCTTTAATACCTAGGAAAATATATATCCTGTAAATATTTATGAAGTTGTTGAAAAGATAAATGAACGAATAGGAGAGTAGAGATCGGCCGACCCAACACCCAGTAAAGATAGCGCGATATTAATAGCTGACAGACACAGCAAATCTCTTCAATTTTTGGTTTTCTCACCTTCTTCCGATAAAATAAAGATCTCCAAGATTTAAATAACAGTGCTAAGTATGTTAAGGGAGACATTTGTCTCACTAACGTTAATCTATAGCATTGTGTCCACATATTTTAACAGCATTTTAGAGCATGCTAAAGGACCATAAGGAGATCATCTGGCCCCGTCTCCTGTTCGTGACTTAGATAATGTTTCCATCCAGTGGTTGTCCAGCCTCTGACTGTAACCCACCCATCACCAGAGACAGAAGTCCCAGGACTTCCTGAGACACTCAGGTTTCTCCTTAAGCCACTCTGACTGCTCTTCCTTACTTAAAGCTAAATTTATTTTACTGAAACATTTAGCCTTTGCCCCCAGAGCTACTCAGCTCTCATGAAGTGGTCATGATGGCTTCTCCCATTCCGGTCTTTGCCTCTCCAAATGAAATATTTACACCTCTCATCTGCTTAGTACACACCGTGGCTATGAGGGTCACCCAGGACTCTGAGCATTATCCTCTGGGAACAGCCGGAATATAATCCAGGATAGCGATGATTTTTTCCTTATTCTTCTAATCCTACCAGCTACTTGTTGAATACTTACTGCACCCTTTTTAATTTTCTTATGTCAGAGCCATGTGTATCCCAGGCTAGCCTTGAACTCACTATGTAACACAGAATGGTCTTGAACTTTGGATCTTCTAACTTTTCCCTCTGGAGTACTAGGATTACAGGTGTGTGTGTGTGTGTGTGTGTGTGTGTGTGTGTGTGTGTGTGTTTCTAGGCTTTTGTGTGTCCTAGGTAAGCCAAGGCTTACCAATTGAACTCTAAAAAGGCATTTGCTTTAAGTACATATATTTTTGAGACAGAATTTCCCTGTGTAGCCTTTGCTGTCTTGGAATTCACTCTGTAGACCAGGCTAGCCTCCAACTCAGAGATGCTCCTGCCTCTGGCTCCCTGAGTGCTGGGATCAAAGGCATGTGCCACCATCCCTTGGATTTGCTTTAAGTTTTTTTTATGTAGATATATTTTCTTATTTGTTTTTTTATAACCCTCTGAAACAAGGTATAGTTTTCCATTCTACATCTATATTTCCATTGCTAACACAGCTTATATTTACTTTTCAGTACTTTGTTGACATTTTTGTAACTGTATCCAGAGCCCAGAGCCCAGAGCCCAGAGCCCAGAGCCCAGAGCCCAGAGTTGACTAGCATTAGTATCTTTTTGCCAAGAGTTGACTAGTTAGTATCTTTTTTTTTTTTTTTAAGCAGGTGATGGCTTATACTCAGGTCTAACCTGGGTACATGTAATCATGTAATGATTTGAAAATTTTATTATGAAACTTTTTAAATATTGTGGAAACATTCAAAGCACATCACAACGAACAATGAACACAACTGCCCGAATCCAGCTGTTGTCTTTGCCAGTTCAGTTTTATGTGGCAATTTAATCATTATTTTTCCATCCCAGCTTTTCAAAATAAAGTCTCTCGTGTTTCTTAAAAAAAAAAAACACTTTTCTATTGAAGTTTTAAAAAATTATTTTATATGTATGAGCGTTTTGCCCGAATGTATGTCTATGTACCACGTGTGTGCTTGGTGTCTGTGGAGGCCAGAAAAGGAGTTTGGATCCCCTGGCGCTGGAGTTACTGATGGCTGTAACAGCCGCCCTGTTGGTGCTGGGAACTAAGCTCAAGTGCTCTGCAGGAGCAGCAAGTGCTCCTAACCGTTAAGCCATCTCTCCAGCCTCCGTTCTGCATAGAATCGCACACCTGCAATCCTGGCATTCTGGAGGGAAAGACTGGAAGATCAGAAGTTCAAGACCATCTTCTGCTACGTAGTGAGTTTGAGGCCAGCCTGGGATACACGTGACACAGACACAAGGAACTACAAAGTTAGTGTTCAGTAAGATTCCAACAAGTAGCTGGTATTATCAGAAGAGCCTCTGCATTCATTTGAATAACTAACTCTGTGTATCCTTTGAGACCCAGGCCAGTGGTTGTCTCCCTGGCTCTATCTGAGTTAGGAGCGCTTGCCCTGTACTTCTAAAGCTTAGGTACACATACACATACACATACATGTGGCTTTTATTCCACAGTGCACTGAGTGTTGGGGGTACAGGGGCGAGCACAGCAGCCTTCCATAGTACTCTGATTACTGTATGTCAGGCCATCTTGCTAGTCCTTATAATCCTAGTGCTTGGTATGGCGATCTTATAGATGCTCATTGAACTATCAAATGTTACATGTAGCTACACATTCTTAATAGCAAAGATCTACAGGAAATCAGCTAAGACAGACGAGTGTTAGGATAATTACAAAGCATACAAACATACATACATATTATGGTTTCATGATCTTCAAATAATGCAGACATATATTATTTCATTCTATCATTCAAGAATAGAACAGAGGACTGTGGATGTACTTCAGATGGTGAACTGGTCGTGAGAACATGGGCATGACCCCCTGGTACAGTGGTTTCTTGCTAATGCTATCTAATGCTGAGACCCTTTAATACAGTTCTTCATGCTGTGGTAACCATAAAGTATAAGGCTCTATATTTGTTAGTTAAGCATCACAGGTGCTCAGGGCAGTAGTAGCTCATGTCTGTAAGCTCAGTGGTGGAGAGGCAGACACATAACAATAAGATAATAGAAATAAACCTGGCTTTTTAATCCCAGCACTCAGAAGGTAGAGGCACGCAGATCTCTATGAGTTTGGGACCAGCCTGGTCTACAGAGTGAGTTCTAAGACAGCCAGGAAACCCTGTCTCTAAAATAAACCAACTCCCCCCAAACAAAGAACACCCCCAAATACCCCCTAAAAAACCTAAACCAAACCAAAAAACCCTTGAAAGAAAAAAAGTTAATTATATCAGTTTTTTGTTTTTGTTTTTGTTTTTTGAGACAGGGTTTCTCTGTGTAGCCCTGGCTGTCCTGGAACTCACTCTGTAGACCAGGCTGGCCTCAAACTCAGAAATCTGCCTGCTTCTGCCTCCCAAGTGCTGGGATTAAAGGTATGTGCTACCTCCGCCCAGCAGAAATTTTTATTATTTATTTGTTTTATATCAGTGGGAACTTAGGCCAGGTAATCTTGAGATGATTCTAAGATTCCTTTTGTTGGCTGAATAGGTGGGTATTTTGTTTTCTTCCTTCCTTCCTTCCTTCCTTTCCTTTCCTTGCCTTTTCTTTCTTTCTTTCTTTCTTTCTTTCTTTCTTTCTTTCCTTCCTTCCTTCCTTCCTTCTCTCTCTCTCTCTCTCTCTCTCTCTCTCTCTCTCTTTCTTTCTTTCTTTCTTTCTTTCTTTCTTTCTTTCTTTCTTTCTGCTTGTTTATTTTTTCCAGTGCTGGGATATCAAACCCAGGGCTTTTCACAAGCCCTCTACCACTGAGCTACACTTCCACTTTTCTGAGAGCAAGTCCTTTGGAATCTTCTCTCCACCTCATCCTGTGACCTTTGCACACTTAACAAAACCTTCACACACCATAGATGGGCGTCACTTCCTTATAGAGAAGTGGACAGCGCTTACTCGTAGAAGCAACTGAAAGGAAATGATCAGAGAGGACAAGACACAAGGACTAGAGTCTACCAGAAGCCGCATCCCTCCCAATGATGCTTAGAGCTGCCACACTAAGAAAGCCCTCTTTCTAACTGGCAGTAGAAAGGCAAGATCCCCAAACACTTAAAAGTGTCCTCGAAGGGAAGAAGGAGCATTCTCACGCGTGAGAAGCAGGCCAGGCAGCGCAGCTGAATGGAGCCTCTATCTATACATCTACAGGCTGCTTCCTCCTGGAAGCACGTTGGAAACCAGGCCTTTGATTATTTCTGGGCAAAAGGAAAAGCCAAGGAATCTGAAGTGTCAGAGCGGAAACCCAATTCTTCGGACATAACTGTCAGCTGTCCTTTGTACTCTTCCGACAGCCTGAAGTCAAAGGTGTCCAGGGGATCTGCTTCCCTGACTGCTGAGAGCAGCCCTGAGCGCCAGAGAAGAAGGGATATTAAGGGACACTGATGTGTGCACAGTGAGGATTTAATAATCCTGACGCATATTGTACCAGCCCTCCTGTGAACCTTGACCTCGTTTTCAAGTCCCTAGCCTCCATGTTCATTAAAAAATTGGATCACCTGACCTGAGCCCTAGAGCAGCTGACAGGGCCTCGGTCCTTTCATTTCTGCTCCCACCCTGATGTGCTCTAGGGACACAAAACAGGCAGGGTGCAGGGGAGAGCAAATCACTGCCCGGAGAAATCCATCTGCAGCAGGGACCTCTGCGTGGAGCTAAGACACGGGGGAAAGGACAGATGAAAATGGGAAGCTTTCCCCTGCCGAGCAAGAAAATATTGTTTTCACGGGCTGCCAGGAGGCGGAGGTTGGGGTAAGGATGCAGTTCTGAAATACTCTTCTCCAAGGGAAGAGACAAGGAAGAAATAGCATCTCTCCCAGTGCAGTCCAAAACAACACCGAGGTCAGCCTGTGGGGCACGCGCTGCCCCGTGCCCCCCTCTCTCAGCGTTGGCATCTGTGTCTAATACTTACCCCCAAATGCTTTATGATAGGGTGACTTGGGTTGCCTTCGCAACAGATTCTTTTTCAAAATGCATTTTTGAGGTCTTGCCTGCCGGCTCCGGAACTCTCAGGCTGATCCTTAATGAAGACACAGGCCTGGACACTCTCGACATGGTATGACATGTTCCAGACCTTGACACTGAACAAGGATGTGTGTGTGTAATAAGAGGGGGCTTTTCTAGCTCCAGCAGGGTGTGCGGATTGAGGGCCTGGGGCTCGCTCACTTACAGACAGGGTAAATCATTCTCTGGCCTAGTTGTCTTCACTGACTGCACTGGCAAAGTGACCAGCCTAAGACTGAAAAAATAGTTGACTTTTGCATTACTTAGTATTTAGCAACTATGAACCATGTCCTTAAGCACAGACTGGGCCCCACTTAAGCTGGGAGATGGGGTCTACACTGCTGTTTACACAATGCTTCCCCTTTGAATGCCTAACACTGACACCTCACCTCTAGAGCCTGTGGTCTGGGTGTAATCAGTCTCATTATGATCATCTTCATTCTGGAGATGAGAAAACTGAGAATCTAAACAGTTAAGTGGCAGGTATAGTAGCCAGGGTCTCACTGGGTAGTTCTGACTAGTCTGGACTAGCAATATAGATCAGGCTGGCCTTGAACTTACAGAGATCTCCTCACTTCTGCCTTCTGATTGCTGGGATTAAAAGTGTGTACCACCCAGCTGGGCTTATTTTCACGTTCTTTTTATGTATGTATGTATGTATATATACACATATATATGTATATATACATATATATATGTGCATATGCATGTGTCTATGTGAAGGTACGAAATGCATATGTAGGTGTCCAGGGAGGCCAAGGAGAGAGTGTTGGATCCACAGAAGCTGGGGTTACAGGTGTTTGTGAGCCATCCTATGTAGGTGAGAACCGACCTCAGACACACTCCTAACAGCAGAATCATCTCTCCAACCCCCTTATTTACAGACTTAAATCCCCCATTTTTTCTCCTAAAGGAAAATACAGACACTACTAGTCAAAATAAATATCCTAAAACAGGTTATACCCTGGCGGTGGGTTAAGGATGACACACAGTTTGCCTTGAATGGCAACCATGGGAGGTGGATCCGTATGGGATTTCATTTATTCTTTTATTCATGCATTAATTTAAAATATTTTAAAAAATATAGAGTGAAATTAAAACAATTGTGTGTGTGTGTGTGTGTGTGTGTGTGTGTGCGTGCCTGAGTGCAGGAACCACATGGCTGCAGGAACTCTTGATGGTTAGATGATTCCCTTGAACTGGAGTAACAGTTTTCAGTCATTGTGTAAATGCTAGAAACTGACCCTGTGTCCTCTGCAAGAGTGTAGTGTTCTTAACTACAGAGCCATCTCTCTAGCTGTTTATTTGAAAATTTCTAACATAAAAGGTTTTAAAAATTCAACCTATGACCTGAGCTGAAATTCTAACTCTTAAAAGGTTTTATAAAATAATATAATTTTATTACATTTTAATTATTTGGTGTGTTTATATACTGTCTTAGTCAGGGTTTCTATTCCTGCACCAAAACATCATGACCAAGAAGCAAGTTCGGGAGGAAAGGGTTTATTCAGCTTACACTTCCACATTGCTGTTCATCACTAAAGGAAGTCAGGACTGGAACTCACCAGGGTAGGAACCTGGAGTCAGGAGCTGATGCAGAGGCCATGGAGGGGTGCTGCTTACTAGATTGCTTACCCTGACTTGATCAGCTTGCTTTTTTATAGATACAGGACTACTAGCCCAGGGATGGCACTACCCACAATGGGTTGGCCCACTAATGAGAAAATGCCTTACAGCTGGATCTCATGGAGGCAATTCCTCAAGAGAGGCTCCTTTCTCTGTGATAACTCCAGCTTGACACACAAAACCAGCCAGTATATCTGACCCTTGTCAACTTGACCCACAAACACATCACTATTAAGCCTCAACCCTTACTTTCTTATTCATCCCCAAGACCTAAATAACTTTAAAAGTCCCACAGTCTTTACAAATTCTTACATATTAAAATTTAAATCTCTTTAAAATATGTAATCTTTTGAAATTCAAAGTTTTTTTTTTTAACAATTCAAAGTCTCTTAATTCCACTAGAATACTTTCTTACTTTAAGAGGGAAAAATATCAGAGCACAGTCACAATCAAAATCAAAATCAAACTCTAACCATCCAATGTCTGGGATCCACTCACAATCTTCTGGGCTACTCCAAGGGCTTGGGTCCCTTCTCCTGTCCTGCCCTTTGTAGCACACACCTTGCCATCGAGGGTCCAGCTGCCTGTACTCCACTGCTGCTGCTGTTCTTGGTGGTCATGTCATGGTACTGGCATCTCCAAAACACTGCTGTCTTCTGCTGCAACTGGATTGCACTTTCATAAATAGCCTCTCATAGGCTCTTATAGATTACCAGGTCTGGCTGCCTCAGGAACATAGCTTCTCTGTGCTCTCAGAAGGTTTCACCTTGGTGATGCTGGTCTCTTCTTAATCACTGCTAACTTCTTAGCTCCAGCTAACCAGCATCAATCGTCCCAGTAATGCAAAGGTTTCGCTTTAGTAGTTCTGGTATCTTGTTAATCACAGATGATTCTTCAGCCCCAGTTAACCAAACCCACAGAATCTTCACAATCAAAATAGCAATGGCCCTGATAAGAGTCTTTAATCTTCCCTCTGAAATTTCACAAGCCAGGCCTCCATTGTTTGTACTGTTCTCAACATTATCTTCCAAGCTCCCACAGAGCTTTTAACATCCAATGGCTTTTCTAGCCCAAAGTTCCAAAGTCCTTTCATAGTCCTCACAAAAACATGGTCAGGTTGTCATAGTACAATTTGTCTTAATGCTAATTTGTCTTAATCAGGGTTTCTATTCCTGCACAAAACATCATGGCCAAGAAGCAAGTTGGGGAGGAAAGGGTTTATTCAGCTTACTCTTCCACAGTGCTGTTCATCACCAAAGGAAGTCAGGACTGGAACTCACACAGGGCAGGAACCTGGAGGCTGATGCAGAGGCCATGGAGGGATGCTGTTTACTAGATTGCTTCCCCTGGCTTGTTCAGCTTGCTTTCTTATAGAACCCAGGACTACCAGCCCAGGGATGGCACCACCCACAATGGGTTGCCCCCCCCATCACTAATTGAGAAAATGCCTTACAGTTGGATCTCATGGAGGCATTTCTTCAAGGGAAGCTCCTTTGTCTACAATAACTCCAGCCTGTGTCAAGTTGGCACACAAAACCAGCCAGAACAAATTCATTCATACATATGGAGCTGGTACTCAGCTTCCATCAGGTGGGTCCCAGGGATCAAACTCAGGTGGTCAGGCTTGGCAGTGGGCATCTTTGTCTCCTGAGCTATTTTGTCAGCTTTGAAAGTTTCTTACATAAAGCCTGTGTTCAAGGTTTGGTATTGGGAATTGAACCAGCCAAGTAAGTACTCTACCAACTGAGATATACCCCAAACCAGTCTCCAAGCTTTATCTTTTTATTTATTTATTCATTTATTTTATTTTACTTTATATTATCCCCCCCCCGCGGCCCCCCCCCCCGCATTGTTTCCATGCACCATGTGCAGTGCTTGGTGCCAATGGAAGTCTAAAAAGAGTATCAGATCTCCTGTAACTGGAGTCGAAGTTGATTATGAGCCACGACGTGGGTGCTGGGAACAGAACCCAGTTCCTCTGCCGGAGCGACAAGTGCCCTTAACCATTTAGCTATCTGTCCAGCCTTCTGAGCTTTATAGTAGTGGCCAAGATCTGATCATTCTCGTTCTCATTACGAAATAGATTTATTTTATATGCACGAGTGTTCTGCCTGGATGTATCTGTGCGTGTGAATGCAGTGCCCCTGGAGGTCAGAAAAGGGCATTGGATCTCCTGGACCTGGAGTTACAGATGGTTGTGAGTCACCGTGTGGGTGCTGTGACCTGAACCTACAACCATGGAGCCATCTTGCCAGTCCTGGTAACTCATTGCTTTCATGGCTCTTGCTCACCAAGTGTTTACTATGTCATGGATTCTAACAAGCGCCATCTTCGCGCATCCGAGCATTTCATCCTTAGAACCACTCTGCACCTCGGTCCTGAAGATAAGGAGAGGGGAACTCAGACATTCTAATATCACACCCTCAGTAAATATCAGAGCTGAGGCTTGAACCTGAGGCCCAGAGCTCCTCTAAGTCTCTGCCACCTTCCAACTTAACGGGAAGGACATTTGTCCATCTCTTGGAGACAATACTATTTTGAAATGTACGTTCATTCTCTTCTCTCCGGAAGAACTTGGAACTAGAGACACGGTTCTCGACATTGCTGGAAAGCTAAGATTTGTAAACAGAAAAGCTCTTTCCTGCTTCCAGGACCGGCTGCCCCCACCTCCCTGAGGGGATTCAAGCACTTAGCTTTGTTTTGTAACTTCAGGTTGATGAAATTGGCATCTCTCTTCCACCTGAGCACAGGGGTCATGGTTATTTTTCTTTTTAGTTCTTGCAAGAGAAATTTCCGTTAAAGAAAAGGGTCGCCGGTCGAGAGCAGGTGCAGAGTCAGGAGGGGAGACTCTCCTTTGAGAGGGAGTTAGACTCCATTCCTCTTCATGAATTTACAGCAGCGGGGGCCCTGTCTTTGCCCCTAACTGCGTCTGCCTCAAGCCCTGTCTGTTTTTAGCCAGTCCTCTCTAGGGCCAGATTTCTCAAGCCAGTGGGAAGAGCCTAGGGCTGTTATCTGATGTGGAATCAAATATTTAGCCGGAGAACTTTCAGAGTGCTTCAGAGACACAGGGAACTGTTTAGATATCAGATTCTCTCCTGCCAGGTCAAGCGAACCCCCTGTTGACAAATGGCTGTGTTTCCTCAAGCATCTTTCCCAGCAGCAAGCTATCTCTCCAGCGCCCTTTAACTCTCTGTCCAGCTGAGAGGCCCCAGGCCTGCAGAAGCTGTTCCTCTAATCCCCATCTCAACCTCAAGCTGCTGCAGTGGGCGGGGGAAGATTGTTTACAGAAGATGAAGGCTCACTGCCTTGCACCTGGTTTCTGTCTGGCCCGCGCTGATGGGGATGAAGGATACTTCATTTATCTCAGCCCCTCTTCTCAGGCAGCTCCTGCTGTCATGGCAAGCTTGGGCCAGCGTTTCAGCCCCTGATAAGCAGCTTTCTGAGGAGCTGGGGAGAGCCACTCACAGGCTTCACATACCTTTCTCCCGACCTTTCTTGGAGCTGCCCGCTCTCAACTCAGTTGCTAGGGGCAACCGGGCTGGGTGGAGCAGGAGCAGAGGGACTGTGAGGGGCTGGGGCAGCAGGGCTGGGAGGGGCTGAGGCAGCAGGGCTGGGAGGGGCTGGGGCAGTGAGGCTGGGAGGGGCTGGGGCAATGGGGCTGCTGAGGGTTGACAGAAGAGGCCAAATGGGCCTTGAATTCCAGGTATTTGGCCAGCTAGGCTATCTGCTCTTTCTGTTTCTAGAGTCTTGGAAGTTGGTGACCAAAATAACCCATCTGCCCCCTTTTCCTCCAGGGAACTAAGAAAGGACATTTTCTCGGCAGATGTCATCAGAACTAACCTCATTTTATAATGAAGGGAGCAGACAGACAGAGAAGGGAAAGTCCCTCTGGGTTAGCCATAGCCATCGGAAAGGGTAGAGTCCCTCCCCTAAACGCCCCCGAAAGAGACAGACGGGAGCGTAGCTAACTTTTACGAGGTGCTTAGCATGCACCCAAGCCCCGTGCTGAGCACTTGATCTCATTTAATCCCAAGAGGTAAATACTCTCATTACATCCATTTAACATACAAGGAAACCGAGGCTTAGAGAGATTAGGTAAACAGCTAATAACAAGGAGAGGAGAGATTTAAACACCGATAGCTTGGCTCCAGAGGCCCGAGTCCACGCAGCCTGCAGTTGCAGAGACAGGCCACAGGCTGCACAGTCCGAGGGGCACACCAGCGTGTTGCTCAGAAGATGGACAGACGGACGGACAGACGCAGTGCCAAATTGTCCCTGTGTTGTCACTTGTGCTGACTCCACATCAGATCCTGTGGCTTGTAGAGAGAGAGAGCCAGCATCCTGGCTCAGGCACTTTCTCCTTTTCTATCCTCAAGGGACACCCAAATACACTAATTTGATGTAAGGGATCACTGCCTTCTGAGTAGGGCTTCCTAAATAAGCTGCTTCTAAAATGTCTTAATGGCATCTTCACTGTAGACAGCCAACAAGGCCTGGCTGGCAGCCTCATGGTGTCAAGGTCTTTGCTCCTGTACCTTTTGAGCCCGGCTGCCTCCTGGCCAAATTAGCAATCCTCTCTGCCATAAGTCTACTTGCTATTCTGGGTGCACACCCTGGTGTTTGGTTTCTCTGCTATTGAAAAAGAGGATTACAGGGTCTCAAACACCAGTGTGAAACATACCAGGACTATTGCTACCTAGTTCACTTGGCGATATTCTTGACTCTTGAACATGGAGGCAGTAACCTTAGGTATTGGGAAGGGGAAATAGATATTAAAAAGCAAGTAGGATTCCCCCCAGCCCCCACCCTCCACCAACCCAGGGGTGCTGAACTTGGAATCTGCTGGGCCCTGGCAGATTTGGAGGGTTTTAAAGAACCATATTTCCATTAAAGCAACCATTTCCTTTATTTGGATAAATGCATTTATTTACTGTCTTTTACCTTAGAAAATGCAATAGCCACTTGGAAGCAAATTTCAGTAGCAGGGCATGCATGTCACATGTCAATGGCATTCTTTGGCACAGTAGAAGTTGGTCATCTCAGTTTTTAGGATCTGTCCCATATTGTTGAGGCCGAGGGTGCAGCTTAATGGTAGAGCACTTGCTTTTTGTTTTTAGCTTGTGTGGTAGGATGTTTTAGCCCCTGTTGCAGGATGGCTCTCAAGAGCTGCGCTACAGACTGCAATGGTGCAACGGTATTAGATGACCCACCTTGGCTCTCAGCCATGTCTGCTGGGGGTTCAAGAGTAGTTGAGGGAAGGACTGAGCCCTTGCTAGCCCAGGAAGGGCTGGTCTAGGACTCAGAAGGTTTGTGTTTCAAGCTTGATTTTTCTCCCAAGCTCTTGGGAGATTATTAAGGAAGAGGCTTTGGGCTGGGTATGGTTGCTCGTACTTGTAGGAGACATAAGCTCAGGAGAATGAGGTCAGCGTCGGCTTCTGACGGGTCTGAGGCTAGTCCGGCTGCTTCATGAGATCCTGTCTTTAAAAGTAACCAGACGAAACCAGCTTTGCATTCTGGGCTTCTCCTTATGAACTGTGAAAGTTTATCCCACAACCCATCCTGAGACTGTGCCACAGACAAAGGCAAAATGGGACCATTTAATAAAAGTGTCACTTGCATTAAAGCCAAGAGCATTTTCTTTGTCTTCTACCTCCTTCCTCTAAGTACCCCCTTTATTGGAGCAGTCAGATGGCTTTGGGGAAGACTCACTGTCCCCAAGGACACAGGGCCTCAAACTTCTTTCCAGCAACCGCAGCTCTTATCTGACCCCTTGAGGACAGGCAGTTAGAGACCAGAGGAGATTGAAGAGGAGGAAGGGAGGGGACTCATGGTTTCAGACCCTTCCAACCTGACGCCACCAGGACTGGGCTGGTGACAGGCCCTGACTCAGCGCTCAGAGCAGCTGACTCTGTGGACAAGAAGCAGATAAACCGCACCAGGCCTCTTAATGAAGCCAGCGCCAGCTTCAGATAAACTGTCGCCACTCATGCTCCCGCCCTTCCTCCTCTGGGCCAGACTCCTCTCTGCATCAAGGGCTTTGGAATAGAGCTGCAGCCCCCAAGCCAGCTGCTTTCCAGAGACATTTTGGGGGAAATGGGCTCTAAGACTCTGGTTATAACCTTGTTTGCTTTTCTTTAATTCTTGTTGAACCTACAGGTTAAGAGAAGCCAGAAACTAATGAGTGTTTTTAAAATGCAGATAAAAACCACAGGGATAATGTCAACCTAAGAAACAGGGGCGTTCCTTCTCTTATTTGTTTTGAAACAGGGCTTCCCTATGTGGCCCTGGCTGGCCTGGAATTCACAGTGTAGACCAGGCTGGACTCGAACTCAGAGATCCACCTGCCTCTATCTTCAAGCGCTGGGATGCCAGGCGTGCGCCAGTACGCCCTGCCGCTCTCTTGCTTTTATTATGATTGTGACGTTTTCCATGTAACTCAGTGATTGTTTCAGTTGTGTCCCTTGGAAGCTGAGGCCTGCAGGGGCTAAGAACAGGATCACCTCATTGTAACTGGACTGAGCAGATTCAAGCTTATTTCTTCTAGACAGGATAGGGGCCAGGAAAGCCCCCAGAATTATACAAATATTAACTAATTGATATTCCCGAGGGTGTGAGTAAGCAGGCCACTGTTACTAGGGAAGTAAAGAAATGTTCTCTGAAGGCTTCTGAAAGCAAAGGGAAGCTGTTTCTCATCATCCAGGGAAGGGATGAGATGTTCTCGGAGGCATCTTCATCACTTGAATGAAGTCCAGGGGAGGCCTGTGTACAGTTTAGCACCATCTGTCCCAGTCTTAGGAGTCCATGGGTTGGGTGTTGTGGTGCTTGCCTTTAATCCCAGCACACAGGAGGCAGAGGCAGGCAGATCTCTGTAAGTTTAGGACCAGCCTCAACTACAGAGTGAGTTCTTGGACAGTTAGAAATATGTAGAAACCCTGCCTCAAAAAAAAAAAAAAAAAAAAAAAAAAAAAAATTCCATGTGACTGTTTCAGGGGACAGTTCTAGTACAGGATATGGTCTAGTTGCATCAAGCACTGCATCTATCAGCCGGGTGTGGTGGCGCACACCTGTAATCCCAGCACTTGGGAGGCAGAGGCAGGCGGATTTCTGAGTTCAAGGCCAGCCTGGTCTACAGAGTGAGTTCCAGGACAGCCAGAGCTATACAGAGAAACCCTGTCTTGAAAAACCAAAAACAAACAAACAAACAAAAAACAAAAACAAAAACAAAAAACTGCATCTATCTATCATCTATCTATCTATCTATCCATCTATCCATCTATCCATCTATCCATCTATCCATCTATCCATCTATCCATCTATCCATCTATCTATCTATCTATCTATCTATCTATCTATCATCTATTACTACTGTTTGTTTGAGGAAGTGTTTACTATGTAGCTCTGGTTGAAACTCTGTGTAGATCAGGATGACCTTGAGCTCAGAGATCTGCCTGCCTCTGCCTCTGACTGCTGGCAATGTGCCGCCACCACCACAGGCTTTCAGCGCTTCGGTTTTGAAATGCTCTCGCATGGTCTAGACTGGCTCCCACATCCTCATGTAGCTGAGGATGACTTTCACCTGCTGAGTCTCCTGCCTCCGCCTTCCAAAACTGGATGGCAGGCATACACCACCTGGGTATTGGGTGGTTTATGTGGTGGCAGGAATTGAACCCAGGGCTTTGTGCACACTGGACAAGTGCTCCACCAACTGAGTAGCATCTCTAGCTACTATGGCAATGTTTTACAGTCAGGGCAAATGCTTTTATCTGTGAAACAGAATTGCATCTTATTTATCTATGTGCCTGTTTCTATATTTCATGTTGTCTATTCTGAGCCATTCTACTTTATCTAGACTTTCTATATTCTTCTTCTTCTTCTTCTTCTTATTATTATTATTATTATTATTATTATTATTAATTTTACGTATATGAGTACATTCTCGCTATCTTCAGACACACCAGAAGAGAGCGTCAGATCCCATTATGGGTGGTTGTGAGCCACCATGTGGTTGCTGGGAATTGAACTCAGAACCTTTGGAGGAGCAGTCTTAACCGCTGAGCCATCTCTCCAGCTCCCGACTTTCTATATTCTTACCTAGAGGACCTAAACTATTTCTATGTGCTCATGTGCATACCTGTGTATGTGGAGGACTGAGATTGACATCAAGGGCCTTCCTTGCTTGCCCTCCACTTTATATATTGAGGCCAGTCTCCTTCTGAACCTACAGCTCGCCACTTTGGCTAGTCTGGCTACCATGTAGCCGCCATGCTTATATGGATATGCATGTTTATGTTGATGGTGGAGAACTGAGCTCCAGTCCTCATCCTTGTGTGACTAGTGAACTCACTGAGCTATCTTCTTACCCCCCCCCCAACTTCATTTTTATCACCTGCTTTTGAGTCAGGGTTTCTTTCTATCCTGGCATTCCTGATTCAGCCAGGCTAGCTGGCTCTGGTGCTCCAGGGATCTTTCTGTTTCTACTTCCCTAGTACTGGGATTATAGGTCCATGCTGCTGTATTTGTCATTTTAGAAAATGTATTTTTGTTATTTTATGTGTATGGGTGTTTTACCTGCATATATGTCAGTACCACAACATGTGCCTGGGTCCTGGAGACCAGAATTGGATATTGGATTGGATCCCTTGGAACTGGAGTTACAGATGGTGGTAAGCTGTTCTGTGGGTGCTGAGAATTGAACCTGGGTCTTCTAGAAGAGCAGCCAGTGGATTATCCATGGGATTATCTCTCCAGCTCCTGTTCTTGACTTCTTATATGGGTGTTGGAGATCTGAACTTGTATGTCCACTTAACCATCTCCTCCAACCCCTTTTATTTTATCCTTTGACCAAACTTCTGAGTTTAGATAGATTAATATCTTCTAACAGTTTCACCAGTGTGTGACCATGCCATAGTGGTCATAGTTTTCATCAATTATTGGGGCCCGGAGGGATTCTGAATGTATTTTCAATATTTACATAGTTGGCACTGTGTATTAGTCTATCTTTTCTTTCCTTTTTCTTTCTCTTTCTTCCTTCCTTCCTTCCTTCCTTTCTTTCTCTCTCTCTCTCTCTCTCTCTCTCTCTCTCTCTCTCTCTCTCTCTCTTCAAGGCAGGGTCTTTCTACGTAGCTCTGGCTATCCTGGAACTTGTTCTGTAGACCAGGCTGGCCTTGAACTCATAGAGATCTACCTGCTTCTACTTCCCAAATGCTAAGATTAAAGGCATGTGTGCCATCAGGACCATCAAATCCACCCTTTCTGTTTGGCTAACGAGTAGTTTATATTCTACTCAAAGCATAATCCATACATAGCCTGTCTTCAGAAGCATTGGCAGGAGGCATGTTAGACACACAGAATCTCAGGCCCACCCAAAAGTACAGACTAGGAATCTCCCTCTCTCTAGGAATCTCTCTCTCTCTCTCTCTCTCTCTCTCTCTCTCTCTCTCTCTCTCTCTCTCTCCCCCGCCCCCGTCCACTTCCCTCTCCCTCCTTCCTCTCCCTCTCCTTTCCCCTCCCCCATTCTCTCTCTCTCTTACGCCCACCCACCCACTCACCCCCTCCCACACACACAGAGAACTGGTCCATACTAGAGTATGACCCCATGTCAATGGAAACTGAGACTCAGTGGTCAGACATGGCCTTTTGTTCACTTCTAAGTGGAGGAATTGAACCAAACCTTTCGGCTTGAGATCCCAAACTCTGTCCACTCTACTATGCTTCAGATGATGAGATCAGCCGCCATGCCAATGAGTTTTGGTGAGAGAGGATCCCTTTATGTTTCTGCTTCTTTCTCGTGGTGGGCCATAAGGGATGCTCTTTGAAAAGGGTTTGGCTCTGTCTTTAGTCCTCTTGTCCTCCCCTGCTAACTAGTGGCATCTCTAACCGTGGCCAGCCAGTTCACAGACACAGGCTGCTTAGCAGTAATTGCTGGGACCCGTCACCGTGCCTGGCACTCCGAGACATTTAACAAATATTTGTTGAGCCAAACAGAATCACCTGGCGTTCACTCAAGCTCTTAGCTGTTGTTTTCCAAGGGCAGACTGGTAAAGAGGCATGATGGGTTAAGAAACTTGAATTACAGGACCTACTGGAAGGAGTAGTACTGTCATCTTCCTGACCCAGATTTTCAAAGCAGAGTTTATTGTCCGCTGCTCTCTGTTCTCTGTGCAGGTCCCAGCCGGGAGCTGAAGAATTCTGTATGGAGATGGTGAGTGTGGGGTGTACATGCTCACAGTGGAAAACAGGCTTTGCTGCATTCTCTGGCTGGAAGCACAGACCGTGGGGAACGTCAAGAACGTTGATTGAGCCCAGTTTGAAGGCAGGGGTCAGCGGGCAGAGGTTGCTTGGTGACAGTCACTTGGGTTCTTCTGTAAATGCTGGCCAGAGTCTGAGGTTTTCTCTGAGGTTGTTGACAATGGAAAAAAACCCCGGAAGTGAACCAGACAGGGATTTTAGAACATCTTAAAGGAGAACATGAGTGCTGAACAGGAAATGCCTTGGTTTCTTTGCTTGCTTCCCCAAGAGAGCAGACATGAAGCAAAGCTCCGTGAGAAGGGTTGAGTTATTATGCTGGAGCAAGTTTGCTGAAGATCTGGGCTAGGAAGATGGATCCCATTAGTAAATCTGACAGCTATTCCATGCCTCTCTGCATTTTAGCATCTCCCACCAAAGCGTAAATGAAAGGAGCACACTATCTTTTAGAAGGAAACTATCAATCCTTATGCTCTCCAAACAGCTACAGATTTTTTTCCCCTTCCCTACCTGGGTAGGGCTGTGTAGCTCAACATTCTCACATATTCTCATCCAGTCTTGGTGCCTGGTGAAATCCGGAGCCCTCGGGCAGAATCCTGTAATTCCTGTCATCTCTGCGTACGTCAGCTCCTAAGCCGCAGAGTGAGTCCCACATGCCACAAGATGCAAGGAGGCCTTTGATCATAAGAAGAGTGGAGAGACTCGGTTCATCCTCATCCAACTTCTTTAGAAGCCACACAGTGACTCACGGTGTCTGTTTTCCTAATGATCTTGGGAGGCGGGGCTCAGCAAACATGAAATGGGTGGAAAAAAAGCCCTCCATCTGTGCTAACCCTGCTCAGCTTGTTTTAGAACAAGAATGGTTCCCCTACAGGAATGGCACGTACAGCCTTGGCATGTTCTAAGAGCAAGAGCAAAAGGAAAGATAGTGCCAGTGGGCACGTATGTATATTTCTGGCTTCAAGGGGTTGTTTTCGAGAAGGTACACCCCTTATTCCTACTTCCTTTAGTTTAGATGGTTTGCCTCATAGCATTGTTGGGATAAGGTTTTGTCCCCCAGCTCTTCTGTCCCATGAGTTTCTTCGTCCAACTTAGAACCAACTTCGTCCAGTATAGAACACTGCACTGCGGGGATGCCCCAACCTACCTCCTCCGTGGCACTCCAATGTACCCTTTGCAGATTCTGCCCCTGAACTCCGAGCACTTTATTGCATTTACCTGCTTTGTGTCTATGCGTCTCTCTTTAAGAGACAGTAGACACCTCCAGGGAAAGGTGCCTAACTTTCGTCTTAAGCGTCTAACCAGCATGTGTAGCGCATTCCACACACATTCACTAGATGGGATAATCAGAAGGAACAAGAAGACAGAGACAAGTCAATCGGAGAGATCCAGGTCCCACAAACCAAAAGCAAACCAAAAGCCACGCCCCACGCCCCACCCCCAGCAGAGCCATATTCTTCAGCATAGCCTGAGCCTGCAAGAGAGGCCTAAAATGATCCTGGCTCTGGAGATTTGACCTTGTCAGTATTGACGTTGCTACCTCTCACTGTCACTGTCACGCTGTTAATAATGTCACAAAGAAATTTGTCAGGGCTGAGGACAGCTGATAACATGCCATCGTTTTGAGTATGACATAATTCATTTCTCAATGATAGAGCATCATTTGGGAGCGAGCGCAACAATACATTGTCTACATTCGACTTGTGAAATCATTAACACAACTGCCCACTGTTCGAATTTTACACACTCTTCTCCTTTTGTGTGTGTGTGTTGTATGCATTTGTGCATGTATATATTTGTATATGTTTGTGTATGTATATGTTTGCATGTATATGTGTATATGTGTGTGTATATGTGTGTGTGTAGGTCAGAGGTCACAGTGAGCATCCTCATCTGTTGCTCTCCACCTGTTTTTGAGGCTGGGTCTCTCACTTAATTTGGAGGTCATCAGCTTGACTAGTCGTCTGAGTAAGCTCAGGAGACATGCACCTGCCTTCAGCCCCCGTGCTGGGTGGGGTACAGATGCTGCTTGCTGTGTCTGGCTTTTATGCGGTGCTGAGATGCTGAACTCAGGTCCTGGGGCTTGCCCTGTAGGCACTTTGCCCACCAAGCTATCTGCCCAGCCTGTGCAAGCATTTCAAAGCAAACTGCTTCGTTGGGGGTGTCCTTGACATACAAAAAGCTTTAGGTGTCTAATGTACACATTTGTCGACGAGTTTGGGGCTAAGTATTCACCTGTGAGATCATAAGTACAATCGTCACCAAAACACAGCCACATCTCCTAAACCCTATAGATATCTTCTACGGCACAATGTGGAGTAGATTGGCCCAGCAAAACTCTTCTAGAGAGTTTCGCTCCTCCTAGACCACAGAATCCAGTTAGGTATTGCCCGGCTGGGTGTGAACTCACAATCCTTTCCCTTCGGTGTTCTCAGGGCTGCTGGGATCACAGACCTGGGTTGCCGTGCCTGGCATCTGCCCCACTTTGAAGAAGAGTAACCAAAGACGAGAGAGAGAGAGAGAGAGAGAGAGAGAGAGAGAGAGAGAGAGAGAGAGAGAGGGACATCCCCACTGTGAAAAGAGCTATAGTTCAAACGAAGACTTAGAAACCATTCCATTGCCCCTGAGGTCTATTCTGGACGTTTTAGCCACAGCTCGGAAGGGAAACAGTCTGCCTGGAAAAGTGCCTGATCTAGAGTTCGCTGTGCCGCCTCTGCAGTCTGTCTTGTTTTGCAAGCTTCAAGTCTAACCCTCGCGGATCCATTGCCCCTCCCACTAAGTGGACCAAGCTGCTCCAGGCCTAGGAGGGAGAGATGGGTTGCCCTCTGGTTCTTTGCTCGTTCAGATGGCCAAGGAGTTCCAAGCTCCCTCTGAGACGCGCCACCACAGAATGTGCTTTCCAATGGGAAAAGACGTGGACTCTTCCACCCCAGCCCCAGGAGACACGCAGACAGGCATAGGGAGGGGAAAGGACGGTTCCTTGTACTATAAATATTTTCCAGCGTCTCCCGTAAATCTCCAGCTGTGTCAGCGAGGCAGGGGGAAGAGTTAGAGCCGATTAGAGACCATATTCTCCCAGAGGAGGGCAGGCCTGCCTGTCAACCCATCCCCACCGGGCCTAGGGACCACCTCGGGAGGAAGCTATTCCTGACAGCTCTCCAGGCAGCTGCTGGGCACTGATTCCCGGGCGCCAAGAGCTTAGAGAAGGACAGACACTACGTTCCCCTTTGGCCCCTGCCCTTTGTGGCGTGGGCTCCTGGGTCGTCCAGGCTGTGCCCTCTTCCGAGGTGAATGGGGGAACCGGCAGGGCACAGAGGGAGAACTGAGTCGTGACACAAGCAAACTGCCCGGGCCGGTGGGTGATTTATGAAGTGCTGAAAAGCAGCTTCGAAGTTGTCATTTATCTTACAGTTCTCAGCCTAAATAAACGCAGAATCCGCCTAATTATAGTTACAGTAGAAACACAACACCGAACCACCTCGCCATCACTGCCAGTTCTCCTGCGCAGCTCCGCCCCTGGCGCGGACCCCACATCAGCCCACAGCTGCACCCTAGCGGCTGCCGAGGCTGCGCGCCAAAAGCTCCAGGTTCCCAGGCACGGGCTTGGCTCTGATCCTTGCCAGACTCTCCCTTGATTCCACGCTATGAGCCTGCAGCAGGGTGGAGAGACTCCAGGCCTGGATTCTCTTTCCCTGTCCTCGAAGTTTGCTTGGGTTGTGGGAACCTGGCCCGGTCCAGGGTCTTCTGCAAGAACAAATAAACTCTCTCTTGTGGTTGGTCTGGAAAGAAATTCCGGTTGTCACTTAGGGCAGAGAAAGACACCCTTTCATTGCTTGGCGATTTTGCGTTCTCCCTCCCTATAAGGGTGGAAGTCTCCTCCAACTTTGTGGTGGGTCCTCCCTTTCGCTAGTCCTGTTCCTGGATTTGAACTTGGAACCACTTCCCCTCACCCCGTTTTCTTTTCGGCATATTGGAGGTCTCTTGCCTGGAGACTCACTTCTATGCTGGACTTCAAAGCAGAGTGGTAAATACTTAAAAAACAAAAACAAAAACCTAGGACAATGACGGTCTAGGGTAGTTATGAATGAAATGTTTATCTACTTGGTCACATGCTCCAATTCAGTCCTTGTACTGGAGAGGTGGGGACATAGAACCAGGTCTCTCTCTCTCTCTCTCTCTCTCTCTCTCTCTCTCTCTCTGTGTGTGTGTGTGTGTGTGTGTGTGTGTTACAGAAGAAGAACCCACTAATTTTTAATACTCAGAAAAAATTAGTCCCCTCAAACTCTGCAAAAACCACTTCTGGAAAAATGAGGATTTTGGAGCTCAAGGCAGTGCTATCGGATAGCTCATGATGTCACCCTCAGAGTGTTAACTTACACATGTGGGCATACACATTACGCAGGGCGGATAACTCACTCCTAATTTACGGCTGTCTTTTTCTCTGTGTGGAGGATCTTGTTCCTGTCGACAAATTTGGGGATCTGATAACAAAGTAACGGAAGGATTCATAAGGGCGGGTGTAATCTGAGCTGGACCCTGGAGGATGTGGGCTGTAGAGAAGGGTATAAATAATTATTGCCACCCACAGGTTGAGTGGGAACTCAGGGAAGGCCTTGAAGAAAGAGAAAACAGGCCCAGGAGAGGAAGCACAACTCCTTGCTGAGAGCCCAGGCTGGGAACCCTTGTAGTGCGGGGCTCGGGACCCAGGGCCTTTACCAGGCCAGGGAAACCCTCTATAGTTAAGCCACACCCCGAAAGCCATCTTAAACCCTTGTTTTGGTTCCTCCCAAATGAGAAGGTTAGGATGAACTCCCCTTCCCCTCAAGGAAACTACAGCAGCCTATGTCCAAGAGCTTGGGTATCTGGACATAAGTTTTGACTTGACATCAGCAGCCTTCCTCTTGGGCTGTGGGTCCTTCCCCTCTTGAAAGAGCAGAATTTCCCTTCCTCGAAATCTAGCCCGTTCTCTTAATCCCACTCGAAGAATGGCTGGGCTTGCCCTGGGTCCTCAGAGGAGCATAAGGAAGGAGAGATCCGGTTTTTACTAGTTACGATACTGCTTATCCATTAAAGTAAGATAAAAATACCTGTTCCCTGCCCGGCTCCCAGAACACCAATTCAAATGAATGAGGATGTAAAAGCTCATGGTAAGAAAATCTCTCCCCAGGTGGTTCCAGATGAAAGAACAGCTCTTTAGCACTTGCAGAGTTAGACAATGAGGGCTCTCCTTAGAGCTGGCTGGAGTCATCTCGGCGTTTTTTAAAAAATTTCCTTTTAAGTAAGAAGGAGGCCTCACTGCTCAGTATGGTTGAGCGACTTTCCTGAAGACAAACAGTAAATCACTCTTGAAGAAGTGTTGATTCTTTATCTAATTTATCTAATCACAAATAAGTTCTAAGAATATCTGGTCTGCATTATTTATTAACCCTTAGGAGACTAGGACAGAATAAAAGCACCCTTAAAAACAGCCTACCTAGGGCTGGGGAGATGGCTCCGTGGGTAAAGTACTCCTTATGCAAATGCAAGGAAAGACATGAGTTTAAATCCCCAGAGTCCAGTAGAGTATGGTAGCTTGGGGGTGTGCAATCCTAATGCTCCTCTAGGGAGCTGAGAACGGTAGGAGGATCAGCTACCTGGCTACTCTGGAAGAGTCACAGCGGGGAGGACGTCCTGTCTCAAGCGAGGAAGGTGAGACTGGTGCTCTCCTCACCTCTCCTCTCGCCTCCACTAGAAGAGGTGAAGGAAGATGGGTCAGAGGAGGAAGAGAAGATAAACCTACAAGTCAATAAGATTTTTAAATAGATGTTTTAATAGAAAGGGGAGGGGTTGGAGAGATGGCTCAGAGGCTAAGAGCACTGGCTGCTTTTCCGTAGGATCTGGGTTCAATTCCCAGCACCCACATGGCAGCTTTCAACCATCTGTAACTGTAGTTTCCAGGGTTCCAACACCTTCACAGAACACCTTCCATGAAGGCAAAAACACCAATAAATAAGTTATTTAAACAACAAAGAGAGGGAAGGAAAACTCTCTCACTGTTCTATTTCAGTGGTTCGGGAGGTGGGGGTAGGGTCTTTCTGTCTTTCCTGTTTTTCTCTTTCCATTTTTCTCCCGGCCTTGACTCTTCTTTGTCTTCATAGAAGTTCAGTCAGCATGTTTATCCCCAGGATGCTTTGCTTTTTCTGTTTTGTTTTCTGCCAATCTTTTCCTGATGGCCTCAGGGTCTCGCTGGCTCCCACTTCCTCAGTTGACCGTGTGTAGGGCTTGATAGCTTATCAGTCCACAACAAGGAGAAGTTGAGACAGTGGGATCGGAAGCCAGCAACCTCGGCGCATCTTGGGAAACAGCCTGTCCCAAAGAAGAGCCTCTCTCCCATTTCACCCCCCCCCCAGGGGATGGTCACCCATCGACACCTCTGGCCTCTTTCTACTCTATCAGGTCATACTGTAAGAGAGGCCACTGGATCAGACCACGTGCTCCTGTCTTTTGTATGTTCAGTGCCAAGTGGGTTCAAGTCCTGGTTTCATCTTTATTATGCTGTGCAACATTAGAGAAGTCACTCGGTCTTTGGGATTCTTTTCCTTAGCCAGGTAGGATCCATCCAGAGTGAACCTTTTATGTACTTGACCCCAAGTTCAGAGGTCTAGCGGACCCTGTCTGAATGGTGGGAACTAATTGCTCTTTCCAGTAACTTCTCACGAGGCATGACCTCATACTTCCTGTTTTATCACCCCAAGGATCTGACGGGAAGATTTTCTTCAAGGCAGGAATTCACTCATATGGAACCTTCCTTGTTTCCATTCAGAGAGACCCAGGGGGCACAAACTTGTTACTCATCAATCACCCTCTCCACTAGCAAAATCTCTATTTCCACAAGGCAATAAAAGTGGAGGAACTCCTTCCCAAGCTTCGGCCTTAGCTAGTGAATCTCAGATTCCGCTGCCTTCTACCCTGAGAGCAGGAGACGTTTGGTATTGTCTGGAGACATTTCAATGGCCACCACTGGAATATCACAGGTAACCAGTGGGTTGAAGCCAGGAATGTTGCTAAAACCTTCTATAGACATCTTAGGATACAACGAATGGCCTTCGGAACAAAGACTTATCTGGCAGGGACCATCAATAATGCCATCTTTGAGAAACTGCGATCTAAGAGTTGTCATCAAGAAAGGTCCTTGATAAAGTTTTGAGGGTTTATAGAATGTGAGGGCACATGGGCTTGCCCTTGCCTTGTGAGTTCCCCAATGTTAGGGAAAGATGTTAGGAGAGATCTTACCAAATACAAGAGACAGGCTGAGGATTTTAGGTATAAAGAGAGTCATGCAGAAATGATACATTAGGAGTACATTAGGAGTGTGTGTGTGTGTGTGTGTGTGTGTGTGCCCTATAATCTCAGCACCTGGGTTTAAGGCCATCTTCAGCTACACAGTGAGCTTGAGACCAACCTGACCTACACGAGGCATGGTTGTGCACACCTTCAATAGCAGCATTCAGGAGGCAGAGGCAGGCAGATCTCTGAGCTTGAGTACAGTCTAGTCTACAAAGTAAGTTCCAGGATAGCCTGGGCTACACGGAGAAACCCTGTCTCCAAAGCAAACAAATAAAATAGTTAGGTGAACAGATAGATAATACATTAAACAAATGTTAAACATTTAGTGTGCATTTAAAATTAATTTAAAAATTTATGCATATGGGTGTTTTGCCTGCGTGTATTTACCACTTGGGTGTAGTCCCCACAGACACCAGAAGAGGGCGCTGAATCGCCCGGAACAAGAGTTGTGAGCCACAGTGTGGGTGCTGAGAATGAAACCTTGGTCCTTTGGAGGGGCAACCAGTGCTCTTAACCACTGAGCCATCTCTCAAGTCTCCAGACAAGGAAATTTTGACACATGTCGCAACGTGGATCAAATTCGAGGACATTCTATTAAATGACGCAAACTATTTACGAGAAGGTTAGGTACTGTATGGATCCACTAATATGAGTTGTAAGATTCCTTGAGACACAAAACGTAACACTGGTTTCCAGGAGGCAGCCTGCAATGAGCTATGGGAGGTGTTGTTTAGTGACTACTTAGTTTCAAATAACATTAATGCATTAGTATAGATGAACCAGTCATTCTTCAAAATGGTTAGGGGATAGGAAAGGTGGCTCAGGGGGTCGGTGGAGGCACCTGCTGCCAAGCTGGGGGACCCGAGTTAGAGCCCCAGGAAGCACACAGTGGTTGGAGAGAACCAACTCCTGCAAGTTGCCTTCTGATGTCCACGTGTATCCCCTCTATAATAAATAAACACATGTAGTAAAAGCTTAAGTGGTTAAGGCAGTAAATTTTATGTTACTTAGATTGTACTAAAACTAGAGCTTCTTATTTTATGTGTCTACCCTGAGTGTACGTATGTACTCCATCGGTGTGCAGAAGCACATGGAGGCCAGAAGAAGATATCAGATCTCCTGGAACTGGGGCTTCACGTGGTTATGAGTTAGCATGCAGGTCCAGGGAACTGAACTCAGGTCCTTTGCAAGAGCAATAAGAGCTTTTAACCACCGAGCCATCACTGCAGCTCCACTAATCCAGAGCTTAACTGTTTACTCGGCCTGAAGTGGATGGAGCCTCTCCATGCTGTCTTCTCTCACTCACTGCCCACTCCGGCCACTCCTCCCTGAGATCCCACATGCTTTGGAGTCAGAAAGATCCCTGCAAACTTGCCATCCAGGCAAAGCTTGTCTCCCAGGGCTTGGACTGTCCTTTCTGTAGCTGGAGCCTGTCAGAAGATCAGAGTCCTAGTTTCTGCTGTTAACCTGACTGTAAAGATACTCTCCCTCCTCTGGGCTGTGATTCCCTCATCTGCAACATAGCAGGTTTGTTCTACACAGCTTCTAAGATGTCCTCTTCTGTCCTGACCCTGCAGAATTTTGAACCCTTTTAGCTCCTTAATCCCACTGCCTCTTCATGGTCCTCTAGCTTTCTCGTGCTGATAAGTAAAACCACCGCAGACAGGCATTCATTTGCTTTTCCACTTGGACCAAAATGGAAGGTAACGAGTCTTTAATTTTAGTGAGTAAAGAAGAGTCCTGTTAAAGGGGCACAGTGGATCCTGGGGGAGAGAGGGGCTGTCTGCCCTGGGGGAGGGGGACTGTCTGCCCTGGGGGAGAGAGGGGCTGTCTGCCCTGGGGGAGAGAGGCTGTCTGCCCTGGGGGAGGGGGGCTATCTGCCCAGCTTCCGATGCAAATTTTGCTCGTTCCATCCCTCACGGGTGGCTCAGGCATGAACCCACCACACGCAGTCTCCTCTCCTTTCAGGACTTGGCAAAGTTGGTCAGTAGAAACCCCAGCCACCTGGCTGGTCTTAGAGAAATGGATTTCAGCCTGGATACGGATGAGGTCATCAGGATTCCTGGTCTGAGCTGGAGTCTGGAATCTGGCAGGAAGGCTCCTGGGGCAGCTGTTTGTGGTTTTGGCTTTTTTCCTTTTGAAGAAAGTCTGAGCAGATGATCATCCCTTCACTGCCACGTGTTTCCTTGTGAGGGAGAGGCAGAGCATGGCTCGGCTTGAGTGGAGTGGGTGTGGATTTATTTGGCAGGGAGAGTTGGGGTGATGTATTTCATGAGATGGAAGGTGCCAGTCTGTCTCAGATCACCCCCCCGCCCCCCTTTACCTTTGAGAAGCCCCCGCCTCTTCACTAATATTTATTCTTGGGTTTTAAATTTTTTGTTTTGGAGATTTTTGCAAAACTGCTGTTTTGTGACTGAGGGAATATTTTACCGTGAAGGAACTTTTTTGTGGACTTCACACAACTGGGATCTTCAACACTGACATCATCCTTTAAGCAGCTGGGGGTTGGGGTACAGTTGACTGGGGCTGATGCACAGCCGTGGGAGATTCCTGACACACACACCACCACCCCCAACTCCTGGCAAGGCAGCTCTGGAATCCGGGATGAGACAGAGCAGGGTAGAGCAAGGGCCACCTCCAAACCACAAGGGAAGGTCACAGAACAATACAGGTGTCTCTGCCTGGAGGACTCAGAGAGCTCTGCCAGCCGGCAAAGCAGTGAACTGGAGGCACCAAGAGCTGGGGGTCAGAGGCCGCTTGCATTTTCCAGAGGCTTGTGTGTCTAATGGGGGAAAAAGGGTGTGGCTCCATGCCAGAGAGCAAGCTCAAGGCAAGGAAAAGTAAGGGCGCGGAGGGGAGGGAAGATCCAAGATGCTTCAGATGTGCAGAAGGAGGGAGGAATTAGCAGAAGACACAGACAAAGGGGTTTTGATAGGGGAAGACAGTGATTCTGCAGTGTCAGAGGAGAGGGCAACATTGAACCCTGGGCCAGCCTTCTCAGCCTTCTGGATGGATAAATCAAGAGCTTTGACTTCCTAAAGTCTGCACCGAAAGTGAAATATTCAAGCCTTATTTTTACTTGTATATGTGTATGAGTGTTTTGCCTGCATGTGTGTATATGTATCATACATGCTTGCTGCCTGCAGACGTGGGGAGTCTTCGGATCTCCTGGCACTGGAGTTGTGGTTGATTGTTAGCCGCAATGTGGGTGCTGGGACCCCAACCAGGATGTTAGGCAACAGCAACGCATGCTCTCCTGGGCCACCACCGAGCCGTCTCTCCAAAGACTTCGTTTATTTTGATTTCTGCATGTGTGTGTCTGTGTGTCTGCGAGCACCCACAGAGGCCAGAAGAGGATGTTGGGTCCTCTGGAGCTGCCATTAAAGACAGCTGTGAACCACTCAAGGTGGGTGCTGGGAACCAAACTGGGGTTCTCTTGAGAGAGCCCCAAGTGCTCTTCCTCGGAAGCCGTCTCTCCAACCCCATAAATCTCCCCGGCCTTTGCCTCGGGCTCAATGTTTGGCCACTGTGTCCGTTTTGTGTAACACCCTACAACTCTACAGTTGCCGACTCTCCGACTTCCTGTCCTTTATAGCCTGGGCTACCGTCATGCCTTCTGCTCACTGTCCACCCGGCCTTGCCTTTCTTCTTTTTTTTTCTTTTTATTTATTTTTTTTTATTTTCGAGACAGGGTTTCTCTGTGTAGCCCTGGCTGTCCTGGAACTCACTTTGTAGACCAGGCTGGCCTCGAACTCAGAAATCCGCCTGCCTCTGCCTCCCAAGTGCTGGGATTACAGGCGTGCGCCACCACCGCCCGGTAGCGGCCTTGCCTTTCTTTACCTTCCTTTTCTCCTCCCTCCTTTCAGCTTCCCCTTTCCTTTTCCTTCCTGTCCCCTCCCCTGCCTCACCCCCTTTCTTTAATGCTAAAGGTTGAACACTGGGCCCTGGGCACGGCAGGAGGTCTTCAATGACCGAGTCATATCTCCAGACCCTTCAGTCCCGAACCCTCCGTAAAAGCTCAGGGGGTTGTAAATATAAGACTGTGGGTTCCATCTAAGTAGTGTCCCAATATAGAAGATGAAATGCAAGGAAAGACAGAGGAGGCTAGACCCTTTCTCAAGTCACCTATTTTCAGCTCCTCATCCTCCAAGTCTTTGTTTGTTTTGGTTTTGGTTTTTCCAGACAGGAAAAACTGCCCTGAAACTCTCTTTGTAGACCAGGCTGGCCTCGAACTCAGAAACCCACCTACCTCTACCTCCCGAATGCTGGGATTAAAGGGGTGCGCCACCACTCCCCAGCTTCATCCTCCAAGGTTTAACCTTCAAGTCTTTTCTCCACACCTAGTTTTACCCGTCTCCCTTCACCTTCCACTCCCATACCATTCACGGCTCAAAGTTTTAAGCATCTTTCTGGGACTAGAAAGACTGCTTAGAGGTCAAGAGCGTTGGCTGCTCTTCCAGAGAACCCGGGTTTGGTTCCCAGCACCCACATCGTGGCTCATAGCCGCCATCTTTAACTCCAGGTCCAGGGATCTAGTGCCCTCTTCTGGCCTCCATGGGCATCAGGCACGACCTTGATGCACATACACACATGTAGGCAAACACCCAGACACACAAAATAATAAGTAAATAAGCAAATCTCTGAAGAGCTTGCTACTGAGCACTTGGAACAGGGATGGATCCTGCTCATTCCACACTGGTTACCACAGTGGTTTCCTCTTAGCAACTGCGCATGCTCCTGATGCCTTCAACCCAGGGGCGGGGTGGGGCGGGGTGGGGCGGGGTGGGGCGTGGCGTGGCGTGGCGGGGCGGGGCAGGGGTTGGCTATCTGCACTCAGTGCGGGATATGAAGGGTTCCTTGCCTGTAGGGGCCAGAAACATCTCTCTTTTTTGTCCAGTATTTTCTGAGGTAGGCTGAGACCCACTGGATTGAAATAAGAATTAAGGTCAATGTTAGAATTTACATTCAGGGTGGAATAGTGTCTGGGATTCAGACGTGTTTGGATTTTGAATTAAGTTCACGTTCATACCGGGGTCAGAGTTAGGACTGGGAAGGCATCTTTGGGCTTGGGTTCAGGCTAGGTTTAACGTTGGTTCTTCCCTTGGGTTTAGGCTAATGTTCTGCTGAGATGAATGCGCTGCAGAAATACTCCACAATGGCTTCCAGGCCCGAGTGGGAACCGTGGGATCAGGAGGCAGCCAGACCACGGTGTAGCTCAATGAGCAGTGCCTGTGGAGTAGCAAGACTCCGTGGGGAGCTTCCTGCTCAGCCTGTGGAGGAAGGATTTTGTTGTGGCTTGTTTTGTTATTGCTGTTAAAAACAGGGTCATAGGACTCTCTAGTGGGCCCCAAACTTACTGTGTAGCTGAGGGGGACCTCATTCTCCTGCCTCCACCTCCCAAGTGTCGGGATGACACACATGCCTGGCTGTGGAGTGACTTTATAATGCCCTTCGAGTCTAAGGAAGGCTAAGAGTGTACGAATTTGGGTTTGTTCCTTATGTCTTCCATGAAACCTAAACATTGAGGAAAACCAGCTGCCTTAAGAAACCAGTGCATGCTGGGAACTCGCCTAGGAAGTCACTCAGGTGACACACCTGGAAGAAGGTGTCCCTCAGACAGTAATAAGATGACTTTGGCCACAGGAGGATGCTGGAACTGGTTCTCACTCCCCTCCCCTTGTCCTTCCTTTCGTGGTTCTGTGTGTGAAACTGAAGAGAAATCCTCATCCTGACTTAGTCTTCCCATCTGCAGATACCAGAAGAGACCCTAACCTGAAGCCCTCCATCCACCCCCAGTTCAATTCGCTCCTCTCAATAGCTTGCTAAGTGTTCATGAGGGAAGATGCTCAAAATGCATTATTCTTTGTTTCCAGAAGGAAGGCTGGCACAGAGCAGCGTCGCTGGCACGGCACCCATCTGCCCACGTCAGAGGACACAGGAGGGATGGCAGTGTCAAAGGCAGAGGCAACTGAGAGGGAGCTATGCTTCACCGGCTTGTCATTGTGTCATTAGGGTGTTCCTGTGGGAACTGAGAGCAGAGGCAGGAGGCAGGAGCTGTGGGAGGGAGGGAGGGGTGGGGAGGGAGGAAGGGAGAGAAATGGAAGAGACGAAGGGGTCCACGCCAGTACCGCATTCATCCCTGTCATGAGGAGAGCTCTATCAAACCAAGGCCAGGCCTATAAATCAGGCCATAATTAGTTGCAAAGAGAAAGCTTTAACATCCTCATCAAATTGATTAATACATCTTGCAGCCCAGGACAGGCTAGCTCTGCCTCGCAAGCTCACCCAGCTAGGTGGGAATGGAGTTGGGAAAGGGGTCAGTCCTAACTAGGGAGGCACAGAGCCAGCTGAGATGTGTCCCTCTGCTTGCCCAAGGGAAGGATGCGCTGACGAGAGGCAGGTGGGGCAGGCTCTTGGACCAGGATCCGGAGTCTGCGGAATCAAATGGCTATATTGGCTTTCCCCAGAATTAGCCCAAATATGACTGGCAAGTTATTTTCCTCATCTGTATCTCACTTTCCCCATCTGTAAAAGGGACACATTCACTGAAAATTAAAAAGACGTTTAGGGGTTCTACTACTATTTATGACATTATAATATCTATGAACATAGGGGGCACATTTGTTGGGGGGAGTCATGGCCAAGACTCAATCAGATTCAATGTCTAAGACATCTAAGAGAAGAAGAAGAGTTTTGAACAAGAGTGTGTATAGAGCCTTTGTCTCTATACACAGCGCGGAGCTTGAACTCGAAGGGTGGGTTTAGATCCCACCTTCACAGTGTAATGAACGATATGACTTTGTTCAAAATCCTCCACCTCTCTGAGACTTGGCTTCTCTAACAAGGAACGTTTTCCACATCCAGTCAGGTAATAGATATAAACGGTCCTTTCCAAATCGAAGGCATTGTTTAAATATAAAACATGTTCTAAGCCATTGTACAAACACCTGCTGCTGGCTGCCTCTGAACTACCTTCTTGGCGAAAGCAAACAAGATATGCTATTTTAAAAGCGGGCTCCATTGTTTGCAGGATCCTGCATCCTCTACAGATTGGGTCTTGTTGCTTCCTGCTTTGTTTATTTATCTTTATTTCTTATGTGTATGAGTGTTTTCCTACAGGTGGGTCTGTGTCCCATAGTGTCTGTCTGGTGCTCACAGAGGCCAGAAGCGAGTCTGAGATGCTCTGGAGCTGGAACCCCAGACTACTGGCAGCTGCCGTGTAGGTTCTGGGAACTGAATCAGAATCCTCTGCAAGAACAGCCAGTGCTCGCAACTGCTGGGCCGTCTCTCCAGGCCCAACACTTCTTAACTACTCAGTATAAACAAAGGTTCTCTAGGTGGTGATGTTGGGTTATGTGTAGTAGTTAATTTAATGGGGTGCATGTAATGACATTGTCCAAAACTCCATTCTTGCTTTCTTCTGGAACAATTGGAGAGTTTTCTTTGCTCTTAGGGGTGGTGATGGGAGAAAAATTCTTCCTAACGAAATTTTGTAAGCATAAATGTATCCTAGGATTTTTCTAGGCATGCATGCCCCAGTTCCCTAATAATGACCCAGGGGCCAATTAGTTATGAATGCTTATGGCCTTAAGCTAGGCTTGTTCCCCAACTCACTTATTCCGTTTATACTACGTTATGTCTGCCACGTGGCTCCTTACCTCTCCCCAGCTTCATATGTCCAACTTCCTTCTAGTCCAGAGTTCCTATCTCTTCCCAGAATTCCCACCTACACCCTCTTCCCTAGCTGTAGGCTGCTCTGCTCTTTATTGACAGCGATGCTTTTACACAATGCATAAGACATTGCCCCCACCAAGAAGTGATGGGGCCCTTAAGGAATAAGAATGTTCTGTCCATGCTTTTTTTTTTTTCTCTTGAGACCCAGAGCATGATTGGTCTAGCAGACAAAGGCCTCACTTTTGAAGATGGCAGAAAAGCAAGATGAGGAATCTGGGCCCTTGGATGACAGTACAGAGGCGGGCCCTCTGCCTTCCTGGAATGCAGATTGTCTTGTGGGAGAAAATTAACTTCTATCTTATTGAGCCATTGCTGGGCTATCTTTATTAGATGGGTTAATTTATTTAATGAAGTAGAGTTGGTGATTAGAAAAAGCTATTTTAATAGAAGCGTAAGTACCAGGGTGAGAGAAAGAGAGGCCCTCAGAAGTAAGGACAGGCAGAGGCCGGAGCATGCTTGTGTGGGTGTGAGCCTCACAGCAAGTGAGACGCATCCAGGGTGGGCCCAGACTCCCCAAGCGAGAGCCACTTAGAGGAGTTTAATCTATCATTCCAAATGATTATTTATTTGCAAATGTCCTTCAAGAAGCCAGCAGTTTGACTCATGTTTCTATCTCTAGGCCAGCCATAACACATAATAAATGTTTAAGATGCTCTCTAGTTTTGATCACTTATTGGAGTTTCACTTAATGTGTCTTGAGACCAAGTTTCACCCTGGAGCCCATGTTGACCTGTAACTCATATATAATCCCATAGCAACCTCTAACTTGTGTCACTCCTCCTGCCTCAGCCTCCCAAGTACTAAGATTACAGATATGAGACATCATATCTGGTGACACTATTCACAAACACAACAAAACAAAAATACCCATGTTAAGAGGTCCAAGTACTTATTTTGGTCCAGAAGGCTGGGTCTGCATTGATCTAAGAATCACCAACTTACGGTAATTTTCTTAAGGAATTCCCCACGTATACTCAGAATTGTCTCCTCAAGGGCAGACATTTTGTTCTCTCTACCTTGTACCATCGTGGGGTACAAAGCCTTATTCTACTCCTAAAGAAGGTCAAGGGGAAGAAGGATGGATCAGAATGAAAAATAAATCATCTAGAGGGGACCCACAGATCTCTGACTCTGTCCCTGGACTGGGAGACGGGATCAAGAAGTCCCAGGGACCACAGGTCTGGAAAATAGACTGGCGCAAAGTTTCCAAACGACTTGTCCTGAGCCCCAGGGAGAGGAGACATTGGTAAAGCATGGATTCTGCTTCCTTGGGCTTCTGGTTCCCAGGAAAACTGAACCACTGTGGATGACCCATTAGCTTCCTTGTCAGTTCGTGGTCTTTCGTCAGAAGTTTCACGGAGCCTACCGCCTCTAAGAAGCCCCTGCCAGTCAGCCTCTACCTGGAATGTGGTCCTGGGAAGACTCAGAATTGCTCTTCAAAATGTTTAGCCTAGCAGATGGTTTGGAATGTGAGAGCTGAAACGCTTTCAGTGAAAAGCCAGGAGCTGAGGGAGTCTGGCAGCCAAGAGATGGGGTGAGGGCGGGGGTTGGAGAGAGGACTGACAAAGATGACCATGCAGCAGTGACTTTCCCCCAAGTAGCCTTAGGTGGAGAGCCAGAGTGGAGAGGAGGGGGGGGGCTTTATTCTGTTGTATCACTGGCCAGAATCTTGCGCCCCATGGGGAGGAAAGCTTCAGTTGCAGCCGCCCCTCCTCATCTCACAGCTCACCAAATATTACGGCCTGGCCCATAAAAACCGGAGTCCTAAGCTGCCAGGAGTGTCAAACTCAAGGAGCTGTGACCAGAAACAGGCGGGTTCTGGGGAGGTATCAGGGAGTCTGCAGCAGGGCCAGCAGCTCCCACGAGATCCTCCTGGCTCTGAGCTGGTGGCTGAGACTGAGCAGCGCTTCTGCCTCCTGCTTCTCCCCAGTAAGAGCGCTTAGAGGAGTCCTGCAGCCCCTTACTGGGAGCCGGGAGCCGGAACCGGGAGCCGGGCTGCCTCTGAGCTGGAAATAAATGCCTTCAAGACACATAAATCAATGAAAATTAGTAGGAGTCAGAGTAAAGATCCATCCTTCACCACTTGGATGTTTGAGCCAAGGTTCTTCTCGGTGATTTAGAGCTGTATAATTGAGTGATCCCATCTCACTTGCCTTCTTCCCCTCCCCCCCCATCCCCTTTCCTTTCCAGGCAAAATTCTCTCCTATGAGGCAGGTTCCCACTGGCCTTTAGCTCCTCTGGCTGGAGCAGGTGTGCTCACCTGTCAGCTTGGCACCCTGATGGATCTCCGTGCTATCTCGGTTGGCCTCCTCCCTGCCTGCCCCTTAATGAATAGTCCGCCCCAGGCTAGGTATGAGTAGTGAGTAGGAGGTATCATTCTTCAATGCTGCTCTCTCCTGTCCTTGCAGAAGTGGCAAGGCCCGACTGCTCAGGCCCCACCCAAACGTCAGATCATCTTGGAATGCAGGCTGAAGCGAACCTTTGACCTCTGAACTCTGGAGAAGATGGATAACGGCGTGAAGATTTCCCAGCTTCACAACCTCTGCCAGACAAAAAACACAACCTACCAGTTGAGTGATGTTTAAGGAAGGACCCAGGGAAATTAGGAGCTTGCGTTCACATCAAAACATGCATACACTTCCTGGACAGCCAGGGCTACACAGAGAAACCCTGTCTCAAAAAAACCAACCAACCAACCAAAGAAAACACACACACACACACACACACACACACACACACACACACACACACAACTTGTGGAGTGGTGGTGGCTCATGGCTCTAATCCCAGCACTTTGGAGGCAGAGGTAGGCAGACCTCTGTGAGTTTGAGGCCAGCTTGGTCTTTAGAGTAAGTTACAAGCCAGAGCTATGTTGTGGGACTGTTTATAACAAACAAAACAAAATCATCAAACAAACTCCAGTGATAGGGATATAACTCAGTAATAGAATGCTCAACCTGTGTGCTTATGAGAGTTTGATGTCAATTTGTTATGAGCTAGAGTTATTTGAAAGGGGGAAACCTCACCTGAGAAAATGCCTCCATAAGATCTGGATGTAGGACATTTTAAAAATAAGTGATTGATGAGGGAGGGCCCAGACCATTGTGGAGGGTGCCATCCTTGGGCCTGTGGTCCTGTATTCTGTAAGAAAGCAGGGTTAAGTAAGGAGATCAGGATGAGCAAGCCAGTAACCAGTATTCCTCCACGGCCTCTGCATCCGCTCCTGCCACACATTCCTTTCCTGTTTGAGTTCCTGTCCTGATTTCCTTTGATGATGAACAGCAACATGGAAGTGTAAGCCAAATGAATCTTTTCCTCCCCAAGTTGCTTTGGTCATGGCATTTCATCACAGCAGAGTAACCCTAACTAGTAAACCTAAGAGTAAACCTGACTAAGACACCTTGTATGAACAAGGCCTTGGGTTTGATTCCAAGCAACACACACACACACACAAACACACACACACACACACACACACACACACACACACACACACACACCTCTACACAGATACAAGACCCAGAGGGACAATGTGGAATAGAGAAATTAGAGTAAAATTTAATTTAGAGTTGGAGAGACACAGGTTCAAATGCCATCTTTGTCTCTGTTTATATAAACTTGGATAAAATGTCTTCAGCTCTTGGAGCCTCAGTTTCCACTTTGGCATTATTTGAAGTGAAGATGATGATTGGTATACTCTCAAAGAGGTCTAGAGAACGGTAAATGCTGTGGTTGGTGTCTTCTGGCTTATGGCTTCTAGAACGTAGTTTTTGCTTACAGCACACACACCTTCCTGCTTCTCCAGTCTTGTCTGTCTGTATAATAGGACCTACTATGGCTCTCCCAATTTCTAACATCTAGCTCAGTCTGCTAAAGGCTCTGAGTGTCTGATAGGCAGAGAGGATTGGTTTCTAGAAGGAGGAGGGGGAGGAGGAGGAGGAGAACAACAAAACCAAGGAAAAGAGGAAGAAAAAGAAGAAGAGTAGGAAGAAGAAAGAGAAGAGGAGAGGAAGAAGAGGAAGAAGATGGTTAGAGCACACCTACTCTGAAGGATGAAGAGACCCAGCTCTGTGGTATAGTGCTACCAGGTTCAAGTCCAGCCTCAGCCACTTGCAGGTTCTGACTCTGGGAAGTTCCTTGGGCCTTGTTATCCTTCCACATAACATGGCTATAATTATAATTCTTGCCACAGGGTGGCTCTGAGATTCAAAGGAACTAATGGATGGGAACCCCCTTAGCAAGTCACTATACATGCGTGAGGAGGTGGGAACTATTTTACAGGCAGAGCTCTTCTTAGGAAGGGGATTCTGCTTAGAAAAAATGGGTGGATATGTACTTACCATAAGAACAACATCACTAACACTTTAGAAATATTGCTTGGCATGAGAAAGGAGGAGGAGGGGGAAAGGGAGAGGAAAGGAAGAGAGGAGAGAGGGGGGAGATAAGAAAGAAGAGACAGGAAAGAGAAAGAGGAGGTGACAGAATGAGGGGCCAGGAGTGGTGAGGAGAGCAGCGAATCCCTCTGCTGTTGGACTGACTCGTGGGCATTTTAAGAAGGATGTCTACTGTGCCAATTAAAGCTGAGTTTTTCTGTGTAATATAAATCTCTTCCTCCCATACCCCTATAACATCCTTGGGTCTGTCTCATGCTTGGGTCTGTCACCACCCTGCATCTATCTCCTCCTTGGTCCTATCTCCTTCTTGGCTCTGTTACTTCCAATATTTTTGGAGAGCGCTGACCTTGTAATTTGGTGATTGGCACACATCCTTTCATTTATTCTCCTCATAACTTTCCACAGTTGAAGACGTGCTGAATTAGAAAGCTTAGGTAATAGGCTTAAGATCGCCTAAGTATCTGGTAGAAGGGAGTCCAGTCAGGTCCAGCTCTAGAATCCGTGTTGTGCCACCTCATCTGGGCCTTCATTTTTGAGATTTGAAAGATCTCAAACCTTCCTGGCCTCTGGCTTTCTCTCTTTAAGAAGTGTCTGATTGCTTCTCTCTTCCATCTTGATAGATGAGTGGAACTAGTTGTAAAGTGCTTTAATAACCATTAAACTAACTATCCCACTGCAAAAGCAAGCTATGGTGACTACCGCATGCTACATGTAGAAGGGCCGCTCAACCCACCTCGCTCTAAGAAGCCAGAGCAGACCCTCCCTGATCTGTTTACCCTCCCTAGTCAGAGGCTAGCTCACACGGGATACCAGTGAGCTGGCTTAACCAGGGGCATGTCTTAGTTAGGTTTTTATTGCTGTGAAGACACCATAAGCAGGGCAAATCTTATAAAAGACAGCATTTAATTGGGGCTAGCTTACAGTTTCAGAGGTTCAGTCCACTACCATCACGGCAGGAAGCATGGAAGCATGCAGACACACATGGTGCTGGAGGAGCCAAGAGTTCTAGATCTCGATCCATTCTTCAGACAGAAGACTGTCTTCCCCAGGCAGCCAGGAGGAGGTGCTCTTCTGCACCGGGCAGACCCTAAGCATAGAACCTCAAAGCCTGCCTACACAGTGACACACTTCCTCCAACAAGGCCACACCTCCTAAAAGTGCCACTTCCCACAAGCCAAGCATATTCATACCACCACAGGGTTTGCACCATTTGCTGCAAAGCCTGATGACTTGAGTTTAATCTCTGGAGCCCACCTGGTACATCGAGAGAATTAACTCTCAGAGAAACTGAGCATGTGTGCGTTTCCTAAAACTATCCAACTCTGGGGCTTGGAGATGGTAGGATGCTCGCTACGTGAGTATGAGGACTGAGTTCAATCTCCAGCATCCACATACAAATGTGAGGTGTGGGGCTGACAGGATGGTTCAGTGGTTAAACCCCCGTGTTGTCAGGCTTGACAGCCTGAGCTCAGTTTCCAGTTCCCACGTGATAGAAGGAGAGAATCAACTTCTGCAAGTTGTCCTCTGACCACCACATGTGTGCTGTGGTACACGAGTATCTTCCATAATAAAGAAAAACAAAATAAAGTCAGGTGTGCTAGTGTGCACCCACCAACCCAGTGCTGGGGAAATGGAGACAGGAAGGCCCCGGGGGCTGCTGCCAGCCAGTCTAGCTGGACTGTGAGCTTCGGTTTGTTTTAGGAGGTTGTCCTAAAACCAAAGCAAACCAGAACAAAAAGATGGAAGAGCAATAAAGACGCCGATGATGACCTCTGCCCAAGCCCACAGGCACACAGAGACACAGAGACACACAGACACACAGAGACACAGAGACACACAGAGATGCAGATATACACAGAGACACAGAGACACACAGACACAGATATACACAGAGACACAGATATACACAGAGACACAGAGACACACAGAGACACACAGACACAGATACACACAGAGACACAGATATACACAGAGACACAGAGACACACAGATACACACAGAGACACAGATACACACAGAGACACAGATACACACAGAGACACAGATACACACAGAGACACAGATACACACACATAGACAGACACACAATACAGGCACACACACACAGACAGGCCCACATATAGGCACAGACAGACACATATACAAACACACACAGACACACACACACAGACATACACATAAGCACAGACAGACAGACACACATATACAAACACAGACACACATACACACACAAACACAGACATACACAAATAGGCACAGACAGACAGACACATATATACAAACACACACAGACACAGACACACACACACACACTCACAAACACAGACATATACACATTCTTCTATTCAAATTCAAGCACCATGATCATGTCAAAGGAATTCTTTCCTCTCACCCAACCCTGCAGCCCCTTCCAAAGATAAGGACTAGCATACTATAAAATGTGCAGTGGCTCTTCAGAATAAAAGGCCTGTCCCTGACTTACCATGTTTGCCAGTGTCCTTGGTGTAAATACTCCTACCATGCCTGTTCCCAGACTTCCAGACTTCCTTCACTGAATGATCAGAGCGAGTCATGAAGTAGCAGGAGTATAAAACATTTCTCCTATACATACATCACAGCAGAAACAACCTCCAAAGATAAGACAAGATTTAACAAAACGATCAGAAGGCAACAATATGCCACATTTGTTTATTTTTAATTATGCATATGTGTGTAGGTGCACATGTGTGTAGGTGCACATGTGTGTAGGTGCACATGTGTGTAGGTGCACATGTGTGTAGGTGCCTGAAGAGGCCTGAGGCTCTCTTGGAGCTACAGTTACTGGCAATTGTGAGTCACCCGACACAGGTCCTGGGAACCAAATCTGGCTTCTCTAGAGCATGTACTTTTAACAGCTGAGCCTTCTGTCCTGTAACATCTCTCTTTTTCTTTTTAATTTTTTTCATAATTTATTTTTAAGATTCACATTACATCCCAATCACAGACCTTTCCCTCCTCTCTTCCCAGTCCCACCCCTACCAATCCCTCTCCCATTAACCCCTCTCTCTCTCCTCAGAGAAGCCCCTCCTCCCCCAGGGTACCACCCTGTCCTGGGACATCCAGTCCCAGTAGGACCAAGCACCTCCTCTCCCCCTTAGAACCAACCAGACAGTCCAGGTAGGGGACAAGGATCCAATGGCCAGCAACAGAGTCAGAGACAGCCCCCGCTCTAACTGTTAGGGGACTCACATGATGACCAAGCTGCACATCTGCTACAGATGTGCGGAGAGCCTAGCTCCAGCCCCTGTCTGTTCGTTGGTTGGTGGTTGAGTCTCTGTGAGCCCCCTGGGCCCAGGTCGGTCAGCTCTGCAGGTTTCCCTGTAGTGTCCTTGGCCTTTCTGGCTTGCTCAATCCTGCCCTTCCGTTCCTGACTTTCTTCCTTTCTCTCTTCTTTTAGATTTATTTTTATTATTTTATGTGTATGAGTGTTTGCCTGCTTGTATGTATGTGCACCACGCACACGCCTGGTGCCTGAGGTCAGAAGGAGATATCAAATCCTCTGACAAATGCCCTGGGACCAGAGTTATAGATGGTTGTGAGCCACAGTGTGGGTGCTGGGAACTGAACTCCTGTCCTCTACAAGAGAAACAAATGCTCTTAATCTCTAAACTACTCTGCAGCCCATGGTATTTATTTTAAAATTCAATTTACTTCGGTTTAACTTTCCACAATTTTAGGCCTTTAAAAAAAACAACTATTTTTGAAAAACTCTGGAGCTATTTAACATTTAGTACCAAGGAGTCAAAATGTGACAGTTGCCTGCTACCCCTAGTGACCCACAGTTTGCACAGGCAGACAGACAGGCTGCAGCCTGGCAGCCGAGGCAGATTGGAGAAGATGCCAAATGTCATATATATATATATATATATATATATATATATATATATATATATATATATATATAATATATATTTGCTATTGCAGAAACAAGAATTGCACAAGATACTGACTGTACAGTGAACTGAAAATGATTATTTATTTCAGACTTAAAGATTCCTAAACTGGAAATGCCCACAGAGGCCAGTTTCCTAACCAGAAACAAGAGCCTGTCTGAGACTGGTTTCAGGATATGGCATTAGTCAGAAGCATGCTGGGAAATAGATGGTCAACTTAAATATAGTCTGAGAAGATGTTATTATTATTATTTTTTGAGACAGGGTTTTACTGTGTGGCTCCTGACTGGGCTGCTGCTGGCTTTGTGAAATGAAGCTGACCTTGATCTCCCAGAAATCCATCTGTGTCCCGCCCCCTCCACCTCCGGAGAGCTGGGACTAACCATGGCCAGCTGAGAAGAGTTTAATACAGTCATATTTACAAAACTACAGGCAGGGATCAGAGAAGTCCCTAGAGAAGGAGAAATCGGTCAGAGTGGGAACCTCTGTCATTCCAGGCCTGAAGGAAGCAGACACCCCCCAGAGAAGAGAGCTGCCCCCAGCAGGAGCCGTGGCCTTTAGTTAAGGACACAGACTCTGTCAGCCTGAGGGTTGGCAGAGCATGAAGCTGCCACATAAAGATCTGAGGCTGTGGTCCCTGTGTCCTAGTGCCTGCCCGAGTCCTTCCTCGCCATATAAACACACTCTCCATGTCTTCTCTAGAAACTTCAGGTAAAGCCGTTCTCTGTTTTTTGAGACAAGGTCTCACCTCAGCTGGCTTAGAACTCACTCTGTAGACCAGGTGGGGATTGAGTTCACAGAGGCCTGCCTGCCTTTGCCTCCCAATGGCGGGATTGTAGGTGTGCGTCACCACGCTTGGCTTCTCCCTTCCTATATAGGAGACAGGGTATCTGGGGATCGCCTGGCCCGGACCTTGCTATGTCACGAACCTGCTGAAGAAATACACAAGGCAGTGAGTTCGTCCAATTATTTCATACCAAGAGTGGAATGATTGGGGTAGAAGGACGGAGAGGGGCTCTGGAAGGACAGAGATATTATCCAGCTCACTGTAAGTAGTAATTTTCTTCACAGCATCAAAGGTAACTTTTGCACTGGCGAGATGTCTCAGAGAGCAAAGGTGCCAAGCCTGACGTCTGATGCAGGAGAGAACCAATTCTCGCAAGTTGTCACCTGACCTCGACGTTTATCCTGGCATGTGTGCAAGCTAAATATTAATAAGACTAATTTCCTTCTTCCTCCTCCTCTCTGACCTTCCCTCCCTTCCTCTATCCCTCCCTCCGCCCTTTTCTCCCTCTCTCTTTTTTCTTTTCTCCTTTTCTCTCTTTGTGTTTCACTATACTGCAGGGTGTGCTTTAACGTCTAGGTTTCAGCGAAGCTGGAGCCTCAGACTTCCAAACGCTAGGACTGCAAGCGCAGCACCACTTCTAGTTACAGTGTAACTTCTGATCCAGCAAATCTGCGCTTTGCTTTGGGTCGAGGCCTCGGAGCCAGGTGAAGGGATGCCCCTTAGCTAAGAACCACGCTCTGGGCACCACCCCCTACACCAGAGCTGACTACTCCAAGCTCTAAAGGAAGCAGGGCTTATAAGCAAAAGCAAAATTCCTGCTCTTTCCCTTTCGCTTCCTGCTTCTTGTTCTTTTCCTGTTACCACAATGCATTTCCTGTGCAACCTAGCCTTCCGGCTCCGGTTCTCTGACCCCACTCTCCTCTCTCAAAGCCAGCGTGGCCTTGTGGAACAGCTGCACTTGGAGCCTCGTCTCTCCATCAGCAGAAATCCGTAAGGGACAGTCCTAACTACCCCCCAACCTTGTCTGCATTCATCTTGTCCTGGTTCCCTTATTCTCATTCCTCTGTCCAGGATGCTAGAGGAAAGCCAATTATCTCCCCAAAGGAAAATGTTGCCGGCTAAGCCACAGGATGCCATAGGGCCGGGGCTGCATCTCAGCTCCCTCCCCGTTGCTAACACCTCTTGCCAATTGGTTGGACGGTTTGGGAACAGCTCACAGCCCTAGGACATCACATGAGAGATGTGCTTATATGTAGAAGGGATGGCCACAAGAACAAAGGTCATGGTGATGCCCACATCTGGACAGACAAGACCTAGACAGAGTCCGTTTCTGGTTAGTAGGAGCCCTCATTCAGCGAGTGCAAGGTTAACTTGAGCCTTAGACTCAGATGCTAGCGACTCGGGAAGGAAGCCTGATGCAGGAGGGAAGCAGCTGTGGCCTTTCTCCCTGGCTCCTTGGTCCATTGCCTGATATAATAAGAAAACCTGACCTTAGGAACATTCCCACTAATTCTGCACGCGACCCTGGTGTGAGCCAGTGAGTAGCTGTGTGCGTGATGTATGTGCACTGGGGAGCTAATGCTCACAGGAAGATGAATCGAGAAGCCTTAGACACCATTCCCTTTCTGGGACCAAAAGAATCTGAGAGATGAGTTCTGAAACACCAGTCTCTAGGCCTTCAGAGGCTTCCCTCAGTGCTTCTGGACCTCAGGGCCTGCGTTCATCGCCCATACAGTGCGGAGTTTCATGTGCACACCTGGGAAGCAGAGGCGGAGAGCCCTGAGAATTCCCTAGGGGTGGTTTGCACGAAACAGGCCTCTACAGCCCAAGAGGACCCTCTAAAAGATAAATGTTCCATGGTCACGGGACAGTCCCTCCTCCTAAGAGAAAACTGAAGCCATGTGAGTCTCTGGATTCCCAGTCGGTGAGGTCTCACCCCATAGCACTCACAGCACCTTCAATGGGCACTCTACAGCCTTTGAAGGGCTCTTCAAATATATAACCACACTTAGTTTTTTTTTAAACAAAAGATCTGTGAGATAAAATGAGGCAGGTGTATGACCCCTTTACAAAGAAGAAATGAGGTTGGGGGGCTGGAGAGATGACTCACCAAGAGCTCTGTGGGCTGCTCTTCCAGAGGATCGGGGTTCAATTCTGAGGACCCACATAGCAGTTCACAACTGTCTTAACTCCAGCTCCAGGACAACATTCTCATACATGCAGGCAAAGCAGCAACACCCATAAAAATAAAAAGGAATCATTAAAAAAATGAAATTGAATGGAGTTAAATAACTTGTCCTACTTCAGAAGAGTCTTAGGCAAAGCAGACAGGACTGGAGTTCAGGTCTCCTGATCCCTAACACAATGCCCTTTTCTGTGTCTGCCTTCCTCTTCAGATACTTGTAGCAGCTAGTTTCTGTGGCTGTCTTTATTTTTATTATTGTTGTTATTTTCTGATTTTGTCTTCCTAAGAGCTGGAGAGATGGCTCAGTGGTTAAGAGCACTGACTGCTCTTCTCTTACAGAGGACCTTGGTTCAAATCTCAGCACCCACATGATGGCTCACAACCATCTGTAACTCTAGTTTCAGGGGGTTCTGATGACTTCTTCTGGCCTCCAAGGGTAATAGGCATGCACACAGCACACATGTGTATGTGCAGGCAAAATACACACACACACACACACACACATACACACACATGAAATAAATATATACTTAAAATATGATATATATACATATGTACACACATATGTATATGTGTATGTGTATGTGTATATGTATATGTATATATAATATTTTTTGGTCCCTGGACAGACATGTATCCACAGAACAGAGACTTTGTCTCTTTTATTTACGATTATTACCCCAGCTCCTTTATCAGAGCCTGACACATAGTTTGTGCTTAATAAATTATGCTGAATGAGTGAATGAAGAAGCAGAGTCCCTGCCACCAGAAGGTGGGGCTCTAACTTGGGTTTCTTGGCATCTCTCAAAATAGTTACACAATAGGATGGTAAATGTAATTGGTAAGGGAAAAAATGACCTATTAATACCCACTGGCTGTGATGATTCAGGAAACCACCACTTGCAGGGTAATATGTCCCAAGGAAAGGGTCTCTAACTCTGCTCCCAGAATTCTCAGGATTGGCTCTACTCTAAGCCCTTCTTGTTACCTTCAACTGCCCCTCAGCCTCAGGGTGAAGACATTTGCCCAGAAGTCCAGCCTGTGTCATTTTGATTTAGGAAGAAGGCCCTCTGGAGTCTCAGAACGGTGCCTGTATCTCCTTCTGCTCTTACTGCCACCAGAAATCATTGGATGGTTTGTCTCTCTTGGCAGCCTCCACCCAACGGTTCCCATGTGTGTGTTGCTTTCTTCAATTTTCCCCTCTACAAAATCTGGTCATGTTTAATAACAATAAATCAGAGAAGGATCGTAGCCTGGAAGAAAAGTCTGGGGCAGCCAGTGTTTCCACATCTGGGGCCCATTCGGGTCGAAGTGATGACAATTTCTAATAAATGTTAATGGAGAGCCTCCTCAGATTCATACACTCCAGCCATAATTTACCCTGTCTCCATGCCAGATGACCTTTTGAACATCCAGAATACAGCCATCATAGCACCAGCCACAGACCCAGATTACTTCCTGCATACGAAGTGGAGGAAAACAGGCTCTGTCGTTACCGCTCGCATATCTCCATTTTCCCTGCCCTGAGTTTTTCTTCAAAGCCTCGCAAAGCCTTCAGGGCCCCTTCTCCCACACCCCAGTGGTTAGAGGCGAGGAGTTGAGGTGAGGGGTGTTACTCTGTACTTCTGAGGAGGTCTCCCTGGCATTGATCCTACAAGAGACAGCTGAACATCCAAAGTGTCCGCTCTCTCGGCTCCCGAGAGCCTCTGTGGATCCTCCTGGTCCTTTGCTGGCCACCAGCCACACAGCCCCATTCCTCCCTTCCAACTCAGCAGCCTGCAAGGCTGGCTTCGGTCCTTGTCTCTTCTTTGCCTATAGCTGTCTTCTCTATCAGCCTGAAATCATCTTGCCTGCTGCAGTTTCCCACCTCTGCTTCTCTCTTAAGATGTCATTCCGAGTTAAATAACTAGTACTGGGCACTTGGATTAGATGCCGATCAGCACCGAACATCCTACACGTCCAAATTAACACCGTTGCCCTCTTGAACATGACTGGCCCCGGCTCTCCATCCATATCTTGTGATATATTCCTCTTCCTCCTCTTCCTCCTCTCTTCCGTGTTCCTCCTCCTTCTCTGCACTGGGGAGCAAACCCCGGGCCTTGTACAGGTTAGGCAAGTACTCTGTCTCTGAGCTACATCCCCGGTCTTGAAGTACATCTGTGGAGACAGGCTCTCACTGTATAGCTTGGCTGGATTGGAACTCCTTATGTAGACCAGGTTGGCCTTGGGCTTGGGAAGATCCATCTGCCTCTGCCTCCTGAATGCTACCATTAAAGGCACAGGCCTCCACTTCTAGTTAGCTTTTCTACTCTTTCAACTCAGAAGCACAAATGACAGACAGAACTGCCTTAACCTACCCCCCCCCGTCATCCCCTTCCCTTCCCATCAGGGGTATGATTATTGAATTTTCTATCATAATCTACTTTTAACTCCCATCACCACCCTACAGTTCAGGCCTTTTCCCCCTTCAGTTTGAGTTTGCCTTCCGGTTGGTCCCTCTCTGTTAAACCAACCTTGATCACAACAATCATATACACCACCCTGAGATGCTGTCTCCTCCCCCCCCCATCTCCACCCTTGCCTGCTGTATATCCTAGGTTGGCCTGCCCGATGGGATACATATTGTCTTAGTTACTTTCCACTGCTCTGAAGAGACGGCAGGACTAAGGCAACTTACGAAACCAAGCACTTAACTGGGGGCTGGCTTAGAGTTTCAGAAGGTGAGGCTGTGACCATCATGGCAGAGAGCATGGCAGCGGGTTGGCAGGCACAAGAGCAGCAGCTGAGAGCTTACACTGGATTGGAAACATGGAGGCAGAGAGGCGGAGACTGGGTCTGGTGTGGATATTTGAAACCTCAGAGTCCACCCTCAGTGACATACCTCCTTCAACAAGGCTATTCTTCCTAATCCTCCCAAAATACTTCCATCAGCCAGGGACCAAGTATTCCAATGTGAGAGCTTATGGGGGCCTATTTGCAGTCAAACCACTATATATAAAAATAAGTATGTATGCTTTGTTTTTTAAACTCTATCTATCTATCTATCTATCTATCTATCTATCTATCATCTATCTATCTATCTATCTATCTATCTATCTATCTATCTATCTAATGTATCTGAGTACACTGTAGCTGTCTTCAGACACACCAGAAGAGAGCATCAGATCCCATTATAGATGGTCATGAGCCACCATGTGGTTGCTGGGAATTGAACTCAGGACCGCTAGGAAGAACAGTCAGTGCTCTTAACCACTGAGCCATCTTTTCCAGCCCCAGTATGTGTACTTTTGTCTTACGTGCATGGGTATTTTGCCTGCGTGTATATCTGTGTACCATATGTCTGTTTGGTGCCGTCTGAGGCCAGAAGGAATCTGGAACCTTAGAATCGGAGTTATGAATGGTTGTGAGCTGCCATGTAGGTGCTGGGAATTGAACTTGGGTCCTCTAGAAGAGCAGCAAGTACTCTTAATTAGTGGTCCATCTAACTGGCCCCTGTTGTTTTAATATGGGGTCTTATGTAGTCCAAGCTGGCCTAGAATTTGCTATGTAACTGGAGATGGCCTGGCCCTAAGACACTGTTTTGCTCTTTTTTTTTTTTTTAAATATCAGTCGGGGTTCCCATTGCTGCAATGAAACATTGTGACCAAAAAGCAAGTTGGGGGGGGGGGGCTGGAGAGATGGCTCAGCGGGTAAGAGCACCAACTGCTCTTCCAAAGGTCATGAGTTCAAATCCCAGCACCCACATGGTGGCTCACAACCATCCATAAAGAGATCTGACGCCCTCTTCTGGTGTCTGAAGACATCTACGGTGTACTTACATATAATAAATAAATAAATTAAAAAAAAAAAGCAAGTTGGGGAGGAGAGGGTTTATTCAGCTTACACTTCCACATTGTTGGAAGTATAACCAAAGGAAGTCAGGACAGAAACTCACACAGGGCAGGAACCTGGAAGCAGAAGCTGATGCAGAAGCCGTGGAGGGGTGCTGCTTACTGGCTTGCTCCCCTGGCTTGTTCAGCCTGCTTTCATATAGAACCCAGGAACACCAGTCCAGGAATAGCACGACCCACAATGGGCTGGGCCCTTCCCCATGATCACTAATTGAGAAAAATGCCTTACAGTTGGATCTCATGGAGGCATTTCCTCCACTGGGATTCCTTCCTCTCTGATGACTCTAGTTTATGTCAAGTTGACACAAACCAGCCAGTGCATTTTGATTCACTTGTTTGTTTTAAGACAGACTCTTCCTATGTATTTCTGGCTGGCCTGGAACTTGCTAAGTTCACCAGGCTGGCTTTGAACTCACAGAGATGTGATAGGATCTCTCCTTCATCATGTACCTTCTGGTATAAAGGCCTTGAGTGGGCTCTCTATAACATTGCTAATCAATGTTTTTCATAACTAGGTATCACTTCTGTAAATTGCAATGAGTGCTGTACATGTGTGCCCACCCAAATCCAGACACTGAAATGCTCGCCCCTAGGGTAATACTATTAGGAGACAGAACATTTGGGAGGTGATTTGGTCTTGAGGACAGAGCCTTTCTGAGTGAAAAGAGGCTCCAGAAAGCAAATTCGTCCTTTCCGTTGTGTGAGCATACAGCTGGGAGGTAGGCACCATTTAGGAGGAAGCAAGCCTTCCTCAGGTACTGACCTTTCAGGCATCTGAACTTGAACATTCTGCTTTTATCAGGCACTGAATCAGCAGTGTGCAGTTGCAGGAGAGGGGATGGACTTCTAACATCTGGTGAGCTGAGATCACACAGGGCAGAGGCTGGACTTCTCTAGGGTCAAGTCCATCCCTCTCACCTGGCTTACTGACACACCCTTATCACGCACTTCTTTAGCATTAGCTGTGAGCAAAACAATGATTTATAGATGAGTGTCAGCTGTGTTGTCCCATTGGAAACATTTTCTAGTGGCCAAGACAGACAGACAGTTCTCTGTAAGTTTGAGAGCTGGTCTACGAATCAAGTTCCAGGACAGTCGGGGTTACAGAGAAAAACACTGTCTTGAATTTGCCCCATCCAGAGAGAGAGAGAGAGAGAGAGAGAGAGAGAGAGAGAGAGAGAGAGATGCTGAACACTAGACAACAATGGAACTCTACAGTAGTAGAATCAGGTTTTCTTTTTTTAAAAAGATTTAATTATTATATGTAAGTACACTATAGCTGTCTTCAGACACCCCAGAAGAGGGGGTCAGATCACATTACCAATGGTTGTAAGCTACCATGTGGTTGCTAGGATTTGAACTCAGGACCTTTGGAAGAGCAGTCAGTGCTCTTAACTGCTGAGCCATCTCTCTAGGCCCCTGGAATCAGGTTTTCATCTCTCATCTTATGTCTTACTATTTCTTCTTTTTTTTTTAAACTTTAAATAAAACAATGTCTGCATTCGTGAGGCCGGAAGATGTCAGATCCTGGAGCTGGAGTTACAGGTGATTGTGAGCTACCCAGCATCGATGCTGGCAACCCAAACTGCCATCTCCGTGGCCCCAACAACTTGCTGCCTCTCCTATTGTATCATTCTAATAGTTCCAAAGGGACCTGTTAGCACTAATGACACTTTGTAAACACACGATTTCAAGAGAGCGCCTCTATTCTATTGCCTCAAATAGATAGCAAATAAATCTGGTATCTTTCTTGAACATTTCCTTTTTAAAAGAATATTTGAGACAAATTTAACATAGTGTGGCCTCTAATCCCCTATATAGCAGCAGATGACCTTGGATTTCATATCCTCCTGTCTCTACCTCCATGTGCAGGTGTGTACCACCACACCAGGTTTTATGTGGTACTGGGAATAGAACCCAGGATGTTGTGTGTGCCAAGAAAGCACTGCACAATTGAGCTATATTCTCGACCACCCTTGGATATTGAGAATTAAGCATCCAATCTAGTGGCCCCTCCCATTTGAACCACAGATTAAATAATGTACGATTTAGGTTAGGTGTTAGTCAACGTTAGTGCAAGAAGGCTGTGTGACACGTATCTGGAACTCTCCGAGGCTTGCTCACACATTTGTGGACTGGTTGCAGTGAATTCTTGCCACAATGTGGATCTTCTCTGTGACCACTCTGTGTAGTCTCTCACTCTGGGACTCGGGATGAAAAAGACAGGGCCAGGCTCTTCTCATGGCAGAGGGTAGAATGGCAAGAGGCCAAAGCAAGCCAAGCCTTCAGAATCCTCAGATCAGCCTCTGCTCACTTCCCATTGGTTAAAGGAAGTCACATGGTCAGGCCCATCATCAGTGGAGTGCTGGCATTTTACTTCTCCCATGGAGGGACATAGTAGCAAGTGAATGCTTGCTGAACAACTCATTGCAACCCAGAGAGCTTATGGAGTTTCCTTCACAAGTGGCCTTTACAAATAGAAGAGGTTGTTATCTATCTGGGTTCCTCTGGGTACCATGTCACCTGAAGGAGGACCAGAAGACATGACTTCTTAAAGATGCCTATTTTGGTACAAGGGCCATGTAATTTGTGTTTGATATCTGCTTGCCACTGAAGTCCCCTTTTCCTTTTCCACCAGAGCTGTGCCAGGGGGGTGATTTCCTAGCTAGGGCTTAATATCAGAGTCTCTGTGTGATTGTATACAAGTGACAGTCACACAGCAAACATAAATACGGAAGAGGCTCCGATACCATCAGGGAACAGTATTCCTGCCATCCGGCCGGCGTCGTCTGCCACCACAGTGCCGTTAACTCCGGAATGAAATTGGAAAGCTAACTGACGGTCAGAGGGGACCTGGAAGATTTTCATTTGTAACAGAGACAGGCAGGGCACAGTGAAACGTAAGACAACAAACAGCCTTTGCCACAGCCTGGACAAATGCGAATGCCCTTAGATTTGAATGTACTCAGATGGAGAGATGCCAGGTACACGGGTGAATTCATACCTCAGTTGTTTTCATTCCAAGATTTCATGAGCTGCACCTTTTTACCCTCGCTGTAATAATTTCCCCATCTGTCTACTCCAGGGTGTTCCCGCCACCCCCACCCCCACCCCACAAATATCTTCCATCAAGGACTCTATAGGTTGTTGTTGTTTTTTCTTTGTTTGACTTTTCAAGACAGGGTTTCTCTGTGTAGCCCTGGCTTTCCTGGAACTCTGTATACCAGGCTGACCTCGAACTCAGAAATCCACCTGCCTCTGCCTCCCAAGTGCTGGGATTAAGGGTGTGTGCCACCACTGCTCTGCGGTTGTTGTCATTTAAAGTGAAGTCCACAGAAAAGAGTGGCTGGTCTCAGGTGATGGGTATTATTGAGAAACACATAGCTTCCTCCCCGTCCTTGCTGGACCCAGATCACTAGCTATGAGATGAGGAGCAATTGTCCCAGGGTAACTTTGTATCAGTTCTTCAGGGGATACTTTATGCACATGCACTACAGCTGGAGAATGGAATTCTGACTCGTGGGACACAGCGCAGAGCCTGTGACTCGTATCTCCGAAGGTGTTAGAAACCCAGTCATGTACACAGGCAAAACGGTGCTCCGCAGTTCCAAAGCCTAACTGTGCTGTTTGCATAAGGTTGATGTCTTAGGGAAAGAGGAGTGGTTAAGGGCGGGGTTCATTGAGGGTGGGGCCTCCGTCAACAGCCACCACGCGTTGTGTTCTGTTTTTCAAGCATATTTTGGTGAGAGAGTGAGTCTGATGACAATGAACCCACAAGGTCTCAGCTATGAAGATTAAAGAGCGGGCGAGGAATGGAAGGAAAAGCAGGGTAGGAGTTTGTAGACCTGGGTTCTACAGCTAATTCTTGTTCTGTCAATACGTGTTAAGGTACAGTCCCTAATTTCTCTGCCATCTATAAACTGAAGATGACAGTTATGCAATCTCTTGACATGTTGGCCCCTTTTAAAATTAAATAACATTATACTTACTTTAGCAGTGATTTTCCTCTCCAAGTCAGTGAGGGAGTCTTAGCAGCATGGGGACCCTAAACCGCAGAACTGAGGGCCCATGAGCTGAGTACTTGGTCCGCAGGTCTCTCGTGAACCGTGGGTGGGATTAGTTCTAATTCTTTCCAGCTCCGACATGCTTCTCAAGGTGTGCCGAAGATTCCAGATCTGAATCGGGTCTCAAAGGGCTGAAATCTTTGTTCATCATGTGACTTTGGGCAAGTTATTCTCCTGAAGCTGTAATTTTTTTTATTTACTAAAAAAGGAAGTGACGGTAAAAACCTATCTGAAAAGGTTACTGGGGACTTTTAAAGATTCAGTCTATGTCAAGGACTTAGGACAGCGTCTGGCGCATTGGATCAATTTCCGGGCGGGCACCTGGAGGAGGTGCGACCTCAGATACCGCAGCAGAGGGCAGATGGCAAATCTCCTTCTCTCCTGTAGGTGGCGCCTCTCTGTGTTGAGCCGACAACCTGCGTCTGGCAAGTCTCAGCAAAGAAGTTTCCCTGCATCTCTTGCTCAGCCTAGGATTGCTAGAACGGGACTCCTACAGTCTCCCGAACCTTGTGTCCAGGACGGCCAGTCTTAGTGATACCGACTTCCTAAAATGACGCGACATCCCTTCCCTGCTCCCAAGCACGTGCCACCCAAGAGGACTGGCCCTGGGAGGGTCCCCCAACCAGCCCTTGAGGTAGGGAGTTTCCTTTCTGCTAGGTTAAAATGACAAATTGGTACATGAGCGGTTAATGAAAGATGCTGGAAACGTCCGTGGAGATCAGAAAAATCGCCTCTCTGAGCTGACAGCCAGGCCATCTGCATTCCCGCATTTCTATTAATTCCTTAACAATAAACGACAGGAGCGCCTAGAGGGTTAACAGCTTAATTTAATCTCTGAGATTCCTTCCTGAAGCACTGAGAGTTAGAAAGGCATTTTACTAAACGTTATCCACGCACCTGGTTTTTCCCCACTTGACACGGTAGATGTGTCTTCCCTACCGCTCCTACTCCTCTGCACAGAGACCCAGAATACTCCCCATGAGTCACCCTTGTACCCACTGAACCCCCAGACTAGGCTCCGAGTTTTTCCACATTGGACTTCGTACTTGCAGTTATTCTAAATGTTGGTTTAGGTCATCCCCACCCCCACCCCCCAGGCTTTCTCTATAGGGAATGGGTATCCTTTCCCAAACCAGAACACCAAGAGCTTTTAACTTGTGTGTGTGTGTGTGTGTGTGTGTGTGTGTGTGTGTGATGGCCTGCATGTGGGAGCCACAGCTTCATGAGCTCAGTTCTCGACTTCTACCTTTACATGGGCTCTGGGCATGGAACTGAGGTCACTAGCTTTTTATCAGATGAGGTATCTGGCCATCAAATCAGGCTTTGAGTCCCTAGCCAAGCATGAAAAGCTATTTGGAGACATAATTTCTAATGCCGGTCCTTTCATTTGAAGAAGAGCAAGGTTTGCAAATGTTTAGTAGCTTGTAAGATTGTCTGTCCAGCTAATGACAAAGCCCTTAAATAGAGCTCAGGTCTTCTCACACCTGCACAAACACTTGTTCCACGATAGGTCTGCAAATGAGTTTGTCTCCTGCCTTTGATCTTTCCTCACTTAACTCCATCGGAGGCTGGTAGGTAGGGCTGCCTGGGTCGCTCTCTGGCTTAGTAGGAAAGGCCTCAGGGACCGTTCATGCTTTCTAGGCATAGGGAAAGAGCAAAGGGATTTGCTGTCCTTGCATTTTTCAGTGGGGTTCCTTTGGGTTAGGCATTTAAAGACTCTATTAAAATGGAAATGTTATCTTGGAGGAGTAATGCATTAAGCCATTATCTGTCATTAACACCTTGGCAAGAATGTATTTAAGATGAGTCTGCTTGCTACCAGACAGCTCCCTTAGGGAATGGGAACTCTGGCCTGGATAGAGGCCTAGGAAAAGGTCTTGCCTTGGAGAAGTGCAAATTTGAGAAGGAGCAAAGGTGTCAGGTATTTCTATCTTTGCATCTTATAGAGCATTCTAGAATCAGTCACTATGCTATCTGCTCCTATCCGATATATACTCGTAATCTCAGGTTCTTGTGTAAATAGTAGTTTTCTTATTTATTTATTTATATTTATTATTTTATGTATTTATTATTTATTCATTTATTCATTTTTAAAATACATCAAAATTCAGAGGTATGTAAGAAAACCCTTCAAGCCAAAACAAACATTACATATAAAGTAAGGTGTCTAGGTTCTATTTTGATTCATCAGTTCAAAAATAGTACAAGGCCAAGCTCATTTTTCTTTTCTGTTTTGTTTTCTTCCTTCCTTCTTTTCTTCCTTCCTTCCTTCCTTCCTTTCTTCCTTTCTTTCTTTCTTCCTTTCTTTCTTTCTTTCTTTCTTTCTTTCTTTCTTTCCTTCCTTCCTTCCTTCCTTCTTCCTTCCTTCCTTCCTTCCTTCCTTTCTTTCTTTCTTTCTTTCTTTCTTTCTTTCTTTCTAGCTGTCAGTTTTGTTGCTTGGCAGTTGCCCTATTTGATGGCTTTTTTGTTTATTTCAATTTTTTTCTCTAATCATTTTATAGACAGTCTTCTTCCGTAGCCTGGGTTAGCCTGAAACTCATGACCTCTTTGCCTTAGCTCCCAAAAGACGAGTCACAGGTGTGTAGTACCACATCAAATTGAAATCACTTCTCTTTATTTGTTTTTAGAAACAGGGTTTCTTCGTCCAGCCTTGGCGGCTGTCCTAGAACTTGATCTGTACATGGGGCTGGCCTTGCACTCACAGAGATCTTCCTGCCTCTGCCTCCTGAGTACTGAGGCATGCACCATGCGCGGCCACCTACCATCCCTTCTCCCTCCCTTCCCCTCACAGCCCCCCCCCGTTTGAAATCACTTCTTATGCAATCTCGTTCATAGAGACAGAGGAGGAAATAGGAACCTTGAGCCTATTCATCCCTTTGATGAGAAGAACAACCAGTACCTCTCATATCCTCAGTGCCCAGAGTGGAGTCATGTGACCGCCTTTAGTTACAAGCGAGCCTAGTATTTTCAGTCTCTGCAAGAGGTGTATCTGACAGGCAGTAAGTACATCTGATAAGACATAGAACACAAAAGCTCAAAAGGGCTAAGGACTTAAACACATCTGCTCCTTTATATACTGCTTCTTTAATCTGCTAGAGCTGTTTCCTTTATATCTGTGGTTCTAGCTCCTGAGACCACATCCTCCCACGGACGCAGGAAATATAGATGACGATCAGGGCCACTGAGATGCGTTGTGTTAACTTGGGCTGTGACCACAAAAGTCTTTCCAAACAGCCATCTATTTATCTGGGCTCCATTCTCTGCTCTCGTCTTGTTAACTAACCTCACGGTGCTGCCATCATAGCCCTGAACAAGAGAGAGAGACCACCCGTTCTACAGCCTCTGTCTTCGCCTCCCACCTCCCCAGACTGCAGGTGTGTGTTTGTGCTTGTCATCTTCAGAGTGCTCTGGTGACCCCCATGTTCCCGACAGACAAATGGGGCTTTGCTGCTGGGAGGGTGGAGGGTGGGAAGCAGGAGTCCAGCCAGAGACCTGAATACTGTGGAAAAACCCAACTACGTAGTCATTGAGAGTCTGTCAAATAAAAGAACCATCAGCTAAATTAATTGCACTAGGATTGGTTCCTGGCAAAATTTGACATTAATAAAAATAGCCTTTGGTTAATGGGTTAATACTCTTAGTACATAAAGAGTTCTTATAGCTCTAGAAGAAATGTAAATAGAATAAATCCCCCCAAAAAGGATATGGAGAAGACATAACACAAGTGAAAAAAATTAAAATATAAGAAGACACATTTTTATGTAGATGCATCTTCTAAGAAGCTCATTCTTACCAAAATCAAGTCTTAATTAAAACAGTATACCATTTCTGTCAAGTTGTTTTCAGAAGGTTCTGGAAAATAATGTCTAATGAATTTGAGAGGATTCATTAGCAATTGGTACCCTTCTCACTCTTAGATTTTATGTGTATGGTTGTTTTGTCCATGTGTGTGTGTGTGTGTGTCTGTACCCATATATAGCCTGTAACCTATGTGCCTGGTATTCACAGAGACCATAGAGGGTGTTAGAACCCCTGGAATTAGACTTACAGATAGTTGTGAGCCACCATGTGGGTGCTGGGAACTGAACACAAGCTGTCTACAGGAGCAGCCAGTGCTGTGCTGTGCTGTGCAGTGCTGTGCTGTGCTGTGCTGCTGCTGCTGCTGTCAGGGTTTCTCTGTATAGTCCTGGCTGTCCTGGAACTTGATCTGTACACCAGGCTGGCCTTAAACTCAGAAATCTGCCTCCCTCTGCCTCCTGAGTGCTGGGATTAAAGGCATGCGGCAGCTATCGATTCTAACCTAGGAGTCATCTCTCCAGCCCTTAGAGCTCTAGAAGAAATGTAAATAGAATAAATCCCCCCAAAAAGGATATGGAGAAGACAGTCTTGCTATATTGTATACGATTTTCTGCATTGCAGGGGTTGAACTGTTTAAATTCCATATTCCCAGGCTTCCATGTAGCCAGGATTTTGATCTTGAGATTTGACAACACTGTCTGGTGCTGTTCAGAAGCCTTAGCCATGGCCTTTAGATTCTGAGCTCTGTGGCCAACAGAGAAGGCCCCATAATAACTTCTAGGCTGATTTGGAGAAGTTGAAAGCAAGGGTCATGTCTATCAGCTTGAGGAGATGAAGTTTTCTAGTTCTGGCTTCACGGCTTTGAGCAACAGTCACCCAGGGCTCTGAGCCTCAGTGTCCTCATCACATAAAACGATCTCTCTGATGGGTCCTTTCCTCTCCAACAGATTAGATCCATGCTAACCAAACACATCACAGACTCCTCTTTAGGGGAGTCTGTCACCAGGGAACTCCAAATTCCTGTGGCAGACCAAAGTTCATCTCTGACTGAACCGGTAGAGACCACACTCTCGGGATAGGTGTTCTTCTTGTTGTTGTTGTTGTTGCTGCTGCTGTTTTCCTTCTGGGTTAGGGTTGGAGCCCAAGGCTCTGTACATGATTAGCAAGTGTTCTACCATGGAGTGGCATCATCCTTGGCCCTCAGTCTTAGTATCTCAATGCTTTGCAATTTAAGCTCTATGATTCTAATATATGCCAGTCCTCCGATAGAAGCCTTTGAATTTCTCCTGCCCGCCATTTCCCGACTCCCACGCACTTCCAGTGCCCACATAATATGTTCACTATCAAAAATATGGCTCTGTCAGCCCAAGAAATGGTTTCTCCTTCAAGGGAAAAGCTATTGTTAAAAGAATCACATCGTTGTATTAACCCTGGCTGACCTCATTATTACACACAAGGTTAGCTACCTAGAGATGATCAGTTTGGAGAAGAAAGGGAGCTTAGGACTGACAAGATTTGACTGGAAGAAAGAGTGGCCAAGAAGGATAAGATTAGCTGAGGTACCAAGGTAGAGCTCACTGGTAAACTAGAAGCAGCATTCATTCATTCATTCATTCAGTCAGCCAGCCAAGCAACATTCATCAAGCCAGTATAGTACAGTCTTTTACTTCAAAGACCAAACTGGCAGCTTCTTCATGGTATCTCAGGTGTCTTGCAAACCTTTTTAAAGATGCCCTGGCTTTCCTCATGCTCCCGGTCCATTCTTTTGTGGTTATGGCCATGGGCCATGCTCAGAACACGCAGAGCAGGAAGATCTGAGCATGTCACAGAGCTGCTCCTAAGAGTCCTTAGCCACATCACAGAATGACGGCGTGCTTTAAAGGGCAATCAGCGTTTGTGATGTTCCTTTCCTATGTGCGTGCAAAATGGAATGCAGGGTATGAAGACTCAGACTCCTGGGATTCTGGGGATGGCAATGACCGAGGAGTCCCCTCAGCCAGGCTTTGCTGTCCATGCCCTATTACTATAAAGTCTTAGATGTCTGAGGTTCCTGATATGCATGGGAACCAGAGATGGAGGCATGGGCCTCTCACCCTTTGTCCCTTGCCCTATCCCTGAAGTAGTTCTGAGATCCTCTAGGAATGCCTGACACTCCTGGGAACATAAATAAATCCAAGTACTGCTGATCCCTCCAACAGATCATTTTGCACATTTCTTTTTGTAAAACCCGGCACTTCATATTTTTATTGATTTAGCTGTCTTATTTTCTTTCTTTCTTTCTTTTTTTTAATCATAGGTTTCTTAAGGGCAGGAACTTGTTTGTTTAAATAAAAAAAATTTTAGTGAACTTTCTCTTCCTATGAGTGTTTAAGGCCTTGTTAAAATCCTCCTGTTATTGCCAGATATGATCAGGGACTTTAATTATATATAAACATCCTTTATTGAATCTTTGAAAACTGACTTCACAGACGTACGGATTTCTCAGCTTGAAGGGACCTTTGAGGACGTGTGCTTTAACACTCTAATTTTCTGGAACTGGAAACCGGGGCCCAGATAAGTGATTAGGTTGATGTCATGTACTAAGTTAATGGTGGCATTGGGACAATACTGCTGGATCCTGATTCCCGGTTTAGGGCTGTTATGACTTCAAATGGGAGGCTACACTTACGCGGCCAGAATATTATGGATTTGTATTTCTGAGAACACACTTCAACTACTCATAAATCTCTTTCTCTCTCTCCCGTCATTAGATGAGAATTGTTATTAGAATCCTGGACCTCTATTTTATTAGCTGTAGCTTTTTAGCTTATAAAATTAAAAGGTACTGGCATAAAGAGGTGTCCACCATACATTAAATGGAATACAACCATTATTCACTTGAAGCTCTGGGCAATTTCCTGAGGGTTAGTGGGACATATTTTTCGATGGTCACTCTTAACTTGATTACCTCATGGACACTGGTGATAACCATGAGCCATTCATGAGAGCGATGCTAACAGTTCATACCAGAACTTGAAGAGTTTAAAGTGTAAAATTTCCCTGTTCTCCAGAAATACTGTGCACTGTCACACAATATGTATAAAGCACCACGTGTTTACTCAGTCCTTTATTGACAGGATAAAGATGTATCAAACTTCTCAAAAAACTGCAGTGACATTCCCCACTCGCTCTCCCTTTTGCCTCCATGAGATCCTAAAAGTGCAATTTCTGGGTCAAATTTTGAGGTAATCTAGTCTTCAAAAAAAATTTTTTTTCCTGTTGTTAGGACTAAAATAAATAAACTCCAACATCTCTATATATCTTATTAAGTTTTTTAAAAAATATAAATGAGGTTATTTTAATTTAAAGAATGACTTATTTTTATCATATGTGCATGCATTTTTTGCCTGCACATATTTATGTGTATTATGTGTGTGCTGCTGACCCCGGAAGCTGGAAGAGCGTGTTGGATCTCCTGCAACTGGAGTTACAGCCAACTGTGAGTCACCATGTGGAAACTAGAGTTGTAGCCGGTTGTGGGTTGTGAGCCACTATGTAGGGTCTGGGAACTGGACTTGGGTCCTCTATTAGAGCTGCAAGTGCTCTTGACGACAGAGCCATCTCTCTAGCTCCCTTTTTTATAAAAAAAACAAAAAAAAACAAAAAAAACCGTTTTAGCTATCATATGAGTTCTTCAGTGGGAAAGTTTTGACTTAGATAAGTTAATGAGTTTTGTTCAAGTCCTATGGCTAGGGAAGGTGGAAAGAATTTTCTCATTCCAGGATAGGGTTAAGAGTCCCAGGCAAAGGGGTTGGAGAAGTGTTTCATTGGGTCAAAGCACTTACCTCTCAGCAGAGGATCCAAGTTTGATTTCCACCACCCACGACCTCTGACTCCAGCTCCGGGGGATCTAAGGCTCTGTACTGGCCTGCATGATACCATGAGCATGCCTGTGTGTGGTGCACATAAACTCTTGCAGCCCCACCCACCCATGAAAATATAGATACACACATACACACAGTATCTCTATATATGTATATACACATTTCTTTTATTTTTGATTTTGTTTTTCTGTTTTTTTGTCTTTTGTTTCTTGAGACAGGGTTTCTCTGTGGAGCCCTGGCTGTCCTGGAACTCACTCTGTAGTCCAGGCTGGCCTCAAGTACTAGGATCAAAGGTTGCACCACCATGGCCTGGCTTTTTTTTTTTTTTTTTTTTTTTAAGAAATATAGACTTTTTTTTAAAGTCCCTAATTAAAACACAGAAGTAAACCTCTTTGAAAAAGGCTGAGAACAAAACTACAGCAGAGATGGCTACTCTGGGCTAAACTGAGGCTGAGTAAAACCATCCGGCCCTTGCCCTGACATGTTTACTGGAAGAGAGTACCGGCTTTCTGTCTGAAGCCAGTTGCATGCCCGCAGGTCCTCTTTCTCACACTGCTCCCAAGGAAAACCTGTGTTCCCTATTCTGAGATGGGATTCCCTTGTTGAAAAAGAGGTGAACACTTCCAGATAGAGGTAGAGAGGACCCAGGAGTTTTTAAGCAAGGCTGAAAACAAACCATCCTGAAATGGTTTGATGGAATCTCGTGCGCCTTAGGGAAGAGCGGTGCCCAAAGGATTCTGAGACAACTGTTTGTATCCTCGATGCAGATGTGGGCCTTCCAGAGCAGTTAAACCATGCCGAAGAGTCGAAGCAGAAGGCACTTTTTGCTTCTGGAGACAGAGACGCTGATCTGGTGTGCGCTCAGCTCTGCCCTCCGGAGCCATCTCCGGTGTGGGATGAGCTGGGGGGAGTGGCCGGCGGCAAACACTATTTTCCTGGATCATAATCCTTCTCCTTTTCTTCAAACCAAAGCCTTGTCCCTACACATATGTTTAAACTTTTCAAAATAATCCCCGGTGCTTTAGCAAGCATCACATTTTATTTGGCTTTATAATCATTTGTTGGGCATCTATTATTATGTGTACGGAAGGACCCGAGGACAGGAAGCTAAGGAATACACACTTCTCTGCAGAAAGTCGTGGGGGACTTGGGAGGCAGCTTCATCCTTTGCTGCCCAACCCTTGATGACGGTAGGCTCCTGGGAGCAGTAGCTGCTGGTGTGTGCAGGCGTAGGGTTAACAAACGCCTGGCGTGTCACACTATTGCCATGGGCTGGTGGCTCCAAAGGGCCCCCAGAAAGCTTTGGGACCTGGGTTATGTTTGGCTTCAGCCTTGTGAGACCTCATTTCTAGACCGCGTATTATGTTAGTGGGACCCAGGGAGATTTATTTTCGTGACCTTTCCGGATGTGGAATCCGAGCCAGGGGGAGGGCGAAAATCAGCTCCGAAGCGGTTAATTTTACTAGCTCCTAAATTGATAAGCGGTGGGACGTCAGTCTGAAATGAACTCGCCTTGTTCGACGGGGTTCTAAGACAGCGGAACTCAATCAGCAGCGGGCCGCACGGTTCAAGGCTGCAATTCATCCCGCCGTGCCTCTGAAAAATGGGAGGTGACAGTTCATTTTGCCAGTGACAGTCTGTCGGTCTCGCTCGCTGCTTCTCCTGTCGATTGCCTGGCTGAGGTGAAGCTCGGCTTCGAGACACCCTCGTTTGGTATTCCACTCAGCTGAGCAGGACAGTCCCGGGACCCAAGGTGTGCAAATCTTTCCGCCCCACAGCTCATCTCCCTGCCTTCAACGAAGCTCTGAACCGCTCAGGTGCCTGATCGCGGGTCCCCGGAGCCATCTTCCCACTTCCTGTACCTCGTTTGTCCCTCTAAGTTCCACTTCCGGGCGAGCAAGGCGGCCTCTCTGGGACCCCGTGAAACAAAGCTCAGATGAGACTCCGCCAGAGGTCTGTGGGCAAGGCGAAATAAAGGCACAGGGGCAGAGATGACTGTGTACGTGGCCGCCCTGGGATGGAGCTCAGAGCCTTGGGCATGCTCGGGCCTGCCTTGTGCATGCTCGGCAAGCAAGCCTTCAACCTCAAGACCTAAGGCTTCAGGGTCTGAGAAAAGCCCTGGAGGGATGGCAGACATGTTTGTACTTAATCTCTAATTGCCCCCCCCAATTACTTTCTATTTCTTTAAAACAGCACACTTGGAATTATGCATGTGTTTTTGTTAAAGCTTTTGCCTTAATAACTTTAAACAGAATACCCTCATTATTAAGAAACACTTCTAATTTTTTTTTTTTAAGGAAAGAAAGGAGCTGTCTGTAATTTATTCTTGAAAAGTCCAGGGGGAATATATATATATATATATATATATATATATATATATATATATGTCAGAAAAGGATAAATATGCCAAAAGTTAATGATTGATGCATCTAACCAAGATAGTGATATATAAGAGGCTTATATATTATAGAAACTTTTCTGTAAGTTTGAAATTATTTAAAAAAACAATTCTAAAATATCTGAACAGATTCTCCTTGCCTCATTCACGAGGCAGGGTCTCAATAAACATTTTAAAAATTACTTATTTTGATGGCTGGAGAGATGGCTCAGCAGTTAAGAGCACTGGTTACTTTTCCAGCGGGCCTGAGTTCTGTTCCCAGCATCCATTTGGCACCTCATGTCGTCTATATTTTCAGTCTCAGGGGATCTGATGTCATCTTCTGGTATTTGTTAGCACCAGGCATGTGAGTGGTGAACAGACCTACATACAGGTAAAACACTCATACACATAGAATAAAATTATTATTATTATTATTATTATTATTAATTTATTTGTTTAACTCTGTGTGTGTGTCTGTACACCCACAAGTGAGTGGATGCCTAAGATTGATATCCAGCATCATCCTTGTCTTAGGTAGGGTTTTACTGCTCTGAACAGACACCATGACCAAGGCAACTCTTATAAAGGATAACATTTCATTGGGGCTGGCTTATAGGTCAGAGGTTCAGTTCAGTATCATCGAGGGAACACGGCAGCATCCAGGCAGGCATGGTACAGAGGGAGCTGAGAGTTCTACATCTTCATCTGAAGAATATTGACTAGCAGAATACTGACTTTCAGGCAGCTAGAACAGGGGTCTTAAAGCCCACGCCCACAGTGACACACCTACTCCCACAAGGCCACACCTCCTACTGGTGCTACTCCCTGGGCCAAGCATATACAAACCATCACAATCCTCAATTGTTCATCAACCTCGTTCATGAGGCAGGGTCTCTCAATCAAATCCAGAGCTTCGGAAATAGCTAGTCTCTCCAGTCCCCTTGCTCTGGGGTTCCCCTGTCTCTATTAATTACGGATATGCTGGCACACCCACTTGGTATTTATGTGGCCTCTGAGTGTCTGAGATCCTGCTTGCATAGCAAGGGTTTCAACTACTGAACTATCTCCTCAGTTCTATAAACATCTATTAGACACCTCCTATGTATATTGGGGATAAAATGATAACTAATAGGGGGCTGGAGAGATAGCTCAGAGGTTAAGAGCACTAACTTCCAGAAGCTCTGAGTTTAATTCCCAGCAACCACATGGTGGCCCACAACCATCTGTAATGGGGTCTGATGCCCTCTTCTGGCGTGTCTGAAGACAGCTACAGTGTGCTCCCACATATATAAGTACATAAATCTTTAAAAATGATAATCGATATAGGAATGATCTTGGAGTTGGGGAAGACGAGTGATAGGCAGACATGCAGTTACAGACGGGCATGAGCTTTGATTGACAGGAGATAAGTGCCACGGGAACACATGAAGGATAAAGCTCCGTCTGGCAGTCACGGCTTGCTGTTGGAGGAAATGGCGTTCTAAGCTGTGACTCAGAGAGTGAGTGGTGGTCAGCTGAGTGAAGGGCAGGGCAACGTGTTACAGATAGAGAGGGGCATTCTGTAAAAAAAAAGAGTGGGGTACAACTCATTTAAGAAAATGTTTGTTACATAAAAGGGCATACATAGAAACCTGGGCATGGTAGTACATGCTTTAATTCCCAGCTCTGAGGAAATGGGCAGGAAGATCTCTGTGTATCTGAGGCCAGTCCATATCAAGTTCCAGACCAATCAGGGATAAACAGTGAGAGCCTGTCAAAAAGAAAAGAAGAGAAGAGAAAAGACAGAGTCGGGGGCCATGGAGAGGGAAGGACCTGGAAGGTGTGTAGCTTGAATAGAGTGGCAGTAGTGGTGTCAGTGGTGGTGATGTTGATGTTGATGGTGGTGGTGATGATGGTGATGGGGGTGGTGGTGATGGGGGTGGTGGTGATGATGGTGATAGGGATGGTGATGGGGGTGGTGGTGATGGGGGTGGTGATGGTGGTGGTGGTGGTGATGGGGATGGTGGTGATGATGGTGATGGGGCTGGTGATGGTGGTGATGGGGGTGGTAATGGGGGTGGTGATTGGTGATGGGGGTGGTGATGGGGGTGATGGGGTGGTGGTGATGGTGGTGGTGGTGGTGGTGGTGGTGGTGGTGGTGGTAGTGGTGGTGGTGGTGATGGTGGTGGTGGTGGTGGTGGTGGTGGTGGTGGTGGTAGTGGTGGTGGTGGTGATGGTGGTGGTGGTAGTGATGGTGCTGATGGTGGTGACAGTGGTGGCTATGATGATGGTGATGGTGGGTCTTAACCCCTTTAGGGGTCACATATCAGATTTCCTGCATATCAGATATTTATATTATGATTCATAACAGAATCACGATTACAGTTATTAAGAAGTGACAAAATAGTTTTATGGCTGGGGGTCATCAGAACATAGGGAACTGTATTAAAGGGTTGCAGCGTTAGTGAGCTTGCGAACCACTGCTCTACTGACTGGAGTAAGGACCTACAGCACCTCCTACCTAATTGCATCTCTCATTTCCAAGGCCAGAAAACCATTTGTAAAATAGATTTCAAAGCTTAAAAACATTTATACGTCTCTGCACGAGTGTGTGTGCTTTAGGTGCACACGGAAGCCAGAAGATGGTTTCAGATCCCCTGGAATTGGACTTACAGGTTATAAGCTGCCCAAAGTGAATGCTGGGAACCAATCTCATAAGAACCAGGGCTCTTAATCACCGAGCCACCATCTCTCCAGCCCCTACGAGCAAGAAAAGGTTAATGCTTTCTGTAGTTGTTCCGGCGTGTCCCAGTAGATATGAGGAATAAGGGAATGTGGTGGGTAAACAGCCTTTTCTTTTTCAAAAAGCCTTATTTATTCACTTGGTTAAATGTGTGTGTGTGTGTGTGTGTGTGTGTGTGTGTGTATGTGTGTGTGTATGTGTGGAGTCCAGAAGAGGGCATTGGATCTCTCTGTTCTGAAGTTGCAGTTGTTTGTGGGATACCCTGGGGTTACAGTTGTGTGTGTGAGATACCCTGAAGTTGCAGCTGTGTGTGGGACACCACACTTGTTTTGTGGGTGCTGGGATCCAAACTCAGGTCCTCATGATTGAGCAGCAAGTGCTCTGAACCCCTGAGGCATCTCTCAAGCCCCAGACTGCAAGCTCTTTCATCAGATCCACCCCTTTTGAACAATAGAATTAACAGTCTGGTTTTTTTTTTCTCTCTCTCTCCACTCATCAGACCTAATAGACTTTGGTGGGAACTGAATGTTCCTTCATGATGCCATTCCTATGACTTCAACGGAGCTGGTTTGGTTGGGTCAATGAGACTATGAGTTATGGACTAGGAAATATTCGATCCATGATTCTTCCTTGGCATCTTGGTGACAATTTCCTTTTTTTTCTCCCCAAGGGTATTTGGTTTGGGCTTTATCTCTTATAATCAAGAATCTTGACAAGGAGCCCTTAAGGAAGGTAGGTTGTTGGAGAGATAACAAGACACTGACAGGGAAAAGCAGGCAGACTGGGATCCGCAGAGGAGTAAAATGTGTACGGGAGGCAGCGTGTGGCTCTTCCTAGGTCCTCCTAAGCCAGCCCCTTTGTAATGGACTCTCTCCATCAGGTGAAGTAAGCAGGGCCATGCCTCAGTAACAGTATGGTGAGAAGAGACTTTTTTAAAATGGGCCAACAGGCTCCAATGGGTTAGTGGAGGCAGAAGTGACTCAAATCTGTGCAATACCCTGGGAACCTCAGGAAGACACAGGGAAAGACTGAGATAATTGCCCTTGACAGATGAGGGCTTTTGACCCAGCAGACTTTAAAGTAAATTGTTAAAGTGATCTTGCCTGGTAGTACCTGAGGTACAATGGAGACCACATTAAAACTTTCATTAGCACAAAGAAAAGCTGCCGAGGAAGCCCAGGGCTGAGCTAGGAATTCTGCATGATTAGCCAAAGATGGGAAGACTTCAGAGGACAACGAGCAGAACTCCCAGGTAGAAACAAACGGGAGGCTGTGGGAGGCTGTGGGAGGCTGTGGGAGGCTGTGGGAGACGCTCGGCTAGGGAAGTGCTCACCTTGCAAGCATGAGTTCTTTGAAAAAAAAAAAAAAAAAGCCAGGTATGGTGTGTCTGTGAGTCTGTCTTTGGGAGAACCAGGAAAACCCCCAGGTCTTGGTGGCAACAAATTTTGTCAAATTGTGAGCTCTATGTTCCATACAAGACCCTGTCTCAACAAATGAGGAAGAGAATAATTGAGGAAGATGCTTGGTGTGAACCTCTAACCTACATATCTGTGATTGCATGTATGTGCATGAGAGTGTGTGTGTGTGTGTGTGCGCGCGCGCGCGCGCACACACACACACACACACACACACACACACACACAGAGAGAGAGAGAGAGAGAGAGAGAGAGAGAGAGAGAGAGAGAGAGCAATCCTTTTGTCTACCTTCCTTCCTTGGTACCCAGTTCTTCAATGAATTTTAACATTCACCTGAGCCTGAATTCTCCTGTGTAACACTCAGTGTCCCCGATGTCTCCTCCTTTCAGGTCTTATCAAAATGTCCTGTGTCCTATATCAGTTCCTCAGGACAGTGACTAATCTGATCAACTGACAGGTACTAATGGGGTAAGGACTGTGAATGCGCTGACACATTGGACCTCCAGGTAATTCATGCCTTATTTATTTATGAATTCTTACCTTCTGACATGGTTTCTGGCACATGCCAAGTATTCAGTTAATGTCTGCTGAACTGAAATAGATGGCATATTCTCTTTTTCACTCAGTCTTTGGGAGACAGTACCTTACTCAGAGCTAAGCCTTGTAGACTGGATGGACCTTGGTCTGCATCTCACAGTCTACATGAACCATAACTGAACCTTTCCTTTGAGAAATTCAGTTTAGTGCTAAGCATCTTTGAGGATCCAGTTAAAACTGAAACTATTAATTGCCTTTAAAGAGCTTTGTGTTGCCATGTGACATAATGACGTTCCAGAGTGAGTGTGTACTGTTGACATGGGTGTGGTCATGTCAAGGACCCCACTCCTCAGAGCAAAGCCTTCCCCAGGTGAGGTTCAGAAGGATGGGAGGTTTCCTCAACTGGCCTTGCCAGTCAGGTTTGCAGAACCCAGCAATGCATGATGCGATGGTCACCATAGCCTTATAGGTTGTAGGCTTAGGTGCTATACGGGAATAAGAATTGTAGCAACTACCAGGTTGAACTTTTTAAAATACATTTATTGGCAGGATGGTGGTAGTGCATGCTTTAATTCCAACACTTGGGAGGCAGAGGCAGGTGGATCTCTTGAGTTTTAAGCCAGCCTGGTCTATAGAGTAAGTTTCGAGATAGTGAAGGCTACAGAGAGAAACCCTGTCTTGAAAATGTAAAAATAAAAGTTTACCTTGATGTTGGAGAGTTTGCTCAGTGGTTATCAACACTGGCTACTCTTGTAGAAGATCTGGGTTCAGTTCCTGGCCCCTACATGGTGGCTCATTGCTACCTGTAACTCAGGTTCTAGAGACTCAGCTCCCCCCTTCTTATGTACCAGGCATGCATATGGTGCACATATGTATATGTAGGTAAAATACCCATGCATATGAAAATAAATCTAAAAAATATATACTTAATTTTGTTTTATGTGGATGGGTGTTTTGTCTGCATGTATGTCTACACCACCTGCAGGAAGTGCCTGGACAGGCCAGAAGAAGATGGCATATCCTTTGGAATTGGAGCTACAGACACTTGTGAGCCATCTGAGATGGGTGTTGGGAACTGAATCCCAGGCCTCCGGAAGGACAGTCTGTGCTCTTAACCGCAGAGCCATCTCTCTAGTCCCAAGACTGTATACTTTCCGAGTACTGTATTGTCTATACATGTTTTTGTCCTAGTGTTCAGAACATAATATTGGTTCAATAAATGATGGAAGAATGAGGGAGGAAAGGAAGGAGGGAGGGAAGGAGAGAAGAGGGAGGGATGGAGGGAGGGAGGGAAGGAGTAAGCTACTCTAGTATTTTTGGTTCTCTTTGTGACTACAGAAACACTCCGGGCCCTTTTGGAATTTGGCTAATAAAAATTCCAAGGAACAGAAATGTTCTTTTCTGTTCTGTTTCCCTTTTCTTGCAAGAAACCGATGAGCCCATGGAGGACTAAACCTATATGTAACCTTGACTGCAAATGGCAGAATTGGCCTTCCCCAGGCTATTCTATTAGCTAGAGTGTTAACATCTCGGGTTGACATGAATAAAACATAGCTGGCTGCTTCTTTCTCCTTTTTAAAAACACTAGAAAGAGCTTCGCTGCTTCCAGTCTGGAGTCTGCACGGGCCTCTGGGGGTTGGACACACTCTTTGCGCTTGCCACGACGACGGTAGCGTGGAGCGAGGAGAACACACACGGTTTACAAGACACGCGCGACGCCTTGTATAATTAGATGCTTTAAAGGGATCTTTCCACTTTTAGAGAAAATTTTAGAATCCTGGCACGTTAAAGCTCGTTTCTCCATTTGCAGCTTAGGAATTGGGTCCTTTACTCCTAAAGAAAGGCAGCCAAATAGCCTGTCTTGGAAGGTTTGATTACTCAGCAACCAAGAGATGCGCTGTCAGACTAGGTGTTCCTACAAACCCCATTATTCTTTGACTTCATGAATCTGTGCTAGACACCAATCAATAGAAATTCTGAACAATTAGGCTCGCCTTCCCTCTGTGGCCCTCGAGAAGGAGTGTGTACCGACGGCACAGCAGCAATCGCGTGGAAGCTCACAAGGTTGTCACGGTTTTCTTTCCGAGAACTTTCTTTCCTTTGTCATTGGCTGCCACAGGAAGTGGTAAAGCCATTATCTTCAGATTCAGCCATTTCCTGGTTTTAATGTTCATGCTTGAAGCTTCCCTGCTTCCCCTCCACTTCAGTTTGAGGTTCACAGGCACACAGAGGGTACGTTGGCGCTTAGCCGAGCAGGCCTCTGATGTCATGCAGCACCTCTGCGGGTTTGATATAACCTAGGCACACCATTTCTCTCCCTGGACCTTTGGGTTTTCTCTTCTGGGGCTTCTCAAATTCCTTCCAGATCTGAAACTAGGAGTTTCTGTAAAGGAATCTGAAAGTGCCTCTTGGGAAGGAAAACATGTCATCTAACTGTACGGATCTCTTCCTAGCTCAACATGGCTGTGCATGATGTGTACGTGTGTGCATATGTGTAAATGTGTAGTGTATGTATGTGTGTGTGTGCATGTATGTGTAGTATGTATGTATGCATGCCTGTGTGTACATGTGTGTGTTTCTCAGAGTGCTACAGTGCGAGACTCAAAGACAAGGCTCGCCTGGTGACTGAAATCTGCCAGCATCTCACGTGATGCAGAAATGGAATCAGGGGATGCTGACCTTCAGCTGCAAGCAGACTCTGCTGAACCCACATGAGGGGCAAGGAAAGAGGTTGCAGAATTCTTCTCGGAAACTGCTTAGACCTTGGTATCTCCTCAGTTTAGTGAAAAACTCTTGTTTCTTGTTTTGGATGGCACAAAGCTGTATCTTGGCCTTGTTTGCAAATGAGGAGAGGGGCGAGGAAGGCCCATTGAGGCCCCTTACCAACACCTCTGCACTCCCTGGTTGACAGGACTGACACCAGTCATACTGAAAGTTTACTTCTTGGGGCCAGGGCTCCAGCAGGGGTATCAGAAGTCTCTTGCTAAGCGTGGCCTTCTCCTGGGACTCCCGAGATCTTCCACCTTCCCTGTCCCAGGGCTTCTTCTCCTTTACGTTGGAGAGAAGTTGAAAGCTGAAGGTTTTAGCCACTCTGTGGTGTCAGAGGAGGAATGAAAATCTTGGCCCAACTTTTGAGTTCTTGGTCTGGCTTTTGTATTGTGATTGCTTCTCATTTAAGGCATAACTCCACCGCCGGAGGATGAGTAGCGATACCAGGTGTTGCTATGATGGCTGTTCCAATCCTGAACAACATTTTATATCCTGTAGCCTGCTCAGGCAGTGTAGAAATCAGCTCTGGGGCAGGGGAATTGCCATATGCAGAACTGCCCTGGTGAGGACAGCGGGTTGTCTGTCAATGTATAAAACCTACGTCTGGCCTGGACCACAGAGATTCCACTGGAGGAGAAATTAAACCTGTCTCACACACCAATCCCAGTGCTCTGATTACATTTACAGAGGTCGCGGCCCCCCCGCATTCTGTCACCATGGAAACCTCTCAGGCTGCCATGGTGTTGTCTCTCTGTGTGTGGTTGATATTTAAAGGCAAAGTCGGGCATTTGCTCTCTTCCACCAGCCCATGCGAGATGGGATGAAGAAAGGATCTTCTGCGAGGCAGGTCTTTGTGGCGGAGCCCAGTTTGCAGGGAGGAGGGAGGACCAGGGAAAGGGTGGAGATGCTGGATAAGCCGGCTCGGGGTACAACCAGAAAGAACTCTGATTTTGTAGGAATGTGAAGTGTCTTTTCACAAACACGTGGATCCTCGTGGTGAGCAGAGCCCCGCTTTCTCCGACTCCTTTTCTAATTTGTAAGCTCACATCAGAGGAACCAGATGGAGCTGGGGAAGCCCTGTTTGCCCGAATGCCCTTGGTGGTTTTAGTTTTGCACATCTGGCGGCAGAGTGAATTGTGCTGATAACAATACCATTTATGAAGGATCCCTAGTTCTTCCAGAGACCCCACAGCACTGTCCTGGAAAAGCTACCAGGGGAGTGACTTATCAGAGGTCCCAGGTGCTGGAGGAGTAAATAACGCCTGATTCAACAGAGGCAGAGAAGAACACAAGTGCTGAGTGGGCTCATGACCATCAATTTTTTTTTCCTTTAGTCTGAAGACAATTATTTCCACACCATTGAATGGAGGGTAGATAACACAGGCACCTTAATAGGCTGGGAGCAGAGGCTGTTTAGAGGAGATTTTAAGCACCGTGAGCATAAAATGAACGTGAATATTCTGCAATATGCATCTTACAACTTGTCATTAAGTGGATGGTCTCAATGATGGGGCGCAACAGTCTTTGATTGGAATATTGAGTTTGGGAAAAGGAAATTCTGCATCAATAGACTCGCGATGCGGAATATCACGCATTACTCAATACGACATGTCATTGTGGTGTTCGTCCTCAGGCTAAAAAGTACAGCAGCCTATCCAAACAGCCTGAAGACCTTTTCTTCAGGGGTTTACAGTTACTCCCTGAAGCTTTACAAAGCCATCGGGGTAGAAACTGTTATATCTTGAAATTACAGCTTTAGCAAATGAATTGCATCTGCTTCTAATCCCCCAAACTATAAGGGCCTTCCCCTTTTCTTTTCAAAAATTTTTTCTTCATATTTGCATCTGTCTCTCATTCTCTTCTTCTCATAAGCCTTGTACTCAGACCATTGGCTACCCCTGCCATCCCCCTCCCCCTCTTCCGGTCCACACTCCTTGTAGATCTTAGCCCTAGTGGTGGAACCATGGTTCCACAGCGAGTGAAAGGGGGACGCTAACCATCCACACCAGGGGCTTCTACTGGGAGGGGACCACCCATGTTCCAGAATAGGCGGGATCAGGGAGGAAGTCTCTGGAGGGGGGGCAGGGAAATCTCATTACTCTGGTTCGTTAGGGCCTGACACTAAGAAAGCCAGCCACATTACACACCATCTCCTTAAAAGCAAGTTCATTTCGTAAGGAGAAAAACTCTCATCTTTGGGAACTAACATCATCAGCATATCTTGTGGAATCACTCCTCAGATATAGCTTTAGTGAGGAATTAAAGTCAAGTAAGAGACCATGGATGGTTTGGTTAACTCTGAGGAAGCAAAGTCTCTCTCTCTCTCTCTCTCTCTCTCTCTCTGTGTGTGTGTGTGTGTGTGTGTGTGTGTGTGTACATTCATATGCCCACTGGACCTTTGAAACACTGTCATTATTGGCACCATGTATAATGAGGAAACTTTAAGCATAGAGGAAAATTAGCAATTTGTCCAAGCAACAGTTTTGAGGACAAGGCCTTCTGGAATAGAGACAGTTTGTTTATTTTATTTATTTATTTATTTATTTATTTATTTATTTATTTTTGAGACAAGGTCTCACTATGTAGTCCTGGCTGGCCTAAAAACTTGTTATGTAGCCCAGGCTGGCCTTAAACTCACAGAAATCCACCTGTCTCTGCTTCCTGAGTGCTGAGATTAAAGGCATGTGTCACCACACCCCAAAGGACAGATTATTAAGGAAGATTTCACTCGTGAGACTAGGAGAGGGCTGGACTGCTGAGAGAAAGCCCTGAGAGCGGAAAGAGGAAGAGCTCACGGGAGCTGATGGGAACGGGAAGGAGAAGAAAGGCAGAGCTGGGAGGGCCGCAAGCCGGGAGGAAGCCTTCTCAGTTTGCTTTAGCAGATAGACAGAAAGATGGAAGGGAAGAAAACTGGTGAGACTGGTGATCTGGAAGATGGTGGGAGAGGGTGGGGTCAGGAACTCCTGTGGAGGGGTGAGAGGAGGAGGGACAGGTGTTTCTTTAGAAGGAAAGATGCAATAGGGGAAACGCACTATTGTGTGTAATGTCATCCTGAACCACTCTCAGTAGAGCAGGGACTCTGTCCTGTGTGCTTGTACTGAGGTATTCTGTCTTGGCTGTTTTCCTCTCTGACCCAATAGTGCTTCTGATTAGAGTTGCAGGTATGGTGACCCTGGTCAGGTAACCCCAGTTTTTCCAGAACACTGTGTAACACTGGCCAGAATTTCTTACCAAATTCTAAATAATCAATTTCTCACATGTTGAATCCATGTGATCCTGAATTCTAAGACCTGAGGTAAAGAGGAGGGGGAAAATGAGGAGGAGGAGGATGAAGAAGAGGAAGAGGAGGAGAAACAGAACAAATTTAGGAAATACTTTTTAAAAGAATCTGGGGGGAGGGGTCGTCAAGACAGAGTTTCTTTGTATAGCCCTGGCCTTTTGAGAACTGAGCAGACTGGCCTCGAATTCACAGAGATCTGCCTGCCTCTGCCTTCCAAGTGCTGGGTTCAAGGTGTGCACTATCACCACCTGGTTAAAAAAAAAACTTTTAAAATAAGAAATGAAAGGGGGAGAGAGAGAGAGAGAGAGAGAGAGAGAGAGAGAGAGAGAGAGAGAGAGAACCTCAGGAACACTACTGTCCCTCTGTTATTTCTTTCCAGTACCTCAATTGTTGATCCCACCAAGAAACAATTACCTCTTTTTATCTTATTTTCCAAAGTTCTCATGCCTGGGAATATCCACCCGACAACTCCGGCCGTGGCTCAGGCTGCCTGTCGTGTGGATCAAGCCCTTAGACAGCCACTCAGGAGCCGAAGCCTCGTATGGCAGAGGCTGCCACATTCCGAGTCCCTCCAACCCTGCTTCAGCTTCCCAAGAGAACCAATCAACGGTAGGAAGAGTCAGAGCCAGCAGCTCCTTTGGCCCCCTGGTCCTCTGCGGGGCTCCTGGGTGCCCAAGGTGCATGTCTGCGGTGGTCTGGGGCTAGGGAAAGGAGAGTTCGAGAGAGGAGAGTGCGACCGAAGTGCAGTAACAAAAAGATAAGAGAATAAAAAGTCACTATTTAAATGGACCAGCAGTAACCGCTTTCCAGAACTGCTCCCCAGTTGTAACTAATTATCTTAGATGTCCTTCTGACCCGTTAGAACTTAGTCCAATACCAGGATCCTAATGCCAGCATAGCTTCTGAACGGGGGTCCTGGCTTGGAGAACTGGGTCTGATCCTCATCTTGACTTTGATCTCCATATGATTCTTTTAACTGTCTAGTGTGCGTGTACGTGTGTGTGTGTGTGTGTGTGTGTGTGTGTGTGTACTTAGTATACATAAATGTAAAGGTCAGGGGTCAACCTTGACTGACATTCCTCTTTCCTACTAGTTCACTATTTTGTTTGTTTTGTTTTGTTTTTTGTGTTTTTTGAGATGGAATCTCTCACTAAAACCTGGGGTTCAGTGATAGGCTAGTTTTGGTGTCCATCAACTCTTAGGATCTGCTTGGTCCACCTCCCTAGCTCTGGAATCGCCAGTACATCCCACTATGCCCACCCAGCTCCTCAGGTGGGTGCTGGGGATGTAACTCATCCAGTCCTCACACCTATGCTGGAAGTACTTGACTGACTAAGCCATCTCCCAATCACGTCTTTCTTCCTTTATTTCTTTTGATATCATTTCTCACAGTACACGCCTGGTTGATCTGGTCCTGACTGTGCAGCCTCTGCTGGCCTCGAACTTTTGACAATCCTCCTGCTTTAGCTTTCCGAGTGTGGGGAGTACAGAGTGCACCATGCTCAGGTCTCTTGAATTTTAACTGTCCCTCCTATATTCTCTGCCTGGATTTCGGTGATCACCTGATATGGGAATATTTTCTGATATATGTGTTACCTACCTGCCCTCCTTGCTGTCTCAAACAGCAGAGGATTTACGGGTGTGGACTGGAAAGGGAGGTCATCGAAGGTGCGCGTTTGTGGGCGTGTGTATAAAAGTAACCTCCTAAGTCGAAGGGTTGGCTAACTGGCTGTGGTGCGGCCCCTGGCAGGTGGTGGAAACCCCGTGCTCTAAGGCCACCGACGAGACGGAAGAGGTGTGCCACGTCGGCATCTTTGCCTTTCCTCTGCCTTCAAGGTGTCACGATGCGTGTTGGTTTCCGGGGCCTCGAAAAGCATATAGTGAGCCCGGGGTTTGTCACTGACTTTGCATATCATCCCTCCTTCCACATCCCTTAATGAAGTGTGCAACTCTTGTCCTCATTAAGCCCCAGCATTGCCAATAAAAGAGTCAATAAACCTGGTTGATGGGGCTGGGATGGAAAGGCTGAGATGCACGTCCACAGGGCAGACGCCAGCTCTGACACGCGTCATGACCCAGGGTTCGGGGATCAATAACAGGCTGAGGATAAAGCCTCAGGACCTGCCCCCTGCCGTCTCCTCCCCAGACCCACCGAGCCCAGCGTGGGGCAGCGCCAGCCAGCTCCGGCTTTGCTTGCAGTGGTTGCCGACCCCATGACGTTTAGGTGCCAGATGCTCTTGTTTCTTCCTGATTGAGCCCTTTGGACACCCCACGGATGCATACTTAGTGCCCACCTGGCAAGCGGACACGCAGACAGCATCTCCAAGTAGCCCAGAGGCCAACATGGGTTCCATTCTCTACATCCCGTCTGCTGACAGCATGTGAGGCGTCCCAGTGGACAGGGCATGCGTAGTCTGCATGCTGTGTGGCTGGACTCCATTTCTGGCTGTCCGGCCTCTCTCTAGATACCCTTATCTTATCTAATTACAAGGAATTTTAGATTAATTTCGTGGCCTCTGCTCCCTAGGACCTCTTATCTGTGGGGGCCTTGTATTTTCACCTTGTCATTCTTTTGTTGTTTGCCTTTAAGGGGTGATGGTTAGAAAGGGATGGTGTTGGGATTGGTGTGGGGGGAGGGGAGGAGGGGGAAGGCAGACAGATCTGGACCGCTGCCTGTGTGTGGAGACAGCTGGCTGCTTTCTTCCATGACAGCCACATGGTACCCAGCCACACAGAACAGGACCTGGGCAGGGACTTGCCTGCTGCCAACCTCTCCAGATCTCCTTGATATTTCCGACAGAGCAGTAAAGGACTCTTGACTATCACCGATTTTTTTTTTTTTTTTTTTTTTTTTTTTTGCTTTGCCTCTCTCCACCTCCTGCAAGACTCCTCCATGTCGTTTCCATGGCTACCCCCAATCAGATTTGGCTTCCTGCAAAATTGGATTTCAAAGGAGGACAGGGCTTCAAAGGAATTTGTCCATTTAACAGAATGTCATTAGGAGTGAGGCTGACTGCTGATCCGGGGTCCTCAGATGATTAAGGAGGGACGGCACTCATGTGTGGAGGCAGGCTTCTGTCTGCAACGAGGAGCCTTGATGCAACATGACAATGGCGTATTGGAAACTGCCAGTCACCAGCGCACATCACCTGACTCACACCTCCCTCTACCTCCATCTCTCCCAAACCCAGACATCCACAGGGGGAGAAATGCAAGGAGAATATCTACCCTGTGCAGTTTTGCTTCTCCCTAGGTGGCAGGAAGCCTGGGGTTCTGCCCTTTGTCAAACAACTCCTGAGTGCCTACCCTATGTGACCATGCTGACTATATAAGGGGGTGGGGCACTCTGGGTTCTCTTCAGATCCTAGAAACCTTCTGCCTTTTACTAAAGAAAGAGGGAGGGGCTGTCCTTTTTCCATTGCTAGAAGAGAAATGGAGGAAGTTTGTGCACTAGAGAGGGAATTCTACATCTACCCCCCCTTTTGAAGAATGGTTTTATGTTTACAAAAAGAAGAGTGTGTATGACCCATATAGCCTCTATGTTTAAACACGCAAGCACCTCGAGTGAATCTGGAGCAGCTTTGCTTTTATCAGGGGAACAGCAAGGTAGGGAAAATGTCCCTAGAGGCAGCCCCCACCCCATCTGGAGCCCGGAAGGGGCAGCCCAAGCACGTTGCTACAGCTTCTCCCAGTAAGAAGCAACACCAGTGAGTCGGGTTCCCTGGTGACCCTGACCAGGTTCTATCCCTTCAGTTCCACTTGTTGCAACTTACAGGTGGCTTGTGAGGCCCTGAAACCAAGACCATTCCTTCTCGGGTGTCAGGATGTGCTAAAAGCCACCAACGCCCTTAAAAGGGAGGGCCCTAACCTAGAGACGGAATCTTCACGGGGGAGTGTGCACACACCTGTCCCAGGAGATGCACACTTCTGCCTTGTGAGCCTTCTGAACCGTTTCTTCTCTTTGCTCTGCCTTCATCTACACAGAGATCAGGATTATCTCCACCCCCTGGCAGATAAGCAAATCGTTTACCTCCCTCCCATTATGTGGTCCAGCACCACTCCCAATCCTTCTTACCTATTCTGAGGATAGAATAGAATGAGAGAGTGAGAGAGAGAGAGAGAGAGAGAGAGAGAGAAAGAGAGGAGGTGAAGAGAGATAACTATAGATAATTTTCCACCTGCAAAGTCTTCCCACCCCTTTAAAACTGGGTCTGGTATTTAGCACCCCTTTAAGCACAGGTGCACCCACAGGCACCCCCATCCTCCCCCTGCGTTCATGCTCTTTCTTATATGGTCCATGTTGCTTTGCTTTCTTCATGGCCTGTTGTACTAAAAACAAACAAACAAACAAAAAACAAAAACAAAAAACAACAAAAAAACCGACCTTGGAGTACTTGTTCACTCAACAAGCAGTTGACAAAAATAACAAAGGGTTCCATGTACCACCGCCCAAGTTCGTGCTGTAATAACCTCTTTGGTACCTACAACAACCCAAACTTGGCTGTACTTTGAGCGGGAAAGGGCTCAGTCCTGTGATCTCGTTGATCATTTTCTTCCTTCCTCTGTTCTGAGAAAGAGCTAGAGCTGTTTCCCACCTTTTTACCTCCCGAGGGAAGGACACGCCCACCGTGTCTCCTCGTGGGTATTGCCTCAGCGGATGCTGAGTCTCTCAAATGTTGAGGATCTGCATTGTCGCCGGGACTCCAGATTTTAACTTTTAACCGGCGCGGCTTTCCCCAACAGTGAGCTGGATCAGAACTGAGCCACTATATCCTCGGCAAGGACCAAGCTCTTTCCTGGACTCTGCCTTTGCACCCCAGTTCAGGAACAACCATGGCCTTTTAAACCTATCGCCCCAAGGTCAAATTACTCAGTGCTTAGATGTTTCTGCCAAGACCTAGCCTCCAAGACTCTTGGAGTCCAGAGTCTAGGCAGTCTCTTTTTTTTTGGGGGGGGGGGGAAGGAGGGTAGGCTCAAAGGGCCACGCCTTTGACCTTGCGTGCCACCTTAGTGGCACCAGTGCACCTGCGCCCGGGGTCCAGGCTCCCGCCGCCCGCTGCGCGCGCCGCTTCCTGAGCGCGCGACAGGCGGCCCCGCCCTGCGCCTGGGCCCCGCGGCGACAGCCGAGGTACAGGTGCCTGGGGTGCAGCTCGCCTCACTCTGCCCGCCGCCATCCTAGCAGGCCTCACGTCTCTTGTCCCGCCTTCAGCTGCGGCCGCCCTCTCACCGCCCTCTCACCGTGCGCCAAATGCAGGCTGTCGCCCTCCCGGAGGAGATCTGTTGGCTCCTGGAAGGTAACGAACTCCTGGTTCAGTGCCAGACCTCTGTCCTGACCCCTCCCCTGCGGGAGGACCTTTTACTGCTGGGCTGAAGGCAAGAAAGGAGACACCTTTAGCACTCACCTAATATAAACTCCAGGCTTCCAGAGACCTCAGTCCTCCAATTGTCCCCAAAGCCAGCCTCTCCCCCATCTTCCCACCTCGGTGGTCCCTACCACTTCCTTGAGTTACACATTTTCTGTTCCTTCTAGGTATCTATATGACAGAGCATCACTTCCAGGTCTCTGAGGTCTTGCATGGCTTCCCTGACGCCTTGCTTGGTCTTGAACCTGTCTCCTGGAGAAATCCCTGAGATGTACAGTGATTAGCTCTCATATTCCCCAGTCCTGACTCCTCACCTCGTGAAAGACCTATGCCTTCTGGGTAGATCTCTCCTAGTAGGGCTCTGCAGATTTATGGTCTTTGGGTCAAGCCTGGTGGTTAGAGGATGTCTTATAAGCGTGGGCAGCTCAGGAGTCCCTTACTAGCCTGGAGACGTCTAGGCGTGTCATCTGCCCAAGGGAAGCCTCAGAGTATGCTGCTCCTTCCCTTCCCTCAGTGTCCCATTGTCATGGTTTCACCTTCAAAATGGTCCTTTAGAGTTAAGGTCACACTTTCTGACACTCAACCTACATTCCTAACACTCCAAAGAGACTTCCCTGATGGACAGTATCTTGTGCTTGCCTCAGATGGTGAAAATCCGTTTTACTCATTTTCCTATGACCGACCTTCCTGGGAGGACAGAGGTCTGGAATCTGCAGTTGCATAAGAGTCTCAAGAGGAAACTGCTCAGAATTAAGCCTTTTGGCACCCAGGCGACATATCTGACACATAGTTAACAGATGGCCTGCTTTGGGCAGGTCATGATTTTGGCAAGCTGCATTCTTTCCAGTTTCTCTCAATTTAATTGGTTTTATATCTCCATTACCTTGTTATCTTGGTATAAATGCCTCCTAATCAGGGATTTGGCCAGCGCTTTTGGATTCTGTCTGCAGCACTGTTTCTCTTCTGGATTGCTTCTCTGTAAGAGTCGGCAGCTAGGAGCTTCTTTGGAGGCGACGTTTCAAAAATCTATTTTAGAAAAGTGTTTTATTTATTTTTGGAGTGTATTGTGTGGGTGTGCATGTGCCAAGCCTGTTTGTGGAGGTCAGATGGCAGCTGTTGGAGATTGGTCCTCACCTTGCACCCTCCGGTGATGGGGATCGAACTCATGTCTTCAGGCTTGGTGGCAAGCACCTCTATCCACCACTATCCCTCCCCTCCTTGTACTTAGGGGAATGAATCTAGAACTTTATGCATGCTCATTAGATGTTCTACTACTGAGCTACATTCTCTAAATTATCTAAAATCCACTTAGCTTATAAACCAAGAAATTGCAGAAATAAAAAGTGATTTGAAATGTAGAAGAAATCGCCAGGCATCTTAAGAGATTTAACCAGTGCTGTTTTAGTACTAGGTACATAAAGGAAGGCCGAAGTTGTCTTTGGTTTTTAGAGAAGGATCTGCACAAGCTGAATTCTATCCTTGTATTTAAAGACAGAGTGTCTCTTTTTATTGGTGTCAGTCATTTTACGAGAAGAAACCCATTTACAAGCTTGCTAAATGATACTTCGGTTTGGTGCAGAGGCATCAACAGAAAATCCCCTTATTTTCAGAGGTTAGCGACACAGTCCCCTCCTTCCACGTTTTTGATGCTCAGTTCTTTATTGTTCGAAACTGACACTTTGGTAAACAACTCATTTTTGCACCTGCCGCCTTCCTTTAGCTCAGATTATTTTCTTGTTAGCTGACTGTTTTTAATTGAAGTCTTCAGATCTCCTTCTAAAGCAGAACCTTCGTTTGCTGACAAGCAGAGCCCGGTATGAATGGAGATTAATTGCATGTCACATACTTCTGTATCAAACTTGCTGTGTCTTAACAATCTCTGATAGTGCTCGGGTCTTTGGAAAATATGGAGGAGTCAATCTGAGGTTACACTGTGAGGAGCCTCCCTGGTTAACTATTTCTTTAGAGCCAGCCCTCTAAACTTGAAATTATGCTCTGGAATCTAAAGTGGGGGAGGGGGAATAAAAAGTGGGATATAGCCAATGATTCTATTGAAAAGTGGTTAAAAAGTATGTTTTTAAAAGATTTGTGTGATGATCACAACATATTGGTTAGAGGTTTTTATTTTTGTTATAGAATACAGTCTCTAGCGTAAACCAGCAAAATGATTCACTGGGTTACAATTTGTGAATATTAAAAATACAAAATGGCCGTCCTGTTGTCTGGGGCCGCTTACACACCTCCCCCCACCACACACTTCTTAAGGTTCACTGTTAAGAATTAGGAAATATGTAGGTCCTTGATCTCTATATAGTCGCTCGGTGGGAGGGAGTCACAGGATATGAGCTGTAACCGTGGCTGCCACACAGCACGGGGGTGGAGTTTCTACAATGAATTACTGCTTTCATAAACCGAGTCATACGCATTTGCACAGTGATTTAATGCCGGCCATCACAGCCATAACTTAAACATTTATCTATTTGTAACAATAGGAGCATAAAATGACAGGGACATTTTTTGATATAATGTGTGTGCTTTAAAAAAATAAAATATGCAAAACACTGTGCAAGGTTTATACTGAGATTTTTGCATAATGAGGGTCTGGCATTAATTTTTAAGTATAAAATTTTAAACATTTGAGGATGTCTCATTTGACATGGAAGTCCCACTTCTAGGAACATGTTATAGAAATTAAAGACCTGAAATATATTTTTATATATTTCAGATGTCAATAAGGTGTGAAAAGCAGGTGATGATCAATTGGACCATGGGACATCCATCTTAGCTGACATCCAAAGAATGCCGGGAGATCTGTGTGTCAGTCCAACATCTGTCCTGGCTTGCAAAGTGTCCATGGCGTGTTTTTAAGACTAAAGAGATGTAATAAACAATAGTACATATATAATGGAACATTTTTTTATTTAAAACCAAAAAGCCAAAAACAAAAAATGTTCCATATATCATATACGTTTGCCTTAGGAAAAGTGTCCTATGCTCTCAACAGTTTCCTTTTAAGGACAGAGAGACTTGTAGGCCTTAATGATCTTTATTACATATATCTTCAGTTGGTTGAATTGTGACAAAAGCCACGTACCACTTCTTTAGTCAAGAAAGAATAGTCAGATAGGTTTAAAAAAAAAAAAAGACAAACAGAAGCCCAGAAGTTAAAGGGCCATTACCTTCAGGTGTGACTGCTTTTCCTGTTTAGCCAGGGGAAGTTGTGTGGAAAGTAGATATTAGAACAAAACAAACAAACAAACAAAAACACCTTCTCTGTTGTTTTTCTGTCAAATGATAAAGTATTGAGAGGCTTCTAGTATCCCAGGAAACAGCCTCTTGGCCGAGCTTACGCACAGGGGCAGAAAGTGGTCCCACATCAGTGAATAAGGCACCGGTGTAGATAAGGAGCCCTGGGCATCTTCTGTTTTATTGAAAGAACAGGAAATATTCAGGTCTGTTCTTAAGGACTCAGGCTTCAGATGTAGAAGTTATCTTTTGGTTGTTGTTGTTGCTTTAGTGATAACGGTGCTGAAAACAAGAACAATAGGCTGGCAGCTTTGTAATCTTTGCTGCGCAGATACAAACAAACACGGTCTCCTCTTCCTGGTCTTTCAAAGCGCCAGTCCCCTTGTGTGTGTCTCTGTCTCTGTCTCTCACTCTTTTTAAATAAGAACCAAAGAGGAACGTGTGAAGGGGGTGCAGCAGATAGATAGGAAGCCTCCTGACTTCACCCTGACAGCTGATAGGCCCAGCTGCCTACCCAGAGCCGCCATGGGCCTCGGAGGATGGACTGAAGCCCAAGCCTCTCTGCCTGGCTCCCTAACGCTGGCCCTCATATCCTAATGGCTGCTCACTTTTTAACTTCAGCAGTCGCCCTTGGTGATGGTGTCCACCTTTAACCCCAGCACTGAGGCAGGCGGCTCTCTGTGAGTTCAAGGCCAGCTTGAATTCCAGGACAGGAGGGCTACACAGGGAAACTCTGCCTCAAACAAAACAACAAAAACAACAACAACAACAAAACCCCTCAGCAGTCATTAATCTTTTCCTTCTAGATAGTTCTCCAGAGTGGTAGACCTAGATGGAAGGATAAAACTTCTTTCAGTTTCTCTAGACAGCAAAGGTTCTTTTTAAACTGTCTAATTCGTAAATATCTTTGATCAATCCTTTTAAAACAGGAATTAGGAACTTTGCCTCCATTTCTTCCACCAGCTACTCTGGTCTTGGAATGAGTCTCATTTAAACAGTTCTAAACTCAGTATTGTTCTGGTGTATGTCTGCTGTTCAAAGCCGTTTCTGACTGGGATATTCCTGGTTGCCTTGTGACTACCCATGTCTGATTTATTCATTTATACGGAGCTGGGGACTGAACCCAAGGCCTCATGCATGCTAGTCCAAGATCTCTCTCTGAGACAGACTCCAGTCTGCTTTGTACTCGATATTTTGCTATTTATTGCTTTTTCAGAGAAGCTGAGGCCTTTCAGTATTCTGTTGGTTGGATCTGTGTCTTTGGTGTTTCTGGAACATTAGATAATCGAGTATTTTGGAGCTATGTGTAAAAGTAGGTATAAGAGGCATCTTTGGGATGAAGATGTAGTTCACTGCTATAGGTAGCACTTAGCTGGCATTCCAGAGCCAGAGACCTGTGAGTGTGTGTGTGTGTGTGTGTGTGTGTGTGTCTGGGGTGAGAGCTTTTTTTTCCTGTCTACTACGTGGATGGGTTCCAGTGATTGAACTTACATGCTAAGCCCTGGCGTCAAGCACCTTTTATCCTTTGAGCCATCTCGACAGACCAAAGTGGTTGTCTTGATAAACAAATACCTAGGCTCTGAGGCATGGCTTTGTGGTGTCTGTTTGGCTACTCTGCCTTCTTTGGTTAACTTTGGATACTGGTGGTCGTACTGACAGGTGAGTTACTGCTTTCCTGAATCCCAAGTGGTAAAATGTGAGTTTTAATGTTATTTTTTCTGACTATAAAAGTGATAACTTGGTGCCCCAGAGATGGAGGATGCTGGCGTTTGAGATGGAGGTGGGTGGGTGGGTGGGGGAGCACCCTCTCAGAGGCAAAAGGGAGGAGGATCAGGTCTTCACTATGGGAGGGGGGACTGGGAAGGTGAGCAACATTTGGAATGTAAATAGATAAAATATTAATAAAAAGATCACAAAACATGATCATTTTCATAATTAAAATCAGAAAACATAGAGTACTCATTGTCAACAATTATTAAATTTCCATGGATTTCTTTTTCTAGAGACATAACATTGTTTCTATAAGAAAATATCAAAGCAAACAATAGGAAATAGTCTTATTTTATTGAGGAAGTGTCTCACTGTGTAGCCCTGGCTGGCCTTGAAGGCACTATATAGACCAGTCCAGCCTCCTGCTCACAGAGATCTACCTGCTTTTGTCTCTGCCTCCCAGGTGCTGGGATGAGAGATGCAGGAACCTCAGCAGGCTCAATGATCTCTTGATTGATTAAAAAAGAACTCCTGGAGCAAGATGGCAGTTCAGCCTCATTTCCTTTTAAGTCTTCAGAAATAGTTCTCTTTCTGTTTTTGTTTTCCCCGAGGCAGGGTTTCTCTGTGTAGTCCTATCTGTCCTGGAACTCACTCTGTAGACTAGGCTGGCCTTGAACTCACAGAGATCCCCTGCCTTTGCCTTTTTTTTTTTTTTTTGATTTTTTTTTATTGGATATATTCTATATTTACAATTCATTTTCCTTTTTCTGGTTCCCCCCCCACCCCCCCACCCCCGTGCCTTTGCCTTTTGAGTGCTGGGATCAAAGGCATGGACAACTACTATGCACGGCACTAAGTTTTTTGTTGTTGTTGTTGTTGTTTTTTAAAGTAACTGTGCTTAGTTCATGCTGTAGGCTTACCACTCAGAACACTGTGAACAGCTAAAGCCTTAGAGGTAGATGACACCCACCCAGGATGGGAGCCTACAGGAAATGAGTGGGTAGGAAAGGTCAAGGATTAAAGGCAGGAAGAGGCTCCCAGGGCCCCGGCCCAGCCTTCTGGCTGATGGTGCTGGACACATGGTAGCAATGTATACCAGTATCATGAGTGAGCACCCACATGGCCTTCCTAACTTGTCATGCCTCAAAAACCATACCAGTCAAATTAAAGCAGTGTCCACCAGGACACACTAGGAACACTTGATTTCAGGCTACTGGAATTCTGTACAGTTAAGTAAAATCTCATAACTGTCCCTTTAAGTCACACACTACTGGTCCATAAAAGAAACCAGACTGGTTAGTGGTGTAGCTTCTGCAAAGTCTCATGAATTGCCTCTGGTCGAAACAAAAGCCTCAGTTCCTGATTCCTTTCATCAGCTAGTGAAAGTATCCTTTGAGCTTCACACACACACACACACACACACACACACTCACAGAAAGCACACACCTCTCGACCTGGGCCTGACATGGGCTTTTGAACACTCAAAGCCCAGCCCCTTGGCGTACTTCCTTCAGCAGGGCCACACCTAATCCTTCTAATCCTTTCAAATCGCACCACTGCCTGGAGACTAAGCACCCTGATACATGCCCTTCATTCAAACCACCACTCGCTCAAAGCTGACGACAGCTCATATCTAGAAGTAAATGGACAGATGCTGAGCAGTGTATTCAAACAGAGGAATACCACACAGCAAAGGTGATCAAGCTGTACATAAGTGTAAATAAATCTCAAAACATCCTGTTGAGGATAGTCACAGGAGTGTTTGAAGATTTAGACTATTATGACACATGTCAGAATCTTGGTTGGCTTTGAGGAGGGGCACTGATTGTTAGGGAACATTCTAGGTGGGTGGAAGCTTCTCTCTGCTGATCTGGGTGGTGGCCACACAGGTGTGTGCATGTTAAAGATTAGTGCATTTACACTGATGGTGTAGCCTGGACAATTACTGTCGATAAGGGGGAGGCCCGTGGTCTGACTTTAGCTCTTGGGGAAAAAAGACCACCACCACCACCACCACCATAATTAGTGTATTTCACGTGCATAAATTATAAATCACAAGAACTGTAAGAAAGGAAGAAAAATACAAGGAAAGATCAGTGGGAGAAATGGAAGGAGGAGGGAGGAAAGATGTATTTATAATGATGAAGAAATAAGCATACAAAAGAGGAAAAATATTTTAATAGAAATATGATTCCAAGTTTATTAAAATTCACTTAGGAGGCTGGGGAGATGGCTCAGTGGTTCGCTTGCCATGCAAAGGCTGGTGATCAGCTGGATTTGATCCTAGAAACACATTCAAAAAAAAAAAGCCAGATGTAGCTCTTCACATCTGTAAGTCCAGCGCTCATTACAGAGAAACAGGAGGCAGAGATAGGAGGATCACCGGGAACCTCAGAGGCAGCTAGCATTTAATACAGAGCATAGGAAAAACAAGAGAGACCCTTCCTTAACGAGGTAAAAGGTTGTTAGGGGCCTGGGGATGGAGCTTAGTGATAGAGTGAGGGTCTGGCAAATAAAATCACCAGAGAAAAAAGAACCAAAACTTCAGTAGCAAAATAGTTACCTATATTTCTAAAGTGTGTGTGTGTGTATGTGTGTCTGTCTGTCTGTCTGTCTGTCTGTCTGTAAGGGGTATGTGTATGTACGTGCAAGTACTCCCAGAGGCCAGAAGAACGGGCTGGATGCCATGGAACTGAGTTATAAGCAATTGGAAGCCGTCTGACCTGGGTGTTGAGGACTGAACCTGGGTCCTCTGCAAGAGCAGCTGGAACTCACAACTACCGAGCCATCTCCTGAGCGGCAGTCAGATATTTTCTCTGGTTATTTAGGTCTCTGTCTTAGGGTTTCTATTCCTGCACAAACATGACCAAGAAACAAGTTGGGGAGGAAAGGGTTTATTCAGCTTACACTTCCACATTGCTGTTCATCGCCAAAGTCAGGACTGGAACTCAAGCAGGTCAGGAAGCAGGAGCTGATGCAGAGGCCAAGGAGGGATGTTTCTTACTGGCTTGCTTCCCCTGCCTTGCTCAGCCTGCTCTCTTATAGAACCCAAGACTACCAGCCCAGGGATGGCATCACCCACAAGGGGCCCTCCCCTCTTGATCCCAAATTGAGAAAATGCCCCACAGCTGGATCTCATGGAGGCATTTCCTCACCTGAAGCTCCTTTCTCTACGATAACTCCAGCCTGTGTCACACTGACACACAAAACCAGCCAGTACAGGCATCCCACCATGTTTCTCATCCTCGAGGTATACTATGCAGTATCTAAAGTGATTCAAATGATTACACAGTTCAACTCAACATAAATCTACTAGTGAGTGTGTTTTAGTAAAACCCCTGTGTGATTTTATACCGTATTCTTCCATTAACATTCTCATACTAGAATGTCAACAATGTTAGGGAAAACATCCGGGATGAGAACTTTGTGTGCATGGGGGTGTGAGCAGCACATGTATGTGCAGGTGTGCCTGCAGAGGCAAAAGGGAGATGTCGAGTGTCCTGGAGGCTGAGAGTCTCTCCCTGCCCTCAGAGGTGGGCTGGAGCAGGAAGCTCAGTAACCCACGTGACCTCCTCTCCCCTGTCCCTACTGTTGGTGTCATAGATGCACATGGCCATGCCAGACTTCTCTTTTCTATCATTGCTGGGATTCGAACTTATAACCCTGTGCTTGTACAGCAAGCACTCTTACCCACTGAGCTCTCTCTCTACTCCCCAAGATGAGAATTTACACAATTAAGTTATTCTACCAAAGTCATTGGTTTTCAGAAAGACTTGCTGTTCGGATGCTAAGACTGTTCTGTTCCTGAGCTCAGTCTGTCCCATCTCCCATAGACGAGCCGAACAGTGAGATTAAACTTGAAGACTCCAGCTCCCAACAGCCGTTCGTTATAATCACCTAGCCTATTGTGCAGCACTGACAAACCAGAAAAGCAGGCAATGAACTTGGAAACACAAGGGAAATAAATATGAACAAATGTTGCAGAAATTATAAGACTTCTGTAGGGCGTAATGGCTTATAACATGACAAAAATTAGATCTATGATGGTTGCGTCAATATGTTAAGATCCTCAGATGACGGTAAGATTAAAACGTATCTTATCTTTTCCTATACTTAAAATGATTAAAAACGGCTTAAGTACTATACTTAATGAAATTAGTTAAAAATATCATCTTAATAGCTCGGTCTAGAATCTCTCTTAGGAAATGAGCTGTCATTGTTGGGGAAATAGCATCATCATTATTACTATTAATATTATTACCATCATCATCATTGTTATTAGAGACAGTGTCTCACTGTGTAGACCAGGCTGGCCTCGGACTCACGGTGGCCCCTGCCTGAATGCTGGGATTAAAGGTGTGAGCCTCTACCCCACCCCGGCACCCCATCCCTGTTGGAAAAACACTTCCGTTGCATGTGGGGTGTTGTTGAGGGCTGGAACAACCAAATGGATGGTCAGACTGAAACTACCAGAAAGGAAAAAAAATGTTCTTTTGATTTTGTCCTGTATAGGAGAAAGGGAGAAAATGTAAGAAGGCGTGGAACTAAATCAGATGGAGGACAAGTGGGTGTGCACTCTGCTACCCGGCGCAGGGTGCTTAGGGATAAGGAACCCCTTTGACTGCTCTGTAAATCCCTCTCACTACCCCCATACCACCAGTATCTCCAGCCAGCGATGTCTTCTTCCGTCACAGACCCATCATGTGAATAGTGTTTTGAGGAAATTGAAAAAGAAGATAGGTCAAAACCAGCATTTCTCAACCTCAAAACATTTCTGACAGCTTGAACTAGAGAAGTCTTCGCTGTTGGGGCTGTCATGTGTATTCCAGCAAGTTCAGCAGCCTTCTTACCCTCTTCTCACTAGAAGCCAGTAGTGATCTCCCCAGTGGTGTCAATCAAGAGTCCCCAGCCTCGATAACCAGGGCATAGCGAGGGTTTAGAAGCACAGAACTAGTAAGGTGCGGAGCCTGTAAGGTGTGGAGCCTGTAAGGTATGGAACTCTGAGAACACGACTCCTTGAGAATGACCTGGAACCCGAGGAGAGCTGCTTGGGCTTCCCTAGGAGGAAGGTCTCACTTCCCCCAGGAGGAGTTCAGAGGTCTGCCTAGTCCTAACCTCTAAACTGTTTTCAGAATGAATTTCAAATAACCTAAATATGCCCCGCCCCGCCCCTGGCTTCCTTGCCCGTGGAAATTTGCAAGTACGTTTTTGCTTGTCTTGCTGGTCCAGCCTTGCTTTTCTACAGGAGGGGAGACTTGTGAGGACTCCCTTAAGGTTATTTATCCTTTTGGAGTCTATTGATTTCTATGAGAACTTTACAAGGAGGGGAAGAAGTCTACCCCATTGTTTTGTTGCTATCTAGGTCATGAATATTTTGCCCCTCTATAGATTCCCAAACAGCTTTTTTACTCTGCTATTTCAGTTGACATTTTGTTTTGTAGAATCTTTGAGGTGGCATTTTAAAAATTCCCTATTCTGTTCTTGTGTGATTTAAGCATGTATGAGAAGGTAGGCTCTGCTAACCGTGCTAAAATAGATTTGTTTCATGTATGTATTTATAAGTGTCTAAAAATAGTATTTTCTAATTAATTCTAAGTCTTAAAATTGAAGTTATTTTTCCCTCTCTTTGTTACATTTTGGTAGGAAAGATAGAGAGCTCAGATAATAATTAATAATAATAATTTATTATTATTAAAGTTTTAATTATCAGATTCTTATATGATGTTTAATATATTCTGCATATTGTTTTAGTTCATTTTCAGATATCTACTGTTTAATTTTCATATACTTTTATGAGACTGGCATTATTAATATCATCCCAAATGGATAAGGAAACGGAGATCTAAGATCAAACAGGTAGTAAGAAAATGGCTGTCAAGACTGGATTGAGGACAAGATGGACACAGGGTACAGCACACTACACACAGGACCCACGAGAAAAGACTAAAATTAAGAGAGACATACTCTGCAGCATTAGAGGAAATGCCTCCTCCTGAACCAGCACAAAGGCTGAGAAATGTTTTCACTCAAAATATCAAAGATATCCCCAAAGTTACGGACTGCATACACGAGGCAGAACGTGACGGATCAGGGAGTGATGGGGAACAAGGAAACCGGATATCAGACACGCGCCCAGCATGATATAATGAACCACATAGAGCATAGTCAACCTCCCAGGGACTGTGGAGAAAAAGGACTCTCTCTCCCTTAGCAGTCATCAACTACCGATAGCGCCTCAGCCGGGGGCGGAGCCTTGTGAGCACCGCCCCCTTCCAGGGTGGAGTTTTGATTGCCTTGAACTTGTGCAGACAGCCAGAGCTGCTGTGAGTTTGTGGTGCGTGTGCCGTTGTCTGGAAACGCTGTATTGTAGTACTTCTCCCCAACCTTGGGCTATTAAAATCTTTCTGCTAAACCTTGAAATTTTCATCCTCCTACCTCCATATCCAGAGTCAGGATTACAGATATGTGCCGTCACACTCAATTTACAGTGCTCGGGCCAATGCTTCACTATGCTAGCTAGGCAAGCCCTCTACCAACCGAGCTACATTCCCAGTCTACAGAAATCTTAATTTTATTTCTTTTGAATGCGGACCTCCTATAGAGGTCCCGCTATATAGTTGAGGCTGGCCTTGGATTCTTCATCCTCCTGTCTCTGCCTCCCAAGTTCTAGGTTTAAAGGAATGCACCACCACTGCCAGCTTGTTTATTTTGTTTTTAACTTAAATCTAAATAGCCACATTTAGTGAGTAGCTACTGCATTAGACAGCACAGTTTAAATGTCCAAGACAAAATAAATAAAGCATTCAAGAAAGAAAAAACCTGATTCAAAAGGAAAGAATTAGTAAGAGGGGCAGGGAAGTATTATTATAGCTAGGATTTTGAAACTATATAAATGAACAGATGTCAAATTCTTAAAGTCTAACATACATAATAAAACACTGATAATTCTCTTAGTCTAGACGATACCAGCTCACCAGTATTGTTAAAAGGAGAGCCAGAACTCCATTTCTCTTTAAGAAGTAGACTATCAATGAAATTTGTAACATCTGAGCACCTTGAAGGCAGGCAGAACAACAGTTAATAATTGTCTTAGGCTGTCTGGGCTGCTCTAATGGAATGCTACAAGCAGGGTAGCTTATACGCAGCAAAGGTTTATTTTTCATAGATTTACAGATGAGGAAGTTGAAGACCAAGACACTGGCAGATTTACCACACTGGTGAGGGTCTACTTGGTGTTTTAATGTAGACACTTTCTGTGTCCTTACAGGGTAGACCGGACAAGCCAGCACCCTGGGGCCTCTTTTTATAAAGACTCCATCGGGACAGTTACTCTCCATCCAGAGGTCCCACTTCTTAATATTACCACAGTGGTGATTATGTTTCAGTGGGTGGATTTGGGGGAGACACGGTCATTCAAATTATAGTGGGGACCTAGGCAAATGCCCACAGTCAACAACAAGTGAAAAGCTGGAAGCAGAAATACAGTACACAAACCCTGTCCACACAGCCTGCCCTGGCTAATAAGACAGGCAGTAAAGACGGAAAGACCTGAAGGTGTGGTGATTAGAGGAGGGGTGGTGGTGGTAGGGGGCAGGGACAGGGACAGGGGGAGGGACTTTGAACAATGACAGAAATCAGCCAAGGATTGTTGAAGTAAAACAGGGCTTAACTTAGTACACCCAGAGAAGTGGGCACTTCTGTGGTCCTGCCCAGCCAGGACAGCCATTTATATTTAAATGGTATATGCAAATACTCTGGGGACATCTTAACACAAAAGAAGCATGGACCACCAGCCAGTATTCAAGCCCATGGAATTAGTTAAGCTAATGGATTAAAACTAACATTTTAACCTATGTTAATCTATTCATTCACAGACACAAACAAAAAACAAACAACAACAAAAAAAAAACCCTCAAATATTTTCTTGGGTGTAAAGCCAGTTACAGGCAGGCATTTATCCATTATTCTTCTCAGGAATGCAAGTTCTGCTTTAGTAGTTCAAATACTTTCCCACAATACCCCCTCCAGGAACACTTTTATTGGTATTTGGTTGGTGGAATTGTTTTCAGCAGCGCTGGGTCATTCATCTTGCCTCCAAATAAAAGGTTGATGGAAGCAAACTTCTGAGTTTGAGAAACATACATCAACAGAAAACATCTGCAACTGTTAGCAGCACTGACTCCCGGATTGGTTTCCCTCCAGTGTGTCGGGAACCTTATGGAGAAAATCAGAAAGAAGATACATTTATCTTTCAGTCATTAGAGGAAAAAAAAAATGTTACCCTTAAGATGTCATTTTCCAAATAAACAAAATGGTAACCTTGCAAAGGGACAAGGTCGGAGAGTTTAGGAAACTATCAGAAGCTCTCATGGCCCATGAACCAGGAGGTCCTGGCCAAACAGCCTTACGGCCTTTCTGCTGTAGTGGGGATTTGCAGGACGCCATGACCGACCCTACTGGTGCTTCTGTTATTGTACATGCCTTCTCGTCCCTTAATCTTTTTTTTTTCTTCTTCCTTGCTCTGACTTCCTTGCACAGATATCTGGGACCTAAGAGCATTTTTGTTTTGGGGCAGGTGTGAATTTTACTGAGAACACATGCCTTTGCCAAAGCTATGCTTACCTTTTAAAATACAAGATTTAAAGTTATCCTGTGTTCCTTTTAGTATGAAATACTATGTATTTACAAGTGTGCCTTTTAGATGAACATTGTTACCTCTCTTTTCCCTCCTGACCCTCTTTGGCTCTCCAAATTTAGATCTTCTCATTCTCTGAAACTTACCCCGGGCTTGGGGGCTCCAGAGAGCTCTGTGGATGTCACTCACACACCCAGCACTGTGCATCTGCGTATCCTCTGCTGGGTCCCTCTTGCTCACTGGATACACGAGGAAGAGTAGGGACATTTGGGCGTGGTGCCGCTTAAGGCAGGCGACTGGCATCTTTTCCATGTGATGGATGGCATGACTGTTACATGGCGTTCATTGCTCACTCCCTAGCAGAGGGTAACTGTGGGCTCACACCCTCATCCTCCTTTCTGACACTGAATATTGCTATTACAGGAACCCCAAAGGCATCCTGATTCCTCAGAATATGATGTCTGTAAAGAAAGAGGATTTGCTGTTTTGAAGGCCAAGTATCAAATCCAGGACTGTTAAAAAATACTAATTATATAAAGTCCATTTTTCCTCCTGGCCTCTTAGTTCCAAATAATAACAACTGGGAGATCTATTTAATATTAAACACGTAGGCCATAAGCTTTGGCTCAGTCTCTGACTAGCTCTTAAGTTATATATCCATTTAAACTATTCTATGGCTACCACGTGGCTAGTTACCTCTCTATAGTCCTGGCCCGCTTTTCCTCTGAGTCTCCTCAGGGTCCCCCTGAGTTCATCTACTTGCTGGTTTTTGTCCGTCTCCCTGTGGCTTGTCTCCTAGGTCTGTCTCCCGTCTCATCTCTCTTGGCTCTAGCCTGAGTCTCACCAGAATCCTCTTCCGGCCAGTGTCCCGCCTCCTCTTTCCTGCCTAGCTCATTGACCATCAGCTTTTTTATTGACAGGAGATGTTTATAAGAGAGTCTCTCTACACAGGATCTTGCGTATATGCCAAGCAACCTGAGTTACGTTCCCCACAAAGAGCTCTTGTTAGCAAAGGGCTTGTCTACTTAATGGAAAAACCTACGAACAGCATGGTGGCCAGAGAGGCGAGGCACTGCAGGGTGGCTTGGAATCTCTTTCTCCACCAGTGTCTTCAAGACGTCTTGCTCCGGCTCCTTTGGGTTCTCACCATAAGAAGCCCCACCTTCTAGCTGAAGAGCAAATGTAGTCCTCCTAACTTCTTTCTTAATGTTTTCACCTGAGTTTTGTGGTGTTAGGATTTTCCAAGATCTTTCACAATATCAAGTACACAAACGGGAATGTAGTCCTTCCCTCTGACTCCGTGCTTTCTTGGGTGTGTACCAGCAGAGCAGATTCTAAATACCCGGTGAGATAGATGGACGAGGTCGTCTTTGTGTCTTTTTACTCCTCTGTGTAGATAAGTAAATAAGTAAACACTTAACTCCTCAAGTATTGGGGGACAAGCCTTTCAAATAATTTATCTGAAGGAAAACTAAAATAGAACAGGTCTCCAGAAAAAGAATCAGCCCACCCACAGTGACCTCCGTGGGATATAATTATAACCCACTGGTGTGGAGGATGCAGGTATTTTACTTACAAGAGTTTAGCAAAAATATTTGTTTATTATATCTTAATGAAGCTGGATTGGGGAGGAATTTACTAGGAAAATTCAATAAGTGTGTGTGTGTGTGTGTGTGTGTGTGTGTGTGTGTGTGTTGGAGTGTGTATGTTTATGCGTGCATGAATGCATATACACGTGTGTTCTACAAGAAGAAACTAAACACATCACATCACAATATTTCTTTATCATCATCACCACCACCATCATCACCATCAGCAGCAGCAGCATCACACCACTGGGGATTGAACCCAGGCCAAAGCATGGTAGGTAACTGCCCTTCTGCTGACTAATATCTCCAGTCCCCTTTGTCTTTTTATTTTGAGACAAGGCATCACGGAGTCATGAAAGCTGGCCTTCTCCTTCCTATCCCTCTGCCTCAGCTTCCTGAGTAGCTGGGGATCACAGGCCTGTGCCACCAGATCCAAACATAGCATCACCTTTGCAGCCCACTTCCTGTTCTTGCCGTGGGGGTCTTTCCCTGCGAGAGACTGACTGTGTGAAAGCTGGCAAGGCTCTCCGCCATTGAATAAAGCAAGGGCGTGGAGTGGAGAGGAACTTGTACCAAAACCATGATCACCTCAGGTTTCATGCTGGTTTCTATTTACTGTTGTTTTTTTCTGACTCTGAAACACATAACTTAGAAATGCACGCACATCTAGACATATAAATAATATGAAGAAGACTGTGAGAGAAACTGCTATTTTACCCCCAGTGACGACCCCTGCTAATGTCCCAATGCTTACCTCAATCCCCGACCGACATGCGGGAAGCACGCTAAAATGAATGAATTGATCCCGATATTTTAATTTAATTTTTTAAATTTATTTATTTGTGTGCATGTATCAGAAGAAAACTTGTGGGAGTGATTCTCTCCTTCCACCATGAGGGACCTGGAAACTGAGCTCAGGTCATCAGGCTTGGAAGTTGGTGGTTTTTAAACCTGTCTTGTAGCACTGTTTTGTTTTGGTTTGGTTTGGTTTTGGTTTGATTTTTAAACCATTAAGACTTAAAACATTCAGATTAGCCAGGCAGTGGTGGCACAAGCCTTTAATCCCAGTACTTGGGAGGCAGAGGCAGGCAGATTTCTGAGTTTGAGGCTAGCCTGGTCTACAGAGTGAGTTCCAGGACAGCCAGGGCTACACAGAGAAACCCCGTCTTAAAAAAACAAAATAAATAAATAAAGCCAAAATCAGATGATATGGTTTACTGCTTTTACTAACTGAATGTAGACATTTTAGGTTTATATAAATATTGAGCAGATGAGCTCCCCTAACCCTTCTCTTTCCTCCAGTCCCCTTTAATTAGAACATCTTACACCAGTGTGCTACTGTGTTAGCTGGCGTTCTCTGGAGGGGCACAGCTAATAGAGTGGATCTATTTCTGTTACAAGGGGGACTTGCTAGGATGGTTTACTCCCTATGGTCTCCCACGCTCCCCTTGTTTTTGATAAATGTATCCCTTTTGAGGAGTGCTGGTCAGGTATACAGCAGAGTGACCCTCTGTTAGAATGTGTCAGAATGTGTCTAGTGTTTCTCTCCTGATTAGACTGGGGTTACAGGTTTGAGGGAGGCCCAGCACAAAAAGTATCATTTTCACCACATTGCATCAAGGGTCGGCACTGTCAGTGTGATTTATGATGGTTGATGCTGAATCATGAACACCTGGCTGGTGTCAGGTTTCCCACTATGGACTCACTCTATTTCTCTCTGCAGCCTTTGGAAGGAAAGCAGTGGCTGCGTGCAGCCACTCCAGAGGACTGGGAGGTGTGGCTCCTTTATCTGGGGGTAGAATATCTACAACAAACGATTTTGAATCTGTCTCTTATCTCCCACTTGTTAACTTGTTCGATTACTTATATTACTTATAGACTTAGGATATTTATACTAGTCAAGATTATTTTGTTGTTCAGAAAAAAACTTTTTTTTTTTTGAGACAGGGTCTTACCTCGTATTTCTGGATGGCTTAAATTCTATCTCTATCATATATGTGAGCATATGTATGTCACACACACACACACACACACACACACACACACACACAGCTTATTTTAAAAGCTGCTTGCATCAGCACCTTCCTTCTTCCCTCCCTTCCTTCTTTCTTTACAGTGAGGTTTCTTCATCCACCTGTAGAACGGTTGGCTTATGTTGACAGTCTATATTGAGATCTCCAGCCTAAGTGATGTTTGATGTTCGTAGAATATGCTAACAAGAGTCATGATAGGAGGGAACCTCAGTTGAGAAAATGCCTCCATAAGATTCAGCTATAAGGCATTTTCTTACATAGTGATTGATGAGGAAGAGCCCAGCCCATTGTGGGTGGGGCCATCCATGGGATGGCGGTCCTGGGTCCTATAAGAAAGCAGGCTGAGCAATCCATGAGGCACAAGCCAGCAGGCAGCACTCCCCCATGACCTCTGCATCAGCTCCTGCCTTCAGGTTCCTGCCCTGTTTGAGTTCCTGTCCTGACTTCCTTTGATGATGAACAGTGATGCAGTGATATGGAAGTATAAGTCAAATAAACGCTTTCCTCCCAATTTGCATTTGGTCATGGCTGTTCGTCACAGCAGTAGAAACCTGACTAAGACGTAGACATTAAGGATGAAGTCTCTGCTGTAGAGCCCTGTTGGTTTTGGCAATCGCACATGTCATGCGTGCTGCTTTACGGGGTCAGGCACTGTAGCATCAAAGCTTTACCCTGTCCCCAACCCACTCCGTGAACCTTTGCCCACCATGGATTTGAAAAAAAGTTATTTATTTCAATTTGCATGTATGTGTGTGCATGTGAGTGTGTGTGTGCTCATGCACATGTGTGTGTGTGTGTGTGTGTGTGTGTGTGTGTGTAGGCACATATATGGAAGTCAGAGGACTGGGAGTCAGTTCTCTCCTTTCACCATGTGTGGGTCCTGGGGATTGAAAATAGATTGCAAGACTTGGTGGCAGGTGATTTACCTGCTGATTTGGTCTATCTTTCTGAACTCCATTCATCCATTTCTTCCTCTTTTTTCTTAATTTTTTTTCACTTTTTTTTTTTTTTTAGATTTTATTTATTTACTATGTATACAGTGTTCTGCCTACATGTATGCCTATACACCAGAAGAGGGCATCAGATCGCATTTATTGATAGTTATGAGATACCATGTGGTTTCTGGGCATTGAACTCAGGACCTCAGGAAGAACAGCCAGTGTTCTTAACCTCTGAGCCACCTCTCCAGCTCCATTCATTTCTTTGTCACACCAAATAAGATGCTAGCGTATAGCTGTGTCATTATTTGTCGATCCAAATTAAGGGACATCTTGGTTGCTTCCAGTCTTTGGCAGTTATGAGTAAAGTTTGTAAACACATTTCAGTTTGTGTCTATGTTGTGTGTGTGTGTGTGTGCTCACCCACATATATTAATGTATGTGCATGTGTGTTGGGGGTAGGGGAAGAAAAGTCATGCTTACTGTATTTTTCTATTATTCCCCACCTTATTTTTTTGAGACAGGATCTTTCACTGAACTTGGAGGTCATGGATTGGCTGGACTAGCTGGGCAGCAAGCCCCCAGGGTTCACCTGTCTCTGCCCCTTACTCTATGGGTTACAGGCTGGAGAGCTGTACCCAGATTTTACTTGGGTGCTGGACACCAGGCTCTCCTGTTTGAACAGTAAGCCCTTCACTCTCTGAGCCATGTCTCCAGCTTCTATTCTAAAATGTTTTGTCAACTTAATGGGGCTGGGGATAAGGCTCCGCAGTAGAGCACTCGCCTAGAACACACGTGTTCCTTGGCTCATCCCCCGGCACTGAAGGGAGGGAGAGGGTGGTGGGATGTGCCTTTTGTAAAGCTCAGTCGCTGGACTCTTACTGTTTTGTGAGTGTCCTGTCTCCCAGTGACGTGGCCCTTTGGTTGATTTGAAATAGCCTTCTTTATCGCTAGTATTTTCCCTGCCTGAAAGTACGCTTTGCCCGGCATTCACACAGCACTTCTGTCTTCCTTCCGGTTCTGTCTGCATCCTCTGTGGCTCCTCCCATTCTTTCTGTGTTTTTATATTCACGTGTGTTTCCTGTAGACAACCTGTAACCGAGTCTAGGTTTTTTTTTTCTTTTTTTTCTTTTATTTATTTTTTTATTTTTTGGTTTTTTTCGAGACAGGGTTTCTCTGTGTAGCCCTGGCTGTCCTGGAACTCACTCTGTAGACCAGGCTGGCCTCGAACTCAGAAACCCGCCTGCCTCTGCCTCCCAGAGTGCTGGGATTACAGGCGTGCGCCACCACTGCCCGGCTGAGTCTAGGTTTTTTATGTACTATATTCATCCTTTGAGGAATCTCATAACCCAAGCAATGTATTTTGACCAGATTCAGTCCCTGCTTCCAGCCGCTCTCAGATCCCCCCCACCTCCCTTTCAACTTCCTGTCCCCTTAACCCACCAGTCCTAACGATATGCTCATGGGCGTGGGCCCTCCACTGGCTCCTACCAGGAACCACACCCCTAAAGGAAATGGACTCTTCCTCCTGCAGAAGCTATCAACTAGGGGTGGGTGTTGATGGGCCCCTCCCCACCCAGGCTGGAATATTAACTGTCTTGTGCAGCTGTTGTGAGCTCCTGAGGGCAAGCGCCCTGTCATGGTCGGAAGACACCCTTTCATCCCGTGGCTCTTGCAGTCTTTCTCTCCTCTTTTCCGCAATGTCTCTTGAGCGTTGAGGGGAGGATAGTGTGATAGTGATACCAATGCCCTTTTTACTTCTGAGCACTCCGGAGACATCTGTTCTCTGTACTTTGACTGGTTGTGCGTCTCTGCATTAACGGTTGCTGTCTGTATAAAATAAAAGCTTCTCTAGTGAGGTCTGAGGGCTGCAGTCACCTATGGGTGTAGAGATACATTTACAAGGCATGTGTCTATTTAGTAAAAGTATTGTAGATTCACCCTTAGGGCCTATATAGAGGCTCTTTAGCCATGAGTTTTGGGCTTGATTGTTATACCTAGGAGTTTCCTCCTAGGACGCAGCCCTTACATCCAATTAAGGCATGGATGACTGCTCCCTAACCCCCTCTCGGCTGCTGCAGCACAGACGATCAGACTTGCCAGGCTGGTCTTCTCTGTAGCTCTCAGGCTTCCGGGCCGTAAAACTTCAAGTTCTGTGATAACTAGCCAGCAAGGAGGAAATTTCCGGGAAAGTACCAGCTCAATTTCCCCAAACCCTGTGATCAGAGTGTGTGATGTCTTCAGCAGCAGAGTGTGCTGAACCATCAAGTTCTGGTGAGCAGCCATGAGCAGAGGCAACAGGCTGCATTGTTTTGAAAGTCTTTGGGATCCCCCATCCCCCATCACCGAACTGCATGATGGGAGATAACCCACACCTGGCACTGGACTTTTTATCTGGCAACCTATGTCTTTTGGGAGGCACATCATCCCCGCCATGTAGAATAACACCATATTTCCTCTCCATTCCTATCTCTCTCACCCCCACCGTGTGTGTGTGTGTGTGTGTGTGTGTGTGTGTGTGTGTGTTTGTGTATGTATTTTAAAGGAAGCGTAAAAAAATAGGTTTCCATAGGGCTTTCCCAAACATCCTGAATGTTAGTAATCTCTCTCTGCTTTTAAATTGGATCCGTCAGCTCGTTTTCTCTATAGCTATTGTTTCTGGTAGACTTAGCTTATTTTGTTGTTTTCCAGTTGCCTTTTTTTTTTTTAAATTGTTATTATGCTTGCCTATAAAGTCTCGATCAAGTGCTTTTTAGCATTCATTTAACTTTCTTTTAAATGAATTTATTTTGAAAACTGGGACCCCTTCCTCGGGCTTCCGAAGGTAGCTCCAGTGAGTCTACTTTGTGGCTTAGCATCACAATCCATTCAGAGTTAATATTGCTCGGCTGAGAGGGTTGAGTTTACTGTCGCCCTCAGCCTCTGCGCTGCCGCGACACCGTGTTGCTGAGACGCACTTTTGCTTCTAGGTATGTGATAAAGTGTGCAGTGCACTGTTGTAGCCTGTGCATGAAACTGCCCATTGTCTTTTGAGAAAATTAAGCATGAGGATGTTTCAAATGGACCCATACTAGCAGCATGGCGGCGCGCCTGGGGGCTGTCTGTCTCCGGGGTCACTCGTCTTCAGCTAGGTGAGCTTCCTTTAAGTTTCCTTTCACACAGTTTCCCTGGCAGAACAGTTTTTACTTTTCATTGATCTCACAATTGTCTTTATTCTGCCTTCATCTTTTGATGGCAGCTGTCACTGGATATAGAATTTGGAGTTGACCAGGCTTCCCCCGCACCCCCCCCCCATTTCAGGACTTTAAAGTGTCAGTCCGGTGCCTTCTTACCTCCATTATTTCTGATGAAAATTCAAGTCTCATTCTTATCATTGTTCTGCTGTATGTGATGGGTAATTTACTCTGGCTGCTTTGAAAATTTTTATCTTTGCTTTTCAGCAGTTTGGCTGTAATATGCCTCGATTTACTTTTCTTTGTATTGTCCCGTTCTGAGGTTTGAACCCAGGGTCTTAGGTATGTGAAACACACATTCTCCCACTGAGCCATACTCTGGCCTGGGAATTTACTTTTCTATTTTATTTTTTTTTTCTTTTTGTCACCAGCTGTCTCCTTGACATTTTAAAAATTATTTGCATGGCATTTTCTTTTACTTCCATGGTGCCCGTTTTTTGAAAATAGCCTTTTGTTTGTTTTGGTCTTTTTTTTTTTCTTTTGATTTTTTGGTTTTTGAGAGGGTTTTTCTGTGTAGCCCCAGCTGTCCTGGAACTCACTCTGTAGACCAGGCGGGTTTCGAACTCAGAAATCCGGTTGTCTCTGCCTCTGCCTCCCAAGAGCTGGGATTAAAGGTATGTGCCACCACTGCCTGGCTGAAAATAGCCTTTTAAGGTGGGTAAACACAAATGAAAAAAAAAATCAAAAGTACCAGAAACCAACTTTGTAAAGTATCTCATTATAGAGTTGGAGAGACGGTTCAGTGTTTAAGAACATATACTGCTCTTACAAAGGACTGAGTTCTAGCAACTGTTTACTGGGTGGCTCCCAGACACCTGTGCCTCCAGCTCCAGGGAGTTCTGGCACCTCTGGCCTGCACAGGCACTGCACAGATGTGCACTTGCATGTGTGCACACATGCACATGATTAAAAATAATGTTGAAATGTTGTTTCTTATGTATCATTATTTATCTTCCTGTGTACCAAGCTCTGGCTGTCCTGGACTTTGTAGTCAAGGCTGACCTTGAACTCATAGAGATCTGCCTGCCTCTGCCTTCTGAATGCTGGGACTAAAGGCATGTGCCACCATACCCAGCCAATGAAACTATTTTAAAATATTTATTTGTCTCTTAAAATTTTCCCTCCTTTCTCCACCCTTCCCCTTTCTCTCTTTGCAACAAGGTCTCTTAGTGTCCTGGAGTTCACCAGCAAGTCCCAGGGATTGTTTTGGTTTTGCATCCCTGGCACTGGGCTTACAAGCACAGGCTATCACATTCAGCGTTTTTTACGTTGGCCCTGGGGATCAAACTCAGCTCTTTGTGCTTGGGTGACAAGCACGTTACCTACTGAAGTATCTCCCACTCCTTGCAAACGTATCCATTTTTAAAAAGATTTATTTATGTATTTTATGTATATGAGTACACTATAGCTGTATAAGTGAGCCATCATGTGCTTGCTGGGAATTGAACTCAGAACCTCTGCTCTCTCTAGCCCTGCTTGCTCCTGCCCAAAGATTTATTTATTGTTATATGTGAGTACATTGTAGCTGTCTTCAGACACACCAGAAGAGGGCATCAGATCTCATTACGGATGGTTGTGAGCCACTGTGCCATTCCTGGGAATTGAACTCGGGGCCTCTGGAAGAGCAGTCAGTGCTCTTAACCGCTGAGTCATCTCTCCAGCCCCCGAAAATTTATTCTTAGGAAATTATTTTAAGTTATATTTTAAATAGACTTTCCTTAACTTTATTTTTGAACTTTGCATTGCTGATACAGTTAGAGCTCGTGCTGTGGCTCAGGGATAGAATACTTGCTCAATAGAAAAACAAACTTTTTTTTTTCCTAAGTCTTGATTTTTATTACTTAAAAACGTTGCCTATTTATTTCACTTCCTGACTCTGTGCTTGACGTTTGGACAGCGATTTTCTGCTCCCCAGTAAGGAAAGCCCGTCTGATCCTGTCACGGACACACTCAGCACAGTATGTCAACACTGGACCATTCTGAGTGCCTCTAAGTACCGTCCCCAGAAGAGACGGGAAAACAAACTTTCACATCCAAAAATCAATATCAAACTACAGTTGATTCTCGGACACTGGCTTTATACCTTGAACTCGTGTTGATGCTACTGGATTTTATGTGAACCTTAAAGTTTTCTGCATATAAGACCACACCAGATGCAAGTAGAGATAGTTTTACTTTATTCTTTCTTATCTGGATGTTTAAATTTTATTTTCATGTCCGACTGCTCTGGCTAGCATCACTAAGGCAGTACTATCCGTGGTGAAAGCCCTATTGTTGTTTGTGGTCCTTAGAACAGAGAGGAAACATTCGGTCTTTCACAAACACGAGGTTAACTGTGGGATTTTAGAGCATCATTTTGTTTGTTGTGTTGGGTCCCAAATGTAGTTAGCAGGCTATGTGGGTGGACTATGCTTCCAGTCCCTTGTAGTTGGGTTTCTGTCGTAGCTGTTTCTCAGGCTAAGGGACCTTCCATTCTTTTCCTAGCCATGTTGAATCTTTTTATCACGAGGCACCACTGGGTTTTGTCAAATGCCTTTTCCATGGCTCTTGAGACGATTGTGTGGTTTTGCCTTTCTATTACCATGATGTATTGCATTAATGGTCCTTCAATGCTGCTTGTTTTTTTTTTTTCTGTTTTTGTTTTTGTTCTTTTGCCTGTTAATTCAACTTCCTATTTTCATGTTCTTTAGCATTCAAAGCCCCCTGGAGAAACCCATTAGATGATGTCTGCAGTCGATGTGACTCAGGGCTTAGATGCTGATTGTGATTCTTTATAAAGATTTCAATCTCCTGGGCTTTGTATCTCATCCGAAGCCCTGGTGACGGTTATCTAGCCCCGGCTTCTTTGCTATTATTGAACAGTACGAGGTAAAACAAATGTATAGATGTACTTACATAGCCCAGCTGTGTGCATACATCACGTTATTTTGGTGGCACATGTGATGCACTTTCATATTGTGAGTACAATAATTTTTGGGAGACAGAGACTTTAAGCTGTTTCATTTATATGCTTTTTAGGGACGATAAACATATTATGAAGAATAAAGTATGCAGCTCATATTTCTGGCAATTGTAATTGCTATCAATGAATTTTTGTCTTCGAAAATTTGTGTACCTCCAACTTGCTCCCTTCACCATAACAAGATTTGTTCCATAGTCTGAGCCTCCGCCACGTTCCGATGTTACAGTACACATTCACATTCATTGAAGTCTCCCCTCTCCCAGGCATTTTCCTTCTCCGTGTGAGCCCCTGCACTTGACTGCCTTGCCATTTTCATTGCTGATGTATCTGCTAATTAATGTCCCTCCTCCGAACGCCTGCCCTTTTTAGTTCTTGATTTTGTGGTTGAGCTCTATTTTTTATTTCAGCAGCAATTAACAGGACTTCTCTTCTACTCTTATTGGTCTGTGACCTTCTGTGACTTATTTATAACATTTACATGTTTGTGAAATTGACAATCTGTCCTCTGCCCTCCGTGACCATCAAGGGTGTAAACATGGCTTAAAAAAAAAAAACGGTTTCAGAAACAGTTGTCTCTTGTGGATAATGTATGCACCAGCTTTCTAAATACACAGCGAGGCCTTGGATTGTTAGGACTTGTCGTTTATAGAGATGCATGAAATCTTGGATATTCTCTATTCTGGCAAGCTACACCTAATAGGCTGTTATTAAGTATATAATTCTCTTAGTCCATTAATGTTCACTTGTTCAGACACAGACATTTACAGGGGAACCAACATCTGTTTCCTAACCTTTCAGATTTTCTTTTCTCCTCTGTTGATCACCCTTTCTTTTCCTTTAGATACTGAAGACTTCCTGGCAGAAGGCTTGCAGAATGAGAACCTCAGTCCTGGGGCGCAGGATCAGAGAGACCACATTCTCCGGGGTTTCCAGCAAATCAAATCCAGGTTGGTATCAGCCAACTTCATTAAGCTTTCTTAGTAAAAACCAAAAACAAAAACAAAAAACAAACAAAACAACAACAACAACAAAAACCCAAACCCAGGGTATAAGTTCGAGACAGCAGGGTGTACCTGCCACAGATTTTCATAGTTGGCAGAAATTTATGTATGGATTGATTTGGAGGTAGGTAAGGATACTGGAGCATACCAACATGAACACATTTTAGTAATTATCTTGAAATAACCAGGCCAATTTTGGTTTCAGAATTTAGCCTTTATTGAACACATTTGCGGCTAATAGTGGCAGAAACATAATGGTGAAACTAAGACATTTATGCTTGTTCAGATGACCAAGGAGAAGAAGGGACATTTTCATGGTTTTGGTGCTGACTTTACTTTCATATCTCCTTCTGTAATAGAAAAGTTAAAATAAGGCCTGGCTAGTCGATTCTTTGACAGTACCAGTACACATTAGCCCCAGCCTGGGTAGAAACATTGTGCTAGTTAAGTTTTTAAAATAAGGAGCTCAGATCTCACTTGCACATTTTAGAATCTGAGGGGTTAATAGCTGCTGGAAGGGTACACTTCTTTAGGGTAAGAAGAAATCAACATTTTCTTTACGTTTCCTGACTGAGTTTTCATAAAGGTGGCAACCGAGTGAGCGCTGGGCACAGTCGGGTGCTCCTCTGTCCTTCGCCACCCAGGAGGCTTGATGGAGCACTCTTCGCATCTCCAGGCTTAGGGCTGGGTCTAATTTGCATAGACAATTGTTCTTAGCTTCTACTTTCAAAACTGGTGGAAACTTCTTAGACACAGGGAATTCTATCCCGTGGAAGGGCACAGCCAGAACCTACTCCCTGCAGGACCGTGAGAGACCCTCACGTGGTTCCCTGCTGGATCTTAATCGACCTTTCCTGCTGGCTAATTAAGCATCACTTTTACTCCGCAACTGGGGGCTGTGTAATTATCAGCCTGGGTTGCCCTGAATAATTGAAACAAGCAGAATGCTGAAGATGGGTACTTCCTTTTCCCTTCTCTCTTTTCTTTTTTAAAAGTGGGAATATGTGATTTTTGGTAGGCTGTAAAAGGCTGAAATCAGACTCTAGAATGTCATTACTTCATTAATAGATAAGTTTAGACTTAGTTATTCACGTGGAGGCTTGGCTAATGAATGACCCATAGATTTCCTTTGTTTTCATGAGTTGGCTTTTGCATTGACATAAGGATCATTTAAAAGTAGAATTCTAAATTCTATTACAGAGAAAGAGGGAATCCCTCAATATAATAGGGAATATAGTTGTTGTTGTAAAATATGTGATATGGGAAGCTAATATAATTTTGTCAATTTGTATAGACAAATATACATATATTTTTATATTTATATCACAGCATTAGAAAAGATCTAAGTTCCAACATTAAGTGGGCAGATTACTTCCTTTTTTAAAAGAGTATTTTCTGCATATGTATATTTTGCCTATATGTGTGTTTGTATACCACATGCTTGCCTAGAGCTTATAGCAATCAGAAAAAGACATTGGGTCCCCTGGAGCTGGAGTTAAAGGCAGCCATGAGCTGTAATGTGAATGCTGAGAAACAAACCAGGATCTTCTCGGAGGAAGTGTAGGAGCCATCTCTCCAGGGCCCTCATAGGTCTCCTCTGTCTTCTTCTGAAACACACACACACACACACACACTCACACACACACACACTCACACACACACACACACACAGCCTCACCCCTCATAGAATAAAGAAGGCTTCCAAAGAACATTTGTGTGGCTTGTGGGTTAGACATTTGAAAATAACCAGTGGGCACTTTAGGGAGCTTCAATGATCAGGGCTTTCTGTTCATCGATTTGTTGCTAGAAAGATGATGCTTTATTTGGGAATTCATAATGATCTGATGGCTGAGGAAGTGAGGACCCAGAGGTTGGATACCACACAAGAAGATGGAGGAAGGAGGCTTTCTTCTAACCAGACACTGGGGTCGCCTTCCACCCACCTCTTCAATCACAGAATTGCTAACGGAATCCCTGTCTCCCTAAATCTTCCTTAGCCATATCATCTCTGTCATTCCATTTGTGCCTGCCCAATATTAGGCACCTCTATGTGTTGAAACTAAGTGGTTTGAAGATACTGAAAGTTTGCAAAAGTGCCAGCGTTTACTCATATGGCATGACAGTTGGCTCTACCCCCCAAAATGTAAGATGCGAAGAAAAGTTAAAAAAAAAATCACCAAACCTGAGAGTTCATTATACATGAGGTATTCTGGAGCAGTGGAAGAACTATTGGAGGCCATTTCAAATGTTTCACCTTTGGCCACAGTAAAACAATAATGCTTTCAGGATTTGGTAAATTGGGGCGTGTCTGTGCGTTATGTGTATTCACACATATTCCCACTCTGTGGCTTGTTTCCTGGCTTGCGTTCCTTGACTCTTTCTTCATGTTGCACTCCTGGAGAGCAAAAAGGGTGAAGGGAATTAAAAATGGCCCTGCCCGAGCCTTGGTAAGCCCTAGGGCCTGGGTCCTAGGCTTACATGGCTGACTCAGACGCTGCGGTATACTCCATGGTTGCAGAATTGTTTGAATTGGTGCGTCTGACTCTATCACTACCGGTCGGATGTGCCGTTTGCCGCCTTCCTGTTGTCCAGGAAGACTGACCATGGAAAATGATGGTTGTGTTGACCCTGCAGTGTCTCCGACATGCACATCAGTATATCACTATCGATATCACAACTCTAGGCTCATTGCATCCCTGCCATGCTCATAAATATATCAGCATCACTATTATAACTCTAGGCTCATTTCTCAGACTTACAAACAATGCTGGAATAAGATTTCTGTACCTACAGCTGCATTATTGTACTTGAAAGTGTGCCAAAGAAGGATAACATTCTTCACACAGGACAAAACAAATATGGACGGCAGTTTCAACGACTCCTGGGAAATGAAGCTCTGTTGTGTATGATGTCCTGAGCGATGCCTTTTGTGGCTGTCTGTCAAACTGCCCCCTGTTCTCAAGACGGACAGCTTCCACATTCTGAGTCCAGACTTACTGAGCTCTAGAAGTGTGCCTGGGACGAAAGACAGCCAAGGCTCTTCCTTATGGTGGTGGTCACTGCTGGATTAGCTCCAGATGTGAGACTGGGGATGAAACAGATCAGAACCACGGTCAGAAACTTGATGACGCACCTACGTATTTGGAGAAACGGTGGGGCGTTTCCTTCTGCATTTGATCCAGTGGAGACCAGCTGCTGGCAATAATACACTGACAGTGAAGGCGGGGATGAAAAACAGAAGATTTTGTCATTGAGAGAGAGGGAGATAAAGCCTGTCTCGATGGCCCCTTTTGGGGCTCCTCACTTATGTGCTCAGTGAAGGCCAGAGCCAATGGACACAAATGCAACATATTGTTTCCTTCTTTAAAACTAATAATACCGAAGGAGTTCCATCGGGAGACAAGTATATTTATAAGATGCTTACATGGAAGAAAAAAATAAAGAAATAACTTTATGTAACAGGTTTATGACCCCAAACTCTGCAAACCCCAGGACATTTAAAACACAGAGAGAAAACATATCTGTTCACAGGTTTCATTGTGGGCGGCTGCTCCTTTACTCCGCATGAAACAGGATGCACTATTCTCAAACATTTTGTAAAAAGAATTTTGATTTTCTTCAGGATTTTTTTTTTCTTAACATGAATTTAGTCTGAAAGTCAGATTTAATCTGACAGTATCTATGATTCTGACATCTTTGTGTCATAAAAAGAGGCACGAGTTAGTCTGGTTCATCTCTTGGGAGTGAGCACAGGTTTTTTTTTTTTTTTTTTTTTTTTTTTCCGGTTTTTCGAGACAGGGTTTCTCTGTGTAGTCCGGGCTGTCCTGGAACTTACTCTGTAGACCAGGCTGGCCTCGAACTCAGAAATCCGCCTGCCTCTGCCTCCCAAGTGCTGGGATTACAGGCGTGCGCCACCACCACCTGGCGTGAGCACAGGTTTTTAAGTAGATACTGCAAATATCATTACCATTAGTTGCATAGTTTTAATATACGTAAATATTTGTCACTGAGCTTATAAACTCACCAAAGAAAACACACTTAAATGAAGGTTTTTATTTTTAATCACGAAAACTAATGTTCAATGTACTATTTGGACAAACTATTTACATGTTTAAAGAGTTGCTTACAGCTTTCTTCCCTTTAATCGTGGTGCGTGTGTGTGTGTGTGTGTGTGTGTGTGTGTGTGCGCGCGCGCGCGCGCGCGCGTGCTTTTGTGTGTGTATGTGTGTGTTCATGTGTATATCGGTGTTTTACCTGTGTGTATAATCTATGCACCACTATGTACAGAGGTCAGAAGAGGGCATCAGATCCCCTGGAACTGGAGTTACAGAGGGTTGTGAGCAGCCATGTGGGTGCTGGGAATTGATCCTGGATCCTCTGGAAGAGCAGCCAGTGTTCTTAACCAGTGAGCCATCTCTCTAGTCTGTAATTCTGCTATTTATCATGGAGTTTGTGTGCCAATGAAGAAAACCTTGAGTGCCAGATGATCTGTTTAACTAGCTCTGAAAGGCTCAAACTCTCCCTCCCTCCTTCCCTCCCTATTTCCCTCCTATCCTCCTTTCTTCCCTCCCTTCCCCTCTCAGAAAACAAAAACAAAAGCATAAACAAAAACAATGGGGAAAAACCCAACGGAACAAACACACCCACCTCTAGATACAAAAGAGAAGCTCTTCTGTTTTCATTCCCACCCTTCTATTTAGAAGGGAGGGAGGGAGAAGCGACCTGGGGAGGTGGCTCAGTTGTTAAAAGTGCTTTGCTCCAAGCTGGCGACCCAAGTTCAGTCCCTGGGGACCCACATAGTGGAAGGAGAGGGCTGACTCTCAAATGTTGTCCCAAGGCCTGTACATGGCACGTGACAAACACTCACATGAAGTAAATGTATATGTGAATACCCAATTCTAAAACCAACTGAAAGAAAGTAAGGGAGACTGAAGGAGGGCTGGGGTTGTAGCTTAGTGATGGAGGACTGGCCTAGCTTTCATGAGGCCCTGGATTCTGTCACCAACACTATAGCTAGACACTCAACACAAAAAACCTCCAGGAACGTCAGGCTCTCTCTCTCAACTGATTGGTTAGCTGTGTGTCAGGTGTGTGTGTGTGTGTGTGTGTGTGTGTGTGTGTGTGTGTGTGGTAGCTGTGTCATTCAGTGAGTGTGTACGGAGATTTCACATCAGTGCAAGATTTGGGGGACTTGGCTTCTGTGGACTGAGGGCTTGTTGTCCTCACAGTCTGAAGTGCTCCAAGGGAAACCAGGTCAGCACTGCCTCCCTCTGGCTCCTTGGCTTCAGCTGGAGGAACGGCCGATGCCCTGCATTCTTGTACGGAGAGCTTCTGTCCTTCCAGAGCTACCTTGAGGAGCATCTTCTCATTTTAATTTTATACTAATGTTTATCTTATTTATTCCTTCATTTGTGGGCGGTATTTGAGGCCGGCTCCAAGATTAAATTACCCCATTTCTTTTCTTTTACACGGGGCTGCTGTGATGGGATCAGTGAGTAGATTTCCCCTTTGGGCATCTCATAAAATAAATATTTTATACGAGTAATTCAGAGATGTAATAATATTTTCATATTTTTCATGCTAAGTAACAAGATTTAAACAGTTTAAATGGAGAAATTTGTTTCTTTTTTATGACCTCATTTATTTGTGTGTGTGTGTGTGTGTGTGTGTGTGTGTGTGTGTGTGTGTATAGACGTGTCATGTTGTACCATGAGTCTGCATGTGGAGGTCAGAGGACAGTCTGGAGTAAATTCTCTTCTACCATGTGGCTCCCAGGGATCAACCTCAAATAATCAGACTTATTTTGTTTTGTTTTTTAAAGTCAGGGGTTCTCTGTGTAGCCCTGACTGCCCTGGAGCTCACTTTGTAGACCAGGCTGTCCTCAAACTCAGAAATCTGTCTGCTTCTGCCTTCTGAGTGCTGGGATTAAAGGTGTTCGCCACCACTACCTAGCCAGGCTTTCTTTCTTTCTTTCTTTCTTTCTTTCTTTCTTTCTTTCTTTCTTTCTTTCTTTCTTTCTTTTTTCTTTCTTCTTTCTTCTTTCTTTCTTTCTTTCTTTCTTTCTTTCTTTCCCTCTCTCTTTCCTTCCTTCCTTCTTTCTCTCCCTCTCTTTCTCTCTTTCTTTCTCTCCCTCTCTTTCTTTTGTTCTTTCTTTCTTCCTTCCTTTTTTACGAAATGTGATTTGTCTCTCTATATATCCATCCATCCATCTGTCCATCCGTCGAGGTTGGAACCTTTCACAGACTTGCACATCATTTGTGGTCATAGGGACCATGTTTATTGCATTTCAGTTTTAGTACACGTGCTACTGAGTAGGCCCATGATGCTGTTGTTGTTGTTATCATTATTATTATTTAGAGATGGGGATCACATGTAGCCCAGGCTGGCCCTAAAGTTGCTATATACTTGAAGATGACCTCGAACTCCTGATCCTTCTGCATCTACCTCCTAAGTGCTAGGCTTACAGGCATAAGCCACAATACCTGGCTTTATGCAGTGCTAGGAATCGAACCCAGGGTTTCCTGCACGAGCACGCTACCAACTGAACCACACTTGCACCAAGATCCAAGGCTTTCTTTTTAAACGTTCAATTAGAAAGACAGAAAATGTTTTCTTAGACAGTATTTTTATAGGTAATAGTGAGCAGAGTCCTTTGTAGCTCTGAATAAAACCCTGTAGTAAAACTGTATAATCTTTTAATTTTATGCCTTTAAGATTTTAGGTTAAAGTTCAGGAAAATGCACTTTTAGTTTTCTCCAGCACTGAGCTCCTTAAATAGAAAAATGTGTTCTATGAAGAATAAAAAGGGGGAAGAGTTAGGGGAAGGTCTGAAGGGGATCATAACCCCATAGGAAGAACAGCAAGATCAACCAACCAGACCCCCCAAGAACACCCATGGACTAAACCACCAACCAAAGAGTACACACGGAGGGACCCATGTCTCCAGCCACATATGTAGCAGAGGACTGCCTTATCTGGCATCAGTGGGAGCGTAGGCCCTTGGTCCTGGGAAGGCTCGATGCCCCAGCATAAGGGGATGATAGAGTGGGGAGGCAGGTGGGGGGTACCCCCTCTTACCCTCTTAGAGGTGAAGGGGATAGGAAGGGATGGGGGTTGGTGGAAGGGAAACTGGGAAGGGGGACAACATTTGAAATGTAAATAAATAAAATAACCAATAAAAATTTTAAAAAGGGACAAAAGAGCATGAAAGTAATACAGGAACTTGTGAAGAGACAGGGGCTCAGTGTGGGGGGGGGAGGGCATAACAGAATAATGGTGGTAGTGGAGGGGGGAGACATGAGCAAAGGAAATACATGTATAAAATTATAAAACAAAGAAAAGAATAAAAAGGTGCTGGGTGGGTGGAGCATGCCTGTAAGCCAGGCCTAGGGAGGCAGAGGCACACAGATAGCCACAATTTGAGGCCAGCCTTGGCTACATTGTGATTCCCTGATCATCTAGGACTAGGATTCATTTAGCCATATATGCCTTGTACTCTCAGCAACTCTCAGGAAGTTGAGGCAGGAGGATAGCTTGAGCACAGGTGCTTGAGGCCCACTTGGTCAACATCATGAAACCCTATCTCAAAAAGAGAAAGATGGAGGAGAGGGAGGGGAAGGAGAGGTGGGAGGAAGGGGGCAGATCTTGCAGTGTGACCCAGGCATCAAGCGGGTGGTGGCTCTCGGCCATCGGCCATCGGTGGCCTAAGCTGAAGGCTGCCGATTAGCTAATGAGTGAGGTCCCTGAGGCTTGCTTTCCTCCTCATAGAATCCGAGGCTTCATTATCACCCAGGGACATTCATATTATCTCTTTGGTGTGGATTGGTCTTTGTCTCGGAAAATCCTCAGTGTCAAATTTTTAACGCACGAATCTTTCCTATTGTCTGCGTGTGGGGATTGGTAATTGTACGTTGTGGGAAGAGATCGTTTGTATGAAAGTGCGGTCTTCATCGCAGGACTGTTTGCTTTGCCCTTGATTTAAGTCTCATTAGGTCCCCAGCTCGTGTTTTTTGTCTCAGAGCTATGCTGTTTTTTTTCTGCTTATCAAAGGCCTGTGTGCACATGCATGTGCGCGTGTGCGTGCCTCTCCACTGTTTCTCTGTTTGTGGGTTTCCAGGAACCTTGTGGCTTGGAGCCTTCCTGGTTGTGGTTTTCTGTAATTTGCACGCTTCCCTTGTTTCTGATATAGACTCACCCTGGAACTGCTTTCTGTGTTGCAGTGAAATTGGAGCAGTGGGCAGGGAAGCACCAGAGAGCTCAGGGTCAACTGACAGGAGTCAGGCTCTTTGTTCTGATGTTATTTCTATAACCTTGGCTGAATCTCTCGAAGGTTCTAATGATGATCTTAGCTTCCTTTCTAGACTGCCTGTTGGAATCTTTACACACAGACACACAGACACACACACACACACACACACACACACACACACACACACACACGTTACAAAAATGCAAGCATTATTATTTGCTTAAAAACAATGCAGGCTTTGCTAACCAAACCTTGAAACCTTGATTTGATTTCTTGTATGATGTCACCAAGGTTTGTTTGTTCCCTGCCGCCCCCCCCCACACACCTCAGTTTGAAAAATGATTCAGGAAACTTAATTTCTTGGGATTTCCTTTGGTCTCATGATTCTGTTTAAAATGAGTTGAGCCCAATGCCAGGTTTTATCATTGCACCACGCGAACCATTTCTTCTGTGTGGATCTGTTCTCCCACTGCGAAGCCTCATCTCGTCTCCTGAAGTGCAGCGCTAGCAGGCTTGATAATGAACCCTGGTCCTTATCGTGTTCAGCAAAGGGCTCAGAGAAGACGGGAAAAATCAATCCCACAGGAGCCTCTGCCTTCTCATATCCATATTTAACCCCCGTGCATTTAAAATGGAAATGAGGTATCTCAGGGCTTCAGTGTTTTTGATTTACACAAGATGTCACCACCTCCTCGGCAATGGGAAGGTTTTACAGACCAACCGCTGACCCATTTGGGAAGATCTCAGCCTATCGCCCCCAGGCCAATGTCGTTTCTTCATATTTCTTTCAAAATGTTCAGCACTGTCTTTTGATAGCTTTGATTTTCCAGGCTTCAAAGGGTACCCCTTCCAGAGCCAAACTTCTGAAGAGGGAAAGAAATACCAGTTTAAGAGAGCAGACAATAAAGGAACAGCTACCCCTGTCTGCAATTGGTGCAGTCAGGCGATTAATAGGGAGTTTATAGTCAGCAGTAGTAGGGTCTTACAAAGCAAGGACACTCCAATATGATGCTAGTGTTATGTGCTATGGAATCTGTACTTGGAGTGACCCAGTCAATCCAGCTTCTACTAGTTTTGCTGGGAATACACTGTGGCCAGTGTAGGATGAATAATTACACTTTTAATTCAAGTTCCCTCTTGACTTTGTGAGCCTTGTGAAGGTTTTTCTATAATTTACAAAAAAACCCATTTGCGATCACATGCCCTCCAATTAGCTATTTCTCTAATTAACTAAGTGACTCATTTGTGAATCCTGCCCTAACCACAAGGCCCATTTTATATCTTGTGAATTGGGACTTATCCTATCTACCAAGCGCTTTGTGTTTTTTGTTGATGAGAAAACAGATGCCCAAGACATTACTCACAGTAGCAGAATTAATAAAAGATTAAGATGTAGAATTCAGGATGTCTAATTGGTTAATTTATTCAGCCTAAATCATTAAAAATGAAATGGCATCTTTCAAAAGATTATTGGTTCAAAAGAATTACTGACAATTGCTGAAGTCTAGTTAATTATAGTCATACCAAGTGTTTGTGGATGGGATTATACTACAGAGCTTATGCCAGTGTAACATGGATGGATGGATGGATAGATTGATGGATGGATGGATACCATGTAACCAAGCAAAAATAACAAGCTATGAATCATGAGTTTAGGTTGTGGCTAGATATGGGACTTCTTTCAACTTTTATGCATATTTGAAAGGTTTTTTTAAACATAATATTATAAAAATATACAGTTGGCTTCACTTGGCAATTTAGAAGCCATTGACTTTATTTACTGTGGTCTGGGAAAATCAGACTTCCCTCATTTGAAATGTAATAACACATATTTGAGGTTTTTAAGAGTGATGGTTTTCTAGGGGTAACCTTATTATTTTTGGTTGATCTTGGGCTCAGGGGTAATCTGCTAGTTTGTTATTACTGAGATAAGTAGCAGAAAGAAGCTAACTTCTATACTTCTTTAAAACTTCTAGGCCAGCAATTATTGAGAGCTGAAATTCAATTCAAACATTCTGCCCAGGAGATCTTGAAATTTTGATTTTTTTTTAAGGGAAAGGCAATTTCTGACTTTTCTCATAAATTTGATAAAAGGAAAGCTAATATGAGATTGGTAGTCCAGTAGGAAATGGAAGTCAATTTTACATTTTTTAAATCATTTTATAGTATTAAAAATGACAGAGGTCAGAAACAAAGCCCTTATTCTTTTATTGAACTAGAATTGAAAGTGGCAGAAAATCATTTTGGCCCCAAGTGCAGTAAATGTTATCACTAAAACATGTTCGGGGGATATTAGGACAGTCTCTCAAGCACCAGAGACGAGAGTTCACAAAACAAAAACTGATTCTTTTTCTGTCCTTATCTTGAAGTTATTAGATGTACAGGAGATGAAAGTATCCCGTTTCTAGGAGGACAGGGGATGGAGCCTGCATTGAGAACCGCATAATGTCTCCATTCTGGAGAAGCAAATGGGAGTCTGTCTCTGCAGGGAGACACTCAGGGACGAGGGCTCCTGAGCCAGACCCGGTGCTGTGGGGTCCAGGACCAGAGAATATTGCTCTCATACTATTGTGAGAAGCTGGTGAAGGTGGGGAAAATGAAAGTGATGCTATTTGTTGAAAGAACTTTCAGGGGAGCTGGAGAGATGGCTCAGTGCTTAAGAGCACTGGCTGCTCTTGCAGAGGTCCTGGGTTCAATTCCCAGGACCACACGGTTCACAACTGCCTGTAACTTCAGTTCCAGGAGATCTGATGCCCTCTTCTGACATAGATGTACATGTAGACAAAATACCCCCCACACACAAAAATTAAATAACAATATTTAAAAATCGTCAGAAGATTCCGTTTAACAAGGAGGTTAAATAGGAGCTGCCGGCAGTTACTTTGTCCTGAGAACCCGGTAGGAGTGAGGTCTGAGAAGGGCATCTGGGAGAAACCTATCATCCTGGAGTGCGCCGTGTGATTATGCTTCAGAATTTTGTGTAAATGAAGCAGGTTGGCAGGCATATGTTTGCTGATCCAAAAAATGATTAAAATTCAGAATAAGTGTGACTCTTGTGGAATTAAGTTTTCAGGTTCCAGCCAGTGTTCTGTTCGGCCATATGGTATAACCAGAATTAATTGCTGTTCCCAGCCTCTTATCCTCTTACTGAATACTTAGGTGCCCTGTTTGAAACACTAGAGAGTCCACAGACGCACTTAATCACACGAGGTAGCTGTCTGACAAGTTTGGGAAGTGTGTGCAGCGAACAGTTGCTTAGGAGAAACTTCTACTGCATTCTTGCTTCGCTTCCACACCACGAACTCCCCCTCTGTGCTCTTACACACACACACACACACACACACACACACACACACACACACACAAAGTTAGGATACAGATAGGTGGATAGAAATGGGTGAAAGACTGTCAGAACAGTGTAACTCGAGGAGACAAAGCAAGGAATAGCCTTAGCTCTTCGCTTATGATTAGCTCGTTCCTTCTCCTGGAACCCTGACAGTGCAGTTTCAGGCTCCTGGCCAGCAGAGCCACTGAGTCAGAATCTACATTTAATGACTTTTATCTAACATTTGAATTAAACCTATGACAAAAACCTGCAAGATTCACATCTGCATCTTCGAGTCCCATGGGACATACACACCAGCCACTCCCTTCTTCTCCGGGACCGTCACCAGCTCTGCCTCTGGCTGCCTCCCCTGTTCAGCTTCGTACCACCTTGTCCCTGTCACCTCTTCTGTTTCCTTGGTGGCCGCAATATTCTCCACAGTGCCCTCTAGAACCTAGTCCTTTGCAACCGGACCCCACTGGATCACCAACCTCCTTTCTCCATCGGTGTCTGGTAATATAGGGCTCTCCTGCTTGACAGGGTTTTGCTTGCAATCCTCTTAAACAGAGCACATCCATTTTCCAGAAGTGCTTCTGGCATTCTCCAGGCTCCTCAGCTTCTCCTAGATCTTCAGTATTCAGTCTCTGTTCTCTGGAGGCTTTCAATACTTTGACACCCCCCCACCCCCCTCCACCCCCCCCCCATCCCCGCTTCCCTGGCACGATGAGCATTCAGAGTCCATCCTCATACTGTTTCAGAACTTTAATGGTTTAGTTTGTTTGTTTTCTTGTTCTCTTTTCTTTTCTTTTCTTTTCTTTTCTTTCTCTTCTTTTCTTTCTTTCTTTCTTTCTTTCTTTCTTTCTTTCTTTCTTTCTTTTTGTATGTTCTAGACAGAGTTTCTCTGTGTAGCCTCGGCTATCTTGGAACTCACTCTGTAGACCAGGCTGACCTTGAACTCAGATATCTGCTTGCTTCTGCCTCCTGAATGTTGAGGATTAAAACTGTGTGCAGCTGCCTCTGTTGCCACCCCTCTGTTTTTTGTTTTGTTTTTAAAAATATTTTATTTATTTCATGTATGTGAGTACACTGTTGCTGTCTTCAGACACACCAGAAAAGGGCATCGGATCCCATTACAGATGGTTGTGAGCCACCATGTGGTTGCTGGGAATTGAACTCAGGACCTCAGGAAGAAGAGTCAGTGCTCTTAACCATTAAGCCACTTCTCCAGCCCTTGTTTGGGTTTTTAAGACAGGGCCTTACTGCATAGCTCTGGCTGACTTAGAACTGTCAGGAGCTGTGTAGACTTGCTGCCCTAAAACCAACAGAGATAACTGCTTCTGCTCCCCAAGTACTGAGATTAGAGGCGTGCACCAGCATGCCCTGCCTTGGACTGAAGTATTGGCCCGCCAAGTCATGGTTGTGCTGCTCCTGCCACGGCCCCACCTTTCTCGTAAGGTTAGATTGCTCCCTCTTCATATCTCTTTGAACCTCAGGCAAATGTGCTCAACTCCACTCCCAGGTTAAAGACCTGTTATGCCTTAAACAGCCACCTCCTCCTTAGCTACTGTCTGACCTCTTTTCCTGAACAGGTAGATCTTGAACTCTAGACCCTTCCCCCCTCTGTTTTCCTCTTCTCTGGTTACCATCCTTACATGGCATCTTCTGCTCCAATAAAGTTACTCCAATAAAGTTTCCCGATGGTCCAATTACTCCAGTTGCCACATCCGGGTGATACTGCCAATGTTTATCTTCTTTGGTCTTTTAAGTCTCTCACAGCTTGGATTACTTCCCCTTTCTCAGAAGTTGAAGAACTGCTTCCCTCTGTGGAGCCTCCCTTTCCCTCTTGGTATCTGTGCTTTTCCTTTAGGCTTTTGCTTCAGCCCATTTTTCCACTCTGCCTTCCTCAGACTCTTCCCCCCCCCCCCGCCGCCCCCAGGGTTGTTTCTTCCCTGGGTGCCCACTTGCAGAACAGCGCAGCTGCAGGCACCGTATTGGGCGTTTCGTGAATCCTCAGGCTCCGCAATGCTGTGAGAGACCCAGCCAGTTCCCCCTCTGCAGCCTCCCTCCGTTCTTTCAGCCCAGGGATGAGCCACCATGCCAGCCTTTCTGCTTTGGTTATCCTAGGGTTTCTAGGGAACTTAGTTTGGGTGTCAGAATGTAAGGCAGAGACCCCTACTAGTCTCTCTCAGGAGAGTCCTATGCCTGAGAAACACAGTGCGTTGACACGTGACATGTGGCATCGATCTGCAGATACTGGGCAGGTGGGAAAAGCTGGTTCCGCACCAGCTCTAGAATCAGCCTCCGGACGTCCTCTCCTGTGGGAAACATAAACCTCTATTGACATGTCTAAACCTCTGTCGCTTGGATTTTCTGTTCCTGTTGCTGGAAGATTCCTAACTGCGGAGTGTCTAAGACTGACCTGGTTGTACTCCACCTATTCATGAGTTTTCCTCTGTTGTCCCTGGCTTAGATTTTCAGAGCCCTGGGAGTCACTCCTTAACCTTTAAGGCCCCCTCCACCTCTCTCTCCCTCCCTCCCTCTCCCCTCCCCCATCAACAAGGCCTACTGACTTACACCCTCAATGTATGCACCTATTTGCATCGCGTTGCTTACTGGAAAACCATTAACCTTCCCAAGATGGACTCAAGTATTAAGTATTATCTAATCTCTCTCTCTCTCTCCCTCCCTCCCTCCCTCCCTCCCTCCCTCCCTCCCTTCCTTCCTTCCTTCCTTCCTTCCTCTCTTTCTGAGACAGGCTCTCACTGTGCACATGAGGCTGGTCTCACATTCACAGACACCCACGGTCTTCTGTCTCTGGAGTACTGGGATTAAGATGTGCCCCACTGTGAGCTCACCTAACCCCGGTTGCTCTCTGCCCCTGCTCCGAACAGTCTTAGTTTATTCCCATTTGTTTTGTTCCTCCGTTTTGTTAAAAGAGCCAACATTTCCACAATGGCGATGTAATCATTGGTGCCGTAAGCGAGTCACTGATGCCGACCAAAGGCACGTGAGAACGTAGGCAGAAAAACATGTTAAATCTCACCATGAAAAAAATCTCTGAAAACAAACAAACAAGCAAACAGGCCAAAATGTCCATGATAGTCATTTCTGGCAAGTGGAGTTTAATGCTTTTTTGATCGTTGTTGTTTATTTGTATTCTCTAATTCTCTGCCGTGAATATTTATTTAATAACAAGTTGGTGATAATAAACGGTTTTAAAAAGGGCAGAGAGGGAAGGCCTGGAAGAAGTTGGATTCCCAGGTGGGATGAGGGCTGGTACTGAAGCAGAGGGGCTGGATAAAATGGACACGGAAGCCTTGGCTGTGCAGCTTGGCCGGGTCGCTCTGTGTAAACAAGCGGGCTGTATCCGGAGGTGTTTTATGCTGTGCTTCAAAACACAGCCGCAAAAGGGAAATTAATTTTGAGTCATGAGAAACGCCGCCCTTTGAATATTCTGCGATGATTGTTCTAAAATGTGTTGGGATCTTTTTTTTTTTTTTTTTTTTTTTTTTTTTAAGTAAAGGAAGTTCACTGTCAGGGACCGGCATGAAATGAGGTATCACTGACAGAGCAGCTTCCGCTTCTGAGCTGTTATCCTTTGAGCTCACACAGGATGAATTCTTCATTAGAAGGGGATTAGCAGCCCTCTCCCAGCCTATTTAGCAAAGCATTTGTATTTGTCCGACCACTTTTCTGAGCGCTGGTGTTTGAGTAAACCATTCACTTCCTTCTTCTCAAAACATCAGTCACCGTGATTGATTTTTATGTTGGTCATAAAGAGAAATGGAATCAACTAAAAGCAGGCTGAAGATTACAGGGTGGAAGTGGTTAATTTACTTAACAATATGTATTGGTTATTTGTTTACATTGGGCTTGGTGCCCGGTGATCAAGACAGCATCACATGAGACATCTTTGCTTGCTTTCTAAGCCGCTCTTGGACCAGTGAGTGGCCAGTCGGCACGGACATTCCTGGTCACAGATGTCTCTCTTACAAGGCCTCTTATGTTTGGTTTTAATTTATTTTGTGTGTGGAGTTCTGTCACCTAGAGAGTCATTGATGTTTCACATCCTCTTTTAAAGTCCGAATTCATTTAGAGAGTTAAGAAATTTTGTGTTGTTCAGTTTTCCAACCCTGTCCAGCAATTTCCTCCTAACTTGATTATTTTTCATTTTTCCCTGAAATGAGCAAATCCTGAAGCCATCAAGGTACTGAGAATAAATGATTGGTGGCTGCCCACCCCAGCATGGGACATCGATGTCATTGCTTTCAAGACTTAGGGAGCCACTGAGAAGAGGGAGGAGTCAGAAGAATGTGCGAGCTGTAAGGGTGGGGTGGGCGTTATCTTAGTCAGTGTCCTACTGTTGTGATGAGACTGTGACCACAGCAACCCTTATCAAGGAAAGCATCTAACCAGTTTATTCATTCATAGGCCCAGCAAACGTTTGCTGAGCTTATACTATAGACAGAGTTTAACACAGTTATTTTTAAAGATTTATTTATTTATTATATGTAAGTACACTGTAGCTGTCTTCAGACAGCCCCAGAAGAGGGCATCAGATCTCATTATGGATGGTTGTGAGCCGTCATGTGGTTGCTGGGATTTGAACTCAGTGCCTTTGGAAGAGCAGCCTGTTCTCTTAACCACTGAACCATTTCTCCAGCCCTACCAAGTGTTTTTGTGGTGAACACAACACAAGTCTTTTGGGGCAAGAGAAACCCAACGCTTATGTAAGACTCAAATTTGTTATGCATATATGTTATTGTTATGCACACAAAGGTGTCTGACACAACACCATTAGTAATAGATCCTCAACAAATAATTCCAAGAAACTCACAACCCGATTGGAAAGACAGAAATGCATGTGAGTAACTAAAACTCAGGGCACACTGAAGCAAGACTTTAGAAAGGGAACAGACAGGTAGTTCTGGAAAGACTCCGAGAAGGAGCTGGCTTCTGGTCGGAGGGCTGGGGAAAGCGGGTAGCAGTGAGCTGGCATCCCAGGCTGGCTGTGGTGAAAGGCATTGGGGTTTTTTGTTGAGATGTACTGCACACAGAAATAACACATGCCGAGACACAGAGGACATAGAGTTGACAGATGGAACCCATTCGTGGAGAGTTTGGGTTTGGGTGAGTCTGAGGGATAAAGCAGGGCAGTGGGAGGGGCAGCTTTGGTCAGTATTTGGGGATTGAGAGCACTGGGAGGCAGGAAAGAGGAGAAAGTCAAAGGATTTCTGAGTTTCTATGTCTAGAAACTTTGTTGCTTTCCCGCTTTAATGAGGTGTAAAGCAGAGTTTATATGTAACACACAGCATTTCATATGTAGTGTACAGCATTAGGTGACCTTTGTGCCCTTAGGCAGAAGCTTTCAGAATGGCTGACTCTGTGCCTGAGCTTTTGATTGGCTGGCAGCCTGCAGACTGTGTTGACTATGCTTCCCATCTTCCTGTTACCAAAATTGACTAGATCTTTAAATCTGTCCCTGACAACTTACTATCATTCACTGTTTTGTTTCATGAGGCAAAGTCCAGGCACCTAGAAACGAATTTTTGGAATATTGCTTATTTGTGAACTGAGATGACCTGTTTAAAATTCTCTTAGCAGCCAGTCAGTGGTGGAGCATGCTTTTAATCCCAGTATCGGGAGGCAGAGGCAGGCGGATCTCTAAGGTCAGCCTGGTCTACAGAGAGAGTTCCAGGACAGTTAGGGCTACACAGTGAGATTCTGTCTTAAGAAAAAAAACCCAAAGAAGAGAAGGAGGAGGAGGAGGAGGAGGAGGAGGAGGAGGAGGAGGAGGAGGAGGAGGAGAAGAAGAAGAAGAAGAAGAAGAAGAAGAAGAAGAAGAAGAAGAAGAAGAAGAAGAAGAAGAAGAAGAAGAAATTCTTAGCAGGCAGTCATTGACTGTGTGTGTGTGTGTGTGTGTGTGTGTGTGTGTGTGTGTGTGTGTGATGGCTTGCCACAGCACACGTTTGTAGGTTAAAGGCCAACCAGAGGAGACTTAGCTGAATCTATGTCGGGTGTAGACTCTCATCTTTTACAGTGCTTATAAAAGGGTCTCATGTTGTTTGCTACAGTACATACCAGACTGGCTGACCCACAAGCTTCTGGGAATCCTCCTGTCTCCACTTCCCATCTCACTGTAGGAGTGCTGGGATCACAGGTGTGCACTACTGCATGTGCTGGGATCACAGGCGTGCACTACTGCATGTTCTGGGATCACAGGTGTGCACTACTGCATATGCTGGGTTCACAGATGTGCACTACTGCATTTGGCTTCCTGTGGACTCTGGAGACCCACACCCTGATCCTCACGTTTGCCCACGCAGCAAGCACTTTACTCACGGAACCATCTCCCCAGTCCTCAGCTGAATCTTAGCAACAAAAGGAAGGGATGAAGAGGGGTTTTATCTCAAGCATCCTATGGCTAGGATGGTGAGAAAGGCCTCTCCATGTGGCTGGGGATAATTGCTAGGATCTACTGGCCGCGGACAGCATCCTTACCTTCTGGGGTAAGGAATTGAGGGTGTATTTATACACTGCCCTTTGTGTTCATGGCCTTATGGAAGTGTCTCAGGACATTTCTGATAGGAGAGTAGCTCTCCGGGGGAGGGCAGATCTGGAAGGCCTGAGATTGACTGGTTGATTGTGGTTCTAACCACCAGGGGCCTCTGGCCTGTATTGATACAGCCACAAACCTGGTCATGCGTATTGATCTTTGGATCAAAGTCTGTTCCACTCTTTATGACTTAGAGAACTGAGACTTGATGCAAGGGTCTAGCTCCTATTGCAATAGGTCTGTACAAAGAAGTCAATAGGAAAGAATGAGGAGTTAGTGTAGAACCGTGTAGGTAAGGAAAGCAGGAAGGGACAAAAGAGGATAGACAAATCTAAGTAGGTTGAGGAGAATGGAGAAAAACTATGAAAAATCACTTTAAAATGTCAGAATGGTTGTATGTCTGTCTCTGTTCTTGTCCAAAAGAAAGCGTGTGTAGAATAGGAGCTTTAGTGAAAATTCCAGCAGTGCTTTGGTGACTGATAAAAGCCTCCTTACTACAGTCTCCTTTTGTCTGTTTATTCAGATTTTTGTGAAATGGAAGGAAGGGAGATACTATTATGTCTTTAATTAGAAGTCTGGTGTTATTTTTCAATTAATCTGTGTCAGTAGCTTTAGCATTTGTATTAAATCATTTTCTTCATGAAGGCTTTTAATGAGGAAACAAATTGATTGTGTTTATATAGTGGATACGTGCCACTTCAATGCATATTCAGTCTTGTCTTTTGAAGCATACTTTTGCTGGTCATCTTGTGGTTAAGTCTTTGAAGCCAACCTCTGGAAACAACAACAAAATCCTTTTTGTTTAGACTGAGGAATATCTATCTATCTATCTATCTATCTATCTATCTATCTATCTATCTGTTATGAGACAGGGTCTTAGAATAAAGTCCAAGCTGGTCTTGAACTTGTAACCCTTTGACCTAAACTTCTCTAGTGCTACGATTGCAAGCATATCTGTATACCTAGCCACCTGATGAAGATTTAATTTAGCAAAGCCGTCTTAATTTTAGCTTTCTCCTCCTGTCCCCCCTTTTGTTTTTTTCCCCCCCCTCTCGCCTTGGTGTGTAGCTTAAGGGAACATGAAGGCACCCCACGTTTGTCTCATTTGGAATAAATCTCTGCCCTAGCCTAGTCTGTAGTGTGTCCTGGTGTGCACTGCCTCTCTGGTGCCACCCCCCCTCTCTAAGCTGTTGAACAGCTGCTTGGAGCTCAGAGAGCTCTCACTGTGTCTGATTTAGCAGGCGTTTATTGAACACACGCTCTTCGCCACTTCCTCTTTCAGCTCAAGGACGTAGCTGGTGAGATTATAATGCAGTGGGAGAGATCACACACACACAGGTGTGCTGTGGGAGCGGCTGATAGAGAAGGCTGAGCTGAATCTTAAAGCACCAGCTAGCATTTGCAGAGGAAGGAGGCACAAAAGAAAGTCCTGATGGTAGCAACACGTGACAGCAGGAGTGGGAGTGCAAGACTTGGCTCCCCGAGAGCTGGGATGAGGCACCGAAGGACTTGACGCCAGAGCCCTTTAGGCCATTAGAGTAACAACGGTGCTAATGATGTGAACAGCTGATGTTGATTAGAAGCCTGCCAGATGCCAGGTCTGCGTTCAATTCTTTATGAAGATCGCCTCTGATAATTCTCAAGAATTATGTGAAACAGGAATGATTCTTATGTCTTAAAGATAAGGAAACGGAGTCTGTGTCTCAGGTCTCACCATTAAAAGCTAGAGGTGGGATTCCAGGCTAGCCCTTCTGCGAAGCCTTGGCACAGCACTGTCGCTACATTACCCATTCCATCAGCACTGAAGACACAGGGTCAGAGGGCGCAAGATGGTGGCAGGTGGACCAGGCAGCATCTGATTGGACTTCCTGGTGCATCCCGAGGGCGTGGGTGAATGGATTCAGCTGCTGCAGAGGTGGGTTAAAGGGATAACAAGGAAGTAGGCTTGGGGGGCTGATGAGACAGACAAATCAACAGACAGAGAGGTAGAAGGGATTCTTAGTTCTAGTTGGATGGACGGTGACACCAAACATCAAGATAGCAGACACAGCAGCAGGAGAGATGTGGGGACTTCTGGAACAAAGGGTGGTTATTCTTCATGGACAAGGCTAGCCTCACAGCCCCTCCTGCTTCTGAATGTTCTAACTAATGTCAAACTCCAGCAAGAATAGACAGTGTTGCCAAGTCTCCGGCCATTGGTTTTTTCCCAGGTAGCCTGAGCCCCGTGGCTTGGCTGTCCAGTCCTCTTGTCTACGCTCATCCTTTTAGCTCACAAGCGTACAGAAGTCCTAACCTTGATAGATTCAGCTTTCCAACCTCTCTGCTCTTGTACTTAGGCAGCTAATTGGGGCCAGAGAAAAATGACTCGATCGAATTGCCACCACAGTAAATCCTAGTCTCCAACCACAGACAAGCACTTAATGATGCTGGCAATTCCTCACAGGCTCCAGGCCAGCCATGGCTTCCATTTCCCTCACTGCCCACCACTGGCCCCTTTCAGCCTGTGCCTCAACGTAGCACCCCTCACCAAAGGAAACAGCCTTGGGTTGGAGCTCACCCAGCATCCTGTCCTGCTCCTCAAACATACCTGCTAAGCTGGTCTCTGCCATCTGCTCTACTGACGGGCCTGGTTTCTCTCTACGGCCTGGGCCTGGCCTCTCTGTGACCTGCCTTTCCCTATCCTGTCAGGCTGCTGCTTTTGTCTGATCTCAAACCTTCCCTCAGCATTCTTTATCTACAAAATGACAGTCTCTGGCATTATCCAGGCATGGGCTCTTCTGGGTCCCTGTTTTGTTTTTGTTTTTGTTTTTGTTTTGTTGTTGTTTTTTGTTTTTTTGTTTTTTGTTTTAATTATTTTGGTGTTCTGGGTCAATCACACAACTTGCACATAGTTTGACTCTTAGACATAGTTGTATGGGTTTGTGGGGGGTTGTGTGTGTGTGTGTGTGTGTGTGTGTGTGTGTGTGTGTGTGTATCCTTTGTCCCTCACAAAATTTCTGGGAAATAGCAGACATTTATTAACCTCATGATTATGGAAAGAATGAACTCAGTGTTCATAACCTAAGATAGAGTGAGATACACATGTGCATTGCCTAGAGGAGTCCCAAAAACTTGAAGTTGGAATTCTTTGTGTAATGGTTGCCATCAGGCAAATAATAGTGGCCATTTTCATAGCAAGGAGAATACCCAAAATATGTTAGTAAGAAGTATTTGCTCCAAAAGATTGGAAGCAATTTTTATAGAAACCATTTCATTTTCAAACAAGCAGCCCATTTTTAAACCAGGCCCCCCATTCTGCACAAGATAAGCTAAGGCGGCTATGTGGTGTGGAGTCATAAATTCCTGGGGTCTAGGTCTGTAGATGGCTTGGTGGTTACCTGCTTACACTGTTCTTCCAGAGACCCAGAGCTGGATTCCCATCACCCACATTAGGTGGCTCACAACCACTTCTAATCCAACTCTAGGGGACCCGCCTCCTTTGGATAGCTCTGTGCACATCACTTTCCCCAACTGTTAAGTGAGGGCTAAGCTGAATGATCTTAAAGGTCCTTACAGCTGTAAAATCTAGTGAGTTTGGGGCTGCAGTCACAAGGTCCTACAGTTCTCAGCAAGGCGTCCAGGTGGTTGGCGTGAATTAACCTGGTGCCAGAAATAAAGTCTCCAACCAGCAATGATGACAAAAATCACAGAGATACAGTTTAAAATGTGACACTCATCTGGAGCTTGGCATGTGGATGTACCCCTCGTTGTTCCCAGTACTCAGGCTTGGAACCAGAAGGCTTCTTGGGCCTGTCTTTAATCACTCTCCTGCCTTTTTACTCTTTCTCAGCTAGTTCACACCTGCCCCGAGCTCCGCTGCTTGCAAAGCACATTGCACATCCCTGCCAGATTTGACCTTAACAAACAGCATCTCACCCTGAAAGACAAGCAAACAACAGATACATCTCCCAGCTTTCAGTGATTCTGTTTTCTCTTTAGGGAGAAGAAAAAAAAAATCCTAAATTCTGACCTGATACCGTGTCTTTAATTTTGCCACATTATATCCAGTTAGCATTAGTGGTTGGTTGTTTTTGTTTGGTTTTTTTTTTTTGGGGGGGGGTGTATTTTTTTGTTTTTTTTTCTTTTATTACTTCGGTTAGTTATATTTTTCTTGCATGCGTATTGTCTCTTATGTACACAGAGGATAGGGATTGTGAGAGCAAATGAGTGAAGTTTTCTTGTAAGGAATTAGTCCCAGACAGAACTCAGGTTGTCATGTCTGTCCAGCAAGTGCCTTTACCCACTAAGCCATCTTGTCAACCCCCCAGAGTAGTTTTTTATTGACCCACCAGGGACTTGATGTAGGGAAAGGTGGCTAGTGGGCAACAGAGTGTTATTTAACTTCTTTTTTTTATTGTCTAGGAATGGGTTTAAAATTGGAAGGGTCATAGGGAACTATATTGTCAGTATCTGATAATATCACTTGTTTGTTTATTAAGTGGAAGTTTAATTGTGACCATGGTCTTCTGTAAATAGGAGACTATTGTGGTGTTGTCTGGGGTGTGAAGTGGAAATTTCTGGATATGTGATGTCATATGATGCAGACTCCTGTGGTGTCTAGTATATATAGGACTCATCAGACAGTGATGGGTGGGCTTGCTTGGCTAACTTTGCAACACATTGTTGGTCTCGAGTCCTTGCTGATCTTCGATTCTTTGAGAAAGGCATAGCAGAGAACTTCTCTTGGTGTCTTTGCTGGTCCTGGTTGTTCCTGCTGATTCAGATTCCAGAGGAGGCCTGGAGGTTTCTGCTGGATCACGCCACTGCTGCTGATTCATGTTTGGTATCCTGACACTAATGAACTGGACTGCTGGTATCCTGACAATGGAGATTGGAATTGCTCCCCAAAGCTACTTCTAAACAGGTCCACATCTCCTTGTCCTATTTACTATCTTTTCTCTCCTACCTTTAAATGGTGGGCTAGAAGAGGGGGAGTCAAAGCATTTTAAAACTCTTATTAAAAATAGTTTTTTAAAAAAAATTTTAAGTGTATAGGGGTGAATTTCTAAAACTTATACATAGACTAAGAACCAAATAAATATTACTCTTCCCACAAGAACACAGGACCTTTTTATGACGGGTCTTTCTGTTGGTTGAATTAGATGCACAATGCTATTCAATATTCCAAGTTGTCATCTCTCCGTATCTTTTGGATAAGATTCCAAGTTCCTCTCAGGTAAGCACAAGTCATTGTAGTTTGAAAGGCACTGAAGGAATGAGGGCCAGATAGCACATCATCTCTACACCATAAGCCTTCTTTTGGCTGTTTGTCTAAGGCTGGTGTCCAGACCCCAGGGTCCCAGGCCTCGGATGGTTACCATCAGGTAATTCCACCCAATGGTGCCATTTTCCTATTCCTGCCCTTGGATGTCAGTGGCCACATTACTCTCTGCCCCTTGTTCCTTCTTTCTGCAATGGTTCTGGGACACTGGCAGTAGAAAGAGAACTCAAAGTTCAAAGGGCACCTTTCCAAGTGAGGAAGAGGTTAAGGAAACATCTTGGATGTCCAGACTTAAGTGCTGTTGAGCAAAGCCATTTTCTTGGGTGTGAAATTAGTCTTTGCCACGTGGCTCATTGTTCAGGATTGACTGCGAGGGGCTTTGTTAGACTTATCAACTTGCCACTGAAGCACAGTCAACCAGGTGTCAGCTTGGATCCTAAGAATCCATTCCTAATACAAGAACAATACGTCAGCCAGTGTTAGTCTTTGTGGTCTGTGTAGATATGGGCATCATGCAAAGGAAATGTTCAAGGGCAACTCTGGACGATGAGTTTCTCAAATATCCTGTGCATTTAGAAAGGCCTGGCACTTCCTTACAAAAATGAAATTTAAATATGAACATCAGGAAGCCATTAAGAGAGATTTGAGCAAGCAGATGATTTATCAAGGCAGGGAAGGCATGATATGCCTTATATTAAGTCACAGGTAAAATAACATTTTTAATGTCTCAGTTGCAAAAAATCTAATCATCTAGAGGTTTTAAATTTGTGGCATCCCATATGTTGACCTTTCTAGATTGGTAGTTTTATAATGCCAGTATAGTCCTGTTTGTGTCTAACACAATGCATCTCATCATTTAAAAAATTTATTAGATTTTTTTTTTGATGTGTGTGTGTTTGTAGGCAGGTGCATGCCACTGTGGATGTGTGAAGGTCAGCAGACAACTTTCTGGAGTTGATTCTTGACTTCTGCCTTGTTTTTGAGACAGGGCCTCTTATTGTTTCTCAAACGGGGCTGCATGTCCAAGCCTAGCCTGCTTGAGGACTTCCTGAAATTCTCCTGTCTATACCTCCTCCCATCTCACTGCAGACAGGCCAGATTACAGATATGCATGTCTACACCCAGTGGCTTCCAGGCTTGCACAGTGGAGGTTTAACACACCGACCCTCTCCTTAGCTCCCTTAGCATTTTGACGGCTGCAGGGAGATGAGGGAGACTCTGGTCCAGCTGCGGACTCTGGAGTTTGCTCCAAGGGAACAGAGAACCTACACTACTTTCCATCAGTGTTAAGGAGCTTATGAGTCCCCTGAAGACCGACTGTGGACTCTGAACACCGGTGATCTAACCACCCTATAACATTAACACATCCCTCCAACCCCCTCCCACTCCCTGTCCCCTAACACAGCAGTTTTAACTTCCTCCTAAACTCTGGGTTTGTTTTTACACTAACTTCTAAAAACAAACAAAACAAACAAACAAACAACAACAACAACAAAAACCCAGCAGGCGTGGGATTCCAGAGCTCAGGCTCTAGAGCAACTAGAGCTGGACACAAATCTTGCTTCTGACAGTTAAAGGCTCAGACATCTTAGTCAAATATTTGGCTTTCTGAGTCCTAGTCTTGTTTTCATCTGTAACATGGAGATAATGGATGCCAGGGAGGAAACTCAGTAGGCACTAGTGCTTGCTCTACAAACCGGCAGGCTTGGGCATGGCTGCCTGGAGCCCAAAACAAGAGCTAGATGCTGTAATCCTAGAACTCCTACGGGGAGGTAGGGCCCAGAGGCAGGGATTGCCTGGAAGCTTGGGGGCCACCTAGTCTGGAGCCCGCAGCAGAGTAAGACAACAATGAGATCTGCTTTCAGCCAAAGGGAGAAGGTCAGAGCTGGCTCCCAAGGCGTCTTCTGACCTCCCCACGCCGGAGGACACACACCATTGAGGAGGGAAACAGGATGCAGAGATAGTTTCAAAACGAGAAGTTAATAATATACTGACTTCTCGAGGTCACTATAAAGATTAAATAAAATATGTGAGTTGTATGCCTAGCAAAAGGCTCAGCACACATTAAGTACTGAGTTTGTACGTTGTTTTATTATAATTAGAAAATGGAATTATTTTTCCTTCTGAGGTAGTTTCAACAATATTAGGGTGCTCAGAGTTGTTTGTCTTCCTTCCGCAACAGGATCTGGCTAATTAACCTGGCCAAGAGATGAAAGCTCTCGGTAGTTTTTCTCCGTAACCACATTTATTGCTTGCTTGGCTTTGTGGTGGTCAAGAGTCTGACCGCTTCTCCTCGACCCAAACTAATGGTTTAGAGTCTGTGGCTCCATTTTCATCAGGAATCTAGTAATGCATCCTGTGAAGTAAGGTGGCAAAAGAGGAGCGTATTTGCAGGTTTTTCTTTATTAAAATGTTTGTTTAGAAGCCAATTGCTGCGCTGGGTATGCTGGTTCACACCTGTAATCCCACATAATTCCATAAATTCAAGGTTAGCCTGGGGTATATAGTAAACTGTAGGTCACACACATACACACACACACACACACACACACACACATACAGGGAGGGGGGTGTTGCTAGGTTTGGAAACTGTGTTTGCCTTGTTCCTTAATTCACTTATAAAATAGACTTAATAATAGAAGAAAAACATTGAAAAGGTGGGGAAAGATCCCAGCTACACAGTGAACAGATCTTAGCATTGTTTTATTTATTACCATTGCTACCAGTGTGGTTATTCCCAGGGCTCTGGTTTCTGTCAACACCACAAGCTCTATTTATTTGCTGTATCTGTCCTTAAACTAAAGTCCATTGGCTAATATCTTTAATTCAAAAATCCTAAACAGCAAACATTGCTGTATTTAAAATACCATGTATTATATTTTAAATTTGTTTTCTTTCTATGCATACGAGTGATTTGCTTGCGTGTGGGTCTGTGTACTGTTAGCATATCTGATACCAGCAGCAGCCAAAGGGCGTTGGCTCCCCTGGGACTGGAGTTACAGATGGTTGTGAGCCGCCATGTGGGTGCCGAGAATTGAACCTGGGTCTTTTGGAAGAGAGGCATATGCTCTTCACGGCCCAGCCATCTCTCCAGTCCCAAACCATGCATGCAATTTAATTTTTGCATGCAAAGTGAAAAGACTGTTCTGCAGGCCAGCTAACTGTGAAGACATGTTTGTTTGTACTGAATGTGAAAATAATCACCATCAATGTGGCACAGTATCATCTTTCTGCTCACGCTGTACGTGTCTTTTTTTTTTTTTCCAGTTCCAAATTCCATTTGCATGGACCTGGTGAGGCTGAGTGTGGATATTGCAGAAGAGTGATGGCTTCCCTTTCCTATAGAAGCTGAAGGTTCAGGGAGAAGATTAAAGAAGTGTTTGTTATCTCCCTGCACAGGCCTGATAGGAAATTCTCAGAGGGTTTTGGGCTAGACATAAACTCCGTGTGTGCGCGCATTTATGTGCTTTTCCTCCTGTCCCCTCCTTTATATCTTGGTTTAAAACATTTAGCTTCAGATTGGTTGTATTCTCCGGCGTAAAGAGAATTGTTTCCAGAGCCGAGTCGGCCAGGTTTAACTAAATGCTTCCCAAAGAGCACAGAGCTCTCCAGACTGTGATGAAGACCAACCACAGGACACGTGTAACAAGACAAGATGAAGACCTTAAATGTGTCCAGCAGACAATAGGCTGGGGCCCTTTCTTGAGGGTTGACACTGCTGGTATTTTATAGTTTCCTTTTAGAAGTGCTCTCTGGGCCTGGGGGTATAGTTCAGGTGGTAGAGCGCCACAAGCGTGAACGAAGGCCCTAGCACTTAGTCTAGTAGTATACACCAGAAATCCTATCACTCAGGAAACGGAGGCAGGGGATCAGTAGTTCAAGGTCATCTTTGGCTACAGAGGGAGTTTGAGGCTAGCCTGGGCCATTCGAGCCCAGACTTAAAAATAAAACAAGACAAAATGTCCTCTGTGGGAAGTTAAGTGTGATTTTGCTGTGTTTGCTCCTGTTTTTTTTAAAAACAAACCTCCTTTAGACTTACTGTATTAATAGGTGGAACAAGAAGAGAGGAAGAAAAGACAGGATGGCAAAGAAAAGCGATGTTCGTTCTACCATGTTCAACACATGAGTTTTAATAGATTTTTTTAAAAAAATTAAAAATATTACATACATTTAAAATGTCTGATGATTTGATATGCACATATGCATGGCGAAGTGGTTAGCACACAAATCGATTAGCCCCCACCGCCTCCCACCCACCCGTGCTTTCTTCTGAGAATACGTCAGACCTACACTCTTGGCAACGTCTGGTTCTATAATACAATTTTGTTAACCTGCGTCCTGACTGCACATTAATTAGATCCTTGTAACCTATTCACCTTTGGTTTTTGTTTTGTTTTGTTTTTGTTTTTGTAGTTACTCTTGTTCAGGATTTTAAATTATTGTTTTATTAGCGTATGTACATGAGTATTTTGTTGTCTGCGTGTCTGTGCATGGTGGTTATGTCTAGAGGTCAGAAGAAGGCATTGGCTTCTCTGAGATGGAAATTACAGACAGTTGTGAGCTGCTGTGTGGGTGCTGGGAATTGAACTAGGGTCCTCTGGAAGAGCAGCCAGGGCTCTTACCCGCTGAGTCATTTCTCTAATCCTTGTTGTTGTTAAGACAGGGTCTTGCTATGTAGCTGAGCTGGCCTCAAACTTAGGATCCTCCTTCCTCAGTCCCCTGGAACCTGTGTTATAGGTCTATGTAACTATATGTAACAATACTTTGCCAGACTCACACATTTTTATCACTGGAAGTTTGGCAATGATGTTTAACTACAGCATTATCAAAGGTAAAGTGGATTCTGCTATTTAATGTCAACTATGTAAGACAGCTTCCTGGTTTGTCCCTGTTAAATGGACTGTTTCTCTGCCAAGGACGTTCTTACAGTAGTTACTGCTGGCAGACACATACTCCCAAGTCTATGTGAACTTATCATACGGTCTGTCTAACAAGAGAAACCAGAAAACCTGGACATGCTAGAGGAGGAAACTGAAAACAGATGGTGGTGTGGGGATAGTGGGAGAAGGAGGCACCAACAAGGGTTGAGGTCACTAACAACATGCAATTATTTAACAGTTTGCTCGGAGTCTGTCTTTTAAAACATGGTTACTCTGTTTCTGCCCCTGCCCCCAATCCAACAAATAAGAGTAATGTCTATTGTTGTCAGTAACATTTTGAAAAGAGGTGTGTGTCTGTCTGTCTGTCTGTCTATCTGTGTGTGTGTGTGTCTGTTTATACTGTTCTTTTGTATTTTATATTATATGTGGGGGTGTTTCATCTGCACACATGTCTATGTGTGTGTACATTTTTTTGTTGTCATCATTTTTTGTTTTGTTTTTGTGTGTGTGTGTTTTGTCTGCATGTCTGTCTTTCTGTGTATGAAGAGCATGCCCAATCCTGACAGAGGCCAGAATGATACCCATTTCAACTTGGAATTGAAGCTATAGATACCTGTGAGCCACCATGTGCGTGCTGTGAATCAAACCCAGGTCGTCTGGAAGAGCAGCCAGTGCTGTTAACTGCCGAGCCGTCACCAGCTTCCTCATTTCTTTTTATGTTTAATTAGGAGATGAGTAACGGGATGAATCAGGCGCTAGAGCGATGCTTCCGGGGAAGACAGTTGGAAAGGCGCTCACCTGCCTGATGATTTGCTCCGTCGGTTGTGGCTTTGATGTGTGTAGAAGGTCCTCCACGGGCTCCTGTGTCCTAACACCGTGGGGAGGTCACAGACCTTTTAAAAGGTCTGCTGGTAGAAGTAAGGCACTAGGGGCCTATCCTTGGAAGATTGCAGCCCCGGCCATTATGCCGAGCTCTCTGTGGCGTTGGCGCCTTCAGCTACCTCTGTGCTAACAGCTTGCTGCTTGGTTCAGTGTCGTCCCTCACTGAGATGGTCTGTACTCCCTCAAATTATAAGCCAGAAGTAATGTTTCCTTCCTTCAACGGCTTCGTGCTATATGTTCGGCCACAGTGCCCAGAAAAGTAAGTGAGCAGGAGGGACTCTCGTGCGGTTGTCAGCTGCACTGTGCTAGGTAGAGACCCACCCACCTTACAGTGACACACGACTGAGTTAAATGTCTGCCAGTCCTAGTATGTGCGAGCCTTACCCTAGAGGACACCCTTTCTTCCCGGATGTGGAAACCTCCTGCCTCCCACCTCTGGCTCCCCACCTTTCCAGTCCCTTAGTCTACCACCCTGTCCTTCCTCTGCCTTCTCTCTAACCTGTTGTTTTATATTCCCTTTCACCCAATGACCAGATCAGACTGGGTCTGGGCAAAGCAAACACAAGCTTTCTGCTCGGATTTTGTCTTCTCTAATAACGTCGTCCCTCAAAGCAGCGTCCTCCCCTCTGCTCTCCCACTGCTTCCATCTTCAGGGGCGGTGGGGAAATCGCCGGGATGGGAGGCTGATCTTCCTAACGTAGCCAAAACTAATCTTAGTCATGCTGACACTGGAAGACATCATCGCCACCCAAGTGTGGCCTTTCCCTGAACCTTCTGTGGTTACGGACCCTGATGATTTGATTAAGAATTTGATTAAAAACCTTCACTTTTCCTCCCAGAAAAGCTTAGATGCAGCTTCCCAAGAGGCTGAAATGAGAGGAGAAAAACATCCATCCCACTTTGTGGTGTGGAAGTCTCTGTGTCTGTTCCAAGAATTAAGGCGTAGTTGCCATGAGCCCGATGGAGTGGGTCGGGGAGGGGGAGGAGAGCAAGCGTTTAGAAAGGGGGACAGGAGATGGGGGGACTGAAGGGGTGAGGGGAGGGTGTGCTTCACTTCACAAGAGCACACAGACTGATGGGAAGGGCCAAGCAGAGAGGAAGGGCTGCTATCCCCTAGAGGAAAATCAATACGGAATAATCTAGGTTTCCTGTGAAGGCACTAAATAGGCTTTTGTGGGTAACGGTCATAAGTGACATTGTTTCTGTTGGAGGAAAATGTATGTCAGGTGCCACAGCAGTGATTTACAAGCGGTTCTCACCATCATGGCTGTTCACTACTTAAGACCTCAAGGGTTATCGGTTTGGCCGAGCGTTGCGCAGTGAGAGGGTAGGAGGAAGTGCTGTGGATGGCATGGACCTGCTCCATTTCTTGGCTTTGCCACTACCAATGCGAGAGACAACTCTGATTCTACGCTCCGGGCCTCACCTGTGTGCTTCAGGAGTGAGCGCGACTGAGGGTGTGTCCTTGGTCCTGGGGTTTGGGTGGCTATAACCACAGGAGTGCCACCGGGCCTTGCTGCCCAGGCTGGTGGTGTTAATGGTGCTGGGATCACAGGACGGGTGTCTCAGTAAAGATCCACCCAAGTTCATGTGATCCACCATCCCTAGGCCATCCCCGATTGTTTGTTTTGTTTTGATTTATTTTTATTTTGTGCTCATTGATATTTTGCCTGCATGTATATCTATGTGAAGGTGTCAGAAGCCCTGAAACAGGAGTTGTGGACATCCATGAGCTGGGAATTGAACCCTGGTCCTCTGGAAGAGCAGCCAGTAATTCTAACCACTGAGCCACTTCTCCAGCCCCCAGCCCCAATTTTTAAAAGACACTTTGCTTAGTTGTTGCATCACATTGATGTGGCCTTTAAGCCATTAAGAATCTTGAAAACATCAAGGGCAAGTTGCTTTTCTTAAAACAAAGCCAAGCTCTGGTTGCTGATGGACTGTCTAGCAAGCCTTTTTGGATTCATTTTACAGACATGGTATATTAACCAAAATTGAGATGTTCAAGTTTGACTGATCTCTTCCCTCTTGTATTTTAGGTACTGCTGGGATTTTCAGCCCCAAGGTGAGTGTACTCCTTCACCATAAGCAGTTTTATATTAAAAATGTGACCACGGTTTCGCTGTATCTTGTAAGTCTCTCCACAGAGCATGACTAGCCCTTTCTGAGCAGAGTCAGTGGAGTGTTTAATTAACCTTTACCCCACTGGGCCCCCTGCCCTGCTATTTCAGCAACACAGGCGCCATGCCTTGCCTGGCTGCTGGATTCTTTTACGGAAGCAGCGCAATAACATGCCTTTATTCCTTGAGTTGTGTTAGATGCCAACAGGATCCTGCAACATTCAAATGGAACAGTGGCCAAGTCCTTAATAAAATCCTTGGGTGGGTTCCAACTCGGCTAATCCTTCATTTGCCCCCAGAAATAAATTCTCGTGCGTTCTATCCTCCGCCACCGTGCCCTTCCACACAGACTGTCTGGCAGCAGAGAAATGTCAGAACTGGAGCCATGTTGGAATTCCCACTAGAACAGCGCTATCACATTTTAATATGAGCCTCGCTGCAGCCTCGCAGCGTCTAATTGCTTCCCGACCATTGTTTTCCTGCCTTTTCGTGATGAACCCAGCATCTGGCGCGGTTCTGAGAAGCACGCCAGACAGCTGTGTGCAAAATTAAAAATAAAGGATGAGATTAGGACACATTTGTAAAAGGTTCAAAGTTGGGATGTTTCAAACTTCCAACACTCCCAGAGCGGGCATGCGCAGATCTGTTCGCTCTCCTCCTCCTCCTCCTCCTCCTCCTCCTCCTCCTCCTCCTCCTCCTCCTCCTCCTCCTCCTCCTCCTCCTCCTCGCTGCGATGGTTGAGGATGGTGGCCGCGGCAGCGTGCTGGGCGTTCCTTCTCCTAAGTTAGGAGACAAGGAGGTTTTCACTTCCTCGGAGGGCTGCGGCGTTTTGCATGGCGCTTATGAAACACATTATGAATTGTTTGGCACCACAACCTTTAAACCCAGACCATTTCCAGGACCACTTATTGTCTTACTAGCTCTGTGTGCGCCATCAAACTGAGTCTTTTTTTTTTTTAAGATTTATTTATTTATTGTTATATGTGAGCACACTGTAGCTGTCTTCAGACACACCAGAAGAGGGCATCAGATCTCATTACAGATGGTTGTGAGCTACCATGTGGTTGCTGGGGTTTGAACTCAGGACCTTTGGAAGAGCGGTCAGTGCTCTTACCTGCTGAGCCATCTCTCCAGCCCCCAAACGGAGTCTTAATGCTTCCAGAAACTTAGTGTTCCGTGATGGTACTAGGTTTATAGTGTGTGTGTGTGTGTGTGTGTGTGTGTGTGTGTGTGTGTGTATACTCTGTGTGTGTGCGAGAGTGCCTGCCTGCCTGCCTGTCTGTCTGTCTTTCAGTACCAGAGACCGGCCTTGGGCGTCTTCCTTAGCTGGTCTCTGTTTTATTTACTGAGGCAGGGTCTCCCACTCTAGCTGTTATGTGGGTGCTGGAGATCTGAACTCAAGGCCTCCTGCTTACAGTGAGCACTTCACCCACGGTACCATCTGTTTAGCCCAGAAGGTACTAACTTTACTAAAATTTTACTTCCCGACTTCACATTTTGTTGTAACGTATGTTCAGTCTACATAAGATTTTCTTTCGAAGTCAACTTTATTTTTTCAATTTTAAAATTTAATTTCAATTTTTTTTTAAATATTAATTTTTTTTGAGACAGGATCTCTTCATGTGTCTCTGGATGCCCTAAGATTCACTCTTTAGGCCAGGCTGGCCTCAAAACTTACAGAACTTCCCCAGCTTCTGCCTCCCATGTGTTGGGACTAAAAAATGTGTGTCACCATACCCAACAAAAGCTAGATTTAATAAAAATAAGAATCATGTTTTAATATAAAAATCATATTTTAAGTTTTCTTTTTTTTTAAAAAAAAAATTCGTGTTAGTTAAAGGCAGTCTCCCGTGTAATCACGTGGCTGTCCTGGCCACACTGAGACCTTAGGTGGAGCAGCAGGGAGCAATGCGTCCTCGTAATGCCGCATTCGGTTTGGTAGACCGTGAGACACATGCAGAGACTCGCCCTACACCTGAGGGTTTAACAAGTGCTAACCAAAACCCACAGGGGGCGGGGCATGCTGGCGAAATGGACAGACCGGTGAGAGTGAGCAGAACTGATTTCCTAAGGAGAAGAAAGGAACCCGTGTCAGAAGCATGGCATAGAAATGTGTTGAGAGGAGAAAATAATTTTGGAGCTCAGCATAGGGAGGCTCAGGAGCTGAACACAGGGCACGTCTCTCCGGAGTCTTAGGTTAGTGGTACCTCAGTCACATCTGACATACAAGGACAATGACGAGGAAAATGCAGAGCAAAACTCATCAGGAAGTAAACTGAGGCATGTCCAAGCCAGAAGCCCAGAGCCTTGCTTCTGCTACAGACGTGGGGGGAGGGAGGGACGTCGTGTGATTAGTTCTTAATTGGTGAGATGGGCGGGAATAAAAACCGGTCTATCCAAGGTTCTACATGGACAGGATGAAAAGAACAGGGGCATGCCAGAGGCTGGCAGACATCTTGTTTATTTGCTTGTTTTTGAGATAGGGTCTCCCTATATAGACCAAGCTAGCCTAAGACTCAGAGGTGTGCCTGTTTCTGCCTCCCAAGTGCTAAGATCAAAGGCGTGTGACCATGCCCAGCATGGCAGAAGAATTTAGAAAGCTCTAGAAGACTAGGTAATAATGGGATGATTCCAGTGTGAAAAGACAGGTCTGATTATCTCATACTTTACATTGCTAAAAAAAAAAAACTGTTAAACTAAAAATATTGTTAGTAATTGTTTAAGAAATCACTTTACACACACACACACACACACACACACACACACATATGCACGTGTGCGCGCTTGCGCCATGGTGGAGGTCAGAGGAATTGGTTCTCTCCTTCCACCATGTGGGTTTTGTGGTTTGAACTCAGGTTGTCAGGCTTGGCAGCGAGCTTCTTACCCGGCTGAGCCGTCTCACCAACCTAGAAAAATTCTCATGGTGGGGTTAAATATAACTGCGGAACATGAACAGTCTTGGTTCTAGGACTTCAGATAATCAATTATACAAGTCCAGCTTACTTTGAAAACCACTCTGGTCTTCCTCCTCCCCCTCCCGTTCCTCTCCCTCTCCCTCTTCCTTTTCCTCTCCCTCTTCCTCCTGCCCCTCCTCTCCCTCTTCCTCCTGCCCCTCCTCCTGTCTCTCTTCCTGCCCCCCCTCCTGCCCCTCCTCCTGCCCCTTCTTGTCCTTTCGTTCATCATTTTTGTTACTATTGTGTGTGTGCTGCTGCAGGTTGAGTCCAGCCTTGCATGTGCCACAGAACTACACACCCAGCCAAAAGAAAACGAGCGGACAAAAACCTAGCAACAGCCAAAACAAGCATATTTTCAAATTTAAATTTTCCTTTAGTTACAAAGGAAAGCTGTGAGGAGTTCTCAGCATGGAACTGTTCACAATGTAGCCATCAGAATCTAAAAGATGATATTAACTGGCTGTCTAAATGACCATCTGCTTTGACCTTCAAATTTGATGACAAGATCATCTTAAGCCATGGCACAAGCCGATTTCCTTCATTTTGTTTTGCTCTCTCTTTTGATAAGATGAGTTAATTATTGACAGTTTTAATGCAACAAATCAAAATTTCATATAGAAGGTTTACTGTATATAATTCAAAATTTATTGTCACAAAATATTTTTTGAACATTAGATAATTTTCTATGAGAGACTCAGAGTGTAAAACAAATGTTGTAATACTTAAATAAAAACTGTACAAGCCAGGAACACTATTATCAATATTTATTACAGTCATATTTTATGTATTCACTATTTATTTGTTCTCTTTGTTTCTTTTTTGTTCAAAGTCCAGGGTGGCCTTGAACTCACTGTGCAGTTGAATATAACTGATCATGACTATATATATACCTTAGTTCATGATCCTCCTGCTTCCACCTCCCAAATCATGGTATTATAGGCATATGCCACCACGCCTGACTACAAATGTTATACTTCTGTATAGTCATCACTCATAGTCACTTATGGTCATTTGTAGAAATGCGCTGTGAAGTCTCTTACCAACCTGAACATTCATTGATGAGCCGATCAGAGCTGAGGTTCCTGAGAAAATTATCCAGTTATTCTATATTTAAAGATTCATTTTGCTTTTTGATCTTTATGTGCATGTGCGCGTGCGCGCCCACACACACACACACACACACACACACACACACACAGACACATATGAGTACCTGTGGAGGTCAGAGAGGGTGTCAGGCATCCTGGGCATGGCTTTATGGGCAGCTGTGAGTCGTCCAGCTTGGTTGCTGGAATTGAACTCAGGTCCTCTGAAAGAAACAGCAAGCACCCTTAACCCCGGAGCCAGCCATCTCTCCTGCCCCTCTGGAACATTTTACACGAACCTAAGTCTACTTAGTAAAAATTTTAAAAATGGTATTTTGAAATGCCAAGCCTTGATGTGGAAGTCATTGATTCCTAAAAATATAGTTTACAAAACCAAATAAATCAAAGTGTAAAAAGAAAATACAATTATAACGCCATATTGGAAAGATGGAAACCAAACGGACATTAACAAAAATGAAGCCACACTGACTATGGATTTAAAAAGATGTAAGGGGCTTGTGAGTGCGTGAGTTTTACCTTCATTCAGGTCAGACAAACTGAAACTGAAAGTGACATCTGTGAGAGAATTAGGAATTTGAACATGAACTATTTTAATATTATTTTGAAATTGCTTTTAAGGGCTAGAGAAATGGCTTAGTGGTTCAGAGCACTAGCTGCCCTTATCCCAAAGGTTTGGGATTTGGTTCTGAGAACCCTCGTGATGGCTCAACACCATCTGTAACTCCAGTCCAGGGGAAACTACACCCTCTCCTGGCCTCCTCTTGTACTGGGCCGTACACATAAGCATGTGACACACAGGCACCCATGCAGGCAAACATACCTATACACATCCAATGAAATAATGTTCTCAAAAAGCAATTTACTTTTTAAAGAAGATTTATTTATTCATTATTGTGTGTATGAATGTGGACATTCATGTGCCATAGCACATGTGGAGGTCGGAGGACAGCTCTATGGAGTGAGTTCCACTTTTATATAGGTGTGTGTGTGTGTGTGTGTGTGTGTGTGTGTGTGTGTGTGTGTGTCTGTCTGTGTGTGTCTGTGTGTGTGTGTCTGTGTGTGTGTGTGTGTGTGTGTGTGGTGTGTGTGCGCCTGCGTCCACACAACAAACTCAAATCACCAGATTTGCCCAGCAAGCACCTTTCCCACCAAGCTGTCTTTCCAGCCCTTGCTGTGTCTGTTTTGTGCACATTTATAATCCTCAGGCTGAGGATGTGCAGTACCTGCTTAGTGTGGCTCAGGCTCTGGGGTTCGTCCCCAGGACTGCCAACAGGAATCATGTTGAGGTTTATTAAAAGTAAAGGTTATTTTATTTCTATCATGAGGCCCAGTAGATTATTGCATAAGTTCATGTAGCTAGATGCAGAAACACACACACAATGAATTGCGCTCTCTCTCTCTCTCTCTCTCTCTCTCTCTCTCTCTCTCATTTCAAGTTCAGGCTTTAAGTGGGGAGAACGTGGGTTAGAAGCAGAGTTGAGCTGGAATTCCAGGTCTTCATAAAAGCTCTGAGACTTGGCCCTTTAACCTCCTGAAGCACGCATTTGCTCTTCCATGCTGTCTTGCTATTATGGACTTCACTGTCACGAGTTCTAATAACATGATAACCCAAGAGCAGCAACCGCCACGTGGAAGCCAGAGGGGCTTTAACGAGACAACAAGGATTATTTTATATATATCAAAATAAAGCCGAGCATGAAGATGCAGAGCTTTAATAATAAATATCTCTTATCTTTCCATAAAACTGATCCGCTCCAGCTGAGCCCTACCCTGGGACCCAGTAAGCACACGTATGCGTCTGTAGGTTTACAGTCAGAGGGCGAGAGGACACAATTCTTGCCGGTAAGCCTATAGTGAGCGTTCAGCTGACTTATTGCTCATACAACGTCTGAAGCATGTCGAACTCGGCCATGAATACAGCTTTGCTTCTTATCCCCGACCACCACATACTTGAAACGTGTAGCTCTGACAACTACAAGAAGCAGAGCCGGAAAGCATCGAGGAAACACCATCTTTACACGGAGGGGTTGAAGGGAGGATTACCTTTGAAGTCTTAGAGAAGTGTTTTTGAATTAATGGAGTGCACAGTGACTTCACTAAGTTCTATTTATGAAAATGCTCTTGGCCTTCGTGCCAAGGGGCTTCAAGCACAGTCTTAAGAAGGATTTATACAAAGAAACACAGTCCAAATTTATGATGTGTTTGCAAATGTAAGAAAAAGTCTGCATTTACAGTATTTGTAATTTATTGGTGAGTGTCTTTCTACCACTCTCCCTGGAATGCTGGTGTTTTATAAACACGGGCACTGGTTACAGACGTAGACTGTCCTAACCTAGGCTACTTTTTAAAGGGAACTCTTCTAGCATGTTTTCTATGTCTCTCGGGGGATTAATGAGGGAAACATGCTCAGGACTAATGCCCCTGTCTTTGGCTTTGGCCCAGCCTTTTAGCATCAACACTCTTGACAGGAGGTTTTATGCCTTGACTTCTTTCAAGCACTCCCCCACCTTCCCATATTAGCTGCATTTTTGACACATTAATCTCTAGGAAGCGGATACACATGCAAGCTGGCTTTGAAGTCAGTACCCAACTTTGATACCGTTTCAAATATTTTCCTTTCTTTTGCATCTACTGTTCAGGTTTCCGCGTGGAATCATTCACTTTGAAATTAGTATACTAATTGTTTGGGGATTGACTTACCGTCCAAGAGAATTGGATTTTTTTAAAATGAAGATATATGTCTGCATGTGCACAGAGAAACAACGTGCATGCCTGCTGCCCAGAGAGGACAGAAGAGGATATTAGATCCCCATATGTAACTGGAGTTACAGATTGTAATGAGCCACCATGTGGGTGCTGAGAATTGAGCCTGCGTCCTCTGAGAGTATCAAGTGCGCATAACTGCTGAACAATCTCTCCAGCTCCATCTTTTTTTTTTTCCTTTTTGAAGTTGATACTTTCCAAGATTTTTATTGACCTTCTGAAGTAGAAATTTTCTGGAGTAGAAAATATTGAGACAAAAAAAAAAGTCCCCCCCAAAACAACCAAACCTATCTTGATACTGGAAAGACAGCTCAGCAGTTAAGAGCACTCTGTGCCCTCACAGAGGACCCGGCTTTGCTTCTCAGTGTGCCCATCGTGAGGCTCACAACGAGGGTGGCTGAGGTGTCAACAGAGGAAAAGGACATTTATGTTATGGGCAAGGAGATTTATATGATGCATAAAATCAAACTCGCAGTTACTGCTGACTCCACTGAGGTCAAGAGGGGAAAAACCAATCTTGTGAGCCCTCTCTGCCTTGGTCAGCTGATCTGAGTGTGCTACACACTTGCCAGCCTGGGAAGGTCACTGGTTAATTCATCTCTAAAAAGATGTTTTCTGGCCGGATGTAGTGTTATACACCTGCAGCCCCAGTGCTTGGCAGACTGAGGCGGGAGATCAAATGTGCTAAGCCAGACTGGGTTACATGTTGGGATTGTTCATCCATCCATCCATCCATCCATCCATCCATCCATCCATAAATATCTTTCTAAACTTAGAGGTTTTAAATTCTACATCTATCTATCTATCTATCTATCTATCTATCTATCTATCTATCTACCTATCTAATATATCATCTATCTATCCATCTACCTGTCTATCATATATCATCTATCTATTTATCTATCATCTATCTGTCCATCTTTCTATCATCTTTCTATCTACCATATATCTATCATCTGTTTGTCTGTCTACTATCTGTCTGCCTATCATCTATCTACCATCTATCTATCTATCTATCTATCTATCTGTCTGTCTGTCTGTCTATCTATCTATCATCTATCTATCTATCTATCTACCATCTATCTATCTATCTATCTATCATCTATCTATCTATCTATCTATCTACCATCTATCTATCTATCTATCTATCATCTATCTATCATGCAGTATGCATGTGCATGTGTGTATTCATCAATTGTTACATGCATATGTGCATATCCATATATATTCCTAAATACAACCATCTCAGTCTGTACAGTGTTACTCATGTGTATGTTTCAGGGCTGATCATTTGGTGCTGATAACCAGATGCTCTTCCCTGGAGAGGACCATTTCTCCTGGTCTCAGCGTTCCTTACTTGCCTTCAGTTCTTTGTGTAGGGTTGAGGCCTTATATTATTTTTTTAAAGTCTCTCGAATAGATGGGCTCCTGTGGGGTACTTTCCTGTCTAGACGATTGACAGCCCATTTGGATTAACTCTTAGGGGATCAGACAATGGAATATCCTTTCCTTTACCAGGAAGCCTCTGGCTGCAGGATAACCGACCGGTGCCTCTTACCCTTAAGATTTACACGCTTTCCTTGTGCTGATGATACCTCAGTAAAAAAGACAGGGGGACGTTCCACGTGAAACTTGTGTTCAGGGAACTGAACACCGAGCTGACAGTGCTGTCTGTGAGAGGGCTGGCTTGTTAATGGCGACTGTACACGTGCGTTGTTGCACGCATGAGCAAGAGTCTCTGTTTGATCTTGGTAGGGGCATGGGAGGTGGGCTCTTGTCAGTTTTCCATTACAGCCTTGGTGGTTACTGAAGGAATAGTATCTCATTCTTTTTTTAAAGTGATTTATTTATCATGTATATACATGTGTATGAACCTGCATCAGTTTATACACATATGCAGGAGCCTGTAGGGTCCCACAGGAGCCCGAAGGGGGCGTTACATCCCCTGGAACTGGAGTTCCAGGAAGTTGTAAGCCACCATGTGGGTGCTGGGAACCACACTTGGGTTTCCTGCAGGAATGGTAAGCGCCGTCTCTCCAGCCCACCTCATCCTTCGAACCAACCTGATAGTTTCAAGAAATGTCTTAAGTCATAGAACGTAAGAGATCCTAAAATGAACCAGGATTACAAAAAAAACAACAGTAACAAAATGTGGACTTCAATGTCTTCAACACGTGTTCCTACCAGGATACTTAGGGCAGGAAAGAGAAATGCCAGGTTCCAAGCTGCCCTTGGGTATGGACCACCTGAGCTTGCTTTCTGTGTTGCAGGGTCAAAATGCCCACAGTTCAACGTGACCGTACAGAAAAAGACTTCAAAAAGTCAGCATATTGATCTGACTAGGCCTGAAATAGTTGTATTATGGTGTGTAAGCATGGAATCCTTGCATAAAATGATATTTTAAAAGCCATCCCAGCAATGAGGAATAATAAATCTGAACTGTGAATGAGGCCACTTCCTTCCTGGTCACATGTGGAGTGGAGATTGCTCCTGTTAGCACGGATAACAATGACTCATATTTTGATTACTACCATGAGCTCACGTTGGTGGCTCTCATTCAGTATTCTTTGCCTTTGAATGATGCTCATGATTTAGAAAGCACACAGCCCTGGAGTCAGCGGGTGAGGGTGGAGCTCTAGAATCAGGCAGGGTGGGGTCAAAGCCTGGCTTTGCCACTTCCAGTCACTTCCAAACTTTAGGTAAATTGTCAGGTTGTTCTATTTCTATCTCATGGTTTCTTCGTTTGTATCCTTTTTGGGCTAATAGCATGTGCCAGAGGCATACCTGAAGAGCCTAGACTAGAGCCTGGATAAAGCTCAGGACAACACAAGTCGTTCCACTTAGCATTGTAGCTGACTGTCTCCTGCAAATCAAACCATACTGAAGTGAGGTATTGCAGTAAGAGTGAAGGAGAATAGAGTGGTCCAAAGAAAACGACCACAGACCAGTGATTCTGGGTTACGGTTGCCTGGAGGCTGAATGATCAACACATCTGTGTTTTCTGTGTGCCGCCACATGCAGGTTCACATGGTTCTTTAAAATTCTGTCAAGATCTCATTAGTAGTGAAAATATTCTAACTCAGCAGGTTCCATTTTGGTACCAGTGGAAACAACAGTGGTCGGTGGAATGTTTTAGTGTAAAGCCGGAACAGCCAGTGACAGCCTGTAGTTTGCTTTATGAAGTGTGTGTTGTCACATACACAATTATCTCGTTGTGTCTGTTGCTGCCAGCCCTCCAGTTTGTTAACGGCCAGGACCTGTGCCCTTATCCAAAATCTAAGCAGGGTTAAAGATCTCAGCATTTTCCAGAAGTGACAGGGGCAGGAGCAGAAAAGTTCATACTGCGTGTGTCTGTCTGTCTGTCTGTTTGTCTCTCTGGCTCTGGCTCTGTGTGTGCTTTTCTGTCTGTGTCACTCTTCTGTCAGTCTGTCTCTCTATTATGTCTGTCTTCGGTTCTTTCCCTTTTTAAAAGAGCTGCCTTGATGCTACGCACTGCAGCTCACCCTACTGGCTAAAAAGAGAAACTGCACCACAAAGGACCATTTTCTTTAAAAGCGGGGGAGGGGCTGCTTCAGAAGACCAAGACCATCTTAGCCACTGGCTTCCGTGGGGATATTTTCCTCTCCAGTTTTCTGCTGCCTGGTTTGGTTCATCTGAGAGTATTATTAATCTGTGCTACCCTTTAGATGGCTAGATTCACGGATGTTTTCTGGTGAATGTTCTACGAGTGTCAGCTTGCTTCTATTTCTTCATATTTACACGATTCCAGTCTAACAAGGGTATTCTTATTGTGGCCATGTAATTAGATAGCAGTACTCAGAATAGGGAGAACTTGTACTCAGAACTTAAGCTCAGACTATTTGTGTATCGAAGACCTAGTTGGAACAACTTTTATAAAGAGTAATAAATGGAAGCTTTCTTCACCTGGATGGCTCTCATTCATTCTGCAGATTTAATGACATCTGGTACTGTTACACTCACCGCGAGGGCCTTGGAGGTGAGGGGTGAGGGTGGTGGAGAATATTTATACATTGAGTTATGGATAGATAGAGCAGGAAGGGAAAAATGGACAAGAAGTCAGACTGCATAGAACAGAGAAGAATCTGAGACCTTCACTGTCCGTGGATTAATTGCAAGAACCAACCACGCAAGTCCAAATGGATATTTAGGAGTCGGTGAAGCCTCGCAGATGTTCTGTGGGAAACGCTATACATTTTCTAATACATGAGCTTGTGCAAAATGGTATGTAATTTATACTACAAGTATTGACAGATTCCCCCTCCCCTCCCCTTTGGTGTCGCAGGTGTGCTTGGTAATATATTCACATGCAAATAACAGTTCACGGACCTTGTCACATCTGTATCTAGCATGTCTTTTCAGATCCAGAGGCTTAGGTGAATGGTTACAATAAGGAGGGAGGTGCTATCATTTTGGTGACACTACCAGAGTTCAGCTTTGGGAACTGCAGCATTGGTGTTAAATCGGTCTTTGAAGAGCTGGCCATATTAATGCTACCAAGCATAAAAACTAACTGGGTTTAGATCAGGAAACTTTATTTATAGCATTTTGGTGAATATTTATTAGTTTAAAGAGGGAGCCACATGCCCCGTGGGTTCTTAAATAGCAAATGGAGCAGGAAGTCCCCGTTCTCTTTTTAATGTCAATAGCAATAACAGAAAAAAAAAAACCCACCAAGAATTACAATTTCACACTAGTTTCTATTTCTGTATATTATCCAAAGACATGCAAAAAAAAAAGTCATAGCGGAAGCCCAGGACATTTTTAACCATGTGACACATAGTTGCTTACAGGTGACAAACAGACTTTACCACAGCACACTCACAATTAACTGGGAGAGAGATAAACAGCAGAGACTTATACTGACATGAGAAAAACTAACGAGCCTTTATATATTGGGCAGGAAATGTGTCTTTATGATTTGTGTTATTTGCTCTTGTATTTCATTGCAGTTTTTTAAAAATGCTCAACCTGTTTTTCTGTCTCTTTTCATCTCTTCGGCAAAATTGTCACCATTCTCTGTCTGTGTCCCCAAATAGCACCTGCAAGTTGAGAACTCGGCTGGGCTGTCAAAAGAGTTATGAGGGGGCACATCATGGTTCATTTTCCTCCGATTCCATTTTGAATTGAATTAACAGATGAAAGTTTCTAGCAGTTTAATTCACTCCTCCATAAAGCTTATGGAGCAGCAACAGCTGGTTGAATCCAAGGCTGCGAAAGCCAACTTCTAGTGGCCAACCTATTGTTTCTGAATTAAGAGGGAAAACTCATTAGCCGGTAATGAAAACACAGAATTAAAAACAAACAACACAGAAACCCCGGCAAATAATTACCGTACACCTGACACAAAGCTGTTGTGTCTTTCCGCTCCAACCTCAGAAATTCCCAAGTTGTCACTCTGAGAAGCATGAATGAAATTGAGTCTGACTCTGAGAAAAGAACAATAGAGAAATCACCCCCACAGTGGGCCCCTCAGCACAGGTGCCCAGCGGAGAACCTGCCACTGAATACACTAAGGAGCAGACGGAGCGCCCAACTCTTATGGCACTTAGAATGAGGAACAAATTACCGGCTAATGGCAGGCGAACCCCCTGATAGAGTTCCCCTAGATCTTGTTTAGAAATACAAAAGAAAAAGGCTGAAGGCGGCGGCGGGGGTGATTAATGGAGATACAGTGTGTTAGAATATATATCTGTAGAGAAATGTATTGATTCCGAGTGGGCTGCCGTGGGAAGTGTGTCTCCAGTGGCAGAAGGGCTGGCCGGTGAGAAAGCCACTCTACGCAGACGGAGTTCAAAGCCCTAATTGTTCCGCTGCTGAGTGGGAATGTCTGTCACTGTAGCTTGTGATCATTTATGTCTGATCCCACCGGATCCCACTGGGGACTGTGAGAATGGCCGACGAGTCCAGAGAATTTGAGTGGCCACACTTTAAGGAAAATCTATGCCTTTTAACTTAGGCCGATCCAAAATGACCACAGTAATTGTCGGTTCTATAAAACTTTTCACCCATGCATCTCAACTAGTTGTAATCATTTTAATTACACCGGAGCATCTATTTTTACGTATCGTGGTAGGCTCGATTCTGTGCCAGCCCAAGGGAGGTGGGCCACTGGATATAACAGCAAAAACACGTATGACATCGTCATTGGGAACTAATCGCACTCAAGTGTAAGGCGTATTGCTCAATGCTTTTCTCACCGGCAGCTGTCTGTCATGCCGACGCGGGCTCTGTAGGAAGTGTTGAGCTGTAATCTTTACTTGCTGCCTATGTAGACGGGCACAGGCTGCCTCCCAATACAGTGGAGCTGCTTAAAGTCCACCTGGGCCACTATTCCGGAACCACTGGGATCACACAGAAGTGACTGTACTTCTGAAGCGAATAAATCAAGTGGCAACTCCCGGCAGGTGTTGAGGGTGAGAGTTTTAGACAAGGCAGCTGTGAATCCAATCTGCATGAAAGGCAGTAATGAAAAATTCCACAAAGTACAAACATTACAAAAAAAAAAAAAAGATTGAAAGTACCAATATTAATTTGTTGGTTTGGCGGACAGATTTCACTCATGGGAGAAGCTGGCACAGAGGAAAACCAGATGAAGGCTGTGTACAGGCTATGACATATCTCCACAATACTTTTATCAAACTTATCTTAAGGATGGACATGTTGGTGGGCGCCTTCAGTGCCGGCACTCGGGAAGCAAGGGCAGGAGGATCTTTGTGAGTTGGAGGCCGGTCTGATCTAGACAAGCAAGTTCCAGGATAGCCACGGCTACACAGAAAAGCTATGTCTCAAACAAAACAAAACAAAACACAAAATACAAAAAAATTAAAAAACAAAATTTATAAATACGAAACAAAACCAAAAATTCCCCCTGGCCATCATAATTTTTTAGATGTTAGACCTGAGAGGCTCTGCCCTCCGTGGTTCTGTCAGGCATATGAAGAAGCAGAAAGCTAGCTCTAGAATGGTGGTCGAGCAGAGGTGTTCAGTATATCCTACAAAGGTTAAATTTTGCTCAGAACGTATACTATTTTTAAAAAGGTTTTCGATTTGCCTCCAAAATGAAAACTTCCATTGCTGCAGGTCGGCTTACAGGTTTCTAACCAGGCCCGCTCATTTACATCCGTGTTGATAATGTGATTTCAGTGGCTCTGCCACGGTGTAAAATTTGAGTGTTTTAACCCTCTGTCCAGTATCTGAGGTTTTTTATTGGATTGCGGGCGCACGGGAATGCTCAGATGCTCAGAGCTTGGGAAATGTTTTGTCAGGCTTTAGCTAGTCACTGCTGTGTCAGGTAAAAGAATTTCTTTCCTATAATAAACTCCATAGTTTATTTTAAAGGCCTATGCATGCAGATGTTCTGGGCAGCTGAGGGCATCTGCCTACTGCTGAGCATTTGAAGACAAGTCTGGTTTGTGGAAAGAGAAGGCCACCGTCATTTTTTTAAAAATCATTTTATCTCCTCCCTGTCCTTATAGTTTAATTGTAGGAAATAAACCTTTAAAGGCAGGCAATACAGATTCTTTGCAGGTTGTTTGGTTTCAGTGCTCCCTGGTTGGAATCCCGGGCCAAAAAGCACTACAGTGTTTACTGAGATTAGCATTGGTGATTTCCTTTGGAAATTAGTATCTGAGAGAATATTAAATTCAGTTGAAAAATCCCGTTTTCATGTTTGTGAAATGAACCGAGCAGCTGGCAATGCTCTCCACCAGCAGGTCTGTACCTCTGTTTGGGGGATTTTTTTTTTTTTTTAAGGAAAACAATTCGCAATGCTTTCATTTTCTTCCGGTTTCTGAGTGAGCAGACATCCTCTGCCTGAACCTCTTAAAGTATCCTAATAGCACTGACCACTTCAGCAAAATACAATTAGGCCGAAAACACCCAAAAGAGATTAGCGATGTTTTAATTGCATAATTCAGTATTGTATATACATTACCTTTTATCAAAGTCATTTTGCAGAACAAATATTACCTTCCTCCGGCTTTTGGGGTCCCTGAGAGAGGCTGCTCTCGGGCTGTAAACCAGAATTACAAAGAGCGAACTTTATTAAGGTTGCAAAACAAGTAGTGATTTAAATAGGAATAGAATCCAGACTGGGTTCTCTCTGTTTATGGCTCTGAATTTTCAGGGTAGGAGAGAGTATTGACCTTGCTACATTATATTATGTAGAGAAGATTAGGCCTTTGTATCATTCCTTCCATTTCATTTAGAAATGGAAAGAAAAAGAGGCCTTCGGGGTAAAGGTTGTAACTCACGGAGATGTAGAATATATGAAAACAAATTTATACAGCTAGGTTTTCATTTTAAATGTGACAGAGAAATTACTCTTTTGTGGCGAAAGGTCTTCCCACGCAAAGTTACCAGTTGCTCGGTGCTAGAGGGAGGTGGTGGCGTGGAAGATTTCGCACACAGGTAAGTCGGTTCTTAAAGTTGGTTCTCTGTCTCTCCCGTGCTGTCCGGAGTGGGCATGGACGTCGAATAAGGGATGCCGCCATCTTTGCAAGCACCCGAAGACACCTGGAAATGTGCATATCAAGATGTCTGGTGGCTGACATGATTTTCTCTCTCAACCCTCAGGAGGTGACCTTGGCCAGGACGGCTCTGATGACAATCTGAGTGGGACTCACGCCCCACCCCTCGCGTCAGAAGCATCCTTTTGGTCAGATTATCAGGACGAGGGTGAGTGCCACCTCTCTGGCTGTTGCTGCCTTTCCTGTGGCCCTCTCTGCCTCTTGTCCTTTTGTTCCCATTGATGGCTTTTCCGTGTTGGAGGTCACTGATCTGCAGAGAGCACCTACTTGCTTTGTTGTGGTGGTCATCCCCTTGGGTAATTCAGTGCTCCCACAGGTGAATGCGTTTAGAGAAACACTAATTCCACGGGGAAGACATCATTAGTGATCTGTGTATAAAACAGTAGCTCACAAAGGGCCCAGTTTTTCCGTCCTTTCCGATCGTTTGGCTTCGCTGAGATGCATGCAAGCTGGGATCCCTGCTCACAGACAATTGGGTTATTTATTTATTTATTTATTGTGAGGTATTTGAGACCTTTGAGCCTGCTTACTTTACGGTATCATCTCACCTGTACGCATCTACTTCTGACTAAAACTGGTTTTGCTCAAGGGAAAGGCAAATGAACTCAATGCAAATCTCCCCACAGCATCAGGTTTATTTGAATTTTTGTAAATTGGAAGACTTGAAGAATTTTGCTGTGATAAAAAACATTTTTCTTATATATGCATATACAACAGTAGGTAACAAGTAATGCAAAACTATCCACAAATGTCAGATCTATTAGTATAGAGATTGCGGCCTGGTGGCTGCCAGCTTCCGGTGCAGGCTTAGATTTCCCAGGGGCGGGCGGTTGCTGGGCTCTCCTGGCATCCGGCCACAGGCACAGGAGCCTTGCGCATCCTGGTGTGCACAGTGTTCTTATCAAATTCTCTCAAGCCTTTCCAGTGGGAGGAAAGGCTGAAGATGTTCCTGAACCAAATAGTAAATTGGAAACGTATTATCCTTAGGGGCTGGGAATGAAGTTGGTAAATTATTCCTTGTTTCTCTTCATGAACCCAGATTCTTCCGTTTCTGTTTCTGCTAAATTTCAAGAAGGACAGTCCCTGTTTTCCTCTCTCTTGACCTGTCCACCACTTGCTCTTTCTTTCAGCCTGTTTCGATGAGTCTTATATTTGTCTTTCATTGAATTGACGGTTTCCACCTCAGAGCAACGGATCGAGTTGCATAGGAATATTGTTGTCTTGCTTGAGCTTCATACGGTAGAAAAGCGAGTGGTACCCACATGTTCCAAGCTGGTAAGGCCCCACTTGGCTGCAGGTGTTGCACTAGAAACACTGGGCTGAAAGTTTAATAATTACCTTGGTAGCTGACTAATAATTGTAGAAAATTAACAGTGCGAATCGTGAAGAAACTAGCCTTTCGTTTGGTTTTGATTAATCTAATGCTTGACGGAACCAGAACAATGGTGCCTCGTTTATTCATAGGTCAGCTGCTTGGCATTTCCAGCTCTCCAAAATACAGCTGAGAACACAGTAAGCCAGAAAGGCCTCGAAGCAGAAGTAGATGTCGATGAATTCCGTGTTAATCCTTATTCTTGGGAGTGGCTCTGAGGCCCTCACTGGGGAACCCTTTCTTCCTGTGGGAATTTATATTACAGTGTTTGGGTTTCTCAGGCTACATACAGTAAGGCTTCAAATTAGAAGAAGGGACGCTGTCAGCTGAGTGTGTCCTGGCACACGCCCATTGGGAGAACCTTGAATTCTAGGCCAGCCTGGGCCATAGCAAGACCCTGTTTCAGGAAAAAAAAATGAGGAAGAGGATGAGAAGGAGGAAGAGAGGGGAAGGGGAGGGAGGAGAGGAAGAGGAGGAGAAAGAGTCTGGAAAAGGCATCAGCTGAAGGCAGCCCGGAGGTAAGAATCAGAAGCTAATGTAAACCGTGCAAACCAGAACGGAGAAGCTGGGGTGTAGCTCAGGGTAGAATACTTGCCTAACACATGCAAGGCATGGTTTGATCCCCAAGACAGCGAAACAAACAAAACAAAAACATACAAAAGAGAGTTCCTAAAATAGAGTAGTACACAAAAAGGGAAGATTTTTAAAGTAAAATTTGTATAGAAAATGCTCACATCTTCTGTCCCCCTTCCTCGAGAGAGACGCTCACATTCTCTCCCAGAAGAATCGACATGCTGGCAGTTGGCATGCGCTGAGCACTTCTTATGTGGCTGGACTTTGTGTCCTGAGCACCTCTGACACACTGTTTAGCCCCCAGCAGCCCCAAGAGGTAGATGTTAGCATTACCTTCTCCATCTTACAGATGAAACCCTGAGACCTGGCGAGTGTAACTTACCCCACCCCACCACTGTTGGGTAGTGGGGCCATGATTTGTACCGGTTGTATTGATTCTAGAAGCTCTACTAACCACACTACTGTTGTAACTCCTGCCCCACCTACGTTATACCTAAAGATGGATCCACCTTGTAGATATTTTGGCTCAGATTATATAAGCAGTACATTTAATGCTTAAAATATTTTCATAAGCAACCGGGAGTGGAGGGGTTGGCTCACTTAGTAAAATGTATGCTGTGCAGGCATTAGGACCCAAGTTTAGACACCCAGCACCTACATCAGGGTGCAGCCCACGCCTGTAATTCCAGTGGTCAGGGGTAGAAGAGGAGAAACCAGAAAGATCCTGGGGCTCTCATGATCTGGTCTTACTAAATCACTGGGCTCCAGGTTTACTGAGAGACCTGGGCTCAAAAAATAAGGTGGAGAGGTAACTGAGAAAAACACTTGATGTCAACCTCTGGCCTCTGCATGAATGCACGTCAGGTGATGCAAGCAAGTGTTCAACTGTGTACACATATACACACATGCACACACATGCACACACATGCACACACATGCACAAATCCATGCACACACATGCAGACACATGCACAGATACATGCACACCCATGCAGACACATGCACAGATACATGCACACAAATGCACAAATACATGCACACACAAGCAGACACATGCACAGATACATGCACATACAAACACACATATGCACAAATACATGAAGACACATGCAGACACATGTACACACACATGCACACACACATGCACAAGCATATACTCCACATAAACACAGCTAGTTTTTGTTAAACATAGTTGAAATTTAAACGTTTGCTTTGGTGGATCTAGGACTATAGTCCATGGAAGAACAGTTGCTTAGCTCGTGTGTATGAGACCGTGTTTTGTATCCACAACACTGGAAATAAAAATCAGGTTAAAAGAAGCATACTTACATCTGGAAAATTCCAATTGGAAAACTGTTTCAAAAAGTTTCCGAAAGAGAGGCTGAGATGGCTCGGCAGTTCAGAATCCTTTCTGTTCTTCCTGGGCACCCAAGCTTGGTCCTCAGCACCCACACTGGCTGGCTAACCACTACCCATAATTCCAGCTCCAGGGGATCCGATGCTCTCCTCTGTCTCCTCAGGCACTCCCCCCACCCCACACACACATGTGATATATATATGTATATGTATATATATATATGTATATATACACACACACACACACACACACACACACACACACACACACACCTACAAATAAAATTAAATACTAAGTAAGAGTTTCCAAAAAGAGAAGTCAATTATATTAACAATACTAAGTTTTTCCAAGATTTTTTTGGTCTTTCACATCAGCGCATGAAAGGTCAAGCCCTCCTCCACCCAGTGACACAGTTAATGGCAGAGATAGGGACAGATGCATGAGTCTGTGTTAGAAACCTCACTGTAGCCCGACACAATGGTTGCGTCCCTGCAGACCACTGAGTCTAGAACAGAGCAAGCGCTCTAGGTGTATGACAGGCAAGATGGAGGTCGTCCTCCTCTGAGAGTCAAAGATGCACAAATTCCCTGTGAAATTGAGGGGGCGCATATAGAGCAGCTGGAACTTGGGGTATGCTCTTAGATTCTGCTTAGTTCCGTCTAACATTACAGAGCGCACTAGCGCATTGTGCTGGGTATCAACAAGACCCGCTTACAGATTCCAAGGCGCCATGGGAAGGTAAGCTGTGTAAAGGCGGGGCTCCTGCCCTCACGCCTCACTCGGAGACACATCGTCACTAACTACACAAATAGACACAAAGGCAGTGCCTTCCCATGTGCCGGCGAGACAGCAGCAGCCATACTTTAGGAAGAAAATGGGTTTAACTTGCTCTGAAGTGACGTTTATTTTAAGCTTTTGGAACTTTATCTGTACCAGAAGCCATCAAAATGTTTTAGCTTTGTTTTCTTCCACCCCTCAAGTCAGAACAACATTCTTAACTTAGAATTACTAAGGGACACGCAGCCTGACTGGCTGCCCACGGCTTTACTGATAAGCAGTGACCGTGACGTATGTCTTTGTGGGAACTACAAAGAGTCCTAGGAGAGCATGGAACTTTGCCCAGGTGTTCAGGAGACAGAGAGACAGAGACAGAGAGAGACAGAGATACAGAGGGAGACAGAGAAACAGACAGACAGACAAAGAGACAGAGAAAGACAAAGAGAGACAGACAGACAGAGACAGAGAAACAGAGGGAGACAGAGAGAGAGACAGACAGACAAAGAGACAGAGAAAGACAGAGAGAGACAGAGAAACAGAGGGAGACAGAGAAACAGAGGGAGACAGAAAGACAGACAGACAGACAAAGAAACAGAGAGACAGACAGAGAAACAGAGACAGAGAAAGAGAGACAAAGAGAGACAGAGACAGAGAAACAGAGGGAGACAGACAAACAGAGACAGAGAGAGACAGAGACAGAGAGAGACACAAAGAGAGACAGAGAAACAGAGAGACAGAGAAAGACAAGGACACAGAGACAGACAGACAGAAACACAGAGACAGAAAAACACAGAGAGACAAAGAAACAGAGTCAGACAGAGACAGAGAAACAGGGAGACACAGAAAGAGAGAGAGTTAGAGACAGAGAGACAGACAGAGACAACACCAAAGTTATACACTAAACCATGCACAGAGTTGAGAGTGTATTGCTACCTGATTACAACTCTGCTTTCCTGTGTGAATGCCCAGAATCCCTGGCAGGCGAGACACTCACAGAACGTGGCCCTGCCCCCTGCGAAAGAGGACTTGCTAACAGGGACTGACATTTAGATTTCTGAACTGAAAGCATAGTTTCTTCCACTGGGGAGGGAAGAAAGCATCGCAGATAGCTTTGAACCAAAGCGGGAAGCAGGCAGCACTGAGTACTGTAATGGGACAAAAAAAGCAATCTCCCCAGAGCTCCCGCATCTCATTTATTTTAGTGTCTAAAATCTGGAGTGGATTTGAATGCATCGATAAACCGTCCTCATTAGGATAGGGAGGGCTGCCTTCGACACTCTCAGGGACGAGTTGGGGAAACGGTCTATCAACAGGGCACAGTGACTCCTTCTGGAAGAAAGAAAAAATTGAATTGTTTTAACAGAAATTTTAAAAACCTGCAATAGCCAGTTATTTATCCTATATGATTGTCTTCTAATCAGAGGAAGACTGGGCAGCTTTATCTGTGAAGGACTGAGGATGTATTTACAGCTTGTTTTACCCAGGACCGTCGGGAGGTCGGGGAAAGTTCTTGATATCTTTGCTCAGTGAGAAACAAGTAGGAATGTAAGCTCTGCGACACTGTTGCGGACCCGTGAAAACCACAAAAGCTTTCTGATGAAATCGCTACACGCTTGATTTATAAGAAACTGCAAATTTGGTCAAGTTGCGATGGTGGGCGTTTTTGACCCCATGCTACTTCTTCTTCTTCTTCTTCTTCTTCTTCTTCTTCTTCTTCTTCTTCTTCTTCTTCTTCTTCTTCTTCTTCTTTAGCACATTTGGAAGTATAGAGAATGTTCTGGAACTGGATTTATCAGTGTTGCTCTCAGCTTTCATCTAAGTTCCGAATGCCAGTCACATTGAGATTTATGGCTGTGAACACCAGGCCCAGGGCCTCAGAGCCCTTGCCGCCCGCACCTGGGTGAGGCTCTGGGTTCTGTTCTCCGCCTTAGAAATTAAAAAGATTATAAACAATGATAGATCCGGTTTTGTTGGTGATTGTGGGTTTTAATTGATCACCACCACCACCATCATCTTCTTCATCTTCATCTTCATCTTCCTCTTCCTCATCCTCATCCTCATCCTCATCCTCATCCTCATCCTCATCCTCATCCCACAGTGCTGGGGATCGAACCTTAGGCCTTTCAGATTTGGGGCCAGATGTCTACCATGGAGTTCTCTTTCTAGCACTTTTCATTTTTCAATTAAAAAAAAAGATATCAAAACTGAATGTATTTCAGACTATTTTGGTATTGTGAGGTGAAAATAACGGTTTAGAGCTGGGTAGGACGGCACACATCTGTAATGACGGCGCCCGGGAGACAGAGGCAGGAGGATCAGAAGTTAACTACCACCACGTAGGAGTTTTGAGGATTAGCCTGGGCTACATGAGGCCTTGCTTTAAAAAAGAAAAGGTGACCTTTGTCCACCCACCATGTGGATGTATCGCTGCAGAGAAGGAAAATGCAGTTTTAGCGCGCTGACTAGATGTCTGTAGGTGAGAGGCAAGTTTGTGCGGCAGAAGGAGGGAGCCTGGGAGTTGGGAGTCCTGGGAAGGAGGCTTCCGCTCCCTTAGCTCTTCGCTCAGCCCAGAGGGAGGAGCTGGGAGGACTGTCCCTGTCATCTTTCAGGTAAAGAAGAGAGGTTTAGAGAGGGCCAGGGAGTTGGCTGAGATCACGTGGGGGTCAGGATCACGTGGCTCCCTGTTCTTTGGGCTTTCCAGTTCATTCTCCTAACCGCTTTATCCCGTTCATATAATGTTAACTTATAAACAGAAATATCCAGAGCTGAAATGCCACCTGTGACTCCAGCTTTACGAGCACACCCCAGAATTCAGCACGTACTGCCCGCGTTATAGTTCATAGTTCCAATCTGTATTTTGTTATTTCCTTTATAAAATTATTGTTTAAATATATGTTTATTTAGAAGCATCGGTGATATTTTTGTTGTGGATTTAAAATACATATTTTATTTTAATCGCATATATATAGTACGTATATATACATGTATATGGGATATAATAAAATACGTATATATACATGTATATATACATGCTATATATAACATATTTGGAAATTATGTATTTATATGTGTGTATATACACGTATGTGTGTTACATATGTATGTATGTATGCATGCATGCATGCATGGGAGGGGGACTAGTGTGTGCATGTGAGTGCAGGCACCTTGCACCCCATGGAGACCAGAAGAGGGCGTAGGCTCCTCTGCAGTCAGAGTCACCCCCAGCTGTGAACCCCCAGACAAGGCTGCAGGAAACTGACCCCAGGTCCTGGGTGAGATCAGTCCATCTCTAAACCGCTGAGCCATCTCTCCAGCCCCTTTGTTCTGGTTATTATGTTAACTGTCCTGTTGTGGGTTCTAGGATTTTCTTAATCCCTCTGTTTTATGATAGTATTAGAGTTTTATTTCCTCCCGGTCTGAGATCACAGCCTGTGCTGTTTTGATTCTTTGCATGTCGTGGAGACTTTCCTCAAAGCACTACAGTTGTTTTGCATTTCAAGGCCATGTTTTCTCTTCAAGCATTGGTTAAATATATTCTTGCCAGTTTTGTCTGTCCAAACGGTATTCCTCCGCTCTTTTGTGGCCTCGGTTTTCTTTTATCTGCTGAGCTGGTGGTGCTAAGACCTCCAATTGCAGCCCTAGGTCATTCCACTTTCTGTGTCACATTCCCAAAGTTCTAGTTCTATAAAGAACCCACATTGTCAGAGCCGGTTCCCTCCTAACAAGCTCTGAAATCCCGCCTTCCGAGCGTCTACTCTCTCGTCTCTGTGTAGTCACTCCCTCTTAGGAAGCCAATGCTGCCACCTCAGTCTGCGAGAGCAACGCCTTCCCCCGGAGGCTTTGTACGCAGGGTGTGTGAAAACTGCCCTCCCCCCAAGTCGCTCTCCCGTCTCCTCAGTTGCACATATTGAAGGACCAATTTTAGTGTGGGAACGATACGGGTTCGCTGAGTAAACAGTGAGCACCCGCTAAGGCTTACTGAGGTATGTGAATTAATGATGCAGGAATTAGACGCAAATGACCTCATCCATCAGGGTAAATCTTAGCTTAAGTCTCTCCATAACTTGGGAGGAACGTGTGTGGAGAGACACTTTACTTGAAATGTTAGAAGCCTATCACAGTCAGCCATTGCTTCTCCAATGCCAATAATACTCAATACCTCAGCGCACACAGCTCCTAGGTATACAGAAAGGGATAATGGGGGGAGAGAGTGAGCGGTTTCCTTTCCCTTGATGGAATGAAGGACATTTCTCTCTCTCTCTCTCTCTCTCTCTCTCTCTCTCTCTCTCTCTCTCTCTCTCTGTGTGTGTGTGTGTGTGTGTGTGTGTGTGTGTATGTGTGTATAAATTAGTGAACTTGTGAATATAGTTAGAGTTTTTAGGGTTTTTTTATTCTATAATATGAAGATAGAAAAAGGATCCCACACGGGCTTTCCCCTACATGTCTGTAAATAAATCCACACCTGCCCTCAAACACTCATCACATTTTCGTTTTATTCTCCAGACAATTGCATTCATCTGTGTTGTTAGCTGGAAGATGTCTTTCCTTTGAGGCTTTTGCTGGGGAGGCACATAAAAGCCATTGACATGACTGTGGTCTGGGGACCAAGAACACTCTCTAGTAAAGCCCCCAGGCTGATGCCCATGGTGGGTTTCTGAACAAGCCTCTTGTAGGCTTCAGGTGAGTCCTTCTGATTTTAGATCACTGAGAGACATTAAGGGCCCAGTGTTGAGTCGGCTGTGATGAGGGGTAGGTGAGCTGTCACTCACGATCGCAGTGGCCTTCCTCATGAAGACAAATGTCTTATTGGATCTAAGGCATCACGTCGTCTATGTGGTCTGGTATAAATCACAGATGAAGATGACAAACGGGGTTTCAAATCTGACAGTAATTTATATAACATGAACAAATGATTACCGCGGATTATACATGTTTCGTGAAGAATTAAAAAACAATAACAATTATCTGTCTATGAACAACCCATTTTTCATCCTTTAACCCAGCACATCCGGCTGCAGGCGCATGTTTAAACTCTAACCTTTAAACACCCTCTCGGATGTTGGTTCCGGGCTGTCCTCCATGGTGCTGCTTTTTACTAGAACACAAAACAAATCCGAAACTTGCAAATGTAACCCAAGTTTCGACACGAAATGATGGCATCGTAGATTCCGACGATGCCTGGCGATCACCTGGCGAAATGTTGCTTCACCACAGAGGAGACCTAGGGAGGCAAGTTCCTAGGTCCCGTTGCACGGGGCAGGGGCGGTGTGTGGAGAGAGTCTGTCTGTGTTCACCCATGTAAGTCCCCCCTTCGCCTGTGGAACTCCCCTCATGTGTGCAATCCCAGCCTGCTTTACAGGGTGGAACTCAGAAAGTCTTGCAAGCCTGGTCCTGACTCTTAAGTTATTTTTCTGAAGTTTCAGTGAAATTCTTCAGACAGGCACGTCTTTCATCTAGATGTTCACAACCGTTTCCCAAAATGACTCAGGCAGGTATATTTTATAAGCATTCTCAAATGCCCCAACATATATTAACACATCTGTAGATAAAATACAATGAGTCCCTGAATGGATTTGACATTGGACCAAAGAGTTACCTTTTGAGGCCCTTGGTTCGTTTCATAGATTTTAATATACTACCGATGAATGGTTTGTAATCGAATATCTCTATTATCGAACACCCTTATTCAGACCCGGGCTTAGCACACAGGATCTAAAAGGGAAGTAAGATGTGAGTCCTTCCTGTAGGGAGGAAAGGAGCTTTACCTTTCCCTGCCGCGCAGCGTGTAACATACAGTCAAGTGTTGCTGGTGCAGGGCTGGCTCCGCAGCGAGCCCCAGCCGCTTGGTCCCTGCAGTATTTCGGGAGAAATTGAAAGGAATGCTTGACTTCTGGCCAAAGTGGTTTTGGAAGTCTTTTCCAGAGAGGTCAAACATTTATTGGCTTCTCCAATTAACGGGAGCACAGTCACAGCTTTTAAGTGCGAGAGGCTGATTTTTTTTTTTTTCCAAGAGTGACTTGGCAGAGAAGGTTGTTTACACGATGCCTGGAGTATTTTTTGTTTCTCTCCAAATCCTAAACTCACCCACAAGTAACACGTTTAATAGTAATGACTTCCTCGTACAGTAAATAACTATGAAGGAAGCCAGTGTGGTCACTTGGGTGGTGGCGGACTCACAGGGTTTCGGTTGCTACTGGGTGGTGTTGTGCATGCTTGTGTAGACACCAATCAGAAGCAGGGAAGGCTTGCGTCTCTACAGGCTGTTGATTGCAGAATCTCATACACCATGCCTAATTGTCTTGTTCTCAGAGTCTATGAGTGCAGTGTGACTCAACGTAGCGTTTGCTTTGCAGAGACAGTCTCACCACCCTGGGGGTTTGTCACTGTACCCATGGCAGTCGTGTTTAGAATTCAAAAGCCCCCAGTACCATCTTAACGACTAGACTGCCCTTCCTCAAGCTCCACACTGGCCATTTTCACTTCCAAGTCTGATATTCACATACATTTAGAAAAATTTAGTTTAAGCACAAATGACTCCCTAAGGTCATATATACATACATATACACACATACATGTATTCACATGTACTCATACACATATACATATATTCATATAACTCTTCATACTTTTGGCAGCCGTTGCTTCCCTGTTAGCCATAAATTCTTTTGACCTAAGGTTGAAGTAGTAAAAGCAGAAATTCTTTGGGCTGGGCATACAGCTTAGGGGTAGAGCTTTTGCCCAGAACAGACAAGGCCCTGGGTTTGATCTCTAGCACAGTGGTGGAGAGAGGGAAAGAGAGGAGAGACACACAGACATACACTCACACACACACACACACACACACACACACACACACGGGGCGGGGGGGGGAGATTGGTTAACTAGTACGGAAGCTCTGGCTAGACCATAATTCTGGTGGACTTGGCAAAGATGGTTGGATTCACAAACTCTGTTCCCTATCTGCTCTCGCCTGTTTTTCAGATGTGATAATCCACCCCCCCTTTAATGTGGTGCCCTGAGGGTCTTGAGCCCAGACACACTAGCTAGAAAGAAAGATTAGGCAGAATAGGATCCCTGGCTTGTAAAATATTGGGGTTTTTAAGGGAAACTTTATTCAGGGGACATTTTCGCTTACAGAAGTCTTCATACAATTTGCAGATTTTTAAACTGTTAGCCTATGGCTTACACAGCACTGCATATTCTCATAGAATGACCTGGAATGTGGGCACAACTTTATAATTGTGTCATTTCACAACGAAGCCTCGGATTTTATTCTATTAGCACGGGGTTAACTGCCGTCATGTGCTCGCCTTTCTGCGAACAATCACTGTCATCCCAGAAAGACATTCGCCAACGCCCGGCAACAGAGTGAGACCTAGAGACTGTCAGAGCTCAGGGTGGGAAGTATCTGGATTATCTAATGTAGCCCATCTAATGAATTCACATCATTCTTGCTAATATCTCATTTAATTAATTATCAAATATAGCGATTACAGTTTGGGTCCTTCCTTTGCAGGACATCTTTCCCGCCCAACTATTATTGGTAATTTATCCTTCATGTCTTCCCTAAACTTTCCCTTCCTTGGTTTCAGGCCATTGCTCTTTTCTAGATCATCTTCTGAGACTGAATAATTCCCCTAATTCATTTATAGTGTTACCTTTAGAAGGCATTAAAGACAGCGAACATTTATCCCCAGACTCTTCCCTTTTCCAAACTGCATAAATTTCAGTTCTAGTAGTCCTTACCTTCCTCTGCCCTGTCATACCCTCCAGTCACTGGGTATTTATCACATGCCTTGATATTTTCCGTTCCAAGGGGATCACCTCACCAAGAGAGCTGCCTTTCGGAGAGGGGAGGGCTGGAGAGTAAAATCTTACATTAAGCACTAGAAGCCCGAGCGTTGTTTTGATGCCGGCGCTGACGATCATCTGGAGAGCACACTCGTACAGCGTGTGCTGTGGCATATGCTGCGATATATGTATATTTTAATGCCTTAATGTATTATGGCCTGTTGTAATTGAATGTCTATAAAGTAGCAGTTAAAGGATTTTATAGACCTTGGAAAAGATCGGAATTCTCTTGCGCCCTCTTGTGGTAAAATACAATAATGCTCTGCGCATTCTTGGCTGTGTTTTGCCAAATTTTAGTGCAGGGGGGTGAATATGATTTTTAAGTTTTCAACACTGAATATGAGGAATGGATTAGAGAATTAAAAATTTTTGCACATACGCATGTATATTAATATTTAAAGGATTGCTTCTTTTTGGAGGAATTTATTTTCTTGTGAATGCTTTAAACCTTAAAAGATAATACTTACTTAGAGCTGTCATTTCTGTGTGTTCTATTACATAAGGGGAGACATACATAACCAACCATAATTATAAGAATTTTATATTATTCAATGATACATGAGGGAAGGCTTGGATGTGATTTTTTTAAAATCCAATTTACAGGTATTTTTCCATGTCAATTTTAAAGGGAAGTGGTTAGCATCCCTAACATATATCATTTAATCCTCTCTACATTTCTCTCATATATTAAATTTATCATTTAGAGGCTTCAATTGTCATATGCTTTTCTCAACCCACACATTTCAAATGTTTATAAATCCTTAGTAAACAGCCGGCAGCCCAAGGGCAGGTGTATATTTCTATGAGCAACATAAAATTATATTTGTTTCAGAAGATACCACCGCAAGTAGCATGTGCCTTAGATGGCTCGATCTCTAGAGAAAACACCAGTGACAACTTGCTAGATTAAAAATAGATGCTGTCCTTGGGCTCGTTTGATTTTGCGACATTTTTTTAAAAGCCCTTTCTAGAGACTCGAGGAAACATGAGAAGTGGTGAAGTCAAGTTCCCTCTATGCTCAGACCACTTCGTAATGGGCCCATGTCACACGGGATCCCAGGAGAGAGTATTGACTCTGGTCCACAAAAGAGCTGACCGAGGAAGACAGGCATGGCAGGGTGAAGGGGTCGGTCACCTATGAGGAGTGAGAACATTGTGACTAATTTTTCTTTTTTATATCTCCACCAAGAGATGATAATTATTTTTCAAAGCAATAGAAATCAATTCGCTTTTATTAAATAGTGGGCTTCTCCTTTGCAATACATGGACACAGATCTAACTTTCATTGCTTGGGGGTTTTGTGCTGATTTGGTCTGGATTTTGAGATCTGAAAAGTCAAACTGAACAAACCTATTAAAGATGTTTTGCTATTTGGTAGCAAAACATGTGTGGCTATGCTTAGTAATAATCTCATTTTTCCCACTTGGCAAGAAACAGTAATTTTGATATTACATTTTGAGGTTTATCAGTCATCGGGCCAGTTGGCCGTCTTTACCCTGGCTCTGTGATCGAGGTCAAATTTCTTGCTTCCTCCTGGGCCTGATGGTTTTTCTTGTAAAGGCAATATTTCCCATGAGACATTTAAATTCTGGGTTTAAACAGTTTTGTGTAAAACTTGAACAGTCCCTACCTGAACCGAGGGGCAAAGAGCAGCCTCGCTTCACACCTGTGGCGCTCACCACTGTGTTCATGTTGGTCCATTTGATCGCCCAGAATGGTCACTGCTCTCACACATTCCCCGATCTTCCGGTTTTAAGTTGCATATAAGCAATGCTTTCTGAAGTGGAACATATCCTTTCTTCCAGAAAAGAGTCTTTCTAGAATTTTTTTTTAAGCAGAATTTATTAAGCAGTTTAAGGTTTTATGTTGTTTCAGTTAGCATTAAAATTAGGAAGAACAGATCGATCAGTTTCTTGGAGAATCCTAAGGAATGACAGTAGAACACAGAAACTATTGGCAAAAGTTTGCCTCACACAGCTATGAGGAGGCGTCTGGGTCTGCCGAGGTGTGGGGGCCGGAACTGACAGAGAAGAGATCTTCCCAGGAAACTGTGGGAGCTCTTGCCTCTCATTCTAAATAACCACCGTGTGCTGCTCTAAGGTAGCATTGAAACAGTTAGGCAGCCCGCCTGTCTCTCCTTCTTCACGGTCTCTCTGTTCATGCAAGTGCCCTTCATCTATAAACCCAGAGATCTTTCTGAATGTTTCGAGGAGCAGTAGGAAAATTCCAGAAGCTTTTTTCGTGGAATTGTTTGTGCCTTGCCTCTTCAAAAATAGTGGATTTATTTAGATTTGATGATATTCTGCCTTAAGCGCTTTCCCCTTAATTTGGATCCATTAAAATTCTCTTGCTTGTTTGGGAATGAGATACATTACAGACCCTGCACAGGGGAAAAAAAATCTCTTCTTAGAGCACTTGTGTTTGCTTCTTGAATAAAAATTCAAGTTGCGGTATAAGTTCTGAACTAAAAATACACCGACTCATTTGCATGCACTTTACTGAGCGTTGAGACGTGCATCTAGCCAGGTAGCTTCCTCTGAAGCATTTTCTCCATGTTTCAGGTGTAAAGAGCTAGCCTTGTCTAACGCGCCTAATTTCAGAAGGGAAAAGGATATGCAAGACTGGTGACTTTGCCTCTCAGATTCAAAAGAATTTACAGCAGAGAGGGAGAGAGTGGATGCTAACTCCAGTTCAGGAAGAACTTGGCTGTCCCCACTAAACAGGTCTGGTAAATCTAAACGGGCCACCAACTTGTGAAGACGCATCCTTTAGGAACTCTTAGGGGGTTACCTTTCATATCTCACCCTATTTTATTTTTTACTGCTTCCTGTGCTCTGACTTCCTTTTTCCTTAAGCTCTTACGTTTTTCTTTTGCTTTTGAGAAATTGAATCAGACACACAGCTGGGACTGTGCCAGTGGTGATCTGGTCATTTCTGGCTTCTGGGTATGGAATAGTGACCTGTTCTGTCGTTCAGTTGCGAGTTCTCTGATGGAGGATCCTGCACATGGCCGGGAGGGCAATCGCGTTGAGAGTCGCGGGGTCCCACGCTGCTGGGACTCCGGGTTAGCACAAGCAACGGCCCAGAGGAAAAGTTCCACAACTTTTGACTTTACTTTTCTCATATAGGATAGGCAAGAAATTGACTTCTGTCTGACTTAGCTAGAATGTTCTCCAGCCTCATGCCCGAGCCATCCCTCATAATAATTCTAACATATTATGTTTTTCAGTCTCAGTGATCTAAGAGCATGTCAGGCGTGATTTTCAATATATGGCAAAAGCATAAAATTAAGAAAAGATTCTGTGAAAATTTTGCACACTCTGCTAAATGAATTATTGAAATTCCAATAAAGAATTTTTTTAACCTAAAATGCTGCCTGGGTTTTATTTTCCCCTCAGTCCTTTCAGCTCTCATAAATGTCTCTACAAAAGCTATATCTGTAGAGTTAGAAAAGGATATATCCTGCACTATTTACCCGATCAGGAAGATTTTTAAAATGTGGCGTCTTGATGTGAGCTATTGACCCAGGCAGGCTGGCAGTTTTACTGGCCAGGCAGGTGCAGCCAGTTCCGCAGTAAATCCACGCGGTAAAAAATCCCTGAGAAATTTTTGATTAAGAAACTTTTACTATCCTTTTAAAATGAAATATACTGGTCATTTTTTCAATGATAAAAGCAGGTATTTTATGTTATTGTCTGTATCTGAGCTGCTGAAATATATTTTAATAAGTTTGTTAGGTCAGAGTTCTTAGATTTCTGAGATGCTAACTTAAATAATCATCTCAAAGTTGAGCAAGTCCAGGGAGCATGTGAAGAAATATTATAAAAGCCAACCTAGTCAGCAGAAGAATAAAATCTTGCCTTTGAAATAAACATACACACACACACACACACACACACACACACACACATGAGAACAGTTTGTTAATAACCTTTTATAAATGTTATTGGTGACTTAAAGCTATAGTAATATAAAAAATGTTAAAATTTAAGAAGTGTGTCTTAAGAAAGAAGCGATGTTTGACATGTACTTGAAAACAGCAGTAAAGCTAAAAGCAGGACGTGGCGTTAAACAGAATGCAATTACAGGTAACCTTCCCGCCTCAGGGTCAGTTATGGCAGCGACTAGTTTAGGATATCATGTAAGTTACGTGCAGATCATAACTGTATTTGAGAAGATGAAGTTAGGGATAATGTTTAATATAGAAGTTCTTAATGAGAGTTTATCATTTGGGGACTGATGCTTGCATGTTAGGCATGTTGCAGGTCCTGGGTTCAAACCCTGAAACAAGAAGTGGGTCACTGACTAGGAGAGTCTTCGGATAGTGATAACCGCTCTGTCAAGCCGTGAGCTCAGTGTATCTAATATGTCCACCAGGAACAGTTTATTACGAAGCACTATTAAGAAGCAGGCCATGAATGCCCATTCTCCTCCAATTTTACATAAAAGCCGCGTTTAATCCTCCTAGAAATTTTCAAGTCTCATATATAGTTATTTTTAAGGTTTTTTACTTAATAAGATCAGAGGGCATAGGTTCAAACAGTCTCAAACTGATTTCTAGTCCCTCTTGAGAAAGTTATGTGTCTATATACTTTACCAAGTTAAATGCCATTTTTAAAAATATCCACACTCCCCCGGTAATAAACACTGCTTCTTAACTCCCCGGGTCCTGTGTTCTTCTCCAGGATTTCTCCAGCATCATTCTTCACCCCGATAACGCCTCCTCTGCAGTTAATAGCTCCTTGTTCATCAAGGAAATGAATGTGCACAGAGGTGACATGATCCTCACCCACTACTCTTTGTTCTAGGGTCCTCCAGACAGATCACATCAGCCTCGGCTCTGACAAATATCCCCCCAAACTTTAACACTATGTTAAGTTGAGTTATGAGGTTTTAAGGGTACACTTCCCTGGCTGGAAGTTGATTGTCTCTGAGAGATAAGAGAATTGCACTCAGTGATAACGGAGTCCTTGCTACAGGATCATCCTGAGGATTGAACTCCTCACCGGTGTCTTCATTTGGCCGCTTGCACACTCTTTGGATCTTTGGTTTGTTTACCTGGGGAATTACTGGCTACTAAATTGGGTGACTTGCCTCTCCCCACCTTCCCGCAGAGATATCTCGGAAACACCTACCGAGTCCTAGCAGTTGGTGGACCAAGACAGCTCAACCCAATGGTACAAATGCCTGAAGTGTGCCCAGCTGGGGAGTGCCCACGACTAGACGCAAGGGAGCTTCCCTCTCGCTCGTCCTTCCGGGGAAATGAATACAGAAAAGGGTCTGAGCTGCAGGGGGTTTCACCTCTCCTTCCCCAGCCCTCTGACATTCCATACACATATTTAATTTCTGGAGGTGGGTTTTGCACATGCATGCGTGTGTGTGTGTGTGTGTGTGTGTGTGTGTGTGTGTGTGGTGTATGGTGTGTGTGTACGCGCACGCGCATGTGCATGCACCCATCTCTCTCTCTCTCTCTCTCTCTCTCTCTCTCTCTCTCTAAGTTGTGACTTTTGAATTATGCTCTGATAGCAGAAATTTCCAACTTGCTGTCCTGGCAAAATTTTAAGCTGCGGTCTTTGTTGGTGACAGTGATGGTGACAGTTTTTTATGCCAATCTCTGCAGTTGCATTCCGGGATATTCCTCCATAAATGCTTTCATAGTAGTAAAAACTACTGAGGAATGGTAAATTAAAGCCTGCCTGATGAATTGTGAACACACCATTTTTTCCCTCCGTATCATATAAATTTAAGAGAACTATTATAAATGGAATTGATAATACCACAGAGAGAAACCTTAGTTTGGTGCATCCCAGAGACAATCTAAAGCCCTATTTAGGAAGAAATGTTTAAACAAATGCACTGAAACCCACTACAAAAGATTTATTAACCCGACCCTTCACTATCCGTCACAGCAACCACTTAGCACACAGCTTTCCTGCATGCATGGTGCTTGGGAAGGTGAATTAAGAGCGCCCACTTTCTGTAATGTGTTTCTAGAATGCGCGCGTGTGCCGGACGCAGTGATTTTGCAGACGTTACACGTAAGCACCGTGTGATCCCATATTACTAATGGAGAAACTGAGAACTTGACTTGTCCAAGGTCTTCAGCTAAGAATGCAGGAGAGGCGATGTATTCGACCTGCCTCTTTAGTTCTGAAGCCTATAATTATTCCAGTGTGCCACACTGCCTTACCGGAAAAGGAATTACAGTTCTCGGTTCCTCTCCAGACACTGTGCATTCTGCTAGAAGGAAAACAGACATTCGGGTGCACCTTGAGAAAACAGTAGCTTGTTAATAAGGTGGCCATTCCTTAATCCATTTGCCCACGGTGGACACTGTATTGGGTGCTGAGGCTCCCTGCCCACCCCGTCCCACCCAGGTCTCCTTCTGATCTGACATAGCCCAGGGTTAGCTTCATACTTCCTATGTAGCCCAGGGTGACCTTGGACTTCCGGTTCTCATGCATCCAGCTCCAGATGTTGGAACTGCAGGCTTGCACCACCACAACTGACGCATGCAGTGCTGGGAACGGAATCCACAGCTTCCTGCACACTAGGCAGGCTAGGCTGAGCTCTAGCCCTGACACACTGAGGCACGCTGAGGCAATTTCTTTTCTTCCCTTTTTAAGTTCAGTATTCAAAAGGACACTTCATCTCAAAGCTCGTTCTTCTTCTATGATAGTACATTGTCTCTCCACATTGCAGAGAGAGGGGAAGGGTGCTCTAGAACCTGCTGTGTGACAGAACCTGCAGAAGAGATGGAAGGGCCCCCGCACTCTTTGCAGTGTCTAGGAGAAAGTCATCTTTGGGTATAGCTGTCGAGCTTATGGCTGGTGAGACAGATAAACAACAAAAATAATCCGATTGATCTTAAACTTCAATCTAAATGTATTTTTTAGTAATTCCAAGTAGCTAGTGGCCTTATATTGGAGAGCATTAACTATAGGGAGATAACTTGATTAGCTAAGACAAGAGCATGTCTGACCATCTGTATTTCAGAAGCCGCCTCAAAGCTGGGCAGCATGACAGCCCGGTGGGCAAGGGCGCAAGGGAAGAAAGTCCGAGCCATCAGCTTTGATGGAGGAGGTCAGAGGTGCAGGCTAGGTAAGCAGGCAGGAAGGCCCTCAAGTAAATTTATGAGGGAACCCAGAGCAAACAGGATCTGGGACAGAGGGGATGTGACCTGGTGAAGGGCTTTGAAGAATGGCATTAGAATCCATAATTAATGGATTTTCACAGATCGAAAGGTAAATAAAATTCAGCATCTTTTTTATTCACCCTCTGTAAATCATGACTTGACGTTTTGACAGGTAGTTTTGGCATAAGTTGTCTAAATGGTGCTGTGATGTGTGTGGTGTGTGTAGATTCTCACAAGGCTCTCGCTTCCTGTTCAAGAGCTCACAGAACGAGGGGGTTAGGACTGTATCTTTCCCAGAGTAGGCGTGCTGAATATTCCCCTGGAAGTATTCCATAAGTCTTACAGTTCATCTCCTTGCTTCTAGTCGGTGCCATGTCTAATCTTTCTCAAGAGATAGATTCTCCAACACATTAAAATATTTTTTCATTACAGAAGTATTTAAGCCTCTGCTAATGAGGACGGCTGTCACTAATTTCTACACTTTATAGCACTTCACGGTTTAAAAGTCTTGTTTGAATGCATCACCCCGTTTAACCCGCACCACCGCCTCAGAGAAGACTGGCACCCTTGTTTTACAGGTGAGGTCACGAAGCCCGAGTCCCTTCTGCATACACATGGTACTCACGGAAAGGCCTGGGACCTGGACGAGGGCCAGACGGTCACAGGGTCTGGCGTCTTGATGATGTTCTCAGAATGGTTGTTGACGTTTGGTTCCGATGTCACTGTGAATGTTCACAGTGAGTTTTGTTACCTTCATGGTTGGGCACCCATTCTCCAGACTGAGACACCAAGGCCAACGAATGATCAAGCTCCTAAGTCCAACTACCTGGTTGAAAGAAAAACAGAATGGGTTGGCCTGCTCGGAGGATGCAGACAGTGCATCTCTGCTAGCCAAACAGCACAATGTGTCAACTTGACAAGATTATTTTTTTTCTTTACAATACAATATATCCATTATTGGCCAAGCTATGGGGGAGGGGGAGAAAGTATGCAAAATTAAGGTACAGATGTATGAGAACCTCGTCTAAATTGTGATTTGTTTTCTGTTCTGTTCTTTGTTTTTTGTTGTTGTTGTTGTTGTTTTTGTTTGTTTGTTTGTTTGTTTGTTTTTTGAAATGTATGTCTTTTGATACTGGAAAAATGTATTTTCTATTGCATAATATTTACTGATCTCTGAAAAAAAATGTAAACATAAAAAAAGAGCGGTGGTTGCTCTTTAGCTCCTTAACCCCGCATGTCTTCTAAATAGACTGTTTGCCTAGTCAGGTTTTTGTTTCTTTTTTGAGACAGAGTCTCATATACCTTAAACTTTATGCAGCAACAAGGATGGCCTTGAGGTTCTGAGTCCCTTTCCTCCACCTCCCAAGAGCTAAGACTGTAGGCATATGCTGCCACACCACATTTATGTGGTGCTGGGTACTGAAGCGAGCAGGGTTTCAGCATCTAGCCCGGCCAGCACCCCACAGCCGAGCCACGCCCCAGCCACGCCCCACCGCTGAGCCACGCCCCAGCCCCCTCCCCACAGCTGAGCCATGCCCCAGCCCCCTCCCCACAGCTGAGCCACACCCTAGCCCCCTTTCCGAAGCTGAGTGACACCCTAGTCCCTGTTCAGTTTTCTTTTCATGTAAAATATTTCTTTGGCGGAAAAAAAAATAAGGCTGGACGGGAGACCTTTATAATTAGCTCCGAGCAGTCTGTGGAGCTTGACAACATTCAGATTTCCAGTGCCATTTTGGCTTCCTTAAATATTGTTAACAAATGCCTCTCTCCGATTAAAGATGGGTCTTGATTTACAGTGATAGAATCCTGTTCCAATAGAGCTGTTGCCAACTTAAAAAGCACACACAAATTAAGAATCCATTTAATATGCTGAATGTAGCAAGTGTAACATAATACCAGGTGTTGTTGAGTGCAGAGTGGGGTCGGGGTCGGGGTGGGGGTTAACCTTTATGATCAGTGTGGTAGACAGGGGGGTCGCAGCTTGCTGGAGACGTGACAACAAGATGTGGCTGGAGAGGTGGCTCAGTGGGAGAGCATGAGGACCCGAGTTTGGGTCTCCAGCACCCATAAGACCTGAGGGGCAGTGTCTCTGTAACTCGGCTGGGGCATACCAGGGTAGGGCTCAGCTTTCAGCCAGTCCACCTGCATCAGTGAGACCCTGACTCCAAGTAAGGCAGAGATTAATAAAGGAAGAAAAGTGATAGGAGATGGGCCACCCATCTACACGTGTGTGAATTACACAAAGCACACACACACACATTAAAAAAAAAAAAAACAGAAGTTTAAAAGTTATACTATATGACCTTAACCCAGAGGGGAAAAAAATAAAAATTTAAAATTCTGAATGTGGGGACCAGAGCAATGACTCCAAGAGCACTGGCTGTACTTTCAGGAGACCTGGGTTCAATTCCCATCATCCACGGGGTGGATCACAACTGTTAACTTCAGTCCCAAGGCATATGATGCCCTCTTCTGGCCTGTGAGGATACTGCAGGCACATGGTGCACAGACATATATGCAGGCAAAATGCTCATATACATAAATATTTTTGGTCTCCAGAGTGAGTTCCAGGATAGCCAGGGCTACACAGAGAAACCCTGTCTCAAAAAATATTTTTGGAATGTGCATAATTTTATATTAATAAAAATAGAGAATTGTAAATTGAATCATCACATATAATGGTTTATCAGTATTCTTGAATAGTCCTGGGTACTTCTTATTGTCTTCTTAGTATCTATGGGTTGGGTATAGGTTATATTAAGATTTAAAGTCCAGGCTGGAGCACTGTCACAGCTGTTGAGAGCATTCAGTGCCCTTGCAGAGGACCTGGATTTGATTCCCACCACACAGTCCGGCATCTCACAACCACCTGTATTTCCAGCTCCGGGGGATCTAGTGCCCTCTTCTGAACTCTCATGGCCTCCTCCACTCACATGTCCACAGACCCCACTCCACCCCCAAATATGCACAATTAAAATAAAATAAAAGCTTTTTTAAAATATTGAAATTTAAAGTCAAGCTTTCAGCCTTTTCTTTTGAAATAGTTTGGAAGTTCCATTACTAACCCGCACAAGTTATCTGGCAAACACTGGTTGGTGCCTCAGGCCCACTGAGGCAAAATAGCAGCACTAAGACATGCTCCTGGCCTCCATGAAACACACAGGCCGGTTGGAAAGACAATGTGTAAGTTGACTACTGAGTCATAGCTTTCCAAATGAGCTGAGTAAAGGCTATGAGTGTGTGGTGGGGCAACCGTACCCAAGGGAGACCGGAGAATTTGAGGATCCCTCGACTTGCTTCTTAAAGGAGAGATGGAGATCTGTTGGTGTGCCGGGAATCACATCAGGCTCAGTGTTAGGCAAAAAGTATAAGAAGTGTTCTCATATCACACGCAGGTGTGTCATGGCTTTTCCAGGGGGAAGACATAGCAAGATTGCAAATGCAAATACCCTTTAGACTTAATAAGTTGCTCCTTAGTGATGTGTTTTAAGATTTGTTTGTGCGTGTACATGTGTGCACACCTACTCGTAGGTGCACACAGAGGCCAGAAGTGCTAGGAACCTGACTGTGGTCTGCTAGGGTGCTCTTAAGTGCCATTCCAGACCCAGGAATGTGTTTTAAACATATGAGAATAATTACACATGACGATATTTAGAATGTGTACTTCAAGCATGCTTATGAAAAACAAACAAAACAAATAATAAAACAGCAAAAGGAAAATCAGCTAAGGCACTACCATACAGGGACACATTTGAAAGTACCACAAGTACTGTTTGTAGAAGAATGGTCCTTTAAAGATACAGAAGTGACTTTGGATGTGGAGTCTTACTGTGTAGTCTGGAACTCATAATCCTGCCTCCACCTCTAGTGCTGAGATTTTGGGCATATACCACCACACTCTTCCTGTTCACTCTATTGAGTATAAGTACGTTATAAGATAACACATATAGTGACCACCACTTTTTGAAATATATGTCTCTGTATGCATGCAAAGAATCTATAATGCGTCCCACTAAAATATTTTGGCATACTCTCATTTCCTTTACGGGTATGATATATTTGTATTATCTTATGATTCCAAGACTGAAAGTTATTTCTTTTGGGATTCTTGAAAATGTACACATCTTTAGAATCAGAAATTTGGGTCCTAGGGATATCTTCTAAGGAAATCGGCTAATAAGACTCCTAGGAGCGTCAAGTGACTGGCCAAGCCTAACTGCTTAATTACGTGCAGTTGGTTTAATAAATTACAGTGCAGCCTTGTGATGGAATACCCTGCAGCCATTAAAATCCAGGTTGTCAGTAGAGGAGCCATTATTGTCATAGGAGAACATTTGTGATATATGAAAGGCAGGTTGCAGGACAGCACAGAGCACGGCTGCGCCAAGATGCTCTCGGGCAGTTTTTCTGGGTTCTGGGATTATGGAATTTTTTAAATGCTTTTCTGCATTTCCCTAAGTTTAATGTTTTTTGGTGTATTGTTTAAAAAAAAGAAAAACAAGAAGTCAGTGGTGGCCATAGGTCAGGGTGGGACAGGCCTTTAATCCCAGGATGCAAGGAGGTATAGAATGGTAGATCTCTGTGAGTTTGAAGCCATCCCGGTCTACCAAGCAAACTCCAGGCCAGGCAGGAATATACAGGGAGGCCCTGTCTCAATAAACAAACAAACAAACAACCAAATCCAGGAGTGGGGGGTCACTGATAGCTTTCTATTGTAAATGGGTGTGCTACCGTTTACACACGCAGTCACACGGCCTTAACTGACGTCTGCGCAGGTGGGCCCACATGGCACGAGGAGTCATGAGGAGCAGATAACAGGCTTGGCGTGTGCTTAGCAAAGACCCAGATAACATACTGGCCAAGCTAGGCAGGCTTCCCCGTCCTGTCTATGAATCAGAAGAGGGGGTAAGAACTTCCAGCATGGTGGGCCCCTTTGGGATCTGCCCTTGGTCAGTGTTATCCCACGGGTTTCTACTTTTGGGTGAGCCCTTTTGTCTGCCCCTGTTTTGTGTGTGTGTGTGTGTGTGTGTGTGTGTGTGTGTGCTCTGAAGATTGATCCCAGGGCCTTGAGCATGTCAGTCAAGTGCCCTACCCCCTGAGCTACACTGCCAGACATTATGATATCTTTCTCAAAGGCAATGATAAGGTCTGATTCAATGTTATGTTCTCCTACTTTGAGCCACCAGCATATGGCATGACACTATTCTAGAAATACTCGATAGATTCTATTTGTCATCATCATCATCATCATCATCATCATCATCATTATTAAATGTGCATGTTGGGGCTGGTGAGATGGCTCAGTGGTTAAGAGCACTGACTGCTCTTCCAAAGGTCCTGAGATCAAATCCCAGCAACCCATGGTGGCTCACAACCATCTCATAATGAGATCTGACACCCTCTTCTGGTGTGTCTGGAGACAGCTACAGTATACTTACATATAATAATAAATAAATATTTAAAAAAAGATTATCAAAAGATAAAATGTGCATGTTGTTATCCACAAATAAATTCACCAAATAGACTTGGAAATAAGGGGCCAGGGAGATGGTTCAGTTGGTGAGGCGCTTGCTGTGCGAGTGCAAACGCCTGAGTTCCAGGTCCAGAGCCCCTGCAAAAATGCCGGGTGTGGGTGTGCTTGAATGTATCCTAGTGCTTGCACACACACACACACACACACACACACACATACACACCCTGAGGTGGCTCTGTGGCCCTTCAAGCCAGATCAGTGAGCCCCAGGCCAAGGAGAAACCCCATCTCAAAGTGGCTGGCATTCCTGAGTAACAAGACCTGAATTGTCCTCTCACCTCCACATACACAACACACATGCACCCATACACTCATGTGCGCAGGAGAAACCCCATCTCAAAGTGGCTGGCATTCCTGAGTAACAAGACCTGAAATTGTCCTCTCACCTACACACACACACACACACACACACACACACGCACACACAAGATACAAAAATGAATGAATGAACGAATGAAGTTGGTGATGTGGTGCTTTCTATAATAAAGCCTCAAATTTTGTGCATTAGTCCCAAGCTATTAAACTTCTTCAAGGATCCCTTTTTAATCACCTAAGAAGAAAACTATTCTTTTTCTCCCTTAGTTTACCATCCAGAAGCCACTAAGTATAATATAGAGTCTATAAATAAAATATCTCACATGCGTTTTCAGTTCTGAAAATACATTAGCTCTATTGGAGTTTATCGGCGTTTCTCTGCCAATGCCTGACACATTCTTGCAGTTTTACCCCAGTTAACTTGGCTTATTTTTTTTATCTCTGGCTTTGTTTTATCACCACCTGGAAACTTTGTTGTTCTACTGTCCCTCTTCTCCCAGGTCCTTGACAATCTCTGCCTAGGGTCTCCCAGCACCCCAGGATCCCACTAGCACCCCGGCATCCCAGCGTCCAGCATCCCAGCACCCCAGGATCCCACCAGCACCCCAGAATCCCAGCATCCCCACATCCATTCGCCCACGTTTCTTATACACAAAACCCTGATTCTGTGTACAGCTAAAACCAGTTTCCTCCTGAGACAAGCTTTCACAAAGGTGGCCCCAAAGTCCAGGTCCGGGCTTCCATCTGTCCGGTGACATCACCAGGGAAATATTTCCCTAAATAAGAAAGCTGCAGAGAAGCTCAAACCTTGGGTAGAGTGTGACTGGACTAAGAACAACAGGTGGGAGCAGTGACAGTGCTGGGACAGAGGGTGGGAACGGCTTGTGGCGACTGACCTGTATTATGTCGATGGTAAGCAACTGGATTCCTTTGGTCTTGGCCATGGATCGGCATGGTCAGGTCTATGGTTTGGGATGCATATGGGCACAGAAACTAGCCCAGGAGCTGTTGCCAGGTATCGGTGAACAACAGTAAGGCCTTCTTCTCTTAGCGAGGGAGATGGAAGAGGAACCAGACAGAGTTTTACACGATGAGCCAGAGGATGAACTAGATACTGAAGACCATCATGGATTATTATTATTTTAAATCATCCTTTAAAATGGGGCTTCTCTATCTTCAGTGAGTTACATATTTACATTTAGGAGCATAAAGTATTGACCCAGATGGAGTCTCGAGGGACCATCCTCTGCCCTTCAGAAACAGAAAACTGACCGGTGAGGGGCTGTTTCTGGGCTCCGTCTGGGTTATTGATGGCCTGAGTGCCTTGCTCTCTCTCCTCCACATTCTGCTGGGGATGCTGCATGACCTCTTAGTAGTTCTCCCTTTAAAAGGAAAAGCAAACAGACCAAGCACTTAGGAAACTTCATATGTAAGTAAGGTCTGACCATCTGGTCATGCGGTCGTTGGCCTCATGCAGGTGTCTGTGCCTGAGACCCAGCTCTCCACTAGAAAGAGAAAGCAATTAATGGCTTCTCCAATCACTGTCTCCTCTCCCTCCCTGGCTGGAATGATAACAGCTAATGAGAGTTTTGACGTCTTTGAATTTTACTCATTATTGCCCCTTTAACCACTGTTATTACTGATAACAAGAAATGGTTTGGTTTGTTTTTTTTTTTTTTCAACAAAGGCTTCTGTTATTTTCAATCCATGTGTCTCCTTTACCTTTGTAAGATTTTTCAAGAGTACGTTAGCATATTTTCTATATTGCAGTAATTATAACTATTTCGAAGAGTTACACACTTCAGGCCAGATAACCAAACAGTCTCAGTTTGCTGAACCCAATTAGGTGTTTACTGGGTTATCGGTTTCCATGGCAACCTTGTTTCTAGCATAGTAAACGGGTTGACTTCTTGAGAGGGCTCCCTTGTTTACAAATACCAGTTTAATTTAAAGATAATATTATTGATTTATTGTAGCTTCCAGAATTGACTCAGAGGCTTCCTAAAGTACACAAAGAACCAATACGTTCATTTATTTACACTTTGGGGTTTTCCGGGTGACACGCTCTTGAATTATTTCCCGGTTATTTGTGGTTCGCGAGAGACTGTTTCCTGCTGTAATAGACACCACTGATAGGAAGTGTGTGCTTTTCTCCTCTCGGCTTTATTATTGCTCCTGGGTTGTTGCGTGTCTCGTCAGAAGAATACCCTGGTTGTTTTGTGCCTCTGTTGTTTTTTTTTTTCTATCTGTTGATTACTAGAATAACCACCATCATTTGGCTCTTAAGTGTCACCCCCAAGGTTTGCCTAATAAAGGCTTGTGTCCAACATGGCACTGTTGAGAGCTATGGAGTTCCTAACCTTGACGCGGCCTTTGGGTCATTGGAAGTGAACCCTGAAAGGGCACTGTGGGACCCCAGCCGTGAGGCGAGACTGTCTGCTCTACCACACCCTCCTGCTATGGGCAGACCCCAACTGAACCCCCTAACACTGTGAGCCGAGGATTCCCTCCACCGTGGAGAGCCAGTGTGAGTAGAGCCGTGTGAAGGGGGCCAGTACTTCAGATGCGTGGGACCGGCAAGGCCTTCCCGGGGTCCGGCCCTGGATGCTGACTGAATGCTGGCCAGTAGCTAAAAATAGAATGTGTAAAACATACTGACTACAGCCCCATCCCAACCGGTGGTCATACCCCCCCATTAGTGGCCCAATTCCTTATTCATGTTATCTATAATAAAGGTAGTGAGGATCCAGGTTGCCGATTCATCTCCTGCCGATTCATGAGTAAATTCCCACCCAATCCCAGATTTAAATTACTCCTGTCTTTTTTTTTTAATTTTTAAAGATTTATCTACTTTATTAGTTTAGGCACATGAGCATTTTGCCTGTACACATGTATGGTGCACCGTGGGTGTGCCGGGTGCCCACAGAGGCAAGAAGCAGAGGGCTCCGAGTACCCTGGGGCTGGAGTTACAGATGGTTGTGAGCCAGTGTGTGTGGGTGGTGGGAATTGAACCCTGGTCCTCCGCCAGAGCCAGCAAGTGCTCTTTCCAGGGAGCCAGCTCTCCAGCCCGTGCCTGTGCTCGCTTGCTCGCTCGCTCACAGACAGGTTTCTAGCACCCAGTCACACAGGATGTGGCACCCCTGCCCCTTCTGACTTCTTAGTGAAGTTAGCCTGGGATTCTCCATGCAGCCCAGGCTGGTTTCTAACCTAGAGCGATCCTTCTACCTCAGCTTCCCAGATCCTGGAGTACAGGCATGAGCTACCGTGCCCCACTGACCTTTTTTGTTAGAGTATCAGAAAGCTAACTCAGCACAAGAACCGTGGGGTTATTTCTTCATCTGGCAAACAATTTCCATATAAAGGTTTTAGCTTTCCTACCACATTGTACTGACTGGTTTTGTGTGTCAACTTGACACAGGCTGGAGTTATCACAGAGAAAGGAGCTTCTGTTGAGGAAATACTTCCATGAGATCCAGCTATAAAGCATTTTCTCAATTAGTGATCAAGGGGGGAGGACCCCTTGTGGGTGGTGCCATCCCTGGGCTGGTAGTCTTGGGTTCTATAAGAAAGCAGGCTGAGTAAGGCAGGGGAAGCAAGCCAGTAAGTAACATCCCTCCATGGCCTCTGCATCAGCTCCTGCTTCCAGACCTGCTTGAGTTCCAGTCCTGACTTCCTTTGGTGATGAACAGCAATGTGGAAGTGTAATCTGAATAAACCCTTTCCTCCCCAACTTGCTTCTTGGTCATGATGTTTTGTGCAGGAATAGAAACCCTGACTAAGACACACACCATCCAGATTTTTATTAAAAATGCAGAATCATCTCAAAATCAATATTTGTAATTTTAATATTGTTATCCCAACCAAACCATGGAAGAGCATTTGATTTTCAGCACCCAGATGCTCCCTCTCACACACTGTCCACAACACACGGGGAGAGGTGGTTGGCTTCTCCAAGTTTCTCACTCTGTGCCCGGTTGGGAAAAGGATGCCCTATTCTTTGAGACTAGACCAGCTGTGATTCTCACGTGGTCTGCTCCAGGATAGTAGGAAGGGCTTATCAGATAAAGATATTCTGGACATTTTCCTCTACAGATGAGAAGGCCTTAAAATTTGTGGCTGAGATGCTTCTGCCCTGGACATATGTCCCCCAAAACCAAAAAATATGCTGAGGTACAGCTCTGACAAGCTGCCTTTATCACTCTGGTCTGTTTCTTTTATTTTGATCTTTCTGAGAACCATCAAGAACAGATTGCACTATGAAAACTTCCTCACTCAAATATTAAAGGTTTGGGTTTTTTTGGTGGGGGAGACCACCAGTGAGATGGCTAGGTGGCAAAAGGCGTTTGCCACCAAACCTGACAGCCTCAGTTCAGGCTCTGGGCCCCACACAGTGTAAGGAGAGAACTAACTCTCACAAGTTGTCCTCTGAGCTCAGGTGTTTGCGCACTGTGGTGCCCCACCCCCAAATAAATAAATAAATAAATAAATAAATGTAATTTTAAAACTTTAAAAAGTAAATATGTTTGAAAATAAAACATTCATTTTTTCCACCTTAAAATGTCATTGACATTAAATTCAGAACACTCAAGACTTTATGTAGAGACTAATAGTATTAAACCTTAATTTCAAGCCAGGCGTGGTGGCGCATGCCTGTAATCCCAGCACTTGGGAGGCAGAGGCAGGCAGATTTCTGAGTTAGAGGCCAGCCTGGTCTACAGAGTGAGTTCCAGGACAGCCAGGACTACACAGAGAAACCCTGTCTCGAAAAACAAAAAAACAAAAAACAAAACAAAACAAAAAAAACAAACAAAAAAACAACCTTAATTTAAGGGCTGAGGATGTGGCTAAGGAGTAGAACTCTTGGCTTGCTCTGTGAGGCCCTAGTACTGCTAGTAAGAAATTAAGTAAGAAAATCAAAACCTTAATATTTAAAGAAGCAAGGATTTTTGAAAGAGCAGTCAGTCACCAACACGAATCCAGCCATTTGCACAACACCTTCAGGAGTCTACACCCACGAGCATCTGATACCAGCAGTGGTGACAGCAAATTGTATAAGTAGGTTAGTGTTTCAGAAAAGCCAGCTGAATGGAGAGAGCAGCTTGATGTCATTTTAAGTGGGACCTCTTCAGTGGGCCACCCAGCATGAAATCAAAGTGAGCCAGCCTCCCGCTTTGGGTAAAAGATAATTGCCATCTGAGGTTAAACAGAAATGATGCGCTTGATACAGTGTTGCACCATTAGGTGTGTTATTGGATTTGGGTTGAGGAGAGTGTAGATCTTTTCTGTGAAACATCTGCTCACTGTCAGAGCAGCTTGGCAGAAGGGACGGACCAGTGGTCTGTTTCAACATGGCTGCCCCCATATAAGGAATTCAGAACCACGAGGGTCCTTCCCCTTTGGAATCACAGTGTTGTGTGTAAGATCTAGAAACACTGTCTTTGATGCTTATTTTATGTTTCCTTTTGCCATGACATCTTTTATAGCATTATGCTTTCAAAGTGTGCTCTCTCTGTCTCTGTCTGTGTCTCAGTGTCTGTCTGTGTCTGTCTGTATATATATATATATATATATATATATATATATATATAGAGAGAGAGAGAGAGAGAGAGAGATATCTGGATACACACACACCACACACACACACACACACACACACACACACACACACACACACACGGAGATCAAACTCAGGCTTTTGGATATACTAGCTAAGTGTTCTGCCCCTGAATTTTTCTATTTTATATTTGGAGTTATTTCCCACCAGACCTGTTGATTGCTACACACCTCCCCCAATTGAATCCATTTTATTTGACTCTCAAATCACGTCAGTCTCCACCTGTATGCCACTCCTATCGCTTTCCTGTTTGTTTGATTTTTTTTTTTATTTCTAAGATACTTTCTAAGTCAATGTCTCAGGAGACTTTAATATTTACTCTATTGTTAGCTGTTAATATCCAACAAAACACATAAGCATCCTGAAAAAAACAACTAGATTCTTTTTTAAATTTTGGAGCTGTCATTTATCCATATTTTCTATGTGTATGGGTGTTTTGCCTGCCTGTGTGTGCAGCACTATGTGTAGTGCTCATGGAAGCCAGAAGAGGGCGTCAGATCCATGGGATTGGAGTTAAAGCCGGTTGTGAGTCACCATGTGGGTGCTGCCAATCATCCCTGCCCTGCAGCTAGATTCTTATGTGAGTTATTCGGTGATCTGAAGCTCTTGAATTCATTTCCTTTGTTGATGGACACAGATTTTCAGATGCAGAAATACTAAAGGAGTTATCTGTTATCACTTTTTCAAGTTTTAGTTTTTGATGTGTGAAAAGTAATCATATCTATCTATACACCCATTTGAGTTTCTTTTAAAAAGATTTTTAATTGGACATTTTATATGATCAGTACAGTAATCTGAGTGTGAAATTATGCTGAATCAAACTCTGCACACTTTTATTTCCTCATCTCTAAAACTGTTCACATTGAATAGTGTTCTCTTAATCTAGTTCAATACTATATATGTATATACATATATGTATATTTTATGTATTATTTATATTTATGTATATAAACATAAATTTAATATAATCTATTATATTAATATAATTATAATGTAATACATTAATAAAATATAATTAATGTAAAATCTATAAATAATAAAATACACATATATAAATTATTCTGTAGATACCATTTTTGCGATAGTTGCACTTCTTTGGGGGAACTGACCTCTGAAGAAGGGATGAGGGTCAATCTAATGTGTTCAGTCTCTTGTGTTCCTGCCCTTATCATACCAACACTGAGATAGTTTCTCCCTCTGTGATCACGTGAGGAATTGGCCATTTTTCATAACTTTGTTTCCAGGGGGAGTCCTTTTTCTTCATCCTGCCTTGTCAACAGATGAATGCCCATGAGCATTCATCTGAGTGTAGGATGGGGGTCATCAGTCAGCGTGGCTCCGAGGGGTAGCACCCTGCTCGAGTAGGCCAGCCCAGCTTGTCACGCCAGGATGTCAGCTGTGCCTGGGGTCCAGGGCTGGGGCCCGCTGCATGCTGGGTACAATGGAGGAGAAGAGAAAAGATCAGAGTAGACTCTCTCCCGTAAAGGCTAGTAAGGGAGGTGTGCAAATGAGCACGACCCAAAAGAAGCCGCGACAGACTGTGGGGAAGATGCTGGAAGTGTTCTGACAGTTAGAGAAGAGAAAGCTGCACTCCGGCCGCCCTCGGTGGATAGGGCCTCTCAGAGAGGAGCTCCTGCCATGGGTCTTCTCTCACGGCTCGGCTCGCAGTGAACAAGCGGAACGTGTTGAAAGTCTCCATCCCTCCTTTATTAGCAGAGGTCCTAACAATGCACCAGACCCGAGATTTAGCCGCTAAAAACACAGAGGTGAAAACCGGCCAAACGCTTGATTCAGAGAGCTCACATTTGGTTGGGAGAGGCATAGAGTTTGGTGGCTGAGGTTAAAGTGAGACAAGGTATTGTTGGGAAGTGAGGTCGAAGAGAAAAGGGGACATCGGATGTCTTTTTAAGCCATTGTAGGGTTTTTCTGTTTTAGGATGAATATTGTAGGAAGCAACTATGGTAGGTAGGCGACTGGCATGCTGTAGTTTATATTTCTAAAAGATTTCTCTATGAGTAGTAGTAGTAGTATTTTATAGAACTCACCTTTATGAAAGGTTAGGGGTAACAGAGGAGACTCAGCCACCAACGTGAGGCATGCTGGGTGATCCAGGATACATGACAATATGTATGTAAAAACCTATGTATGTGGGAGAAAAAAATATATGTTGCTATAATAATAATGGATTGTTAGTAGTGTCCATGCGACAAATATATAATTGTGTAGATGATTTGTCTATTTATAAATCATATATATGATCTGTTGATTTCTATATACATGTATAAGAGTCTCTCATAAAGAATTTATAATTGAAGTGATCCTCTTTTGAGAGTTTGAGAATCAATGTTCTCTGTCAGAGGAGATAGTAGCTGTTGGTTGGCTTTCAGCATCTTTTCTTTGGAAATTATAATAATTATTTTTCGTGCTTTTATTTCTTTTCTTATCACTAGGTAGCAGTGGCTCTTCTTGACATAAAAATGAGTGTGCACAGGCAAGCACACATGCGCATTTGCATGTAGCGTCAGGGTGTCCGCAGATGCCGCATTAAGAGTCTCTGCTGTAGAGGATCATTTCACAGCTCCACCCACAGGGAAAGATGGGGTTTGGGGGAGGGCTTTGCCTTTTGTTTTTTCCACTGAATACACTTCAGGGTTTCTATTTGTTTGTATCCATTCTGAAATCGTTATGTGAATACATATTTCTAATTGACACCCAAGTCCTGAAATTTAGGATTGCAAGTGAGAAAAGTTTCTTTCAGTTAAATTTGCTCTCCCTTAATTTGTCACTAAACTATCTTGAGGCTCAGAATAAATGATGTCAAAGGCAGCATCTCTCTCAGAGACTGGACACTCTACCCCATTTCTCCATGTCCCAGAGCAGTGCTTAGCCACTCGTATTAATAAATGTGGAGAAAAGTCCTTATGGAAACAGAACAAGAATGAAAAACATTGTTTCATAGTCAATGATGTACTTCTAACAGGGACCCCCACCCCCACCCCTGGCTCTGGGTCTCTATCCTCACGTGCAGCCTTGATTGTACCTCAGGCCCTGAGGAGCAGAGGCCATGCATCCTCACGCCTTCTTCAGAACTCTCTAAACTTGTTTTGTACTTTTCCAAGTGAAAGAGCAGAACCTGTTGGAATGCCTTCCTTTGGAACTATCTAATGGTCCTGCATCATGGGATTCTCCAAGCTCATTTTGGGGTTTGCCTGGCCATAGGAATGGCATCACAGGAGGAGTAACCACAGATGATGTCACAGCCCTCCACCTTCTAAAGGCTTACCTCAGTGCACACGGATAAATGTCCACCTTAGCAAGTTCAGCTGCACACATCTTTCCCCCTTTTACATTTGCTTGGGGCTTTGGATTTAAAGTCCATTCAAAATTACCTGGCAAGAATAGAAGTCGGCATAGTGCTCCACTCTGGTAATCAGATGAAAAATTACTTCTTAAAAAATGTCTAATTTTTGAACAGGGGAACAGGTAATTTGATGTCTCACGTGTATCCTAAGTCTTCTGTGACCTTTAGCCTATAAGAGAGTTAATATTTGGAGGGGCAGTAGTGGCCTCAGGCAGAAATGACAAAGAAAATCAGTTCATTTAATCTGGAAGAGAGCATGGAGTGTATATTCAGAGAGAACCTAAAGAAGTCTGAAGAGTCTCTTCTTAACTCAAACTTTTTTTGTGATTCATCTTTTTTGTTTTTCAGTAGCTTAAGGTGAGATGATGAAAACCTGCTGTGATTTCTGTTTATTCCATTAAAATATGAACTCCAAGTAGAAACCCAAATCTCTTTTAAAGATCAATTCAAGTAATTATCGGTTCTGGGTTTGTGTTTAAATCACAGTTTTATTTTGAAGAGTGTGTTCTCTGATTTAAGCGATCTTAGTAAAGTTTTGGCTTGGGCTGTTATAATAAACTCTGAAAACCTCCAATGCCCTCCCCGCTCTGCACAGACTCCCATCTGAAAAAGGAGAATCCCCTATCTTCTAATTTGATTATTCTGACTGTGGACGCTGCCTGGGACCACTTTATCATGCAAAGTTTGTAAAGTATTAGGGCAAAATTCTGAACTATAGTAGATTGATCCTAAGATTCATCACCAAGCCCTGTGGGAACCTTCTGACTTCCACTCTTTAATCTCCTCAGAAGATTTGTTTCCATGAAAGACAAGGGCAGACTACAACTTTCTAATGTAGAGTCAGTCTTTAGGGTTTTGCTGCTGCTGCTGCTGCTGTTGTCATCGTCGTTGTTGTTTTAAAATGACACTTTGAACATGTAGTGTATAATGCATTGGAAGGTCTGTTGCCAAGCAACCTAGGGGGCATTGTTGAAGTTGAAGGAATAGTGGAGAAAGACAAAACATGTTTTATGATAATTAGAATAAAAATTGAATATCAGAACTTCACGGGTCAGCTTCTGCTCACACAGTTAGCTCTCACCTTGCCAGAAAAAAAAAAGGATGTATCAGATAATTAGGTCAAATCAATGATTATATATCTTTAACTCAAGTGGAAGGGACTGTAATTGTGATGAAATTTGTCTGAAGGGGAACGCATGGGGAATCTTGTCAAAGGTCATGAGTTCAAAGGGGAAACTAAGTTCAAGGTTTGGTTCCTGTTCACACACCCTCACCAGCAGAGCATGGCAAGAGACTAAACCGCCGATATTTCTATAAACAAGTTAACTCATCTTTTGGAAGCAGAGTCTGCCTCAGTCACACCCCTTTGGTGACAGAGAATTAAAGCAGCTGTGCCTCCTCACTGGGACATTTTCCCCTGATGTGGCCCTGTTCCTATGTGTCAGTGCCTAATGCTTTGTTACTGATCACATATAAGACATCCTGCAACATGGGTTGCAAATACACAGCTGGTCTCCAGGACATCACATGGCTACACATCCCTCCTGCACAGCCCTGACCTGTTTCCAAGAAATGACCAAATGCAAGCTAAAGGTGAGGAGAAGCAGCTAGGAACGTTGCCTGAGTTCGCTCTGTCTGTCTGTCTGTCTGTCTCTCTCTCTCTCTCTCTCTCTCTCTCTCTCTCTCTCTCTCTCTCTCACACACACACACACACACACACACATTCAATTTCCCCTTAAACTTGACAAAGTGGAACCAAAATTCACCCTTGTCTTGAACATTCTTCTGAAACAAAGGCTCTATTCTCCCTTTTAATGTTTGTAGAACTTCCATTAAGGTTGACTGTAAACTCTTGCATGGGATAAAAAGAAAAGAAGAGAAGAGAAGAGAAGAGAAGAGAAGAGAAGAGAAGAGAAGAGAAGAGAAGAGAAGAAAAAGAAAAGAAAAGAAAAAGACAAAAAGGAAGGAGGGAAGAAAGGAAAAAAATAAAGAAAAGTCTGCCCCCCCCCACCCTGGTGTAATTTTTAAAGAGAAAACAATAAGAATAATGGTACAGAATACACGTAGTGGTAAAGGAGTCCTGCCTGAGGTGACATGGCCTTTAAACAGTCTGGAGTTCTCCTAAGTGTCATCTCAATACATCATATTCTGTAAAACAGATGGCAGGAAGTATCTTATGAAAGAAGTATGTATACAACAAAGTGCATAGTTTCTTTAAGGGAACCCAGAAAGTTCTTGCAGTTACTCAACATTCCCACTCCACCGCATATGAAACTGCAGCTCATGTGATGAGGTTATTACTGGTTGAAAACCAAGTATCATAACTAGTTACAAAAAAAAATGTTTTATCCACTCCACACTGGGGCTTGTATGTGGTCAGGCCACAGCGCACACCCACAAGGACCCGGCCAAACGGGGATAATGATCCAAATGCTGCTTTAACGTCAAGCCTGCTTCATGCAGCACAAGGAGAGATATTTCAAATATAAGCATGAGCAATCAAACTCCAGTTGCTTGTGTCTTCAAAGAAATAAACTCACACTGGAAAACAGGACAAGCATTTGACGAAAGCCTGCCCATATTTTTGCTCATGAATCTCCTTGTATTTATCACGTCTGCTGCTTGGATGGGCTTATTATCCTGGGGTTTCTTCGCCAACAGCTCTGTCTTTTTGTCAGACTCTATGTGTTTTCTGTCTGTAAACTCTAAGGTACTTGCTGAATTTTAAAGAGAAAGGAGAAAGAAGACAAGGAAGGGGGGGGAGAAACATCCTCTCCGATTCAGATCGTGATTGGTAAACTTCTTTGGAATAAACATGAGGTCCATGAGTGGAGACGAACTCAGAGACAGGTGCCTCCGGTAACTGAATGGGTTGGGAGGGACGCCAAAGGGCTTGGGCAGTTCACACTTTGGTTAAACTCTTACAACTAAAAATTCCACCCTGGTAAAATTCAGAAGTTCAAGGAACAACATTGCCACAATATTAACGACCTCTGAGGGCATACAGAGTTCAGAGTTCACCCTCTATTTACAACACACTCTGCGGCTGCTCCACCTCCTACGCCTCGCTTTAAAGGGGGGTGATTATTTAGGACATCATGACAGTCAGCCTGGCTAATTTTTATACAAAAACAGAGACAGTGGGAAATATAATAGTCAAGTATTAGGAATGGATAAAACGGGAGGGGGGAGCCCAATCTCAGGAGAAGATATCCCCTGAACAGTTCAAAGTTCACTCTTTGTTCACATATAATGAAAAGTCTTCAGTTATCAGGTATTTAAACCCAAATCAGCAGTTCCATATCCGTAACCTGAGCCGAGTGTTCCTCCACCTAATGGCCACGCTGCTGTCGTTTGCAGTGAGTTGGGTGACAATCGATTTGTACTCCGAGACGGGAACAGATGGGCTTTCATTGTGAGACTCCGCCTGTATGCAAATGTGAACGGAGTTTCACCCGATCCGGGGGTCTGACCTGACCGTGCACATGCATTTACTCAACGTGGCTCAGCCTGGGGGGGGTGGCGAAGGGGGGATAAAAAATGGCGATCGGATAGTACCAGCGGCAGGTCAAGTTTACCATCCGTCTTTCAGCGGGACCGAGATGGCAACACAGTTATTTAGTTTCAGTGTTGATGTGCGTTGCAATAAACTCCATCATTTCACCTGTTTATGAACCCGGCCTCGTATGAGATCTCTGTGAATTCAAACAAAGCTGGCAATCAACCCTCTTGTTTCCAGCAGAATGGGGGATTATGGACTTTAAAGATAAATAAATAAATAAAGCATCCTTGTACTTCCCCTGCCTTCACGTGCATAAATAATCAATATTCCTTTCTTTCTGACTCCCTTTATTTCTTACATTGACTTTATTAATTTCTTATTTGGAGGAAACAAAATACATCCCCCCCTCAAAATGCTCTTCATTTCAAATGAAGAAATATGATCATTAATGTCAGAATAAACAACCAGCATTTTAGATGTCAATTAACTGTTTTGCATGTACACAGCAATGTACAGTCCCTAATAAATCTTACAATTAAATGTGCAGCCCTTCATTAGAGTGGAAATATGAACAGCTGTAATCATACACATTCTATTGACAGAGAAAAATTTGGTTCCATTTGTAATTTTTCACATTGGGAAAGAATGAGAGATGGATTGGGGCCATGACTGCCTTTATAACTGTGGGTTTTTTAAACTTCCCATATACAGGATAACAAACCAGTGTCTCTGACTTGGGGGGTCGAACAGCAGTGATTTGCCTCTATTTTCTTCTCTCATGAAAGTAAATTTCTCTTGGGAAACATATAAGCCTTTGGCTAGAAAACCCATAGGACAAATACCCCCAAAGTGAACCAATAACGAATTGCTGCTTGCTCCGGTACAGCTGTTCACGGACGGGCTCTGTTAACTGATGCCTGGGGTTGGTGTTAAAGTCGGTTGGGGAGGGGGGAGAGTTGCTAAGAATATAAAGAAAGTTGAGTCATTCCGCAAAAAACTTCTTCTGGCAACAAAATCCGCTGCTTCTAGCCACACAGGAGCATTGCCAGAACAGAAAGGGAGCCTGCTGAAGTTATGTTTGCACAAGTACAAGCAAAACCAAGATGAGAGGCCTTCAAAAGCAAGGTGCCAGATTTGTCTCTCCATAAGGATTGCTCTCCACTTACTCTGATCTCATCAGGACAGCACACAGAAGCAGTTCTCAGAGAGTTAGGCTTGAACCAATTCCAAAGAGGAATGGAATGGTCGGGACTTGGGCTAGCACTTGTCTGCCGGGCACTTGGAGTAGCTGACAGAGATAATAATGAGGAAGGAGTCACACAGCAGTGTAGCAAGCGTTAAAAACGGTCACACTGTACTCTGTGGCTACTGGACACTGATTCCGTTTCTTGCATGGTCTCTGAACATGTATTTCAAAATAGATGGGAGGCTCTAAAATGTCGTATATGTGGACATACATGTATATATACATACTGACACATAGGTATTTATATCTCTGTTATCTAGATCTTTTCTTATACAAAGATTTATGTGAGGGCAGGATTTTGTGTCCACATAAACCTTAGCTAGTGGTTGAGAGGCCAGTTTAGGTTAAGGGTATCATTTATACCTTTTGAAAATTTACTGGCGAATTGTCAAGGCGGTGCCTGACCGGGTATTCAAAGTGTTTATTTACATTAGAAGCAAGGAACTCCTGTGCTTGAAGTTTCACAAGAAGCTTAGCAAGGTGCGTTCTGGCATAAATAAGATTCCAGAGGCTTTTTAAAACAGGAAAATGAAAATGTTTGCAATATAAATACTGGGACCAAATTGTTCAAAACATTATATGTAGCTATTTAGTGAGACGGTGCACTTTTTCTAAGCTATTATCAGAAACAAACTTCAGATGTGGAAATCAGTTTCTTTTGTAAGTAATGCATTGAGAGAAATAACATGAATTGAGAGAAAATGCTTACATTTTAAAAATAAAAAAAAATTTTTTTTGAGGAAGAAAAACCCCAGACACCATCAGTCAGCTTCTTGACGTCTTGCCGGCATCTAGAAAATGCTGCACTTCTTGTCTTTATGACATCCATGAATGTTCTTTTAGCTTGAACAACCGTCTCAAAGCACTTGTAAGCAAGAAGGGACTGATCTCAGGTCGGTATCCAACTGCTCGTTTGGCTCTTCCGTGTCAAGAACCCTTGCAAGTACTGCATGTGTATTAACTCATTCGATCTTGGCGAAGAGGCGCAGGCCCCGCTTCTATCTCCATCTTACAGACGGGGGAAATGTAGCTTTACTCAAATGATGGTCCCCCTTGAGATCAGAGAACGGTCCGTGTGAGAATTAGGACCTACAGTTCTGGAAAGACCTTCTACATAATTAGATGGACGGTTCGTCTTTTGGCTGCAGAAAGAGATGATGGTGTCTGTAAAAGCCCCGTGTGTGCGCTATGCAACCTGTTTGATAGGCCAGAAGGAGGGAGCACTGCAGCCACAGGAGGAAAGCGAGGGGTAGATTCTGCTCCCTTTGAAGTCTGTGTGTCTAGAGATAGCCGCTCTTGGTCCATAGCGTGATGCAGGACTCCTAAGACATCCTTCCGCAAACTTCCCCATGAAGAGGGCTCTCAGAAGCAGAGTAACAGGGCGGGTTGGGTTTAAATTTGACCTTGTTCCAGTCCATCGCTCTATTCCTCGGCAACAAAATTAGGTCCCACCGGAGCACTTCGTTATTGTCCTTATTTATGCTAATGTTAGCTCTGCTGTACCTTTGGAAAGATGGCTGAAGAGAAATTAAGCAGAGCATAAGGGTCTTTTTCCTTCCTCCTCTTTTTAAATAACCATTTTGAACCATAACTCAGTGTGCCAAAGACTGGTTTGTGAGCCATTGAATTCACAATGAAAAGAATGGCACTGACAGTTCATAATTAGCTTCTTCTCCCCGGCTGCCTAAGCGCTCCTCCGCAAAGGTGTGTGTCTGTACCCTGCCGGTTTGAGAGAAGGGGTGGGGGGAGCCACCTTGTGGCTGGAAGACGACCCAGCAGCCTCTGTGACCCTTGCTGGTCTCAGTAGGAAGGGGAGGGGGGTGAGCATAGCAGCCAGTGATAAATCAGAAATATCAATCACTAAATATCTGTGGAAAGTGGTAAGAGTTATAAATAGAATCTATAACTACGATAACACTGAAGCCGTAATTGTAAATATACATTATCCTCTTTAATATGACACAGGGTAGATTGAGAACTGAGAAATTATTAAGACCCCACCAAAAAAAAATTGGAAGAAAGAATGAAAACATTTAAGTTAAAATTATGTTCATTTTGTAATTCAATAAAGAATTCCCAGAGACATATTTTTAAATTTAATGTTGTTTTCTATAGCACAGAAAAAGCCCCACAGACATCTGTTTGCATACATTGTGTGTCGGGCAACATCAGATTCGAATGGAATTTATCTAAATTTTATATGCATGGCTTGATGTAAATTGAAATAAATTGTACAGCATACTCTGCGTGGACATATTGGTTTTTCCATCGCGGCCTGAACTTTTGACCCCAGGGCCTGGGCCGGTCACACGTTGACCTGTCTGAACTCTGCTGGTAGATCCAAGTGTGCAAGGCCGGCCTTGCAACCATGGCAACCGGAAAGTATGGTCCATGACTCCACTGTCCTTTTCTCTCGCTTTTCTCCACACTCCAAACAAAACAAAACAAATTAGTATATTCTCGCGCAGTCAGTGAGTGTAATCTCAGAAGAGTTCTGCTAAGATGGGTTTCGCCCCGAACCTTAGCTCTGCGCAAAGCTTTTCTAGCTGGCTTGTCAGATGTTAATGAAAGTTGGAAATGAAAGTCTTTATAAAAGTTAATGGAAAAGACCCCTCCCTGGGACACATTCATGTGCTTGTCTCCCATTAAAATAAAATATACTTTGCATGTTTATATATTAGGCTATAGTGTTACTATAGGTGTGTCAGGCATGCAGACGAAAATTAAACTTGTGTAGGATTTTAACATAATCCTTCTTAGGTACATGTATTTATTTTTTAAAATGATTTATTTATCTTGCTTTTACCTGTGTTGGTGTTTGGCCTGCATGTGAAGGTCTCAAATCACTTGGAACTAGATTTCAGACAGCTGTGAGTTGTTATGTGGTTGCTGGGAATTGAACTCAGGTCCTCTGGAAGAGCAGCCACTGCTCTTAACCACTAAGCCATCTCTCCAGCCCTCTTAGGTAGTTTTAAATAAGGAATTATTGCTCCTGTGCCTAATATCCATGTCATACTGAACATTCCGCAGTTCCATAAAGGTAATCTGTTGGAAACAGTAAGCGCAGGGTTCCTCTTCCGCTTAGAAGATGTGGGCTCGAGTTTGATTAGGACATATTTATACCTCTGGTTTGCTTGATTTTTATTAGTTTATATTGACTGCACAAAGCACTGGGTTGAATTACGATATTTCCATACTTGCCTGTGACATAGTTTGATCATCTCCTCCGCTCCCATTTCCCATTTGATAGCCGTCTCTGCCCTCCCCTCCCTTCCACATCTCCAGGTGTCCCGCCACCCCTTTTTGTTCATGTTCCTTCCTCACCCCTAAATTCCACATTCCCGGAACTTACCATTTCACAATCATGGTGGCAGCCCATGAGTATTTACTTATCCATTTACACAGGCTATATCTGTGGCTATTCGTTTATTCACGCAAAAAGCATTTGTTAAAGGCTTACCATGTAAACTCCAACTCCACAAATTGAAGTAACTGCAACAAAAAGATGTGTGACTGGTCTTAAGGAGACACAGTTTTTACAAGATAGGACCCTTGGAGGGACTATTAGACAGCAGTGACAAATGTGTAAGAGTTTATCATTGTATACAAGCTGATGGAGAAACATGACCTCATGGAATGTCTCCTTGGCCATGGACTTAGTGAAAAGGACCACTTATGAACAAAGCCTTGGAAAAGGTTGCCGGTGCACAGACAATCCAGATTTAAGAGGTATCAAAGGATAAACAAAACCTTGGATGGTATTGGTAACATGTAAGGGTTAAATGTGTTGGGGGTGACTGGATGGGTGGAGTTATGACCTGGTGGAGATTGCAGATTCTTGAGTGATCGTGAAACAATCTGATCTTTCTAGGGTTGACTGTTGTCTTTTTAAAAGGGAAGGATGAAGACAATCTTAACTTTTACAGGTTGGAGGTAGAAATCTGAAAATCTCCAATATTTCACAAGTTGCCTTTGGGCGATTCCAGCTAGCTGCTTTGACAGAGCACAGGAGAATGAGGTCCCATTTAGAGTGGCCATGGAGTTATTTAAAAACTGCAACAGATACTTCAAGAAGGGTTTCCTTTGTCAGGAGATATTGAAGCTATGTTTCTTAAAAACAGCATAGCGTGGGCAAGGTAAACCAGGAAATGTTCAGAGTGTCCTTTACAAACCCTGTGGCATTGTAAAGTTCCTTTATCTCTATCTCTATCTGCTATCTCTTTCTATTATTGCACTACATGTACCTAACATGTACTAGACTTTCACTCTATATAGAGGATGTCCTTTCCAGGGAAACATGGAGTGTCGGATACACAGATTGAGACAGGGTCTCACTATGCAGCCTAAGACTGTCTTTGAACTCATGAGCTTCTGTCAAGAACCCCAAAGAAGCCAGGGTTACAGGTGCATGTCGTAAAGCCCTACTCCCAGGCACTAACGTTCTGCGTGCTTTTGAAAATTCCCACAACAACTTCATTGTTTCCCCTAAGATCACACTCAGGATGCAGCAACATTTAAACAAAGAGCCATGGAGTAAGTCTATTTTAGGTTCTGTGGCTCAAAGAGATCCCCGACCCCCAGCAACTTTACAGTCAGGCCACAGTAGTGCAGAAGAGGCCTTGGGCACCTTCTGCTAGGTTCCCTTAAAATTTGAATAGTCACAGAAATATGAATTCTGTGCCATTTTTAAGATGTATTTATTATTATATGTAAGTATACTGTAGGTGTCTTCAGACAAACCAGAAGAGGGCATCAGATCCCATGTAGTTGCTGGGATTTGAACTCAGGACCTCTGGAAGAGCAGTCAACGCTCTTAACCGCTGAGCCATCTCTCCAGCCCCAATTCTGTACCATTTTAATGTGTCATGAGATAACATACCTCCCCCCAACACAGCTAAAATTACAAAAGATATTCTAAGTTTGTCAGAACTACAAAAAATGGGATAGGTCATAATTTGTCAATTTTTGTACCACACGATGGTGATGATGGCTCCCCTCAGTGGACAGAGGAAGAATTGAGCTGGAAGGTTTCAGATCCTTGCACTTGGGAGGAGGAGGCAGGAGGATTCAGAACCCAAGGCCAACCTTAGCTAACTGAGATCCTATCTCAAAAAATAAACTAGTTAGGTGACTGTCTAGCTCCCTAAGTAGGGTAGCCATATTGGATTCAAAATTGTTGGGGGTGGAGAGGGGAGCAAAAGCTTCTTGGGAAAACTTAATTCCTTTGGTGTCTCTGTAAAGGACCATTTACACTCTCCTGAAAGATGAACAGCCACCACTGTTTGATTGGTGTGTTCAGGAAGATCTGATATCTTCTTTAATGAGCACTTTGCAATGGTGGCCATCCCTGTTGGGTTCTAATCCTGTTATCCAACCTCGAGATGGACCGGAGGCCTGTGCGCTCCACTTTCTAGAAATGGAGATGTCTAGTTTCTGCCCAGTTTAGCACTATCAAGACAACTTCTGCCTTGGCGTCCATGGCTGAAGGTAAGAGCTTCTCATCCTTCTCCTCAACCTTTGTTCTTTTTTTTTTTTTTTTTTTTTTTGGTTTTTCGAGACAGGGTTTCTCTGTGTAGCCCTGGCTGTCCTGGAACTCACTCTGTAGACCAGGCTGGCCTCGAACTCAGAAATCCGCCTGCCTCTGCCTCCCAAGTGCTGGGATTACAGGCGTGCGCCACCACGCCCTGCTTCAGCCTTTGTTCTTTTCTTCATGCATTTCTTGCATGCGGTATTTGTAAGTGTACATGTATGGATGCACATGTGTGCACATGCATGTGGAGGTCAGGGTGTCTTCCTTGATCGCCATGCACCTAATATGTTGTCTCACTTGAATCCTTGTTTACGTGGCAAGAACTTAACCCACTGAGCCATCTCACAACCCACGAAGCGGAGGGTCTCCTCTGCTTTACCCTTTACTTATCTAGATTTTCTCCTCTTCTAGCTGTTGCTGTAACATTCAGAGAGACCCTCCCCAAAATGTCGTCATGTCTTTCCAATGCTAGAACTAGGAACCGCACAGGTTATGGACATCTTTTCTTTTTCTGTATTTAAAAGTGTATTTCCCCCAACCCCACAAATGCATATACCAACATGCATATATAAGCCATTACATAAAGTAAGAGTCCCTCAGGGGTCCACATGCTTAGCTCCTAACTGCTCTGGGTGCATGGTTCTTGGCTGTGATGGTAGACATGGTAAATCGACTTTCCCTTTAAACTCACATGAGATCGCTAAGTGTGGATTAGAACTCCCCCACCCCCTTAGCTTTAAAACTCACAGCCATTGCAGAGTTTATTTCCGTTTCCCTGGTGTCTGCTGGAGTGATAAAAAACAAGATACAAAAACTGTCACATAGTGTGATGTTCCTCTGTGTGCTCCCCGGTTATATAACCTCACTGTTCAGATTCCAAAATGGTCCGCTGAGCAAGCCTTGCGGCTTCCTGAACGCTGCAAGTTTGATTTCTGGTTATTGTCGAGCAGCCTCCTGTGTGGCCTAGGTATGGCATGTTCAGAAGAGTGACGTCCCAGAAACAGTCATTAGAGTCCCACGTTGGAAGGTGCTTTCCCCCCACCCCAAGCCTGTGTATTTTACAGGCGTCCCCCTACCCCACAGCCAAGAAGCTACTGTTAGCACCAAGCTTTTCATACAAGAGGCTCCTAGAGCCGTAACATTGGAGGCTTTTGGAAGAAAGGGACCATTTCAATGCCAGTCTCCTTCTGTGTAGACTCTAGTGGTCTTACAGTATTTCCTCAGCACTCTGACCATAAAGCTGTGGTGAGACTTGATGAATAGCCGGCCCTGGGAGGAAAATGCCCATCTATTTGTGTTTCTGAAACTCCGGGGCGTTATTTGGCAAATTAGATAGGTGGTTAGTTGAAAGATGATTTGCACATTGGTGGGAGAAAGTTGGAATAAGATGTGATCTAACCAAAAATCTTTAAGGGGAAAACAAAGTTATTGTTTGGTTTTCTCTTGTAGTACAGGGATAGAATCCAGGCCCTGTGTGTGCTAGGCAAGTGCTCTAATCACTGAATTACATCCCCCGCCAGAATAAAGATCTATTTATTTTTGTTACATGTGTATAAGAGTTTGTCTACATGCATGTCTGTGCCTCACATGTGTGTCCAGTGCCCAGAAGAGGGTGTCAGATCCTCTGGAACCACAATTACAGATAGCTATAAGCTGCTGCGTGTGTGTGTGTGTGTGTGTGTGTGTGTGTGTGTGTGTGTGTGCTGGGAGTCGAACCCAGGTCTTCTGAAAGAGCATCCAATGCTCTTAACTGCTGAGCCATCTCTTTAGCCCCATGGCGCCAAAGAACAAAAGGAAATACCAATAATGTTTTAAGAAGCACTTCCATTTCCTGTATCTCCGGACAGTGGCGTCAGACTGTCATCTACTAATTTATTACGTCATCTAATACAAAGCTGCTGGCGAAGTGAAACCCCGGCATTTCTCTGCCTCTATTTCTGCTGGGTTGAGAAGATTTCTGCTTTGAGAACAGTCTGTTCTCAGCTGTTGAATCTGTTGGTTTTGTTGTTGCGTTTAGTATCTAAACAATCTTTATGAACTTAAGTTTTTAAGTTTCACATTTGGGTCATAAAATACAGAATTTCTCAGAAAACAGTTCACTGTGTGTGTGTGTGTGTGTGTGTGTGTGTGTGTGTGTGTGTATGCACGCATATGTGTGTATGTGTATGTGGAGGCCAGAGGTTGATGTCAGATGTCTTTTTTGACAACTTTCTGCCTTACTTTTTGACCCAGGATTCTCACTGGATGTGGAGCTCATCAGTTTGACTAGAGTGGCTGGCCAGCAAGCCCAGCTTTTACACCGGGTTCTGGGGATCTGAACTCACATCCTTACACCTGCATGGCAAACGCTTTAATGGCTAAACCACCTCCTTACCTCTGGTTTGCTTTTGAAAACAAAAACAAACAAAAACAAAACAAACAAACAAACTCCCTGTGATTTAATTTCCTCAGACCTCTGCTGCCCTCAGGTTGAAACTCTGTTTGCCACGCATCTCCTCCAGGCTGGGACTCCTCGATCAGCAGATGCCAGTCACCAGAATTACCAGGCATGTGCTCCTACCGTGTGCATTAACCTGCGCTGTTGAATCACAGAGTGGTAGAGAGTGGGTTTTAGTTGAGTAATAGAATACAGAAAGTCACGGGTCCCTTGTATATTGGGGGTGGTTAGGCTCATTCGAAAGACACGCCGCCTGAAAAGTCTAAGTTAGCAGTGTTGCCAGCTCTCTTGAACAGCAGCTTCGTGGAGAGAATGGGCAGGATACCCCCAGAGCGCGCATGCGTGAGAGGTTGCATGGGGCTGTAGCTGCTCCTCACCAAGAATCTCTGTGAAACCTTGAGGGATGGCAGAAGGGAACTCTACTTCCTGTTAGTGGAATATAATATAAGCAATATATATAATATAACCATAGCGATATAAGACACCCAAGGGCAACATAGTAGTAAAAAAGTGTCCCTCCATCCCATTGATTATCGTAAGCATTTGGATTTGAAGAAAGGATATGTGTTCTTCTATCCTCTGTAGAAAAGAAGCAGATGTATTAAAGCTGTCATGTCATTTATTGGTAGTGACCGGCTCGGTTCCTGGTTAGCATTTGGTATATATCATATTTTTGCTACCTGTAGAACTTCCTGGGATTTAGCATTTGGGGCAATACAAGATATTACAATGTGTTTCTGTTTTGGTCACAGAAGCAACTGTGTACCCAGATTCTTCTGTCCTGAGCTGTCAATCTCCACTGGTCACTGTCATATGTTCCCACATCACCTCTTCTGTGATGGTATCCTTGAAACTTTAGCACAAACAAAACACGTCATCAGCTTAATTATTAAAAAAATAATCTTGTCATTTGCAACTAAGGATAAAATGTTCCCCAAGTTTATGCATTCACTAGAAGAAGCTATGTGGCCCAATGTGTGTGAGATCCTTCCTGGGTACCTCACACACAGGAAGAAGACCAGGAGTCAGGAGGCCCATTGAAGAAATCTAAACTCAGAGGCTGGAGAGATGGCTCAGTGGTCAAGAGCACTGACTGATCCTCCAGAGGAGCCAGGTTTGATTCCCAGCAACCACGTAGTGGCTCCCAACCATCTGTAACTCCAGGTCTAAGGGCCCTGCCTTGGGCTTTGGACACTCATGTGGTACAGACATTCATACAGGTAAAACCTTGAATATATATGTATACATATATACATATATATGTATACATATATATTTAAAAATTAGGAAAAAAAGAATCCAGAGTCAATTGAAATTCTGAGTCTCATCCATGTACAGAGCGTAGGGCTAAGTGTTCTGAGGGAGGTCAGTCAGGGTTCATCCCTGCACTGTCCTTACAAGGTCCTGGATGTGGCACTGGTGTGGGGGATGGTAAAAGCAGAAGGGAAACAAAACAAGAACCCCTTCCTAGTGTTTTTAGGAGCAGTCTCAGTAGATTAGGAAAAGTCCAGGACTGAGTGCAGACTGAAGAACTAGGAACTGGGTATTTACAAGCCCCAAACATAGTTGGTTCATAAAAAGAAACCCCGGGGAGCAAATAAGATAACAGTCTAAGAAGCAACGGCGAGACCCACGAGTGTGTACAACTGATAGACGGTTCTGGTTTTGTTTTAGGAAAGGGTAGATCGGAACTGTTTAGAGAGAAGATGGGACCTGAGGTGGGGGCTCAGCTGGTAGAGTGCTTTCCCGGCATCCACAGGCCCTGTTTGGTCCCAGCACCTCTTTTTTTTTTTTTTTTTTTTTTTTGGTTTTTTCGAGACAGGGTTTCTCTGTGTAGCCCTGGCTGTCCTGGAACTCACTCTGTAGACCAGGCTGGCCTTGAACTCAGAAATCCGCCTGCCTCTGCCTCCCAAGTGCTGGGATTACAGGAGTGCGCCACCACGCCCGGCGGTCCCAGCACCTCTTAAACTGAGTACAGTGCTGTGTGTCTGTAATCCCTGCGCGTCTGTGTGAGAGGCAGAGACGAGGAGCTCAGAAGCTCAAAGTCATCGTCAGCTTCACAAGAAGATGGAGGCCAGCTTTAGAAACAGAGAGTGACTTCATCTCATAGTGAGGAAGAGGAGGGAGAGGAGGAGGGAGAGGCAGAGGAGGAAGAATGAGAACGAGAAGGGAAAGGAGGAAGAGGAGAAAAGAAAAGAGAGAAGAGGAGGAAAAGGAAAGGGGAGGAGTAGAATGGGGGAGGTTAGAAATGAGTCATCCAGGACCACTCAGAAATCAGTCCCGGTAAACAGGAAAAAGCAGGTAAATTTCAGGAGGAAGAAATGAGGCAGAAATAGTTTAACTGAAATGAGGGAAGGGGGAAACCAAATGCCAGGAGTAGAGAGCATGGAGTAGGTCTAGTCCAGAACTTAGAAAGAAGGTAAGCTTGGGACAGCTACTAAAGACATACAACAGGTTAGGACTTAACACTAAGCACCACTGGTTAGGCAAAAAGGACTTAACACTAAGCACCATTGATTGGGCAAAAGGACTTGACACTAAGCACCACTGGAAACAATCCCACTCTGTTCTCTCGATATCAAACATTAAATGGAGAACTCATGGAGGACGAAAATGCTAGAAGACTCTGATCCATTTCATTTTTCACCTCAGCGCGCTCTCTCTCTCTCTCTCTCTCTCTCTCTCTCTCTCTCTCTCTCTCTCTCCATGGACAAGTACCCACAGTTGAATGCTGAGCATTCCGAATCTTCGATTACTTCCTTTGTTGACCTCGAATTCTGTCCTGAAGAGTTATGACAGTCACAGTCAGGCTAGACATTCCTGTCCTCAATTATCCCTCACAGTTTACAACTTTCTGTTTCCGCAATCCCCACAGTTTCCCAGGGCCTCCCAGCCTCCTGACCAGAGCCCACACTCGCCACTCTGGCCATCTTAACCCTCCTCACCTGGAAGGTTACGAGTCGCTCTTGCTCGCTCGCCCAGCCGTTCCTCCTCACCCACCCTTACGGCGCTGCGCGCTGGTCTACGGGTAGAGCCGTAGCTGACGCCAAGCTTGGACTGGCTCTATGTACGGCTCAGTGGTTAAGAGCACAGGCCATTCTTCCAGAGGACGCAGGTTCAATTCCAGGATCCTAACAATCTGTAACTCCTGCCCCTGGGGCTCCAACACCCCTTTCCGGCCTCATGGTGCAGAGACATGCATGAAGACAAAACACCCACCCTTTTTAAAAAGATGATGGCAGGCCAGGGAAGGTGTCAGAGCATCTGGAATACGTGGGTGATGACAGTGTAGAACTATCCTCTCAAAGGCTACACTTCCAGGAGCTCAGGTTTATGGATATCAGTGTGTTTGTTTATCAGAATAGAAACCATGATCTGGTGAAGTTACCTTACCTGGGTTTGAAATGCCTGCCCTCTCTGGAGTCTTTGTCATTACCCAAACCCAGCCCTGTGCCTTCTCCCTCAATGCCTTTTTCAGTCTCTCCACCTGCATCCTCAGGCTTCAAAGCTCCATTTGAACTCCATCTGAAGACTGCCTCAGCACCTGGCTGCCCCGCCCATCCCACTAACCCTCTCTCACCTCACAGCTGCTTCCACAATTTGGCTTGCGTTATATTTCCCTGTTCTCTGACTGTTCTCCAATGGATTAGGACCTCCCAGCGTATAAGAATTGGGATATATATATATATATATATATATATATATATATATATATCCCTCACAGGTTACAGTATATATTAGATTTCAAAAAAAAATATGTTTGTCAGATTGATCCAGAAATGTGGTTACATGGTCCGGGTTTCCAAATAATATTTATTTACCTGTCACAGCCTAAAGAACCTTCAAAGAACCTTTAGTTTAACTGAACAGCACTCTCTTCTTTACAGTGTGTATTCATGTGCTGCAGAGTGCAGCTCCTTCTCTTCCTCCTTCTATGATATCCAGAGATTCCCCCCCCCTTTGATGTCAGAAATACCGAGGGGTGGAAAGCGCTGTACCAGAGAGACCCAAGACGAATGTTTACTTCCCTCAATACTGTAGCCTATGTGAACAAAGGCAAATGCTGGACTGTCCACTGACACCCACAAAGACAAATGGAAGAGGCTGGAACTTTAGGAAAGGGGAGGGGAGGGAGGCCCCAGCAAGGGCGTGCTCTGCTGTGTAGGCCGAAAGCCAGGGAAGAGAAGGCGGCAACCGACCAAATCCACATCAAGACGTCGTATCCCGTTGACTGCTGAAATATGGTTTCTACAGAAATGTCAACAATCTGGGATCTCCCATGTGAAATGAAAATGCTGGTATTAATATGACACTTTCCATTCAAAGAATCCCAAGGAGGCTTATAAATTAAAACAGGAGTGTTTTTCATATAACATCTTTGATATCTTCCATATCCAAAATCCTGCTTCTGGTATCTAAAAATCTCCCTCCTCTGTCACATCATCCACTGTTAAACATTTTATCAGATTCACGACTTTTTTGGTATTGTAAGGCCCCCAATTTACACAATTTGTCTTCTAGCATATGCCACAGCCCTCCTACCTACTTCCCTTCCCCCACTAACACGGAAAGTGAATTCAATTAGACCTAAGACAAAGAGTAATTGCGTTGGAAAATAGAAAAACTATCTCATCCCAGAGTGATTAAGCTTTTTACCATATAGGAGGTTTTTGGGTTTTTTTTTTCTTTAACTCCTTCATGAGAATAGGATTCTGTGCAATCAATGAACACAAGATTTGCTGAATCACCCTGTAGTGTCATGATGCTAATCCCCCAATTAGCTCCCCAGCTCCGAGCTCCAAGATGACTGGGGACACATTATAAGCTATAAGAAGTATAAAATCATGATTAAAATCACCAGGAGCCTTACTACTTTATGATTTGACTATTGTTATTTCATAGTATAAGAATAATATAAATATAAAAGCCTTACTTTATAGTATACATATAAGTAGAATATCAAAATCTGAAACGTATCCTCGCTCTCCTTGGGCTCCTGAAAGTGAATATAATAACTTACTCTCCTGGAGCCATCTTGTGCCCTGGAGGGTGGTGACCTCTTCCGCATATCCATCCAGTCACAGGTGCCCGAGTGAAGCCTGAGCTAGCCCTGCTACCAGAACTCCTCTGCCGGCACTCTGACTGGTTGCTTTTTGGTGGTGATTCTGACTTAGGCAGAGAGATGGTGGCTGTGGTGGAACTCCCTGAGCTGAGGAGCCCAGAACTGCATGCAGGTCATTCCCAGCACTTACTTCAAGTGGGTCGTGTCAACTTCGAGAGAAACCTTAAAGGTGACAGTCGGGGATGCCTTGAAGAATCTAGGATAAAGTGCTTGCCTGGGGTGCATGAGGCCCTGAATTTGGTTCCTCAGCTTCTCCACAGGCGCATAAGCAATGGTGCCCAGGAAGAGGCTCCAGTCAGCCTGTTGCAGGAACCCGCTCAAGGGTGGGGCACAGCAGGCGGAAGCGCTCTGGTGTAGAGAAGGAGGCCTGAGGACAATCAACTAAGACAGCTGCGTTCTTGAAGCTTTTACTAGCTATGTTATCCCTGTTATTTCACCCATATCTGAGCTTAGGAGATAGGATTGCTAATTTCTAAAACTTTACCTGATGCTCCCTTAGTCAAACTACCCTTGCAAGGGGAAAGTTTTATTGCTCCAGCCCCAGACTTTTCCTGTTTGCTCTTTAATAATGAAATTAAATACTGACTGTGCTCATTTTGGTTTGCATGTGCATGTCTGTGTGGTGTATGTGTATGGGTGAGCATGCATATGTTTTCATGTGTGTGTGTGTATGTGTGTGTGTGTGTGTCTGTGCACACAGACACACAGACACACACAAGAGAACATGCACACACAGACACACAGACACACACACACACACACACACACACACACACACACACACATCCAAGGTCAATCATGGCGTCTTCCCCAATCGCTCTCCACTTCTTTATTGAGGCAGGACCTTTCACTGAATATATGGCTTGCTGACTCCCACTGCACTAGCAAGGGAGCTTGCTTTGGGAAGCCCCACCTCTGTCTCTTAAGTACTGGCCTTAGAGACAACCACTGTGCCTGCCCAGCATTTACGTGGATCGCAGTGATCCAGACTCCAGTCTTGAATCAAGTGCCTTACCCACTGGGCTGTCTCCCCAGCCAGAGACTGTCTTTTTCACGTCTCACATTCAGATAGCCAGCAGCACAGACACGGGCTTTTTTGACTTGGGTTTCTCCTGGAAGTAGAAAAAAAATTGTATCTATTTTTGATCATTGATGAAACCCTAATTTTCATTGACTGCTGCTGCAACCCAAATTTTCATTGGCTGCCCTCCTAAATGGGACATAGGTCTGAGAAGTCATGAGAGGCAGTTAAATGTCTAATGACAAGACAGGAGTTTTGTGTTCCCTATCTTGCCATTTGATCTTGCTTTAGCCCCATTTCTAACTAGAAGTGATCATGTCTGTAACTAAGAGGTAATTTATATTGTTTTTTGAAATATGCCAGGAGAAGGCATGACATAAATAAATCCCAGTGTTAACTGCCCCATATTTTTAGCCTATCTCTTATGAAATCTCTTGAACATATGACAGATTTATTTACTTATATAAACTCAGTTTGTTTCTCTTAGTGAAATTTGTGTCGTGATGAATACTCTAAAATAACTTTACATGTTAACCAAGGATTACAGATACTGATTTATAGACTTATAGACTTGAAGAAGAAAGAGTTACAAAAGCACCATCTAGCTGGGCCTGGCGACAAAGGCCTACGATGACAGATGATCAGGAAGGAGGCTGGGACTGAAGGGCAGCAAGTTCAAGGCCCGCATGGGGCTCCATGGACTACAGAGGGAGTTCCCGGTTAGCTTAGGCCACTGGGTGAGATCCTGCAACCCTGCCTCAAAATGGAAAGTACATAAGGGCTGAGGATGTAGCTTCATGGTAGGGTACTTGTCAAGAAGGTTCAGGGTCCTGGATTCAGTTCTCAGTGCTGGAAGCAAACAAACAAAATAGGATACTGTATTGGAGACATGGAGTCAGGTAAGCTTTAAAATTCTTAAGTGAAGATTTTTAGTCAACAGCAGAGCAGGTAATATATATACATATATATATATACATGTGTATATATAATACATATATATGTAGGGATGTTTAAAACTTAAGTGAAGATTTTTAGTCAGTCAACAGCAGAGCAGGTAATATATATATATATATACATATATATATATATATATACACACATACATATATATGTAGGGATGTTTAAGGCTAAAGCTATATAAATTGAGGAACTAGGCAGTCAGGCTAGGTTACAGTTCCAAAAGGAAACGGCTTGAGTGACTTCAAGCCACTGTGACTTTTTGTTTTTTTCTTTAAATTAAAGTTAACACAAGGCTAATGGATACCTGCATTCTGAATGTTTTATGATAATATTTTCTACTTTTCCTCCAAAATACAACCAGGAAGTTATTGCCTTTTTCCCCGACCGGATGAAGCAAACACCAGCCAACCGTGGTCCTATTGCACGTGCGCACGCGTGGCCGTCCCCAGATGTTCATATACCTCTTTCCTCACAGCAGGACTTGAACAGAAGCTCACTGCCTGATGGAGTAGTTCAAATGTCACTGAGCAGGACATTTTTGTTAGACCAGAATAGCGTGAACGTAACACACGTCTGTGCCCACGCTCTGGCTGCATGTGTGCTGTTTTAAAAAATCGCAACGTGATAAAATTAAGTCAAGATCTCTGTGGTTTTCTGCTGTTTTGGGTGTTACTTGGTTTAGAACTTGGAAAGTGTTCCTTTTCCAAACAGCAACCTTGCTTCGTTTTCCTTTCTGTTTCCAGCTGCTTGCAGCCTCTTTTTGAATACCGAGAAACAATGCAATTAATTTTCCCCAGCGCAATCATGCATAGATTTAATAAGCATCCGAAGGTAGGATCCATCTGTAAAGGATGCGCTGCATGCTAAATTACTTCTCTTCTGTGGTTGGTTTTTTTTTTTCTTTCCAAACCTTAATTAATTGAAGAAAAAAATGTTTATTAAAGTGGGAACAGGCTGGGTTCTGGCTCTCCGTCTCTGGTTCAAAAGTTCATGCAATTCCCCGAAGGCTCCTCTGGATGCCTGCGTCTCCCTCTCTCTGTCTTTCTCTCTCCATCTCTGTGGTGGAGATGCTCGCCTGTAAAAGGTGTCATTGTGCTCCCAAGCTCTATTTTAGTAATTGTGACTTTGAGTGAACTCCTTCTGTATGTCTAGATTTGCCTGTGGTATATAGATAAATGGTATAGACAGACACACGGACGTGTTGTTTACCCATTTTTTTCCTATTGCTCCGAATTAAAAGAAAAAAATGGGCTTTCTTCCTGTGCCATCTTTAAATAGGATTTAAAAGGAGAATGGGGAGTTTAATTCTACAGGTGGATCGGATAGGACAGTAAGCTGAGCCTTTATGCATAAATTTGGACTCAAAAAAAGTATGGACCCCAGCTAACTAGAGAACTATTTATCCATAGACTAGGAAGTGACTCACTCCTCTGAGGCGCTTCGGACACAGAAGACGTTTCCTGACCGCAACACGATTTTTATGACCAGGGCAGAAGGCGATGATTTCCTCATAGGTGAAAACTCTGGCCAGTCGTTCACCGAGGCTGCTGCTCTCTTCCTATTGTGTTTTTTCAGACTCTTGCTTTTTCTCTTTTTTGTTGTTATCAACAAATTTTAGATCCTTGGTAAAAGTGAAAAAAGAGAGAGAAGCCATAATTTTCATTCAAATTGTTTAATTTCTTTTTTTCCCCCAGAAGTAAGATTTGTTTTCTCATTTTACACAAAGTTTCACAGTCATGGTCCCGTCTGGATTGGTGTAGTCAGCAGTGCTCCCATCTGGGTTGTAGTCAGCCGTGCTCCCGTCTGGGTTGCTGATTTTCCCTCTGCCCAGTTCTTTCTGGAAAAACGCAGTGAGCACATGGTACCTCAGAGGGCTTCCCCCACTTCCCTTTGGACTTCTGTGGAATTCCTACCAAGGCCCTGAAACCACAGGGTCTGCTAGCCATTTTAACCTTTAAAAATAAACATTGAAGTTGTGAGGAGCAGGGAGGTTTAAAAAAAAAAAAAGGCGGTATGGAAATGCATTTTAGTTTGGAATAGGCACAGCCATAATCTCCGTGCGTCTTTCCGTCAGGTACACCCAGCATCTCATCCCCGTGAGTGACAGAGGCGCAGTGGAAACATCCCTGGAAGGACACCGCAGTGTGAGCCTTCCACGCTTTCCTCTCAGAGGAAGGACCCATAGCTACCGTATGTTAGCATGTGTGCCTTTGGGGTGCGTTTGGAAGCCTATGTATCAGATCGTGTGGGGGTGAGATGCCGAAATACAGGTCAGCAAGTAAGATGAAGCAGGACCGTGCAGACGCAGGAAGACTTGGGAGGGTCTGGCTCTCTAAAACGATGTTGTTTGGGACTTCTGTGGAAATCCTGCGTTCAGCGGCTGCTGCACTCACAAATGGCGTGCATGTAAACAACGTACCTTTGAAGGGAGGGTGTGTGGGCCCTTTCTCCTATATGCTTATGTCTCTGTTGTCGTAGATTGGCGTCCTTTGTGAGCTATTCAGTGACATTTCAGAACCATTTCGCTCTGCAGAAAACCCGCAGCTGTGTTTCTTTCGCTTTGACACTGTAGCACTTGCTCTCGAAATTGCTAGTTAGAAAAAAAAATTGTTGAGGCCGGTGGCTGTAATCAGCGTGGTTGCTGTCTGTTTCCTCAGACTAATAGCAGAGCGATCTGAGTCTCAGAGTTCAAATAGAGGTTATCTTTCCCAGGTAGCATCTCGTCCGACGAGAATTTGATTTTTTTTCTATAGGACTTTACTCCATTAGATTAATGAAATTTCAATGAGAGCCTGGCGCCCCCTGAAGCTTTGTTAAGAAAACAAATGGTGATTCTGTAGGTGTGACAGCTTGCTCTGAGACTTACGAGAAGGTGAACACATCCCCACAATCCAGGCAGCCCGGGACATTGATCTCTATTTAAAGCACCAATCGGATTTTTGTTAATTATAAATGATTGATCTGCAGTTTCCCTCCCCCCTCCTCTTCTGTGTGTGTTTCCCCTCCCTCCCCCCACTTCTAACTTCTTTGCATGCTGAGTGCAGAGCTTTTTGTTAAAGAGACAATCATAAAGAGAAGATTACAGCAGGGCCGGCAGTGACGCTGTTGTGAATGTCACCATCCGAGCCTCCACCGGCCGTTCATGAGGTCGAGGCGAGCCCTCGTGTAGAGTTCAGACTGCCTCTGTGTTCCCAGTTTAGTTGGCTTGTCCCTAAAAGAAAGGATTCTTTCTGATGGAAAGAAAGGCTTCAAATCATCAGGCTATCGTCATGTAGACCCTCATTGTTTATTTTAAAATCTGACTTAAACCCCAGTTTAACTCTGAGCAAGAGATCACGCCAGGTAAATACCACCTTGTGATGTGTAGGACCAGGCCACCATGTGAGACGACGACAGGATAGGCGAAAGGAACCTCTCTCACCCTACGTCTTCATTGGTAGACATTTAGAGATGATTAATCCACCCTTTATCATCTTTGTGGAATAGATACTTAGTAACGTTTATAAGTAATCTTGTACTAAAACAATACTGGCAAGCATGTGTATTATTCTTTTTTATTAAAGTTTATTTGTTGGGCTGGAGAGACAGCTGAGTAGTTAAGAGCACTGGCTGCTCTTCCAGAGGACATGAGTTCAATTCCCAGCACCCACATGGCAGCTCACAACCATCTGTAATGGGAGCTGATGCCCTCTTCTGGGTGTGTGTGAAAACAGAGCACTCATGTACAAATAATAATAATAACAACAACAACAACAATAACATTTTTAAAGTAGGTAGGTAGTTAGCTAGTTAGTTGTTTATTGGGGTTGGGGGTGGGGCGAGTGTACTCGTGACACATTCTCATACTAGTTCAAGGACAGCTTGTAGGATTTCTGCCATTTGGGTTCCAAGGGTGGTTCTCAGGCCATCAGACTTGGTGGGATACACCATTAGGCCATCATGCCAGCATGGGCATCTTATTCTTGGCCATTGTTTACTGCCCATAGTTCTGAGAGAATACAGGAGGAAAAGTGACCCTAGCTTTTTTGTAGACATATCTTTAGAAAAAATATCTGATCATTAAACGTATTTGTGTATTGAACACAAAAGCACGTGGTTCCTCCTCTGCAGTTTATAAACCTAAAACACACAAATAGAGGGTAATTTCCATGGCTCATGGGAAACTATTGGTAAAATTAGAACCTGAGATGTACAAACCTTAGTGTGACTCTGAACCTCATTGATTTAACACTTATGACTCAAACGTTGATGTGTGTGTGTGTGTGTGTGTGGTGTGGTGTGTGTGTGGTGTGTGGTGTGGTGTGTGTGTGTGTGTGTGTGTGGTATGTGTGTGGTGTGCGATATGTGTATGTGTGGTGTGTGTGTGTGTATGTAGTGTGTGGTATGTGTATGGTGCGTGTAGTGTATGTGTGGTGTGTGTGGTGTGTGTCTGTCTGTCTGTCTTTCTCAAGTTTGAGCCCATAAGTTTTAGGACACAGATTTTCAAGTTAGAATGGCATTCTTGTCCCAGCATTCCTTTATCTTCAAACTGTCTAAATCATCTGCAACATGCACAGAATTTTCTAGAAATTCTATTTTCTATTGAAGTGGTTTAGACTTCAAGGTAAAGTTCTATCAAATTCTTGAAACTGGGAGAATTGTAGCCTCATTGGATTGTCCCCAATGTTTGCATCTCTCCTTTGTGAATTATTATCCCAGTAAGCGATGGGATGTGCACTCAGGGCGTTGAGAACAGTTCTCCATCAAGGGCTGCAGTAACAAGCAGGTGAGGGCCCAAAGTGCGACAGAAACTTCCTGGCTCTAGAAAGACTCTTGCTGCCTCTTCCCAGACATGTCCATCATCTGAGTATCAATCTGAGTTATTCCTGAACTCAACCCCAGGAAGACTAGGTTTAAAGTGAAATTCTTGTGAGGTAGTAGTTATCCTCGGAATTTTATTCCCAAATCTGTTGTATGGTTTCACTTTTTATCCTCAGAATTTTTAAGTATTTTCTCATTATTGCTTATTTTAATCTCAATTTAAAAAAAAAAAAAACAAGCAAAAGCCGTTAAGGTGAGTTTATAAATAATCGTAATATTGACTTTAAAAATCCCATTTTAGATTAGTCAGGTGTCTGTGACTTTAAAGACAGACAGACAGACATTAGGACGTTAGTATGACTGCTCGTGTCAGTGACTAAACGGTGACTAGGGATAACATACAGGCGTGGGTCATCACAGGAAATAGCAAAGAGCAGATCTTAAAATGTTTTAATTTTATTCCTGGAGGGTTTTTGTTTTGTTTTGAATAGGCTAACTAATGATTTTCATTAGAGTATTCGTAATTTATGTTATCTAAGTAAGGTTCTAAGGTTAAATAATTTAAAGACATAAGCCCTTATCTGATACAAGAACGCTAATGAAGTATATTAGATACTTGCCCTATTGCCGTGTGAAATGGATCTCCAAAGCTAACAACAGCTTTCTGTGGGAACACAAATCTCTATATAAATATCCAAATGCAGCAAGATGTTGCAAATTTTTAAAGATATGCCATAAAAATAGATTAGCGTTGGTTTGCAGTCCTGTTCAGCTGAATTACAAAGGGATATCATGGGATTGCCAATGACATTCACATAAATAAAAAATCAATTCTTAATGATGAGGCAGACTTGTTTTAGCACATTACCCAGGTTAAATGGGAGCACACAAAGACATCAACTCCTATAAGACTAGAGGAATCATTGTATATTAATATGATTTAGGGAGCTACACACCTCGATGGAATAATTGTTATTATATCTATAGAGCCAGATGGTACTTGGTGTAAACAGCCATTGAGCACCTCCAACACAAGTGCAGCAGGTGATCTCTGAGATGCTCTCGCATCCTGCTCACCCATCTTATCAACCGCATCTACGGGACCGTTCGCAAAACGCCCTGGGTACCAGTCCACAAACTCTTTAGAATGGTCCTATTGTTTAACAGGAATACAGAAAATAGACTCTGCTTAGCAGGAGGATAGAAGAGGCCACCGCCTAGAGTGTGTTTGTGTGTTTTTGTGTGTGTGTATGTGTGTGTGTTGTTACTATGTGTGTCTGTCTGTCTGTCTATATGTATATATGTATGTATTATGGACATATGGACATATGTATGTAGGTATACATTTTAACAAGAACAAGACCAGAGAGAGTCGTTTGTTTTCCAGCACCAGTTGCAAATAAGGATGTTTTCAAAATTTTTTTTTAAAGATCCATTAATGTCCTCCAAAAGAAGTCAAAGGGTATATTCTTTAAAATCGTGCTTCCAAACTTTTAACAATCTGAGTTTTGAACAAAATTATCTTTGATGTCTTGTAAAATGCCAGGGCTTTGTTTTGTGTATTTAAAATTGACTCCTAATAATACTAATTACCCATTCCATTCACTTATTTAATGAATACTGTTTAAAATCTACTCTATCTTAGGCACCAAGGCTATATGGTGAGAAAATCCGGCCCCCTTGGGTTTACAGTTCTCCAGAGGACAATACGCTATGCTGCATGATAGGATACAATGTATAAAATATTTGAGAAATGAAGTAGAGAAGACAGGATATGCTAATATTCGGAATATGCTAATAAGAAGGCTTGTAATTTGCCTTCTCTCAAGATCCTGAAACACATGAAACAGTTCACTTGGGAAGAATGGATGGAAATCAAATGACTCTCTCTGGTCTTGTTCTTGTTAAAATACACACACACACACACACACACACACACACACACATTCATACCTACATGCATACATACATACATATGCACATACATACGTGTGTACATATATATACAGACACACACGATGAGGGACCTTCTCTACTGTCCAACTTCACTGACAGTGTGAGATTTTTGGTGAGCTCTCTGGTGACATGCCTGTTCCTCAGACTCGTGGCCAGGAATCACCAGGATGAATATTCAGAGTAAGCTTGGGTGTCCTGGGTTTAAACTAAATTTAGTAATATCACATAGGGTTTTTTTTACATACATAATTTGGCTTATTTCCTCTGATAATGGCACCAAAAAAAAATGTCATCTTGAATTCCAAGTCACTTTCAAATTTCTCCCTGCCCTGCCTTAAAGTCTATATTTCTTAGGCACATCAAGGACACAAAACTGGCAGTTCAAGAGACATTTTGTGAATTTAGAATGCCAACCTAGGAAGAAGATCTGTGTAAAATGCGGAAGGCGTCTCAGAAAATTGCAACCAGATTCTTCCACCTCTCTAACCCAGAATAACAAAGTCCATCCTAATGGCAGAAGCACGACCTCCCCGCAGGGTTCTATTGCCCAGCAAGGCTCCTACATTTCCCAGTCCCGCCTGGCTCTTCCCCAGGTGTGGTTGTCCGTATAACTACAGCTACTCTCTAAGTGAGACACAGCACGCACCACGAGAAACATCTAGTTTAGGTGAGAAGTAAAACCTAGTTTGAAATATGGATTCATTCAAGTTTACTTTTAATTAAATATTAATCAAAATATACATGCTTATTGCTATGCAGATTAACATACTGGAAGCATGTATTCTGGAGTGTACATAGCTATAGGCTAAAAAACACAGTGTAAAGATCCAATTCATTCTTGTCTCTATATTTTGCATTCTTCTGTAATCTAGTTGCATTCTTTTGGTGATCAAGAAAGAACTCTGAGTATTATTAGGTTTTAAACTAACATGGCCTAAAACTTGATGTTTTTTTTTTTTTAACTCAGCACAAAATGTCACAGATGGTAAGTAGGTGAAGCTTTGTTTCACCAATAATAGAGAGCCTTGGGACCCAGCAAGGACCGCGCCAAAGTGACATCATGAAATTACTACTTTTGCTTGTTTCTCTTCATCGTATGTAGGAAGTGGGGTAAATTTTTTATTAACTTTACCCCTTCTTTTACTTCTAGAACATGAAATTTCTTCTTTCAAAAAGAAAATTAAACAGGGGTATTTATGTATTGGTGTGCTAGCTATGCCAGACTTCGTAAGGAAGCATGTTTCCCATTTCAGGCCCCCAGACATGATGTCACTCATGAAGATGGGTGTGCGGATGTGCAGGAACTCGAGGGGACCTGGAAAGTCTTCTTTAAGCAGTCAACAATACTTAGCCTAGCAGAAGGCTCCAGCAGATGAATATTCCCACTGTTTTAATTTTGAATATAGATTGTCTCGTGCTGATGGGAAGTATTGTTAATTTTAATAAAATTAACTTTATATTGTTATTTCACTGCTCTATAATAATTTTACATGGTGCCCCAGGGAGGCCTCCGTTTCCGTTGTCAGGTGCTACGTTTGTTTGTTGTTCTCGTTCCTTGCAGCGTTCAGCGTCTCTTCGCTCGCCAACTGCCCGGAGCCGGCCCGCTCACTCTCTGTCACAAACCCCTCCACTCCCCGCCGCCACTGCTCACTAGCGTATATGCTTTTATATGTATATATCATTTTTGTATTTTCTCAAAATTATTGTTTTGTGCTCTCCCCCAGCATCCCTGCCGCTTGCCTTCAGGTAGACGCTGCAGTGGTAACAAGTTTGCTGAGCCACCTGGCAGTCAGTCTACCTCGGGCATTAAACTGTCTACATTTATTTTCGGGTTCGTAATCAGCCTGTATTTTTACATAGTTTTCATTGTTTTTTGGAGAATTATAGCTTGATAATCCTATGAAAATATAAGTTTTTTTTTTTATGGAGAGTTACTGCTATTTAAAAATAAGTGGAAATTGCTGATGACTGTCATAGCTCACTGGATGTCACGCTGAGAGGAGTGGGATGCCACCACTGGGTGTGACCCTTTGTCTGATCTCTCCCAGGAATTCATAGAAATGGACTAGATTAACAGACAGCTGTCAGAGGATTGAGCCCTTGTCAAATTACACACCGCTCTTACTAAGCACACAGACCCAGGGAGGGTCTTCTGTCCCTGCTTTCCCTAGGTGAGCTTTTAAACTCATCTGCTTTAAATGGTCCGTTACCTGCTTTTGTCTGTTGCCAAGCCTGGCCTGACGCTCATCAGGTAGTCCAGTTCCTATGGAGCCTGCTGGAATCCTCCTGCCTCTGCTTCCCAAGTGCTGGAATTAGAGGCATGAACGACTTCCACGCCTGGCCTGTTAGCATGTCATACTGCTATCTAAGGTATATAAATGTGCTAAGATAGTTTGGTTAACTAAATTGCAAACCATTCAACGTACACACTTAGAAATATTTTTCTTTTCCGCTCGAGCTTGTAGATGTAAGCAAGCTGGTTTCCTGAGAGATTGTGTGCAGCCAGTTGACGTTTGATGGATAGATTAGTGAAACCTATAACCCGAAGAGTATTTAACTGATAACAAGTAGGCTAATTAGTTTAAATCTTCCTTAGTTTATAGTTATAAGGTAGCTATTTTTTAAAGTATATCTGTACATATGTGTATATATTTTTAAAGAAACTGCACCCCCATTTTTTCTTACCCCAAACTTTTGGGTGGGAGCTTTGTCTTGCTTCTAATAACACTGTTCCATGTCATTTGGATTTGGGCACCCCTTCTTTATGCCTTCACGTTTAATGCTTTGTGTACAGTCTTTGCTAGAAACTTGAAACAATAGGGACCATCAGGGGACGCTGCTGACCATGGTCAGTGACAATGTGGCAGTAAAGAGCCAGCCCCACACTCTAGCTGGGACAGTGGAATGGTTTGCTCACTGACTTTGTTGAAATAATTTAAATCCTCTAGATGGAGCAGGGGATGGTGGCTCAAAGTCTGGAATCCCCGGAATGGAGAATCCAACACAGGAGAACAGAAATCACAGGCCAGCCTGGGCTTACATAGGGAGACCCTGTCACAAAAAAAGTCAGTCAAAACCTATGCAGAAACTGAAGCATGTGAAGGAAGGTGTCACTCTCAGAAGAATTCTTGCTTGTGAGTGAGGAAGGAGAGAGAGAGAGAGACAGAAAAAGAGAAAGACAGAGACAGAGAGACAGAGAGACAGAGAGACAGAGAGAGAGAATGTGTGTACTGTAGGGATGTTATACGGCTGACTCCCTGACTTACCCAGTCACACAGGTGACTTACATAGACACACCCAGTTACTCAGTGGTCGGGATAAACTTACAAAGTTTTGCTTTTCTAGCACAAATCTTACCCCATTTCAAGAACCCTGTTTATGCCATTGAGTGGCAGTCTCGTGAAGAAGTTTCTTATAATGACTTGAGCAGGCTCTGGGGAAGATGTGGAAAGAGTGATTTGTGGATGCTCCCGTAGGCCAGAATTAAAGGAAAAGGACCCACAATGTGCAGAATAATTTAATGGCTATTAACACATTTCTGACTTTGTAGAGGAAAATTTGTTTGGAAAGACTTTATGAAAGTCCCTGAATGTGGGCAATTTGAATGGTGTTTATAAATATTTTACCTGCCTTGGATGATTAGATTTGTCCAATAACAATTCCAGAGTAGCTAATGCAGCGATATAAATATGAATATTTAGGGGGCACTTTTTCTTTATACAGTAAATATGCAATTAGTAATGTTTTTTTACTAGAGGTGTTTTTAATGGCATGTTGGCTTATAAAGAAAATTTAAAGTTTAGTTCCAGGAATGACATAATGAAATCTCCTGAGAATGTGTGGCTTAGGTATAATTATAAAACTGAAAATGTTATGTTTATAATTTATGCTTGCATAATGCCTTTCGTTGGATGCTATGGTGGTGCCCTCCAGGTTCCCCATTTCTCACAAGCCTGCCTGTGGACCAAATGGCCCCTTGACCATGGCCTGAACAGAATCTCACACTCAGACACATCTCCGTGTTAGGTCATAAAACAAATACTCCCTACAAGGCAAGGAGAGTATTAAGTCATTTGTTTTCCTTCCTCTTCGTTTATGTATTTCCTCCTTTCCCCCAAACATTGATGGAATTCCTCTGCCTGTTTTGAGGATTTTGTCCATGGAATATTTGGTTTTGAGCTCTCACAGGAGAGGAAATTGCATCTCAGAGGTTAAGTAACTATGGCAAAGTTAGGCAGGTGATTTGCATCTACCTTCAAAAGGAAATACTGAAAAATCGAAGAACAGTTTAGGAAAAGATACTTGGAATTCCTGGTTCCTTTCCTCGTTTGCAATATTGCTCATTTCTGTGAATGATTTTTAAGAATGCAGTATTTATTTAGGACTGAAAGGTCAAAAAGGACTCATGGGAAATGGTGACCAGCAGACTTCCCTTCCTCCCACCTACACCCAGCATGCACAGAAAGAGGAGTTCGCACTGTGTACGGGAGAGGAGGTGCAAACAGCTTTTGCTCTGTCGTGGGCTCTCCTGGCTCTTCGACTGCCTCAGAAGTGGCTCACATATTTGGCTAAACACTCCCTCCCTCGCCTGTAATACACTCCTGAACTGTAGCGCAAACACCCCCCCCAACAAATATTTAGAGGTGCCTATGATTGGGAAAGCTTTGAGAATCTTTCCAAACCATAAAATATGGCCTTCTCTATGTGACAGAAGAGGCCCCAGGCTTCCTGTGAAAGAACTCTCCAAATAACTGCTGTGTAGGCTAATCCATACCTTCATGTCTTCCAATATGACTTCCATAAATCTCTGAGAATTTCCCGGCATCCGACACTGCAAACCACCGATCGGCTAAGCTGACTGGAGTGTAAGTCACATTGAGGGAGAGTTTGGTTGCATGAGAGCTAAGCCTTAATGCTTTCAGCCTTATCTCTCATGTCTGCACCAAATCCTTTGGCAGCCAGTAAAAGCCAGATTCTTCCAGTCTTGGCTGAAGTCCAGGCTTCCCTATGATTTCCAACTTCTCAGGAATGTTAACATCGACGGTAGTTGACGATGAAAATTATCTAATATAAGACGGGACTGACAGAATAACAGCTGAGTTACTTCCAGGAGAGCAGTGTAGCCTTGAGTATCAGGGCGTTTCCTCACAAATCATATTGATTCTGCGATTCAGAATCATCTCTAATGGCAATGATATAGTAGTTCTGAGCATCGAAGTCCCCTGTGGACTCACAGCAGATCTTCCCTCTTGAATCATCACCTTCAGAACTGGTAATACTCACAACAGGCCCGCGGACTTCCAAGCACGCTGGAAAGAAGGCCAGTTAAACAGTCTATGCCTGGATGGCAGAGACTTTCTCCTCCATGTTCTGAGAGCCCTCCTTGAGAGTGTGTCTCAGATTCACCAGGAAGTTTTAAGGCATTTGATACAGAGTGTCTTGAAAGATATAGGGCCCCACAAATTATCTCTTATCTTTACTAGTGCTATTTATGGCCTGCTTGCCAAGAACATTATCATAAAGGATTAATTCTCGCTAAAATCAAAATAATCACAAGTGCTTGCCAAAGTGGCTTTTGATCAGCCAATCAGTAGCAGGTCAACAGGTCCCACAAGAAGAGTCTGTGGGGACTGGAGAGATGGCTCAGCAGTCAAGAGTGGCACTTACTGCTCCTGCAAAGGAGCCAGGATGGGTTGCCAGCACCCACATTTGGGCAGCTTACAACTGCCTGCAACTCCAGTTCCAGGGGATCCAGCCTTTTCTGACCTCTGTGGGCACCCTACACGTGCCTGGCACATATTCCCTCAGGTGCACACACCTACAAATTAAATAAACAAATGCATCTTTAAAAATAAATCAAAGAAGCCAGGCAGTGGTGGCGCACGCCTGTAATCCCAGCACTTGGGAGGCAGAGACAGGAGGATTTCTGAGTTCGAGGCCAGCCTGGTCTACAGAGTGAGTTCCAGGACAGCCAGAGCTACACGGAGAAACCCTGTCTCGGAATAAATAAATAAATAAACAAATAAATAAATAAATAAATAAATAAATGGAAGAATGTGAGGGGGAGAATAGCTGGTTTCCGAGTGAGCCGACCCAAGGTGGGGCCAAGGTATTTCGAGTTACTAAGATTGCATCTAGTATTCAGATTCACCTCTGAATGCAATATAAAGTACTTGTGACTGCAGAAGGCCCCCTGTAGACTCAGCATCAGGACAATGAGCCAGGAAATGCCATCCAAGTAGGCTAAGCAATCGTGACAGTCGAAGAACAGAAGGCAAGTGCCCGGGCCATTCCTCCAGAAGGACCCCGTGGACGAACCACAGGTGAAGGAGATTCCCTGAAGTAACTCTGCTCCCCGGGGGAACAAGCTACATCCAAGGTATCCAGAGAAAAGGGAAGCACAAGGAAGCAACAGCTCGTGCCTGGCCCCGAGGAACCACATATCGTCAGGAGAAAGTTTCAGCCCCAGCCCATCCCTAGACTGGTTAGAGCTCGGTGTAGACAAACAGCCAAGTCAGTAACTACCTCATCTCCTTGGGATGGGTCTCATTGGGTCAACCTGGTGTATTCATAGATGACAGAAATTTGTAGAAAAACCTTGGTCAAGCAGAGCCTGAAAGGGTTGCTATTTGGTCACAAACCAAGAGGAAATCGAGGTACGTTTGGACGTACTGATGCTAGACTTTGATGTAGCTTCCATTGCCCTGTTGGGCTGCCTTAATCAGGGGCATCTGTTAGCTAGAATTAAACATGTGTTTTCTTAGGAAACCTAAAGTTCCCTGACACCATGCCCCCACTCACATATTTTCTCTGTATTCTCTCTCTTTCCTCTGGTTCTCAAGACTCTGTTCTCTATTTCCACTGTTGCTCATTCTTCTTTGCAGGCTCGCAGGCTACTCGAGATCTGGTTGTTCTGATTCCTTGAGGAGCGGCAAGCTCCTGAGGAGCCCCTTGCTGCAAGTTCTGTCTCTTGTTATAACTCATTTGTTTACTGAGGGGTCTTAGTCAGGGTCTCTATTCCTGTACAGATATCATGACCAAGAAGCAAGTTGGGGAGGAAAGGGTTTGTTCAGCTTACACTTCCCACAGTGCTGTTCATCAACAAAGGAAGTCAGGACTGGAACTCAAAGCAGGTCAGGAAGCAGGAGCTGATGCAGAGGCCATGGAGGGATGTTACTTACTGGCTTGCTTCCCCTGGCTTGCTCAGCCTGCTTTCTTATAGAATCCAAGACTACGTGCCCAGGGATGGCACCACCCACAGTGGACCCTCCCACCCTTCATCACTAATTGAGAAAATGCCTTACAGCTGGATCTCATGGAGGCATTTCCTCAACAGAAGCTCCTTTCTCTGTGATAACTCCGGCCTGTGTCAAGCTGGAGCTGGTACTCAACTTCCATCATGTGGGTTCCAAGGATCGAACTCGGTGGTCAGTCTCGGCAGTGGGCATCTTTGACTCCTGAGCTATTTCGTCAGCTTTGAAAGTTTCTTACATAAAGCCTGTGTTTACTGGAACAGGACACCAGCCAGCCCTGACTGCTCTTAAGGACTTTCACCTTTCGCCAGTCTAGAAATCTGAGGGACACACGAAATCAACATTCAGATGGCCCTGTGAACTAGGACAGATGTGTTCATTTTGGTTTTTCTCCCTGACAGTCCCACATTGCCACATTTAAGACCGTACATGCATCTGTAACTTTAAATTCTGGAACAAGGTTTTCTTATAGACATCGCTCTCTGTGTTCCTTATCACTACGATGCCAGCGTAAATGCACAAGGTAACCTAGAATCTTCCAAGTTATCAGCCCATAAACTAACATCTAGTAATATTTATGTGGGTTTTTTCCCCTGTCCAAGTGTAAAGTCTCACCCACTGGTAGATGATTTCATATTATTTCTTATGATAAATGTGCTGTTTCAATAGTAATGAATTTTACTAGGTTAACATCCTAGAGAAGTTGTGGGTATCATGCTACTAGTTAGTACATGGACCACTCAATGGTAGTCACAGTGCTACGGTTTTTTTGTTTTTTGTTTTCCCTAAGCTCTCCCTTTAAAGATACCTAAATTTGAGGATTTACTAGCAGGTAAATTCCTTCATTGATTTGGGACTGCAAAGGCCTTCCTCTAAGGACAATTTTAAAGACAGACTGCTTCTGCCTCACAGCGTGGATGCATGGCTCGTGACATATAACCAGGCAGGCTACGTAGAGAGAGCCACAGATTCTGGGCCTAGTTTGACCATGGAAAGGGGTGCAGTCACAATGGGAGAGGACTCTGCGGAGGCTTCGACACTTGGGCTCTTGGTCAAATAGTCTCCGCCTGGACACAGATTCTGGCTCGGGTGTTTAGAGAAAGCTTTATTTACTATCGCCCCAAACTGAATGCAGCCTAAGTACTTCCCAACTGGTGAGTGGATAAGCAAATTGTAGCACAGCCATTATCGTGTAATGAAATGCTATTCAACAATAAAGACGGGTAAATGCAGCAAAGTGGGAGAGTCGGAACGGTTTTATGTTCATTGAAAAAAAGCCAGACGTAAAAGATGAGTCTATACGACTTCATCCTTAACAAGTCAAAGCGAGAGAGCACAGATTGATCAGTGGTCTCCAAAATCAGCAACAGGGAGTGGACTGACCCAGAGAGCACAAGGGAACTCAGAAGACTGGTGGGGCCGCTTTATGTGTTAACCCGGTAATGTCACCACAGGTGTGGTTATGCGTCTGTACTACGTGTGCAGCTGGCACACTTCGTCCACCTGTGCAGTAAGAACTGTTGTCCGTGTAACTTGTATGTTAATATAAAAAAATCAAAACATAGTAAATGCATTTCCCTGAGTGAGGTAATTACTGCCAATGTACGTCACATTGTTTTGTAGACCCAAGGGATGTGATGTCTTTGCCACACCGTATGTTGGTCTCTGATCGGTCTGCGTTCTACCGATTAGCTATGTGGTAACAGGGCCGAGGAGGGGAAGAAAAGCAAAGAGAATTCAGAGTAGCCTTCAAAGACAAGCTTGGAAGGAATTGTGTACATGGGAAAGGGCTCGGGCAGAAAGGGAAGAAGGACGGGAGAACGTCGCTGTCTGTCGGAAATGAGGGGTCAAGTGACAGAGACGCCATCTACCCGTTTAAGTTCTGCAAGCCTCAAATGAACATGTTTACACATCTGCAGCGCCCAAGCGGCTTCTGTTTCTCAGCAATGGAATAGCTCACATAATTAAGCTTTTAGGGAAAAAAACTCTTTTTTTTTTTCCATTAAAAAAATTTGAAAAATGTGCCACATGTATCATCTGGACACAGGTCACATTACCCAGATAATGAACTCTTTCATGTAAAATTTCCAGTAGATTTTAACATGCAAAGTCCTCCTCATATGTTATCCAGCATTGATCCGATTGGAGCCGTTAGTGTCTAGTGGATCAATGATCAGCAAACTAAAAAGTCACTTAGCGACTATGACACCCACGGCTGCGTTAGAATCTACTGTGTCAGGAATCCTTGTTTTATTAACTCTGTAATTACCTGTTCAGCTGAACCGGTGAATTTTATTACACATTTTCTTTCACCTGAACAAGACCTTAGCACTCCTCCCCATGCCCCGAGGGTCCTCCATTTATTTTTTATTTATTTTTTTTTTCTGCTCCATGTCTGTCTCCGGTGCCCTGTGGCTTGCCCGCCATCTGTTCAGGCAGGGCTGCCTGCGGGAAGGAGGGCTTTAAAAATACCATGGTCTTGCTTTAGAAACCGGCAAATGGCAGGTGCCCCCTCTACCCCTAGGGCAGTGGCCTTAGTTTCAGACTAGACACACCTCATCTTCAGGGGGGAAGAAAGCCACGAGTGGGACTGTCATGTTGGTACACTCTTTAAACATAAGCTTATGATATTGCATAGGCCAAGTTAAAACCAGTTAAAACCATGCCAGAGAGCAGGCGGGTTATATATTCTCTCTCTCTGGCATGGAGTTTATGAGGGAGAATGGGGGTCATTTGCTCTCTGTGGAATGTGGATACCTCTTCCACACTGTGTCAACATGTGTAAAACTTTGAATCTGCACCTCCACCACCACCACCACTACCACCAACAACAACACCCGCCCCCCCCAACCCCGTCCTTAAAAGTTGAACATTTTAGCCAGATGGTAATGGTGTACACCTTTAATCCCAGCACTTGGGAGGCAGAGGCAGGTTGATCTTTATGAGTTCGAGGCCAGCCTGGTCTACATAGTGAATTCCAGGACAGCCTAGGCTACACCAAGAAACCCTGAACATTTTCTACTTCCTTCTAATAAGCAGGTACTTTCTCCTTTGACTTCCCCTCTCACCTGAGACCCAACACGGCAGTTGGCACAGTGTGTGTGTGCCCACAGAGCCAGAGGAAGGTGTCATATCCCCTAGAGCTGGAGTTGCAGACAGTTGTGAGCTGCCTGATGTGGGTGCTGGGAATTGAACCCGGGTCCTCTGGAAGAGCAGCCAGGGCTCTTAAGTGCTGAGTCATCTCTCCAGCGCCTCCCTTAGCTTCCTAGGCTTGGCATGGGGTCGCTCTTGTCACCATTGCTCATGTCAATTTCGTTATTTTTCTGTAATTATACAGTTATAGACTGTAGCACGACGTTCATCCACTCATTCGCCTAACTCGAGACTATGCAAATGAGCAGGGTCAGTGTCCTCTTGGGACAAGCTTAGTATCTAAGGGGCTGGGGGCGGGGTGCGGATAGAAGGGAGGAAATGATTCTGGGAAATGTAGCAAGGGAGCAGAGAGAACGGGTGGGTGGCTTTTTTCTTGTCGCCCTCAGAGAAAGCTCTGCAGCGGTGGTACGTCTTGTCAGGTCCCGAAAGACAGGGAGTGGGGCAGAGAGATCTTAATTTTCATTTTCCATGCTAGAAGGTATTTTAGGAGTATAAAGCAAAGCCAAAAAAAAAAAAAAAAACCATCATCCTTCTTCAGGGTATGCAGAGAATGTAATAGCTCCCCAATTAGTTGAGACCACTTGCCTAATAGCCACTGGGCACTAATAATCTGTCTTGCCATAGCCAAGCTGATGTAACAGACGCACTTTTCTTATAGAATTTAGTTCTATTCCCTTGACTAAACTTCCCCGCACTTTGGGAAGCCTGCCTAACAATATCCCGGCCTTAGAAACGTTTCTATTGCCGTGGCTAAATGCCATGACCAATGCAACTTATTAAAAAAAAAAAAAAAAAAAAGCATTCACTGTGGGGCTCGCAGTTTGGAGGGTCACAGTGGGGAGCAGGGCACGAGGCTCTGTCTAGACCAAGCCATTCTGTCTAGCTTTTGTAAACTAGCAACAGCCCACAGTAGATATGAAATTAGGCCGATTTTTCTCCAGCTAGGACTCAAATGTTTAGCTTCTTCTGTCTACTTCAGAAATGTAACTAACTAAAAGTTTCTTTAAAAACCTCGTCTCCTAGTTATGCTCTATTTTCCAAAGGTTTGGGAAACTCAAGGGGAAAAAAGATCTGACAGTTTTTGAGAAATATAATTATGCAGATTTCTACATAAAGTAGAATTATTAAAAGAGAGCCTTAAGTTTCCTTTATGCCTTTGATGCTTCCCTTGAGGTGTTTTACAGAAATATTGTTAGCATCGCGAAAATGATTCCGGGGGTTGGGAGGACGGCTCGGTGCTTAAGAGCATGTGTTGCTCTGCAGAGGACTCAGGTTCAGTTCCCAGCAACCACATGGTGGCTCTTAGCCATCCCTAAACTCCCGTTTGAGATGAGCTGAGGCTTCTTCTTCCTCTTCTTCCTCTTCTTCTTCTTCTTCTTCTTCTTCTTCTTCTTCTTCTTCTTCTTCTTCTTCTTCCTCCTCCTCCTCCTCCTCCTCCTCCTCCTCCTCCTCCTTTTCTTCTTCTTCTTCTTCTTCTTCTTCTTCTTCTTCTTCTTCTTCTTCTTCTTCTGTCCTTCACCAGGGATGCACATGATATACAGACAGACAGGCAAGCAGGCAGGCAGGCAGACAGAACACTCATACAAACATACATACATAAAGTATTGTGAGTTTTAAGAAAAAGAAACTAGTCCCTAACCACGGCTATGATTCCCATTGTTAGCGATGACATCCCGTGCCTACAGTGTGACACAGATCTCAGAGGGCTCGCTCGCTGGGTGGGATATCTCAGTGTGCGTCGTCGTTTTCAGCCTGGTGTCTAAGGCGCCAGGAAAAGCATGGAATGGGCACAATCTGTGTTTCTGAAAGAGACATCCGTCAATTAGGCTGATCAGAATTGCTCGTAAGACCTTTGGAAATAAGGATGATACCTCAGTTGTGAAGAGCAATGGGGATGTACCTCCCCCCTTCCTTCAGCTAAAAAAAAAAAAAAAAAAAAAAAAAATGAGTTAACTGACCCCCGAGTGGCGTTCACCTAGAACTCCACAGACCGTTTCATTTGAAATGATTAGGAAAGCGCAATGTGTGGACGAGAGAAATTAACCTGAAAAGTGTAAACCCGGAGTTAAGAGACCTCATCATTGCAGCTGCGGCACCTCTTCTGCTCTCTAATTCCCCCTTTAAAATGTGCTCACTAGCGTAGAGTACAGAGATATGAAGATGAATAAGGCTCAGCCCCTGTCTTCAAGGAACTAATAATCCAGGGGAAAACAGATGCGGACAACTCAGTGTGACCATTGAGATTCATGGCGCTTTTAACAAAGTGCTAAGCAGGACAAAGAGTAAATGATGAATTTTGCTCCAAGTATCAGGGAAGACTTCATGGAGGAGGCGGTGCCTAACTGTGTAAGACAGCGCAACCAATCATGTCATTTGCTTGGTCGCGGTGGGCGTGTCTTCTGCAGTCGGGCCCTCACACAGATTCTTGATCCCCTTGGCGGTATTGCTGTGGCCTTGGCTAGCAAGAGAGGTTACTTCCACAGGTGTTTTTCTGCCACCAGAGCCTTCTTCAGCCACCCTCAATGTTTCTACATACCAACCGTATGATCTGAGCTTTCCCAAACGGATATTCTCTCTTTGAAGACTGAACCTAGACCAAACTTTACAAGGATGTGAAGACATTTGTTGGTCCTCCATGGGGCTAGTGGGAAGACTGTACTCTGAGATTTACATGTGCGTGTCTTACTTTCCCTTCACCCTTGAAGATCCTCTGAGCCCAACCTTGAGTCTCTTTCTGACTTGCAGCTAGAATGCTGTCCCAGACATGTCCAAAACCAAACACATCATTGAGTCGAAGGAGTTCGACACTGGGAACATAGAACTAGAAGTCCAAATCTCAAATGAAATGCCTTACAGAAATGGTGACTTAAGACTCCTAGTCTTAAAGTTGAGGATTAAGCCCCAGGAGATAAATCACCCAGGAAGACAAAAAAAAAAAAAAAAAAAAAAAAAAAAAGGAAAGAAATAGGAACAGACCAGAGATAATAATATCCTGGGGGATGCCAAGATCTGAAGAATCAGACAGGAGAAAAACAAATTTCCCTAAAGAGATATCAGGGTGCTAGGAGAAGAACCAAAGAAGAAAATAATCCTGAGGTGAAGCTTAGTGGTATCAAATACCACAGACGGGTCCTCGAGAGCCAGGACTAAGTCATTGACCTCTTGGCCATTAGATTGACAGGGAGTTGATGATTGGCTTATGTCGGAAGCATTAATTAGGACTAGCCTTGTAACTGGGAGCCGAACTCCTATGGTTAAGGAAATAATGGGAGGTGACAAGCAGAGGCAGGAATATGGATTGTTTTAATTGGGAGTCTAGAGATGGCAAAGGCAGCGACATGGCCATCAGGGATTTGGGGTGAGAAGAAAGCTTTTTCACTAGTGACTAGAGGAAGCCTGCGTTCTATCCAGCAGAAGGATTGGTGGAGAATGAAAGACTGAAAACGGTAAGATGGAGGAGGGATAGACAAGCAGAAGGAAGAGGTGAAGATTATAACACGGCCTCATGGTTGACCTTGGAAGGGAGCAGAGCATTTCCCTCTCTGGAAGAAAGACTGAAAGAAGCAGGAGATGAGGCGGATTAAAATCACCCGGGATTCTCCGTAAATATAGACATTCCTCAAACCCTCACGGCATGTAGTCAAGACACCCTCAGTGTCACTGTTAGCCTGCCACCAGTGGTATTTGTGTCTACTAAAATTCATGACTTAGAAATAAGAGAAAAGAAGAGGTGAGTTGAGACTCACAGGAGGTAAAAGTTGGCAGAGCTCCTTTGGGATACAAGCAATGGAATCCGACCAGGACAAAGGCCCCCAGAGGCCTGCTGCGGGCCTGGCTGGGAGATGGCTCCGCGGGTAAAGTGGTTGCCTTGAAGGTGAGGACCTGAGTTCTGATTTCTCCCAGAACCAACGTGGTAGTGCTAACTCTCAAAAGACGTCCTTAGACTTCTACATGTGTGTGGTGGCACACACACATACACACACACACACAGGCACACACACATGTGCACACACACATACCAGCCACACATGTGAATACATAAACATAATAAAATTTGTAAATAGTTTGTAATTTATGCAGTTAGCTTTCATTATGTTCTCAATCAAAATGTAGCGTTTGGGCGGGGAGATAATTCAGATGGTAGAGGTATTGCTTTTGATCCACAAGGGCAGAGATTTGGTCCCTAGCACTGGGAACATGGCCATGATTGCTGTCTCCACTTTGCATTGTCCCAAACATAGAAATAAAGTGTCAGCCTCTGAGGCTGGCACAGCAAGGCCAAGGCACCTGCTAATGTGCAACATTTATTTGTAACAACTTATTTTATGGATTGTACATGGATATTAAGAGGGATTTCTACATGTATCTTGGGCATCTAGCAAGTCTTAAGAAACTTGGTTTTGAGTTTCTTAACACGAAAAGAAATGTTCTTTTCTTTGTGCATTTCTTTTCGTGTGGCACTGTCTCCTTTTGACATCTTTTAACTCCTTCCCTCTCTTCCCAGCCTGTGGACCACTGTCACCTTTGAAAGCATTTCTAAAACTCACTTGTACAAAACTTGAATCAAGCATTAACCACTCTAGTGAAAAGTTGGAAACAGGCTAAGGGCCCATCGGTGAGAGATTTGTTCGACACTTACCGTGTGTCCAAACCACAGACAGCATAGCAGAGACACAGTGAAAGCATGCAAGTCACAAGCCTGGGATGACAGCACCTGGGAGGCTGAGGCAGGAGGATTGAAAGGTCAACACCAACCTGGGCTACATAGGAAGTTCAAGGCAGGTCTAGCAAGACCCTGGTCTGGAGTGTTGTAGCTCAGCTTACAGAGTACTCTCCCAGCATGCCCAAAGCTCTGGGTTCCATCCCCAGCACCGCATAGACAGAGGTCAGTGTTCATGCTTATTATCCAAACACTTGAAAATGGAGGCAAGAAAATCAGGAGTTCAAGACCATCCTCAGCTGCATAGCTCTTTTTAAGTCAGCCTGAGCTACTTCTGACTCTGTCTCAGGTGGTTTTTTGGTTTTTAGTTTTTGGTTTTTTTTCTCATTTGGCTAAAAGTAGGCTCATATATATGATCACACACTTAGGCAAAGGAAATTATAGGCACAGATTTGAAGACTTTAGCAGTGTTTTTATTTATGTGTCTAGTGTTTGAAACTTTACTATATGCAGTTTTTATTTTAGGACTCAGAAAATATAATCGAGGTTTTTTTTTAAATAATAAATTGTTTAATAATAGGAAGCATTCTAAATCGCCAGATTACTAACCTTCCTTCTGCGTCAGATTAAAAACTCCGTTCATCTTCTCAATCGTGAAGATACTCTCTGGCTAGAAGTTAGAGGGAGTCAAGCTGATTCAATTAATTTGTGTCCATTTGTGACTGATTGGTGCCTCCACTACCCTTCGAAGCATAATTCATCTTCTCAGAATGTAAGTGAATCTCTGAACGATGGCATTCAAGACTGAAAAAAAAAATGACAGAGCAAAACCATATGGACAGTATATGCTAGTGTCATTCTGGACAAGAATACAACCCTGTGACAGAGTGGCCTGCAGAGGATACAGGTCCCACCATGTCGCTCAACAAAACCATTCCCACTTCTCCAGTGCTGTTAGGAACAGGCACTTACGGCATACAAAAGTTACTATTTTACTTTAATGTTATTTGTTTGTGTGTGTGATTATATCTACCTTCAAATATCCTTTTCTCCAGAGAGTTTTTAGGCATTAAGTTTAGTTCCGGTTTTGCAATAGATTCCACGTAATTAAATGCAAGTTAGATTTACCTCGGTACCTAGAGTGAGATGAAAATCAAAGTTGATTTTATTCCAGCCCACCACCTCTCTCAGAATCCTTTTTTTACACACACACACACACACACACACACACACACACACACACTTAAGACTCCCTGTTTATTATATATGAATTTACTACAGATACGTTTGTTTATTCTTTCATGTAAACCTAAGTATCTTGTGCCAGGATTACAAGTTCCTGGAACGCTATAGCGCTTTAGAATTTGGTGTGGGTTACCACATATCTCTTTCCAGACTTTCAAAACCCCATGCTTCTCTCTTAATTTTTTTTTCCTTTGCAAATTGTAGAATTGATTTATGGAGCGCCTTAAAATTTTTTATTGTGGTTTCAGTTTGTGTAATAGTATTAAACACAACAATTAAGTTTATATCTCTCCATTTTGCCTCAACAACTTCTTTGCTCTCCTCCAAGTATTTTCACAGAGCTGCTTAGTGGCAGCAATAAAACACTCAGCGCGTGTGATGGCTCGGGGCGGCGGCTGAGAGTCAGAGACTGCCTTCGGGTGTTAGGAAACCCTGTCGTTCAAGCCTTATCTAGCGCCGTACACGTAATACAAGTTTTCTGTTGTCTTAAGCGTTTGCCGGGTTTTGATTTCAGCCCTGTTCTTCTGAGCATTGCATGCTATTGGTTAATCTATGAGGATCGATAGCCTTGGCATCTTCTTAGCCTTTTATAATTGGCTGCTTCTAGTAGACTGGGGAGTTCATCCGATTTTCATTCACTCCGAGGCACCGTGTCTGTCTTTGGGAGAATTTTCATATATTTGTTTTAATAAATATTTCAAACTTTAAAGTAGATTGTTGTGCTAACTACCTGTATGATTTCAAGGGAGTTATTGATATACTCTGATTCTCAGCCGTTCCCATCTGTAAAATGGTATAATAGATCAGGTAAGACTCCTATTAACAGGCTCTCTGTACTCACTAAGAAATAGGATTCCGCCCTTCCCTCCCCTTCTCTCCATTTATCTTCTGGCTTTTCTGTTGCTAGTTCTCTGAGCATTTTCTTCCCTAATTTCTTTTCCTAAGGGAGTTCCTAAATTTCTCCCATGGCTTGGCTAAGTCTTAACTAGACCAGTTGGCAAAAGATGAAAACATAGAAGAGATTTCATACGCAATCTAGTATTAAATTAATTGACATTAAATTAATCACAAATCATTTTAATAGTATCAAGTGAACTAAGCCAAAATGCTCTGTCCTTCCTTTAGGAAAATAAATGGGGTTTGGAAAATTATCATTTTATAAGTTGTTAATGATTAATATAGGACCATAATGTGGGTGCTGACCTTAAAGACTTATGTATAGAGTGTCCATTAGTACCAGGTGGTAATCCTAAGTATAAATGCTGATCATGTCACCTGAGAGCCTAAATCGTTTGATTAAACAGGCATATTCAACATTAAAGTGTGTGTGTTTAATTAAAATTGATTTTGGAGCACTTCTCCAGCTATGGCTCCTTCTGCTCAACATTATCTTTTTATTGAGAAAATGAAATAAAATGGAGACATTGTTTAGGTTATATCATACACCATGGGAAGTGCCTAGTTTTGATTTTTCTTTCTAAGGCCTAATAAGCTATATAACTACTACACATCTTAATTTCATTTGCTCCCAGGGGAGGCCCACTAGTAATCAAATCCCAATTTGGAAATTCATCGGAAGAGTCTACATGCTGTGGGAACATCCAGGGCCATCAGTGCAGTGAGGAGGTTGGGGAACAGATCTAGGGAAAATAATTCTTTTATCTGCTCCATGGTCAGTTTTTTTTTTTTTCCAGGACAAAATGTTTCTAGGTGCTAACTCTGTCATCTGCTCTTAAGAGCAACAAAATCATTGCTTGTCTCTTGATGGTTCTGTGCATATTAGAATATTTCCACCTCATTCAGCCAAGAACTCTGTCTAGTAATCAGGTAGACACATCATTTTTTGTTTAAGAAAGAGAGGGGAGGAAGGAAGGAAGGAGGGCAGGAAGGAAAGAAGGAAGGAAGGAAAGAAGGAAGGAAGGAAGAAAGAGAGAGAGGGAGAGAAAGAAAGAAAGGGCCAGAAAAAGAATTTTAGAAGTTAAGTTAATCTCCACCCATAGATCTGTTTGTTTGTTTTTTGTTGTTGTTGTTGTTTTTGTTTTTTTTTTTTTTGTTTTGCGGGGGCGGGGGGAGGGTTGTTTGCTTTTTGCTTTTTGTTTTTTGTTTTTTGTTTTGTTTTGTTTCTTGGTTGGGTTGATTGGTTGGGTTTTTTGCTTTGTTTTTTGTTTTTCCAGTTTCAGTTCTATGTTTACTGATGGACACAGGATAATTAGTTACAGGGAACAACAGCCCATCTGTTCTGACAGGTGAAAACTACCTTTATACACATGTGCACGCGCGCGTGTACACACACACACACACACAAACCCTCCTGCCTGATTCAAATGTTCTCAGCCTTAAAAGGCTAAATAGAAATAGGAATTATGGCGAAGTGCTTCTCCCTCACAGTAATAAGCACTGACTCCCACAGCTTATGAGCTTATAAAAACTAATCTTTTGTGTAAATACTTTAGTTGACTAACCTAAGCTGGTTTCCTCCTCCTCTTCCTCCTCTTCCTCCTCTTCCTCCTTCTCTTCCTCCTCCTCTTCCTTCCTACTCCTCTTGTATTTTGTTGTTGTTGTTGTTGTTTTTTCAGTTCTACCTAAAATACTACTGTCCAGCTCACCTTAGGGGTTAATGTTCATGCAATGATATCAGTCAAACCAGGTATGGACAAGGAAGCAGGAACCCTGGTCAGGAGAAAGACACGTGAATATCTCAGTCAGTGCAGGAATCAAACAGCAGGTCCTCGTTCTTCATAAAGAGAAAATGGCTAAATGACCGAAAATAGGAGTTTGGTTTGATTTCATTTTTATTTTAATGGAAACTCCGACGATCTAACAGAGAAAGTGCAGTTGAGAAGAGTCTAATAAGGAAGCAGTTTTGGACAGCCAGTGCAACGTCCTACTGGCCTCAAAGTTTGCCCTTGGGCAGGTGCAACTTCCTACGTGCTTTTCTCTCAGTTGGAGAAAAGGTTGGACACGTTACGCCACGGGGCTGCACGCATACCTCTAGCCAACCTGGTGCCTGAGTAACCCACACCGTTGATGACAACTGCGCCAGAAGAAAATAAAACGTGGGAACAGTGTGTTGGAAATAAGTTGAGGTTTTGTGCCTTTTCTGAATTCACAGTCGCCACACACCACTGTTTTGTGACTCTTACTAATAAAAGACCCCCTGTTTGCTAGACATAAAACTTGATTTTTAGAGTCTTTGGGGCTTCGGTATGAACTCACTTTTCAAATTAAACCAAGGCACAGGTACTTTTCCTCTTTATCAGACTGGGATCCATTAAATCTCACCACAGGCAAATCGTGTGTGTGTGTGTGTGTGTGTGTGTGTGTGTGTATGGAATAGCTGGAGAGAAGAGCCACGTTTCACGGCGCTCACCGGAGCCGTTGTTTCCCCACCCTCCCCCACCCCCGCCCCAGTAGAGCCATGTTTTTTAGCAAGATTCCTGTGGGAGACCTGTTTGTGAAAGTGGCATTTGCGAGTCACACTCCAGGTCCCCGTGCCAGCTTCAGAAAGCCAAGCAGATGTTTCTTCCTTTCCCCGCAGCACAGCTCATCACTTATCCCAGGAGGAAAATCAGGGGAGGCTGGAACAAATGCAGTTCTGACAGTCACAGCCACGGGAAAATGGAGATTGTGTGTGTGTGTGTGTGTGTGTGAGTGTGTGTGTGTGTGTTACAGAATGGATTAAATGTGACTTTGCATTGGGCTTTATTTAAAGGTAGAATGATTGATTCATTGACAGGAAATGTTATCCTCCTTCTAGCGCTCCTTTTCTTGCCCTTCTTTTTTTTTTTTTTTTTTTTTTTTTTTTTTTTTTTTTCTCAGCCTTGCCCGGCTGACTTTGATGTCTCCGATGGCTCTTTCTGGAGCACAAGTCCCTGTGTTCTTTCCGTTTTGTTTCAGATCAATAGCTTGTTTGTGCAAGAACAATAAGATCAGAAGTTATTTCTTTAGCCACACACCCAAACACATGCATACAAAAGATAAAATGTATTTGGGGTTTCGTTTTACACAGTAACAGGGTCAGGAAGTTCTACTCACTAAGCGGGTTACAAAAGCCTGGGTAACGTGTAGTACGAAACAATTTTGCACGGAGCCTGAATTGTGGGATTCTTTTCTTTCTTTCTTTCTTTCTTTCTTTCTTCCTTCCTTCCTTCCTTCCTTCCTTCCTTCCTTCCTTTCTTTCTTTCTTTTTTGCACTGCTCAGTTTTAAGCAAGAAATCAAATGCTCCAGAAAATAAAAATATAAGCAATGTAAAGCAATTTCTCTTAAGTCTGGACATATATTAAGTGTAACCTTGACTAATTGTAGTCTAGAGTCAGATTCTTAAGATGGTTATTTTTTTAGTATACAATGTCTCTTTGCTTTACACTGAACCCCTTCAGCCTCAGGCCCTAGGCTGGTGGACGGGCCGCTGACTGAGACGGCTCCCTGCCGGTGCAGGTCTCTGTCTTCCTTTCTGATACTCCTTTGCTGTCTTTGCTCGCTCTGTGCAAACGCAAGAGTAGTGTCTGTGTTTCACGAAAAGAATGCGTGTTAAAAAGAACTAATGGTCCCACTGTCCATCAGGCTGGGCAGAGATGGAGGTCATCTGGCGGTCAAAACCAAATAATTTCAGCCTGTGCCGAAAGCCCCTGAAGCTGTTGACTCGGAGGCGAGAGTTCACCCGTCTCTTGTTGCTTCTGTATCCCCTGAAACCTGGGAGTTTTAATTTTGGCGACAAGAACGGACATATTTTCTCCCTGGCAACCGTGTGTGCACAGTGCTCGCCATTCAGTGTTTGCTCAGGTTAGCTCAGCTGAAGTATACAACCGGCACTCCTGGATCCACGCCAGCCCTAAATAGACAAAAGACTGCATTCTGCATCTAGACCCTCCCAAAATATCGGAAGAGGCTGACTAGCTGTGCATGTTTGAAATTCATTGTTAGGCAGAAAATTTTAACTTCTGCTCTTTTAAAGAGACCCTGTGTTCTTCTACAGGTACGGATTTTTAAAGTGACTTCCGAGTTTCCACATTCATAGGGAACAGATGGGAATGGAAGTGGCTCCAGAGTGCTGACAGGTCCATTAAAAAGCCTTTAAAATCCATACTCCATAAATCGGAACCACACATTGGATGTAGTCACAGCCCTTTCAGTATGCCCTGCACCCTGTTGTGGATAGCGCCACCTGCTGGCTGTTTGGTGAAAGCTCTTTGCTGATGAACCAGTCTAAAAGTCAATATTAGATACAATTTAACTGTTTTTAAATCAGTAGACCTCCGGAGACTTAAAAGGTTAAAAAAATCATTTAGCTGCATTATTTTAGCACATCTTAGCTACAGTTACTTTACAAAAAAAATTGTAGGCATTAAAAGGAAAGCGCAGGGAATATTGTTTAGATTCTAAAGTATTCTAAAATGGTGTCAAATCTTGATTATCTTTTAGCTTCAATTTCTCATGCCCCTCTGACAGATTTCAAAGTCACGTCAGAAGTATCTGGATCTTCCAGTCTGGGTTTTATTTCTTCTGTTTCTTTTCTACTGACTTTCTAAAGAAGTACATATGTGAATGTGATATCTACATATGGGAAAGGAGGAAGGGCAGGAAGGCAGGGCCACGCCCCAGCTGGATGGTTCCGTGTCAGCTTTGAGGATTACATCTGTGATTGAGGGATTCACCACTCTTATTTTGGCATCGACTCATAAAACATATGTTCGCAAAGTCTGTTTTATGGGCTTTTTAACAGGATAAGAAATTTTAAGTGTTCAAAAAAGAAAAAAGGAAAACCAAACCTTCCTACCTTTAGATTATAATATATATGGTTTCTTTTGACTGTCCCAGTCTTTGCTCATCACACAAAAATATACTATAATACTTTATAATAAAATAAACTGAAAACACAATGCCTCTATTGCACAATACAGTGAATGTTAGAGTTTCATGAATTAAAGTAATCCAAAATTGGGTTTCTACCCTCCCCACCCCACCCCACCCCCAATGTGTTTTTATTCTGAAGTTGTGCTGTTTGAGCTTTCTGTTATTCTTAAAACTATAATCTGGTCCTATTTTAATGTATATCTTTAACCAGACCACTTTTCTGATCCTTTTAAACTCTTAGAAACACGCTGGTTTGGGGTGAGCCTTAGCCAGTGACTGGGGCTGTCCCGCAGGCACATGGGTCTTTCTGAGCCACCAGGATGAATGACTAGACACTTGCGCCCCCTCCCCATCTTCCTCATGTGGAGTCACACCCTAATAGCTTTAGATGTCCCTAGTACTTGTGTTAAGTATTTGAGGCAATTAAAAGCCTCAAAGTCAGCCGGGCGTGGTGGTGCACGCCTGTAATCCCAGCACTTGGGAGGCAGAGGCAGGCAGATTTCTGAGTTCAAGGCTAGCCTGGTCTACAGAATGAGTGCCAGGATAGCCAGGACTACACAGAGAAACCCTGTCTTGAAAAAACCAAAAACAAAAACAAACAAACAAACAAAAAGCCTCAAAGTCTTTGATAACAAGGAGCCCGTGCTGACTCCTGCTTGTAGAGTCATGACCTGGTGCTGAGCTTTGCATACTCTCTGAAGAAGAATGAAATTGAGCTTTTCTGAGGAGGAGGAGGAGGAGGAGGAGGAGGAGGAGGAGGAGGAGAAGGAGGAGGAGGAGGAGGAGGAGGAGAATGGCCCCTAGGGATTTTTTTTCTCTGCCTAGGGAGGCCCTGTGGAACCAATATTTTTCATTGTGTACATGGTAACCTGGCACACATCTGTAATCTAGGGCAAGATGAACAACTGTGAGTTCCAGCCTGGGCTACATAGCCAGATTCAGTCTCTGAAACAAAACAAACAAGAAAGAGGAGGGAATAAGGAGGAAAAAAATTTCCCCTTGATTTAGAGGTCTGGATTCAGGGTGACACCCGTTTTGGAACTTTATCTCCCCAGCCTATGTTGCTCTAACTCTTCCTCTCCACCTGACTCACAAACAGGTCTGCTGTGCGCTTTAAAGGTCACGAGGACAATGACTAAGTTTCCTGTAGGCTCTGCCCTTCACTGGTAAACACAGCCTCTACCCGGTTCCTCAGCTGTGGACCGCCCCCTACTGCCTCCAGGACGCTAATTCCTTGATGATTCTCCTACGTGCACGTCCAGTACCCAGGGGCTACATTAGAACCACATTTCTTTCTACAAGGCATGTCTGGGTCACTGCTCTCTTGGTCAGCAAAACAGAATTCCCACTGTCTGCAGCATTGAAACATCACACATTGAGAGATGATTTTTTTTTTTCCAACTAATTCGGTCCCTCACAGGTAGCATTCTCTTGTTGGAGGATGTAGCATCCAAAATTGTCAAGGATGACGGCTGTCTTCCTAAATCTTCCAGACTCCAGGCTCATCATCCAGACCCAATCATAGATACTTAAATCTAAAATATTATTATTAATAATATTGTTATTACTGTAGAATTTTAAAAGTACATAAAAGAGAGGTCCATTATTCCACGCAGGCTTTGGAAGTCAGTTTGGTCCGAGTAGCTGGCTTTTGAATTGAATCTTAAGAGAAAACGGGGAAGAACGTTCTAAACAAGAGGAAACAGCAGCAATAATGTAGCATTTCTTTTTACCAGGCTTCTTGCAGCTCTTGACTACTGTGCCTTTGCTGTTGACTGCATGATTAACCAATCACAGAAGGGAGAAAGGCTGCTTAGCAGAAAGCTGCATGGGCAATGCTTTGGCCGGCCTGCTCGCAGCCCTTTCTTTCCACGTGGCATTTTGACACGTGAGTCCTACGGCGTGGTGTCCCTGGTGTCCCTTCCCCTCCCCTGCCCGCCCCCAGTGATCTCTCACACACATCCGGACTTTCTTCTTGGGTGCTTCACCGTTTCTCATAAGATGTCCACAAGTTGGATCAATCAGACTGAACCAATGAGACAATGTAATAATGCTGCCTGTCTTTACAGGTAAACTTGGAAATGGAATAAAAACCAACTGCTAACTCATTAACCTTGAGAGGCACGTGGGGTGGTTTGATTCTAATGTTTCCAGTGTTTGTTTAGAGTTGAACACACTTTAAATATATCTACGTAGTTTAATAGCCTCGTGAACACAATTTTTGATGGCCTCAATTGATTTCCTTTCATTAAAGACCAAATCTTAATGAATGCGTTTGCCTTCCTCTCCAATTTACATTCAAACAGGGAACGTCCTAATGGCTTTGTTTAAAAAAACAAAAAACAAAAAACAAAAACAAAAAAACCACTAACTTAATAGTTTTAAATTGAAGTGTTCTGTGCTGTTGGTCTTAGAGTTTCTCATTCACAACAAATACTTAAATCTTACTTTTAGCTTTCTGGAAAACAGTCAGTCAACTAACCCTTCTCTCCCTGCCGCCCTCCCCCCCCCCCTTTTTTTGTCCTTCTAATTTTGCTAACCATGCAGCTCGCTTCCCACTCTGTGGATGACTTCATTAAGAGATTGGTGGGTTTGAGTCCCTAAAGACAAATATTTTAGTAGTTCTTAATGGTGATCCGATATGGAAGGTTACATTTCCAAGACATTATTTATTTTAGTATGCATGTAACTTGTTTTTAAGGAGGGCTTTCTCCCCCCACCCCACCCCCCTTCCTTTCACATTTTCCAACTGAGAAAAATCATCCAGAAATGTCTCCACTGCCACCTACTTGCAGTTTGGAAATTTACACTCACCTGACTTTGCAAATAAACCCGATTTCCCCCCCTGCTTTGCAAAGCAAGAGGACTGTGGAGAATACTGTAGGTGGCATTGTGGATTCTTCTCTTGTTTATGAAGGCGTGGATTTTGTGAAATTGTTAGGAAAACACCCATCTTATCAGATATCTTTACGGACACTGGTGGAAACGGCTTTTTCTGTAAACGTGGTATGTCTTCCCCTATGATAATCATGTTGCTACAAATTATGCAGAGACCAGTCTAAGTGAGCGTCCCATTCCTAAATGCCTTGCTCATATTTATATTAGGACTACAGTGCTGTAGTCATAACCCTTAATAACTTCTTATAAAGCACGCTATATAATGCACTCGTGATTACGCTGTGGAAAGCTGTTACCCAGCATCTTGTAAAAGGCAGACATTTTAAAAAACAATGTATGTTCCTATTTAATACAGGGAGATGAGTTATCAGACACTGTGTGTACTTGTAATTTCATAAATAATAATAAGGTGTGTGGAAATGGCTCTTTAATGCCCGATGTTATTATGTAGAAAACGTGAACTGTTCTAATACAATAACAGATATGAGGATTTGGAATTATTTTTTTTTCTTCTCGTCATCACAGTGACCACTCTTTGCCTAATGGTTTCATTTTATTACAAATCCTCCGGCTGGAAGCTTAAAGGTTTGACATTGTTATGTGCTTTTTAATATAGGTTATTCTCCATTTTATTCAACATACTAAAAGTATATTGCCCTGTCTTCGCCTATTTAACGGGAAATCCTAGCTTGATTCATTTGTGTAGTTCATTCTTTAGAGTTTCCCATTTAAAAAAATTATGGGCAGCTAAGCATCTGCCTAAAATTTTAATTATTCCCCAAACCTCATCTACCTCATCCTTCTCAATCTTCAAACGGCAGAACTAGTAGTCTCCATCTTTACAGATATTTCAGAAATGGTTAGATAATCATGGGGAATCTGGAAAACCATCAGGGTCACGTTGTAGGTGTGAATACTTGCTTATGAAAATATGCACGATTAGCGATGAGTTATACTTCATTCTCTCTCCTAAATGTGGAGCCAGGATTTGAAAAGAGAAGACTAGCCCTGCTCTAAAACCTCTCCATACTATCTAATTTCCCATCTCTACAGTTTGTCCCTATGTGACGTTTTAAAAGCAGCTGTAACTCCATGTGGCTGTTTGTGGTCAGTAGCTATAGCATAGTTGACTGTGAGAAGAAAAACATATTTTTTTTTTTTTTTTGCCATGCATTCTGAGCACACTCTTGTACAATCCTTTATACTATCTGGTTTCATTTGTATTCTGCATGCCCTTTTAAAGATTTTTTTTTTAATCTCATCTAGAGAAACTGCAAGTCATTCCAGTTTCCTTGCTGGCCCCAGTAATGTATATAAATCTTATTAGTAAGCAGTGCGTTACAGACTCAAGTGGCATTAACTCCTTTGCTGCACAGTCATGCTTTAAGGAGGCTTCCAGACTTGAAAATAATCTATGCTTGGTGAATCCACTTCATTTTAAAGTGGCTGGAATATAATTTGTCTTATAAGGGTCATCCTTTCACAGAACACAGAAGCCAGGTGAGTTCGCGTTAAACATGTAGACGTCTGTGGGCTGGGACCATACAGAGCTCTATATCTTGCGCCCTCTCTGACAGATTTGATGGAAGAGCGGAGGAGGATTTGTGGACGGTGATTTCCAGCTGTTACTCAGGTGAACAAAGATCTTTGAAATGTTAGCATCAAAAGTGTGGTCGTGGGACAGCCCTGTTGGGAGCCCTGATGATTTACTACGTAAGAGCACCCCTCTAAGCGGCCAAGAACCCTGACGATAAAGCACCACTGTGCACGTGGACGGGGCTTTCTGCTGGCATGTGGTACAAGAAGGAGGGGGCAGAAGGTGACCGTGCTCTGCCCACTCCTCATACTGAGTCCCCTTTCTCATCCTTGCATGTCATACGCAAAGCAGCTCTTCATCTGGGAGCTGGCCAGCCTCTCCCATGCTCTCCGAGAGCGTATGAGCAGCCTCAAAGGGACCAGCCATCAGCTCCTTTCCCTGCTTCTCAAGAAAGGGGTGGGGGCAGCTACCCATACACGACAGCTATTTTTTAAAGGGCCATAATAAGTTATAGTTATAGGTCACGGTGGGTTTTTTTCCATAGCGTTATTACCATTATTATCTTCTACGGCAGTAAAAATTGATCGTTGTTATGAGCAGTATGAGAAACCCTCAGATTCAGGCAGCTGGACTAAATTTCCCATCTACATAGCAGAAGGAAGGAAGCAAGGAAGGAAGGAAGGAAGGAAGGAAGGAAGGAAGGAAGGAAGGAAGGGGGGAAGGAGAAGAAGAGAAATGGAGGAAGGACAAAGAGGGGAGTGAATTCATCTTTTCCTTCTCTAATGGGTCCCCAGCAAAATTTCTAAGTGTCCATGGACGCTCATCAAATATACCCTTCATAATAAAACTGTGCATAGTTCTAAGTCTGAACTCTATAGACGCCTGTCACCGGCTTGGACCATTTTTAACCCCATCTGTATTGCCGTTCCAACTGTTACTTCGCAGATACCTCCATGTGTAAGATCTGTGTTTGAGAGCGAATGGCTAATGCCGTTTGGGTAGAGGGTTGGAGATGCGGGTAAATAGGGGAAGAGCCCAGAATATATTAACAGAGATCGTAGCAACTGGCTAACATTGGGTATAGTAAGGGAAACTCCACGGCTTCAGAATGTCCATTCTACATGTTCACTGAGATGGACAGAGTCTGAGACTGAGCTAATGTTCCTGTGAGTGGACACCTTAATCTACCTGTATGACGTTAACATTTTTTAAAGTTTCCTTTTTTAAATGATAGGGAATTGTAAATCAGGAATCTGTATGTTTCCCCAATCTTTAGGAAATGACAGTATTTTCCAGTCCACTGATAATGTGACTTGCCTTTATATTTTGTAAAATAGCTATTTTCATACACAATATTTTTAAGTGACAATATGCTAACATTTTTTGTTGTTTTAGTTGTTTTTCAAGACGGGGGGTTCTCCATGTAACAGTCCTAACGGTTTTGGAACTTGATTTGTAGACCAGACTGACCTCAAACACACAAAGGTCCTCCAGCCTATGCCTGGGATTAAAGGTGTTTGGCACCACACCCAGCTCAATATAGTGTGTGGATTAATAATTTGAGATTATCAAAATAATAACCTGTGGCTTTCCATGTCTTCACTAGATATCAGTTCTTCATTACCGCCTCTCTGCTTCGTTGGGTGGACTCATTAACACCCCAAAACGTCTGACTTTATGGGTGTATTTTTGTGTCTTCCAAAATCACAAGAGCATGCAAAGTGTTTGGACAGAGTGACTGTGGTCCTGGCTCCATTCCGTCTTGAGATGCAGCCACTTTCTTCTCCACATTGAGACATATTTTACAGTCATTAATAATGCACACCCACTTACCATTTCTAGAAATATCTTTATTTATAAATCAGCCCTTTCCTTCCCCGCCACCCATTGCCGAAGGAGCCCTCAGAGGCTCCGGCCCCATGTTTAACCCCTTCCCTCATACCATAGACCATTTTACCTTGACTTCCTCAGCATCCACAAGCACATCAGCCCTAGACCCCTAGCAGCTGAAAGGGCCCCACAGAGTGCAGGGGAGTTCCTCCACATGAAGGTTTGAGTGCAAGCCCTGTGAGGAAGACTGGGATGGCGCTGGAGGGCTCACGGTCCTCAGTGCAGACATATGAGGGAGCGAGGCCACAGCCCAGGAGGAACACACACCCTGGGAATATGTTCCTTTCCATTCATGTATACATTTGATTTTAAGAATCATCTTTTTTATATGTTTCCTTCTGTCCATACTCCATTTCTATTGCTCTGTTTTCCACTCTGCAGGTCAATTATATTGGAATTTTTATTATTATTTAGTGTGGATTATAATATTTGAGCACTTATGTAGTTTATATGGAATTGGTTAACTTAAATACTCCATTTTACTCCTTGTATCTCCTTTTCCTAGCTCTGTACATATATATAATATATATCTATCTATGTATATATACACATACATATACATACACAGACATACAGACATATATAGGTATATACACACATACACACATATATATACACACATATACAGACACACATGTATACATAATATACATATACACACATATATATACACACATACATATGGACATGTACACATTACACAGACATACAGACATATACAGATATACGCATGCATACACACATACACATGCACATACAGACACACACATATATACATATATACACACATATATACATACACACACACTTTGGTAAGCTAAAGGACACACGTTTCTACAAAGAGGATCACAGAAAGGGTAACAAATGCATGGGAAAACAAGTAAAGACAAAAGTCTGGGTGTTTTATAAACTTATTTATATCGATTTTAAGAATGCATCTTTGTGGGAGCTCTGCCCCTCTGCTCTGTTGCCTGCTGAGCTGAACTGGAAAGAGAAAGCAGAAGTAGCCAGGCACTGGTGATTTAGTAAATATTGCAGTGTCAGTTTTATTTCATTTATACAATTTATTTCATTGAGAAATATTGGGTAAAATAGATTTCCAAAACAAACGTTATGACTTATATTCTCCGAGGGTGAGCAGACTGCATTTCTCACAAGCTGAGGCTGCAGATCTCCTCCAAAGAAAAATGATGGGGGTTGACACTACAAATCTGGGTACATCTTAGGGTGAAGATTTAAGGTGGAGAGACCAGAATGTCTGGCTGACGAGGAACAGGTGTATAACAAAAACTCTAAAGTCTACAGGCCATATTTTACTCTAAGGAACATTTTAACATTTACATTTTTAACTAGAAAACTAGTCTCTTTGCTAGATGACATGATCATCCACTTTAGGGAAATAATGTCAAATTTAATAACTATGTCGTGTTTTAGAGGAAAATCAAGTTGTTTCTTATGTATTCCTTCCTATTAGACTGCGTTCATCTTAATATGCCATACAGCTGCCTTTACAGATACATTTAATGTATCACTGTGTAATTTATGTAGCAAAAAATAAAAAAGTTGCCTGTAAGTCGCAGAGCAGAGAGGGAGCGCCTTGGAAAGTGGCGCAGGGCGCGTCTAATGAGTGCAAACGGAGAGTCGCCGCCTGCACGGTTAGACATAATTCTGATTTAACATCCAGTCATTTTGTCTGGCTTTAATTATAATTATATTCTGTTAATTAAAAAACAAGCTCATGAAGAGGCTTCAGACTTCTCCTTGTCATGTCTTCAGCAAGGATGAAGCACTTCCGCCCGCCCCCCACCAGCTCCCTTGCACTCTCTGCGATGAGGAGGGGTACCAGCCTTCCGTGGGAGGAGCTTCGGATTCATTTCCACGAGTAAAGAGGTTTCCAGGAAGGGGAAAAAAGAAACCTCAATAGCTCACCCAAAGGAGAAGGAAAACAAACCCCAAGGTTTTAAGAAAGTTCAGGTCTCTTGGACCATATTGAATATTTTCAGGCCACTGATCATCAAGAAGTTTAGACTCTTACCACCTAGGACATACAGAATTTAATAGTATTTCTAGGTGACAGAAGTAAAGGGGAATCCTTGTCACTTTAAGAGGGGGCAATACATGCGGCATTTGTGTAAGTCAACTTAGGACGGGATCTAGTGGGTCTATAGCCGACGCAAAATGCTGAACCAATGTTCATACCATCAGGAAGCTAACGCACTGTCAAACTCGTGAAATAGCACAGTTCTGATGTATTGAAGTATAAATAATAAGTATAAATAGTCTGCGCTTATCTTTGGATATATGTACATATGTACTTGGGGTTAGTGCCCTAGGGTCCATACAGGTATATATCAAGAAACTGGTTACTCAAAGTATTTATCTTTGCTTTCTCTGGAAGCCAAGAAATAGAGATTTAAATCAATATGTTCAATAGTGGCTTGAGGCAATTAATCATACCCAGCTTTTGTATAAAATATCCTATGTGGGTGCTCGGACATGACGTCACTCTACACGTTATATATTTAGGAACTGAAGGGGGAAAGGAAAAGAAAACATTTCCAAAAAAGAACTTCCTCTTACCAAAAGTTTTCCTAGTGTTATTTTTATAGCTGAGTGAGAGAGAATTTACAGGGAGCTGAAATCATTGAAGCTAATTAGTTGAATGGCCCTATTATTTATCCAGGGACACGCAGTACAATAATTGCTATTGCAGGTTTGAAGCATCTCAGGGATATTAATTCCAGAGCTCCCATGTCATCTCAGTACAGTAAAACTTCCTAATGGCACCCTGAAGGTGCATAATCTCATTTTAAATCTACTTTTTCTTCTTTTTTTCTGAAGGAACTGGCAGAATCTCCTTCCATAAAAGCTGGAAAAAGGGGAAGAACTCATAATATTTCCCTCATAAGAAAGCAGTTATATTTTCTTCTTCTTCTTTTTTTACTGTATGACCTTTCCTACCCTCTGATGAGGGGTTTGCTGTGACACTTTATCAAAAGTTTATCTGAACTCTGCCCCTTTGCCTCCCTTTGGTGACAGCTGAAGCGTGTCTTGATTTCTCCAAGGGACAGAGGAAAGGTATAGGTGAGCCTTGGCCCCGGCTCCTTCCACAGTTGTGTATTAGAGGGCTCATTAGAGAACACAGCAGGTCCAGGTTAGGAGGGGAGAGAGGAGGCGCCACCTATGCCTTAAAGAAATCTCCTGTAGCCATGCTGACCCACACCTCATTTGGATCCCCTTGAAGAAAACAACCACCACTATATGATCTCTATAAAATCACACCAAGAAATGCCACTTGCATAATTGTAGAGGGAAAGGAAGCCATTGCTTATAAAACGGCTAGCACTGCCTTGAGTCAAGAGTAGTGTGAGTTGCCTGGCAGGCATCCCATGCTCCTCTCTGGGAAACTATCCCAATTTTTCACTTATCTCCCTTTGCTACTTCATTATCAGTCTTGCTATGGCTTGGAAACCCAAGTCTGACTCTCTTAAAAATCAGTCCACGCAACATTTTAAGAGTGAGACGAGTAAGTGTCCCATTGAACTCCAGAGGAGCCTTGTGAGAACGTTTCACCCGTGCGTCTGCCTCAGACATCTTTCTACCTTGCCTTTGCAAATCTCCAGAGACAGGTCCAGAGCCTCCCCGGTGGGGAAAGCTAGCATAGTTCATGATCTGAAACTAACTGTGCTTGTGCGGTGCTCTCTGCCTGAGAAGCTACTGGAAGGCTCGTGCTAGGGCTTTACTAAGAACCAGGATGATGCTGCTCATTCTGTGGGCGCTAAGCCGTCAGCATGCCGGGAGTGGTGGTGCTTGCCTTTAATGCAGAGGCGGGTGGAGCTCTGGGAGTTCGAGGCCGGCCTGGTCTCCATAGTGAGTTACAGGGCAGCCAAGACTATGTAGAGAGACCCTGTCTCAAAAACAAACAAACAAAATAAAAATAAAAATAAATAAATTAAAAAAAGATACTCTTAAGCAGCGGTTTGTGTCCAGTTTGCAAGAGGTGCAAGCAAATACAATTAATTCCAACTATAGATACTGTCAAACTGTGGTATCGGCTCCAGCAGTAAAGCTACCGAGACCTCCAGGGAAGCTGATACAATTGAGAAAATTTGTCTTAAGCACAGTAGATAGATCAGAGTTCCTCTCTCATGCTGGCTTGTTTATGACCATCTCACGCTGTACACACACACACACACACACACACACACACACACACTTGTGCTATCTCAGACCTTTGGCCATTTTTGTCCTGGCACCAAAACTCCTTGAATTTCAACTCCCTGTAAATTCTCTCCTTTATGCTCACTGAACAATCGTGAATGACTAGTGATATTCATTGAGGTCTTGAGTAGAGCAAGATACTAAAGCGATACCCTGGTGCTGGTCTACTTTGCATTCAAGATATGGATGAGATTTTCCAAGAAGTCACTCGCTGCCTCCTCACAGGTACCGGCAAATACAAGAAAAGTAACAACTAGCTCATGACTTACAGGAAACCCCGGGAAGGAAGGTAGAAACCAGAAAATCCTTTGGGTCTGTTCCGAGGCTTCTCTTTCTCGCTGAAAACAAGACCATCTCTTTAGCTGACTTTTGGTCTTAAAAACCACTGTTGAAAAACATAGAATTAAAATCAAAGATCCTGCCTTCTTGACCCACAACAACTAAATAGTTCAGGTTTCCAGGTTCTCTCTCTCTCTCTCTCTCTCTCTCTCTCTCTCTCTCTCTCTCTCATATATTATTTACTCAAGGGTCCATACCAACCCTTTGGGGCTGTTAGAATCTATTTTATAGTGTGTTGGTCACTGACCTGATAAGTCATAATCGTTCAGAAAGCATCATGAGTTTTAACAGGTAAGGGCAGCTGCTGGGCGGGCACTGGAAATCCTGGGCCTTCAAATCTGCGCAATGACCGTTCTCTGGAAGAAATGCTCAGTGACTGTGTTATGCACGCACTGTCAGACCGTCCCCTCATAAGTAGAATCTACCTCTGGACTTTGGAGATTTCAAATTACTGAGTGTTCATCAACTGGGGGGGGGGGGGAGCTATCTTACAATGTTGCCCAATCCTGTACACATTTAGCCCTTCAGACTCTCTGAACTGCTCCGTGGTTTGAGTTCTGTTTGTAAGAAAAGGAAATTGTTTTCATTGTGTGTTTTGTGCATGTGTGTGTTTTGTGAGGGTGGGGGTCAGGCAGTGCCATAAAAATCTGTAATATCTAATGTCCTCCAGAAAACCCGAGCACGCAGTGAAGTTCACCTTTTAATCAATTTTATGGTTGAAATGCTTTTGAAAGCTATTGTTTTGGAAAACCAAGAAAATCCCAACCTAATGTGTTAAATCACTAAGATGTCTATATCTCTTGCCCCAAGACAGACTTTTAAAAGTCATTAGAGATAAATAAAAACAATTCATTTCCAGGTGGCCCTCCTCTATATTAAAGTTTCCTTCTCCTCCCCATCCTCTTCCTCCTCCTCCCCCCATCCTCCTCTCCCTCCTTCTCCTCTTCCTTTTTTGTTTGTTTGTTGTTTTGTTTACTCTGGCTCTATTTGTTTGATTCTTTTCTTTTTTCTCATTCCTTTCAAGTTATAAACTTCTTGCAACAAGGCTTTGCATAACAATGCCAGCAGACCCTTCACGCAACCAAGGGGATGGTGCTCCTTTGCTTTAATTTGGCTTGATTTAAGTGAGTGAAGGCAGACTGAAAGAGGGCATGCATTTGGAGGTGATTCCATAGACTCAGTTTTAACCAACAGTCTTTATAAGTGTTCATTAAGAAACTCCACCAGGCATGTTTCCTGCTGCAGAATCGACTTTAACGGAAGAAATAAAGCTGCGAAGATTCCGTTTTCACTTTGTTTCTCGTAAAGACAGTCAGCATCCAACATAAACAACAATTTACACCCAGCATTTATTCTGGAAATTACAGTATCGTGCCGTTAACGCACACAGATAAATAATGTTTTATGGGATGCCGTGGAGCCCTTTCAGGGTAGCGGATGCTTAACCGAATTAAAGGATTTCCAGAACTCGGAGCTCTCGTTTTAAGCAGGTTTAAACAGTTAATATTACGAAACACAAGCACAGAGGAGCTGGCCCAAATATATTTTTAATGCACACTTATTTTATTTCCATGGCTTCCCATTTTGGTTTTATTGCCATTTGGCACCTTCCGCAGATACTAAGTCAACCTGTCTCCCAAACCCTCTCCCTGGGGACTGTGCCTGCTTTACGATGGCATTCCTTAATCCACTCTTTAATCCCCTCTATGTCTGCAGGTGTGGGACTATCAGAAATGAAACTATAATTCCTGCTAGACGGGTTATATCACAGAGCTGATTATAAAAAAAAATAAAAGAATGATGATTTTAAATAAACAATGCCCCCAGAACGTTTGGTTTGGCTTGTTTGCTTTAGGAAAAGGAGAGGATTGTCTATTCAAGCTGGTGTTTGACATTTCAGTTGGGGAGAGGGACACATTATAAAAGGAGGGAGGGGAAAATGATTCTCCCAAATAATCAGAGAGTATAACAGGTAAGGCTCGTTTTAATATAAAGCCTAAAGTGCAGTCAGAAAAAGCAGTTACAAACACAGAGGAGGAAAGAGGAGAGAAGCTAGGAGTCCTTCTGCCGTGGAGAAGGGACGCTGCCCGGATATGCAGGTGCAGATCACCGGCTACAGCACGTGGGCTTCCGAAGCGGACAGATGCCCGCTGGCCCCTGGAGCTGTAACCAAGGGCTTCCGAAGCGGATCGATGCCCGCTCGCCCCTGGAGCTGTAACCAATCCGAGACTGTTTTCGGTAGATGACTCCCTTTCTGTGTTGGTCCGGCTTCATGGCCTACAGCCATGGTCACTCAGTAGCTTCTGTGCTTCCAGATAAGGGACATGTGTCAACAGCCATCAGAAAGCCATCGGTTTTAGCCAAATTCAAGTTGTGATTTTCAAACTTACAATTTAAAAAAAATTAAATATAAGCTCAGGAAAGAATGATGAAATCGTAGCCCCATTTTATCAATGTGTTTTACACGAGGCGCAGTTTTCAATGCCATTACCGGATGGTTTAGCTGTGCTTAAGATTAAGTTGGCATTTCTGTTCTAAATCACTTTTTTAGGCTTTTGAAACTTGACCTTTTAAATTCTAATGGGACCGACGCTGAGAGAGGCTGGACCAACTGAATGTGATTAAACATACATAAAGCCATTAAAAACTTGCCATGGGGACAGTCCAGCAGTCTAATTGAACTATTCTGTTTTGACAAGCTGCTGTCTACTGGAGGACCTTAACGTGTTTATATTCTCCGGTTCAGTCTTATTATCTAGGCTTGGGAAATGCTGCAGCGTCATCTCAGCTACGTGATTTTCTTTTAACTTCTCCGCTGAACCCTTCTCTTCGGTAGAAATGTATCTTCAGCTCAGATGTATCCACCACGCCCAGAACCTTTCCTTCTAGTACCAGTGTAAAGGAAGTCTCTTCCCTCTAAGAGCACATGTTAACGGCAGCTTTTGGATTTAGCGTGTGATGGGATTTTTATTTTGTCTCTGGTTTTTGCCCATGGATGTTTTGCCTACATGTATGTCGATGTACCGCGTGTGTGCCTGTTACCCAAAAGAGGGGATGGATCCCTGAGAACTGTAGTTACACATGGTTATAAGCCAACATCTGGGTGCTTGATGCTGAACCTCGGTCCCCCACAAGAGCAGCCAGTGCTCTTAACGGCAAGCATCTCTCCAGTCCCTCATTTGCTACTTTGTATTATTATTATTATTATTGTATTGCTGTAATCACAAAGGCCTCGTGAGACCAAGGATTATATCTTAAGCTTCTTATTTCCTTTAGGTTTTTTGTGATTGTTGTTTCCTTATCTACATTTATTCATTTAGTGTGTGTGTGTGTGTGTGTCTGTGTGTGTCTGTGTGTCTATGTGTGTCTATGTGTGTGTGTGTGTGTGTGTGTGTGTGTGTGTGTTCAGGATCATGCACAGCAAAAGTCTAATTACAGGAATCAGTTCTTTCTTTCCACTCTTTGGGTTCCAGAGATCAAACTCAGTTTGTCAGGCTTGGTAGCAGGCACCCTTTGCCCACAAAGTCCTACAGTTTTTAATGATGATCCTTACAAAGAAAGCACTCAATAATCACTTGATGAAGGAGTACCACAATTAATTTTGGATGTTTGAGTCTCTCTATATAGCCCTGGGTATCCTGTAACTCACTCTGTAGATCAGGCTGTCCTCAAACTCACAGAGAGTCACCTGACTCTGCCTCCCAAGTGCTGGGATCAAAAGCGTGCACCACCACGCCCAGCTACAGTGTTTAAAGTAGGAGGTCTGCTTGTTCCTGCTAGGCCATCCTTCTTGCAAGAATAAATGAATAAGATGGGTATGATGTCCCATTCCTGTCATCCCAGCACTCAAGAGGCTGAAACAGGAGAATCTAGGAGTTCCAGGCTAGCTTCTGCCACATAGAGTTCAGAGACCGAGTAAGCTACACAGCAAGATGCTGTCTCAAAATGATGATGATGATGATGATGATGATGATGATGATGATGATGATGGTGGTGGTGGTGGTAGTGGTGGTGGTGGTGGTGGTCGTGGTCATGGCTAGGGTGTAGTTTAGCTGATCGAGTGCTTGCTTAGCCTTTCCTCAATCACCAGCACCACATAAACCATTAGGGTGCTACCTTCCTATAATCTCAGAATTTAAGAGATGAATGTAATAGGATCAGGTTAAGGCCATCCTCAGCTAAATAATGAACTTGAGGCTGTTTGGACTATAGAGGATCCTGACTCAAAACAAAACAAACAAACAAAAACCCAAATACTAATACCACCAATAATAACTGGATTAAATGTTCATTGGCCATCTTTGTTATGACTTTGTCTTTTTGTTTTGTTTTGTTTCTTCTTGGTTGTTTGTAGAACAAGCTGGCCTTGAACTCACAGAAATCCACCTGCCTCTACCTTCCAAACGCTAGGATTAAAGGCATGCTCCATCACACCCAGCTTCTTTGACTTAGTTTGATCATTTGAGTAACTTCTTATTGAATGGCCACTGTGAAAAAACAGGGCACAACCTGAGGCCCTCATCCTCATGGAATTTTGTGCCCTATAGGAAAGCTGGCAATAAAGAATTAAGCCAATAAATAACAATTATAGAATGTGATTAGCATGACAAAGGAGGATGTTATAGCAGGTTCCTATCACTGGGGAAATTCCTGGAGAGAGGTTCCAGAGACCAAGTAGAGCCACATTGCAAGACCGAAGGGCAGCCACTGCGTCCCGTGCGCACAGTTGGTTCCTGAGTTTGGACTTTATTCCTGAGTTTGTTGGGAGGGAAAGGAGATAAAAGCACCTTTTGAAAAATTAAAAATGCCTCATTTGCTACTGCTGGGTCTGTCTGCAGTTAGAAGAGCGCATAGGTAATGGTATTCGGGCAAACATGGGCCAATAACTCACACTTTCATGGGAGAAAGAAAGAAGTGTACCCTAAATGATGTAAATGGCGGAAATGACTGGCGGAGGAGCGGCGTGTCGGAAGCACTGGAAGCAAAGCCCATGAAAGACACAACGGAAGACCTGCCTCCAGAATTAGCATTTTCCTGCCACTTCCCTGGCCCCTGTGCCTCTTTTTTTAACCACCTGCTGTGGCTAGAGGGCTTGTGCTTCTATGGTGTTTAGTTAGTGGATCTCCGGTTGTGTGATACATGGGGGTCCTTCCCAAGACAGTGCAGTCCTTTGGAAAGCGTTGTTTCAATCGCAGCGTTTGCTCAAGAATGGGTCCAGGGTCTCCTGTGTGTACCCTGTAGTGGTCCAGGGTCTCCTGTGTGTACCCTGTAGTGGTCCAGGGTCTCCTGTGTGTACCCTGTGGTGAAATACCCATGCTGAGCGCTCAGAGACCTCTGTAAAGTAGGGGAGGCTGTCGGAGTGTACTGTACCTTCTCCAAGCTGTTCTGGAGGGCCTTTTAGTGATGGTTCGACTGAGATAGCCGGAAGACAGCTGTGGGAAGTATGGGCCCACGGGGTGGGGAAGGTTAATGTCCTCGTTGTTCACATGTGCACCTTAATCCAGCAAATATTTACCAAATGTTTCCTGGTTACGGGCTCAGCTGGAAGCACTCTGTCAAACGCACAAGATGGAGCTAGGAGAGGCACTGAGATGAGTTCAAAGGACTTATCCGGGAGGCTGTGTGCTAGGTGCTGTGGGTATGGTCGCAGCTCTGCAGAGGCCAGTGATGAGGGGATCAGAAGACTGTGCAGTCGCCCTCAGTAATGTTTGCCCTGCTAGGAGGCTCACGCTGTAGTCTAAGCAACAGCTTGGTGCAAATAGCCTTAGTAAAAGAAAAAAAGGGAACGTGTGTGTGTGTGTGTGTGTGTGTGTGTGTGTGTTCGTGTGTATTGCGTGCATGTGTGTATGTGTGTATGTGTCTGTGTTTGTGTCTGTGTGTGTGTGTTGGCAGTCAGAATTTGACATTGGGTATCTTCCTCTCCTTTTTTGTGACAGGGTTCCTCTCTGAACCTGGAGCCCACCAACTCAGCTACACCGGCTCTCTCTGCACCTCCCAGCCTAGGATTGCAGATGTGTGCTGCTGTGCCTGGATTTGTGCACGGGTACTAGGGATCCAGACTCAGGTCCTCACACTCGTGCAGAGCACTTTCCCAACTGAGCCATCTCCTGAGGCCAGACCATTTGATCTCGAAGGTTCTTCCAGATCCAGGGCTGGAGAGATGGCTCAGGGCTTAAGAGCACTGACCTGGGTTTGATTCCCAGAATCCCTACTACGGCTCAAAACTGTCCATACATCCAGTTCCAGGGGCTCCAACACACTCTTCTGGTCGCCATGGGCTCTAAACTCACACATGATGCACTAAAATGCATGCAGACAAAACACTCATACACAAAAAACACTATTCTAATTTAAAAAAAAAAAAAAAAACTAGGCTCCTTCAGTCCAGATGCCCATGGTCCATGAAGATACTCCAAAAAAAGAGGCCTTGAAGGATAAGATGAAATAAAAATGTGCTAGGGTATCCATTCTCCTGGTAGACAGAGAGGATATAGCTAGGAACAGGAGGCTCCTGAGCAAAGGGGCTGCATCCACAGAGACAGCATGGAGACAGGCAAGGTGTGTTCAGGGAACAGCAACCAGTTTGCAAGGCTGACTCTCAGAGGAGGAGGAGGAGGGGGAAGAGAAGGAGGAAGGAGAGGAGGAGGAGGAAGAGGGAGCAGGAAGAGGAGGAAGGGGAAGGGGGAGGAGAAGGGGGAGGAGGAAGAAGAGGAGAGAAGGGGAGGGGAGGGAGGAGGAGGAGAAGGGGAAAGAGGGGGGAGGAAGGGAGGAGGAGGGAAGGAGAAGGAAGAGGGAGAGGAAGAAGAGGGAGAAAGAAGAGGAGAGGGAGGAGGGGCAGGAGGGGGGAGGAGGGAAAGGAGGGGGAGGAGGAGCAATGAGGGAACTGAGAAGGAGAGCCAGCATGCCAGTCTGAGGGCAGCATAACTTACAGAATGCCAGTCTGAGGGCAGCATAACTTACAGAATGCCAGTCTGAGGGCAGTGTTCAGCTTCTTTGAGTCTCAGGAATGTGGTCGATGTCTTTGGCTTTCAGTGGCCCTCAGGTGACTGACTTGCCTAAGCCTTCTTTTAAGGTGCACACAGCCCTGAGAGTGACCCCAGGCTAAGTGAGGACATGGAAGCACAGAGGGCTAACTGTCCTGAAGTCACATGACTGTGAAGTGTCAATCAGGGCTGGGAGTCAAGGCTAGGAATAGGAGGTTCCTGAGCAAAGGGGCTGCATCCACAGCCCCTTTGTTACAATTACCATAGAAAACTTGGTTGTAAAAAATGAAGAAATAGAGTAAAGTTGATACTGTCTTATTTTTTTCTCTTTAAAGTTACACAGAACAGTGTTAAGAGAAATGAATTAGACTCGGAAAGCCAAATAGCATATTTTTTTCTCTTTTTCTTTCCTTTCCTCTTCTTCTTCTTCTTCTTCTTCTTCTTCTTCTTCTTCTTCTTCTTCTTCTTCTTCTTCTTCTTTTTGGGACACGATTTCTCTGTGTAGTCCTGGCTGTCCTGGAACTTGCTCTGTAGAACAGGTTGTCCTGGAACTCAGAGAGTTCTGCCTCTGCCTCCCGAGTGCTGAGATTAAAAACTATCTGCCACCACCACCCTAAAAGTCTTTCTTATATTTATTGGTGGGTGCACACACGATGCATGTTCTACAGAGTCTGGAGGTCAGAGGGCAGCCTGCAGGAGCTGGTTCTCTCTGTCCAGATATAGAACTAGGAGCACTGGGTGGCAAATGCCTTTACCTGCGGCACCATCTCACCTGTCTGAGATTCTCCTAAAAGACATAAAAGACCGTGAAAAGAAAGGGGAGTATTGGGGGAGAGTGAAAACGCCAAGCTAAGGCAGGGGACGGAGAGGAACGGGGTGATTACCATCAAACATATGTATGGGGCGATTATAACACAATCATGTAATTAATATATGTGCCAACCTAAAAGCTTTTTAAGTCCTCATGATAACGAAAAGATTAAATAAACTAAAACAGTTCACATCAATCACTGTCGAAACATAACCAAAACATTTTAATCCTGTCTGACCAAGAAAAGTATTTATAATCAGCAATAGCCTGCCACTATCACTACTATTTGAGAAATCTTTGGAGTTTGGGGTCAGGGCAGAGAAGGCAATATAGTCAAAGTACATTATACATTTGTATGGAAATGGCCTTGTGTGACCCTGTATAATAACAAAGTAGAACAAATAAAAAATAAAATTAAGTAATAACTGCTTTATGAGTGTGTGTTCATAGAGCCAGGCATAGAAAAACAAAGATACCTATAATCTTAGCTCTCATGCCACTGAGGCAAGAGGATCTTGAGTGAGGGGGCAGCCTGGGCTACATACAAGACTCTGTCTCCATAAAATTATATTTATAAAAGTGCTGATTTTAGAAAATAATTTAAAGCTTGGGCTTTAGCCCAGTGGTAGAATGTCTGCCTAGCAAGTACCAGGTCTGAAAAAAAAAAAAAATTTTTTCAACACAAACACTGAAAAAATTAAAATAAAATAAAGAAGGTGGACATAATGCTGCATGCTTGCAGTTCCATCACTTGCTTTGGAAATGGAAACAGGAGAGTCCTCACGTGTTTGAGGTCATTCTGAGCTGCATAGGGGTTCTGGGCTATCCTGGTCTATGGATCACATAACAAGAGCCTGTCTCAAAATTAATGAAACGAGGGCCAGAGAAATGGCCTAGACGGTAAAGGCGCCTGCCCGGCAGCCTGATTTTGAACCTGGAAAACTCACGTGGGAAGAGAGAATAGCCACCTCATAAGTAAATAAATAATAGATAAGCGTGAAAATAGAATCAAAATTTAAAAATCAGATTATAGGCTAGGCTTTATGACCACTAAAATCACTTTTGGAAAATGGTAAATACCTCTGAAATTCAAGAAGGACAGTTACTGTAGGCATCTGGGGGCTGTCTTCTCTGTATCCTTGAGACTCTCAGAGCTGCCAACAATCCCTCGGGCAGGTGCTTTCGCAAGAATGAAACTCTCTCAGACAAGGAAGGAGTCAAGGGTCACACCTCCACCCGCGACCAAATTCAGAAAGTGGAGGCTACGCTCTTCCTCCGGCTCTGCGTGAACCAAGGGTTTACTCCAGAACGGTGCTCACAGTCTCCCTGTGTGTGCTACAGGGGCAGATCCAGATCCAAACACAAGTGAGGGGAATCCACACACCCTTAAGGGACGCTCTCAGGCAGCGGGTCTCAACCGTCCTGCGGCTGTGACCCTTTACTACAGTGTACCATGTTGTGGTGCCCCCCAACTGTAAAATTATTTCCATTGCTATTTCATAACTGTAACTTCTCTACTGTTATGAATCATAATCATCTGATGTGAAGGATATCTGAAATGTGACACGCCACCCCCCAAGGGGTCACAACCCACAGGTTGAGACACACTGCTCTAGAAGAAAGCACAAAAGCCCAGAGCGCTCTTCAGCTCTTTTACCGTGTTTGCACATGCGATCTTAAACAAACCCCCTGACCCATGTTCCCTGGGGTCACCTCTCCCTCTGGCTGCATCTTCCTGGCGGTTGCTAAGCATTTGGGTTCCCAGGCTTCCCTTAACACACGGCTGCTGTCAGCAGCAGCTTCCTTTCTTCCCATCCACTTCTGTTGGCTTAACAGGAAGTCCACGGGCCTGCCCAGGCCCAGCTGTGAGTGGGGCTTGAGTGAGAGGTATTTATGACCTGACAGGAAGCTGCGGCTACAGATGAAGCTGCCTGGTAGCTGTTAGCAGGAGGAGGAAGTGTTTATGACCCCATCTGCTGCTTTCAATAGGATGGACCTGCCTTTATGTCGTCAGCCTCCCCCTCGGACTTCCTTCCATTTGGGCAGTGATAGCTTATTTCAAGATGTTCCCACCCAACGTGCGCCGTTGTCCCCTTTGTTTAGGGGGTGGTGAGGAAGGAAAGACTTTGTCTCTGGAATGTGGGGATGGGGCAGTTTTTATGGTTTGTGACTCAAGCTGGAGAAAGGCTTGGTTGGAGCTGATTGTGTCGACCCAGGAAAGCCACCCACATCCTGCTGCCTCTTTAACGGTTAACTACCTTGAGGGCACAGCCATATTAACTCTGGCCGCTGTGGGCGGTTAGGCTAAGCATTACCTAACCCTGTTCTAACTAGAGTGAGGCTGGCTTGACTTCTTGCCTGGTGGGGAGAAAAAATAACTTTCATTTAGTTAATGCCTTTTTTCTTGCCTTTCATTTAGCTTTCATACTTTGCTGCCTCTCAACTTTTTCCTCTCTACAGAAGGAGACCCTTAAAGCCAACAGAGGCGGTGTCTGCTCAGATTAAAACTCTTGTACATGTAATATAAGCAAAATTATCCCCTTCCTTACAGCCATCCAGGTTAGGAGTGTCTAGAGAGGGCGAGTCAGCTGTGGAAGTGCCAAAAATGTAGGAGTTGTCATACAGCCCAACTGCTCACTCGCCGCTGAAACCTATGTTTTCGGAATATTGATAATACTTCCATTTTACTGCAGAATGAGTATCTTTAATTGGTTTTATTTGTGCTTCCCCTAGACCCATTAGTGCAGATGAAATTTTATATTAAAATGCTCAAATAATCAACACAGTACATGTAAATCAAAGTCTTTCATTCTAGAGGCACTATTTGAGTGGCTATCGATGAATCTGTTCAGTGTGATTTTTTTTCCCCTGTTGCAAAACCAGGATTTCTTTCCTTTTAAAGATCTCATGTCTAAAACATGTGTTCTTGACTGATTGGCAGTCATTAGTGGATGTTTGCTAAATTTCATCCTCTCTCTGTCTCTCTCTCTCTCTTACACACACACACACACACACACAGAGAGAGAGAGAGAGAGAGAGAGAGAGAGAGAGAGTTCATGAGTTTGTATGATTTACAGAATAGAAGGGGAAACTTTTTGAGGCTAAATCACCCAATACTGAGTTTATGTATGTCCTATCTTCAGCCAGGCAGTAGTGGCACACGCCTTTAATCTCAGCACTCGGGAATCAGAGGCAGGTGGACCTCTGTGTGTTCGGAGTGAGCCCTAAGATCCTATCTTCATTTTCACCGGGGGCAGGGGGAAGTTGAAAGGTGAGAACGAGGTGGCCCGGACATCTTCAGAGAATTCCACAGTGACATTTTTACCTGGGAGACACTGCAGTTGAGTTGTACGGATGAGTTACAGTTCTGGAACTGATTACCTAAAGCCTGGGAGGTTCTAGCGGATGACCAGCTACACTTTGTAGAACCTCAGGTAGAGGCAGTTCTCAAAGTGGGACTCTCTGGAGGTAATGCCTCCTCAAGGCTTAGAACTGACACTGCACTAAGAGCCTCCTGTGAACACAAATACCGTAATGCAAGAGCTGAGCCTTGGTATTTTCCCCACAGAAGTTCTTCTAGTACATATGCTAAGCTTGTTTCCCAAGCCCTGTAGCGTTCAGCAGACCAGGGAGTCCAGTCCCATATTTATCCAATACGCTCCCTGAGAATAGAGTGTAAGCCGATCCCACCTGCACCTTCCTGAGACTTTCTTTTTGGCTACAAGTTATCAAGTGGCGTTTCTATTAACAAGGGTTCAGACCACAACATCAAATGATTCAAGCCATGTCACCTCCTGTCTTCAGAGCTAAGCTGGCTCCTAACCCTTCCTTGCAGTGGTTAACTCCACCAAGCAGCTTTCTATCAGCCATAATAGCTTCAAGGTGGGATATAAAAAATGAAGAGTGTTTAAATTGTTAATAGGTTTCATGTTCTTGTCACTGTTGAGGGTTTGTTCCCTTTTATAAACTCATAGTTTTTGGTTGACATTGCTTTTATGCGAGCCATCAGCCGGTTGGTGATGGTGTTGCTATGTTAGACCATTACTGCCGGATTGTATTTGCAGTAAAGAAGGAGAATAGAGGCTGTAAATCTGCAACCGGAGATTTAGGGCCCTGCTACTCTGCAGTTTAGGCCTATGTGCTGGGGAGTCCATTCTCCTCCGGCAGAATTATACCCCCGCTAACATGCCTTCCCAGGCACCAATCACCTCATTCATTCCCTGGGCTACCAAGGCACTTAATACAGCTAATTCAGTTAAAGAAGCCGGAGGGCTGAGGCAGATGAGCCTCTCGCTGAAAGCCAGATGCCAAGCAGGTTACTGATGCCTGGTTTGTTCCTTCCCCTGCGTGAAACCTCAAGGAGAAGCAGAGGGTGCAAACACAGAGGAAAAAAAAAATAGCCATAAAATGCTTCTAAGGCGTTTGGCACAATTCTCTTCCAAGCAGGAAATGCTGGTTTCCCCAACCCACCGACCCCTGTGGTTCTCGGGCCATTATCAGGAATATTCAGGAAGCACATTCTTTCAGAATTCAGGATGTGTCAAGAACCTTGAAGCCTTGACATTTTCGCAAAATGACTATCAGTGTGTGGAAGGCAATGGACTCTGTTCTTTGGGGACAAGCAACACAAAGTCAAAGGAGAGACAGAGACAGAGACAGAGGAGACAGAGAGAAAGAAACAACCTCGCTGTTTTTTTCTAGCCAGTTGGTTTTGAAATAGAAACCATTGGAAAGTATCTCTCATCGCTGGGTTCTGAAATACTTCGGAAAGATGTCAATACTAAATATATTTTAAACGGCTCATTAATCGTATACTGCGGCTTCTGCTACTGGGAATCTGGCTGTGGAAAGAATTCTGGATGTTTCTTCAGCAGGCTAGAGTTCTAAGTGTGATTTTAGATTTGTTTTGTTGTGCCTTGTGGGGCCCTCCCCGGAGAGGAGGGATGTTAAATATAGGCTCATCTGCGTCATCCGTCGGAGGCATCTGGGGCTGCTTTGGGTGTCAGCTGCGGTACAAATGTGCAAGATTTAACCACCTAACTATTGAGCCAGCATTGGCCTATTAAGACTTCAGATGATCTGTTCATGAGCTGTCAGCCCAAATTGAGCTTGAAGCCTGCTGGAAAAGATCTAATTTTCATAATTATCCAGGCCCTTCACACCCTCCTTCTCTTCAATACCACCCACCTCCACGCATGCGCACAGAGGGGTAACCGCGAATGTACAGACACAGGCACAGAAGAGCTCTGTCCCTAGGGATTCATCAGGCCCGTTGCCCGAAAATGCACCGAGTTCATCCAGGGGTCAGGCCAGGCTTTGACTTCCTGTCTGAGGAGCCCCATGTGTGATGTTCCAGCATTGCTAGAGGCTAGTGATGGCTAAGAACGCTCTTCATATTACTGCCTCCCACCAAGAAACAGGGTCCCTTATGATCCTGGACCCAGAGTGATTGGGGCGCAGCAAATACCTTTTTAATATATAAAGTGGAACTAATGCCAATAGAAATCGTACTTTACTATCCCATGACCTCGTGTTTACAAAAAGGAAAAAAGAAAAGAAAAAAAAGAGGACAGAGCCATTGTCTTTGAGGATGAAGAATTTTCAAGGCAACCTTATTTCGCCTCACAGTACCCTGGGGACCTCGGTCATTTAGTACTTGCTTAAGGCTATCTTTGAGCTCTACCTGACCCTGGTCTCCAAAGGAAACCATCCTCCTCTGTAGCTGGAGATAACATCTAGGCACCTGGAACCTGAACCGTGGGCCTGTGGGAACAAGGGCTCTTTCGGATTTAACCCTTTGCGGAGTGGACGCCGGATAAACAGCACACGATGCAGGGATAGTCACACTGCGTCCCTCCAGCAATGCCACTCGGCCTCTGCGCAATAACCCATTTGGTTTCCGGGCATATATTGTTGATGCTCTAAGATTTTTGTGATGACAGAAGCTTGGGTTTCTTGTCCAAACACCGGCTGACTGTTTTTTTGTTTTTTGTTTTTTTTTTCCTGCAATGGCGGTCGATTGTCTTTGCCCTCAAAGGGCATTTCCTGCGACTCAGCTCTACAGTTAGAATAAAGGGAATTATTTCCTGTCTCCACTGCTCTCTGCTTTCTTTCTTTCTTTCTTTTTCTTTTTCTTTTTTTTATCCTGAGTCAAGACTGAGTACATTACTCAAACCCTGGCTTCTCCCTGAAGTCTGTTGTTTACAGAGAGACATTCAGGTCCCAGGGGCTCACTCCCATAAAACCTTATTATCATATATTTCAAGGCATAAACTTCAGTTGTCGGCGGCGCAGGAGAGCGGTTTTGAAAGCTCTGCCTGCCCTTTCCCTCTGTTTCTCCCTCGTTTCTTTTGCTTCCAGCCTCCCCTCCCCACCCCCCTCTTCTCCCTCATCTCGGGCAACATTCAGCTCCAAGCTGGCTCGCTTCTTATTCCACTAATTAGACAAGAAGTCCGGAGAGGCCATTATTAGATTCTAAGAATCTTCATCAGAGCCTATTATGTCCTTAAACACAGCACAAACATTCCACTAACTGAGCCTACGGACGTTTCAGCCGGTTCAGCCCTGGTCTTCTGCGTCCACCCTTCCTTTTGTACTGCGGGGGTAACACTGCCAGTGAGAGGGTCTCGACGGCATATGCATCTTTGTCTTCTTTTTCTCAACCCCCCCCCATCCCAAATGCTGTTGGTGGGAGTAAAGGGGGGTGCTGAGAAGTTTGATTTTCCTTGGTGGAGTATGTGACTATGCGTAAATGTCGTATTATTAATGTCACCAGTGAGCGGGATTCACGGGTGCCTGTTTTTCTCTCGTTTTCCATCCAGAGCCAAGGATTATTTGCATGGACCGACAGTCTTCCTTTTTTTTTTTTTTTTTTTTTTCCAATGGAAGAATAATCTTGCATTATAATATAGTAACTGCAAAAGAAAGCCCTTTTCTATTTCCTTCTTTTCTTTCTTAATTCACTGTCTAGTGGGTTTCTGATTGACTCACAGACCAATTAAAGTAAAATTTAATGGAAGAATAGATTAACTCCCCGAGGTGTCCCTCCCATCCATCACACTTTTATAGCAGGAGCTGTGAGGAAGCTCATAACTTCATGCTGTGAATGTGATAATAAAGAGGGCACGGAGAGGATTCCGATTTACTGCCGGGCTGATGTTCGCCAGGACAGAATTTACTGCCCAATCCCCTTCCCCTTTTTATTCAGGAGGAGGTCACTACATCTGCCCTCGGCCTGGGTCTGAGATACCAAAGGGCAGATTGTCAGGTCAGGATTCTTCCCTTTAATTGGGGAGGGAGGTGGGGGGAGGGAAGGGAATCTCATTGTCCGGAGTTGGATATTGTGTTCAATTCATTTCTGTCTTCAGGTAGCCATGTTCATATTTTTTTTAAAGGGTCCATTTGATTTGTTACTATTCACTAGCAAAGAAATTCAGAAGTAAAGCCAGCTGCGTCTGGTTCTGAGTCACCGAGTCATTATCTTTTGTCTACAGCTTTTCTGGGTAACTAAAGATTTTCCTCTTCATCGTCACCGTTAATTCTTCTTGAATGTCTTTCAGTGAGAGATGTCAAAGCACTTCACAACATCATTTTTGTCCTTCCGATAGCTCCAAAATGACCTCCTAGCCTTCGTAACATTTGCCAGTTTACTGCTTCTCTGATTCTTCACAATAAGGTGTGGCAATGAGCACCATTTAGAGAGCCAGCATGTGGTGAGAAACCATGGTGGCTTTTATATATATAACTAAAAACTTTCTTCCTGTAGCAAAACCTATATTTTTTTAGGCCTGAAGTACTTCAACCTAGGCCAAGTTTTATAGTTATTTTGGATAATATATTTTTATTTTGGTAGATAGAATCTATATTTTAAAGTCATATTCATCTGGCTGTCCTTGAACTCAAAATAAGTCGGAACCAAAGTCTTTATATTGGTTACTCTTCTTATCACCATGACAAAATCCTCAACAGAGCAGCAACTTAACGGAGTTAACCGGGTCACAGTGGCAAAGAGCCCTAGTCTGTCATGGGCAGGGAGGCATGGGAGAAGGGACTCCTCACCAGTGAGTCAGGAAACAGAGACCAAAGGCCAGGACTGGATGTAGGTAGCCTTCAAGGCCAGCTGCTAGTGACCCACCTCTGTCCTCAAGGACCCAGGTTGCAAAGATTCTACAGTCTCCCCAAAACACCCCTGACAACTGAGGATCAAGCACATGACTTGTAGGCATGTCTCCTACTCAATTCGTAACCACTCCTGCCCCTCCCTCACTGGACCACTCAGCTGTGTGAAGAAAATCCTAAGAATAAGCCTACACTTCGAAGGCAAGAGTCCGAGAACGACAGTGGAGTCTTCCTCCTGCACATCCAAACTCAACGAGTCTACCTCTCACACACCTCTTGAGACTCCTGGCCCTAGTTCAGACTTCTCGCCCTGTCTTTGGTGAGCACCTTCTAGTGATCATCCGTGTTCATTCTCATCTTCCTACCAGTCATCCCCTCCATGCTCATAAAAGAATTAAACCATATACAAGTCAAACTTTGTGATGTGATTGCTAGGGTATCTTATATCTTACATCTTATGTTACATATTATATATTGCATATTGTATATTGTTTATTATATATTTTATCATAGAGCATATATTTAGTTTGTTTTATTTTATATCTATTACATATTATTACATATTACATGTGTGTGTGCCTATGCCCTTCTATTATTTATAGCTCTAAATGCTGCTGCATAGCATGCATATGACAGAACAGCTTTATGTCCTACGGTATGATTATCTCTAAGTTTGGAGATATATCAGAGGAATGCCAATTTTCAACTTTGATAAGAACACTTGATAAATCACTCTTACCCATCAAAACTATCTTAAGAGCACTATTATAATGTCAGGAAGAAGGAAGAGCATGAGTTCAAAATAAAGTATTTGGTAAAGTGTAACCATGCAAATTCATGGAGAAGTTCTCCGTGTCATCCTGATACTTCTCATTTTACTGTAGGTCTGAGAAACCTTATCATGTTCTCTTATTGTATTTGAGAATAAGGAGTAATTGAGGCACAGTGAATTTTTTTTGAAGCAGGGTCTCACTAACTGGCCTGGAATTCATGATCCTCTGCCTTGGTTTACAAATGCGCTTTCAATATACACGGTGGAGCTACTGCCCGCAAGTGGCTGATCTTTGGAGTCGTAAAGAAGTGAATTTCGAAATGACTTTCAGATTTAAGAGGTATGTCGTGGGCAAATTGCTGATCTCCACTAAAGGCATGCCCTTACCTGTGAATAGAGACAAGAATTGAACCCTCTTCAGTGTCAACAGTTATGGGAGAGAACGAATGGAGAGTAAGATATTATGACTTCCTGGCCGCACTAGAAGTGCCCTGGGGCTACAGATAGACAAAATGACTTGTCAAGGTGGGGCATACTCTCTCATGACTTCACAGATGCTTTCTGGCACATTCCTACTCTTCCTCCAAAGTCCAGCTCAGACATCACAGTCTCTATGGGCACCCACCCCATCCCCCTCCAGCAGATATTCTTCCATGGTCCCTCAGAGTCTAGAGATTGCCAGACTCACACCAGGTGCTCTGGCTTTCTTCATTTAATTTCATGAAGTGATTAAACAACAATCTTATAGAGAGATGTATATTAGGAGATGGATCCCTGTTTATTCATTAATGCAGTTAATACTTGTTGAGAATGTACCGTGGTGCAGAAGCCTCTGCATGGTGTCTATTTCAATAATGGTAGCAGAACATTGGAGATGTGGATAGCTACTCTCCTCTGTGTGATGAGAGAGTCTGGAAGATGCTTTAACGCAATGATAACAGAGATGACAATTTGTACCATAACTATTTGTGAATACCATGCCTCATTCCTCTCTAGGCTGAACTCATATATATATATGTGTGTGTGTGTGTATATATATATATATATATATATACACACACACACATATATATACGTATATATACATATATACGTATATATGTATATATACACGTATATATATACACATATATAATATGTTCGTGTATGTATGTCCTCACATGTGCATGCAAGAGCCTACAGAGGACAGAGGGCATCGGATCTTCTGGAATGGGAGTTACTGGTTGGTGGTGTTGTGATCCACCTAATGTGGGCAGTGGGAGCAAAACCCAGGTCTTCTGCAAGAGCATAAGTAATCTAAACCACTGAGCCATCTCTCCAGCCCATGGGCTGAACTCTTTGAGGGCAGTCATCTTATTCATCTTTGTTTCTCGTATACCTAAAAATTTGAAGGTGTTTGGTGTATCTTTGGTGATAAAGAAGGAAATTATGCTAACAAATGAAAGAATATCCACAAGCATCCTCACCTTTAAACAGCCTCACTGATGTGCTGGAGAGATGGCCTGGAGAGTGAGGTACTTGCTGTTCACTCATGAGGACCAGAGTTCGAATCCTAGCACCCACACTGAGCAGCTCAGAAATATCTATAACCCAGCACTGAGGAGCCAGTGCCCTGATCTGGCCCCCATGGGCACTCACACACATGCATTTACCCTCACACATGCACACGTAAGTTAACTTTTTTTTTTTTTTTTTTTTTTTTTTTTTAGTTTTTCGAGACAGGGTTTCTCCATGTAGCCCTGGCTGTCCTGGAACTAGCTCTGTAGGCCAGGCTGGCCTCGAACTCAGAGATCCGCCTGCTTCTGCCTCCCAAGTGCTGGGACTAAAGGCGTGAGCCACCACCGCCCGGCTGTAAGTTAACATTTTAAAGAAGGAGTGTTGTTAGATATACACGTGAGTGTGAAACTGTCCCTTGACTCTGGACACCTTCATCCCGTTCCTGTGTAGCTACCATTCACTGTGCCTGCAGATGTGTACAAAAGCCTGGGATGGAGTCTCCCCTAAACCAGTGGGTCAACCTAAGCCATTTCCCAACAACCCAAGCGTGGTCCTCTGGGTGCACGTGTTGAAGGGAAGATCTTCTGGTACCTGGGAGTGCTTGGCTGTGGTGGCCGTTCAGGAAGGGCTGCCTTAAGGTGAGCGCCTGCGCTGCAGAGCCTCAGCGTCCCACCGTGGAACTGGGAGGAGGAGCAGACGCTGCTAGTCCCAGACTTGCCCCACCCCTGCGAGCCGTGTTCCATCTCTCTGATTGCGCTTGCCCACTCTAAGACAGTCTGCTGAACAGCATCATGGGTAATCTGCTGTCCGTTCATCACGGTTAACGTGATAACTGTGCAAGCTGAGAGGACTGCAGTCTGGAGTTTGGCGAGGGGTGTCCCTGTCCCGTGGGTTGCTCCCAGATGGGGTCTATGAGCAACACCGAGGGGCTCCCTGGAGGAATGAAAGCTCACTTTAGAGAATGCTGACTTCATAGCTAGATGGCAAGCCGAGACCATTTGTTGCTTTATGAACCTTCCACTGCCGTAATGCTCAACAATGCGCGGTAGCATCTGAAGCGCCGTTCCCTGAGCGCACACATCCTTGTTCCTTCTCCCTTTCTTTGCAAATCAACGCCACCTCCCTACCTTCCTCTGCCTTCGCTCTGATGTATCAATAATCCCGGTGCTCTCCCTACAGCTTCCCATCTTGTCCTCCATACTGTGTCTCAATTCTTAGGGAACTCCTACTCATCCGCCAAAGCCCAGCTAGTCTTTGCCTCCTCTGTGAAGCCTTCGTATGAAATTTAAGGAAAGCCCCGCTCTTTCTTGAGCTGTCACTGGGTGACGTATACCAAGAACTGTTTGAAATGTTAACAAATCCTACCCTTGATTGATTGATTGATTGATCTTTCTAAATTTTTAAATAATTTTTAAAAAATTGTTTCTTTGTGTGTATATGTATGAATGTGTCTCTTGCATGCATATATGTTCATCATGTGCATGGATTGTGCCTGTGAAGGCCAGAAGAAGGCATTGGAACCCCTGAAACTGGAGTCACAGGTGGTCGTAAGCGACTCGTTGTGGCGCTGAGAACAGATCCCCGGTCTACTACAAGAACAAGTGCCTCCGACCACTGAGCCGTCTCTCCAGGCCTTCTCTAAACTTGTTTCTATTATTGCATTTATAAGTTACTTCTACATGTATGTGGAGGGAGGCCCGTGCATACGATAGAATACATGCAAAGGCTGGAAGACAGCTTGGAATAATCAGCTCTCTTCTTCCACCCTGTGGGTCCCTGGAGACCTCAGGTCGTCAGGCTTGGCAGCGAGTACCCTTACCTGCCGAGCCATCTTGCCATCACCCCCAGCCGAATCTTCACAAAGTATTTCTAAGTAGATATAATCTCCCTAGAGTCAAGCATAAAACCAAACTAGAAGCCATTCAGATATTCTTCCCAATGCTTTTCAGCAGATCATTAAAACATCCAGGGTTTAAATCAGGCCACGCCATTTCCGAACTAATACTCCCTGCCGTCTCATGGCACCACATTGTGTCTCCTTTATCGGTTTGTATAAACGCAGACTTATGTATGAAAACCGTGCTTTTCACTCATCACAGTCAATTGTAGTATTCATTTAGCATCCATCCTACAAAAAAAAAAAAATAGAGCTTCTTGAGAGTAAAATAAAGCTTCTTACCTATCTTAGCACTCCCAGGGCTCTCAGGACATCGCGTGCCACATAACAGATGCTGAATAAAGGTGTTTAGGATGGAAATGGACAAAATTTAAATCTAGCTGAACTGAACAAGGTCATCTTCAGGGGGCAGGAGAGATAGCTCAGTGGTTAAGGGCACTAGCTGCTGTTCCAGAGGACCCAGGTTGGATTCCCAGCACCCACAAGATGGCTCACAATCATCTGTAACTCCAGTTCCAGGGGATCCAATACCATCTTCCAGCCTCTTCAAGCACTAGGCACAAATATGGCACATAAACATACATGCAAGTAAAATACCCATATGCATTTTAAAAGTAAATTTAAAAATGATATTCCTTGAACCTCAGGATTTTATGGTGTTGATGATGTGTTGGGCTCTGGATGACATTTCCCTTATGCTAAGTGTCCTAGCTCACAGCTGTCCGTATCAAGATCTGTACCAACATCACCCAAAGCCACCACCCACTTCCCCACTACCACTTACCCACAATCACCAGCGTCGTAAGTTCTCTGGGTGAGGGGGACGACTTTCTCTATTTCGTGTGGTTATTGGTGCCATGTGCTCAGTCTTTGAGGAATAATTAAAATAGTCTGTGACTCTAATTAAAGTGGTATGGATATATTTAAAGAAACCTATATATAAGAACAAGCTGAGTGCTGACATCGAGCTAATTGCGTTACTGTTAGTGGAGACAGCAGCGTGGTATCCACGGCCTTGCTAAATCCTCCTATCTGAATGTAGGTTGTTAAATAACCAGCGTTGAGGGCTCTTAAGAGGAATGGCACTAAAGCATAAATAAATAAAGCTGCTAGGGAAATGCAGAAAATTATCTAGATGCATTTGGGTAAGAAGGCATGTTGTCATTGAATTGCTGGCTCTGGGCATGCTGCTTTTAACACCTTCTACTGCCCAAGATCAATCGAAGAAATGACTCGGAACTCCGTCCTAGAGGGGTGGGTGGGCTAGACAGAAGGTCACACTTGTGCTTGGAAGTCTCTTTTGCTTATGTTTTATACAGTTTGTACAGTAAAGACTATTTTGTAACGTTACAGCCCAGCTGTTCACATTACCAGTCATTCTTATTCGACCTAGACATCTGGAAGCACCCTCTTCTTTCTAACCCAAGCATCCAAACTTTTGCCAGACTAGGAAGAGCTGGTTCGGTGATGCCGTGCTTTCTGGTGCAGCCATCTTGCTGCTTGTTTTCAACAGGAAAGAGATAGCACTGTTTTCTCTTTTAAAAGAAAAAAATCAATTTTTTAAGACAGGATATCACATAACCCAGGCTGGCTGCAGACTCGTCATGTAACCAGGGGATAGCCTTGAACTCCTGATCCTTCTGCCTCCCCATGCAAATGCTGAGATCATAGACATGAAGGCCCACACCCGTTACCTTTCCCTCTTGGGTTCCCTTGATTTATTCATTTTATGTGCATGACTGTCTTACCTACATGTATATATGTGCACCACATGCATGACTGGTGCCCACGGAGATCAGAAGAAGATGTTGGGTCTCCTTGGAACTGGAGTTAAGGATAGTGTCGAGCCACCATGTAGGTGCGAGACACCATGTGTGTGCTGGGAACCGAACCTGCATCCTCCCCAGGAGCAACGAGTGCTCCTGAACACTGAGCCACCTCTCCAGCTCCCCTTCTTTTTTAATTTCTTTATCTTAGTCTCGGTTGAACAACCATCTTGCATTGCAGAGCTGATCCAATTAATTTCCTGCAGCTGAAGTGGGGTTTCTTTTACATGGGCTTCCCAGAACTTATAATGTCCCCAGACTGAGGCATCCATAAGCTTCAGTTGCAACCAAGTTCTCCCTAGAGGTCAAGTACATTTCTGCAAAACTTTCTCAGGATGTACCTGACAAATCAAGATTCAGTGGTCAGGAATGGCAGAGTCGCATCCCTTGGAAGCGGTGACCTACACAAGGGCACAGCAGTGGCTGTGGCTATCCACTAGGAATTTTACCTCCAACTCATCTGTGAGCCTCAGAAAAGCAAGACCCAGAACGGATTGGTTTGGACATAGAAACCATTGGTTGGGATTTGTAGGCTGAAAGTTCTGGAGTTCGCCATTAGTCTGCAGAATCCTGACCGATGTTCTTAGAGCTCCCTCCACAGGCAGTGTCCCCAGGGGAGACCTACTAACAGTCTTTTGTCAGGCACTATCAGCAGTATTGAGCCAACCTGAGCACCCGATTATTAATCCTTTTCTCCGGGTGACATGACAGCAATCGATGTGTGAACAAGCTATTGAAACTGTAGCGATCAAGTGGTCTCTGGCTAATCCGATGGCTCAGAGTGACTCTGAGCCTATGGGAAAAGCGGAGAGGTGCCTTTCTAACCCCACACTGACCCTATTTTCCATACACTTCATGTAACCGTATTCTGGGTAAAGGTTGACATTTACCCAGGTCTGTAAAATACACAGTGGAGCCCTTACCGATGACTCAAACACACTCATAGCACTTCCGTGGCCATCTGCTGCCTCAATAAATATAGAGGCTTTTTCATCATCATATAAGCATTTGTGCCTGTGTCGTTGTGAAGAGAACATGGTAACCACCACCCTACAGGAAAGCCCTTGTTCTCATGTCGTTGTGCAACAAGAACACTGCCGCCTTAGCATTGACAGGGTCTCACCTGGCCGTGCCTTCGGACGCACAATTGTCAATTACAGAGTGGATTATAAAATATTAGGCTAGCCCATCTCCACTGCTCTCATCTCGAATGGAAAGAAGGCTAAAAAGTGATCCCCAGCTATGCATTTAGGTTCCTGGGTCCCAGGCCACTGACAGTGATTCAGTCTTCTGGAACTACATGCAAAGATCTGAATTCTTAAGTGTGCACAGGACTGGCCAGCGATGGTAGTTTTCAAGCTATATAAGGAGTTTTCGGGCATTCTGAGAGATACTTAAGGGGATCGTAGGGTAGGTAAGGTAAACAGGAGCAATAGGGAAGATCAGAGAGGGAGAGAGCCCATTCTCTACTGCTCTCTCTCTCTCTCTCTCTCTCTCTCTCTCTCTCTCTCTCTCTCTGTGTGTGTGTGTGTGTGTGTGTGTGTGTGTGTGTGTGTATACACATGCATGCATAGGCCTGAAGAGGCCAGAAGAGGGCATCATATTCTGTGGAGCTGAAGTTATAGGCCATCGTGAGCCTTTGATCTAGGGTCCTCTGAAAGAGCCGGTAGGGCTCTCAACCCTCCTAACTGCTGGTCCTCTCTCCAGCTCGTTCTTCCTTCCTTTGCAAGTCCGTCACTTTTGGCAGCTCCGCTTCACTGGTCGACTTAGTTTCTTTGACTATAAAAATCTGTATCCATGTTACTCTGTTTTTCATGGCTGTTAAAATCCCTGAGAAAATCAACTTAGAAGAAGAAATGAACGATTGTAGTTCATCGTTCCAGGCTTTCAGTCCTGACATCAGGCTTATGTGGCAAGCACCTTCACCGGCGGCACAGTCTCACCGGCTCTCACTGTGGTTTTAGTTATTCCCACACTTCTCAAAAGCCCAAATCCAAAGTCTCTTCAGACACTCAAACTCTTGACTATGGGCTTCTATAAGATAGAAGGGTTTTTTTTTTTTAATTACATTCTTTCCAGATACAAGGGCATGAACATTCCCATTACAAAAAGGGTATGTATCATAAGAAGGATTGAGATTAGAGCAAATAGGTCCAAACCCAGCCAGGCAAACATTAAATCCTGTGGCTCTATGTCTGGCATCTAGGGGATATTGTGGCATGATGTAAGATCCAAAGGGCTTCGGCAGCCCAACCCTATGGCCCTGTCAGCTGTAGCCCACATGGTCTCTCTTCTAAACTATCTTGGCTTTTCCTCAGTAGGTGTCCCCAGCAGCAGAGACACCTCTGGCCCCCAGTGACTCCTTGGGACTGTGGAAGCAGAAACAGCTTCAAACCTTCCTGCCTATAAAGACTCTGCATAGTGGCTTTCCTCCAGCTAGGCTAGCTGTTAAGTAGCTTTGCTTTCTATACCTAAGTTTTCCTGTTCTTCATTTAGGCACCTCTCTCTGTAGCGTGTGTCTCACTATCTGTGCGTCTGCAACTGCTGTGACAATATCCTCCACTGTATAATTTCTTTCTGAAATAATGGCCCAGTGACTGGACTGAGAAACAGCTCATATGAATATGTTTCTCAAGCAAGGCTGTAATACAGAATTTAAATGAGTCTGTGAGTCTCCAGTTACAACCCAGGAGTTCATTCTGAGATTTGGTAGACCAGATGGTGCTCTAGAGACATGATGAAGCTTTCTAGGTGATGCAAAAGCAGTTGGCCTGAAACTACTACATTCACACACTTGAAAACAAGGAGACCCAAACCCTGCCTACTTACCTACCCTTAACCTCCCATATCACAGTTGCCTCCTATGTCATGAGGATTACATGGAATAACACATATAAGACACCTTGTTTTCCATGTCTTTTTAAAATTTACATTGTTATTTAATTATGTGTATGTGTATGTGTATGTATATGAGTGTGTGTGTGTGTGTGTGTGTGTGTGTGTGTGTGTGCATGTGTAGGGTGTTAGGTTCCCTGGAGCTGTACTAACAGGAAGTTGTAAGCCACTTGATGTCAGTGCTGGGAACTGAACCGTGGTCCTTTAGAAGAGCAGCAAGCCCTTAACCTCTAAGCCATCTCTAACTCCTCTAGTGTCTTTTTTATTCAAAGATCCTTCTGTTTAATATTTTATTTGACCTCTTTTCTATTTTGGTGTGTTTGTCTAATAAAAATTTTCTGGACTTTAATCATAGAACAAGTTTAAGAAATAATTATTTTGATTGTGTATACGGTTTCACTTGTTTCAATTGGTTCATACATGAGTGACTTTTGCTAGAGATGATCTTTCTTCCTCTCCTTATCCAAAAGCTCTAAAGCAGTGGTTCTCAACCTGTGGGTCACAGCCCCCATGTGGGTTCTGTATCAGATACCCTGCAAATCAGATATTTGCATTACCACTTGTAACAGTAGTACATTTACAGTTATGAAGTAGCAACAGAATAATTTGATGGTTGGGGGGTCACTACAACACGAGGAACTGTATTAAAGGGTCGAATGAAGTGTTAGGAAGGTTGAAAACCACTGCTCTAAAAGAATCTTCAAAAATAGACCTTGAAGCTGAGAACAAAGCCCAAAGCTCTAGGAGCATAAGGAGACATCCTGGAAGGCACTGGTGTAGCCAGCAAGTTCTAAGAAACAGGTTGCAGCAAGAAAATTGACTGGTTTATTATTTTTAATTTAATGAATCTAGTTCCTGTAAAACTTGCAGGGTGGCTATTCCAGGAAGTACTCATCCTTTTTAGCTCTAGAGCAGACAGCCCAGTCAGTCGTGGCCATGACGGGGCAAGTGTGCCTGACCTATACCCCAACCCAAAGGGGCACCGTTGGAAAGTGAGCATTTTTCAGCTCAGGATCTGGGCCTGAATGCTCTACCCTTCACAGGGAGACGATCATCAATGAGGTGAATTTTAGGGCTGGATTTGTCGCATGTGCACTTTGCGCTGAAAACTGGAACAAGCCCAGGAGCTATTTCTCAGAGCGCCCTGTGCAGGCCCAAGACGAGGGGGGGATGGTCTCTGGCCATTAACACTTGGTCCAGCCAGCCTAGAGGAGAAAGAGCTGCTGATACATTTCATTGCTCTGAAAAGCAGTGTTTAGGTTAGAATGTCTTTCTGGTGTTTACTGGGGAGGGTAACATTGGTGGTCGGTAACCAGGCAAGACATGTGACCCACAATAAAGGGAGCAAGAATTATAAATGTTTTGTGATGACAAAACTAATTCTTCTAAACAGCTGACAATCATCGCTCTCTGCTTCATATCCAAATCTATGTAATAACAACCAAAATAAGTAAGTATTCACACAAAAATGTCAGAACCTTAAGCTGAAAAGGAGTGTTACCTTCTATTTTCTGGGTGCTTGTGATGAGGCTGGCTCTATACCAACTGCCAGACGTGAAGAATATCCATCCATACCTTCTCTCAAGGACACTCACACAAGAACATGGCCCCAGTGCACTGGTCCCTCCACAGCATACCGATGCTTGGAGATGTAAAAGCCTCCCCTTTGATCAAAGTCACTCTATTCAACTCTATGTCCTTGCCTGCCTGGAGAAGGCCCAAGAACCTATATTAGGAACACACATGCACACACACACACATACACACACACTCTCTCACATACAGACATACACATACTCGTGCGCTCGTGCGGGCGCGCGCGCACGCACACACACACATACACTCACACATACACACATATAATCACACACACACACTCTCACACACATACACACCCACACACTCTCTTACACACACATACTCACACACACATACACTCACATACACATACACTGTCTCACACTCATACACACATACATACATACATACTCACACACACTCTCACAAACACACACTCTCATATACACACACATACACACACTCTCATGCACATTCACACACTCATACATACACTCACACACATACCCACATACACACACACCCCTGCCTCTCCCTCATCCCAAATCTATGGTATCCTGTGCTTCCTCTGTTCTCTAAAATGTTGCAATCTGGCCTTAAGCCTCATCTACTAAGCTTAAGTGTGAGCTAAGTCACAAGGCATTTATGTCATCTCCCTGCCTAGTGTCCTCATCTATAAAATAAGAGGGTGCCTACCTCACAGGCTTGTTATGAGACTGAACTGAGTTGATACATGAGAAGCACTTAGACGAGAAAGCGGCATATAAGTGGACTGCAATTGATAGCTGCCGGGCCACTTCCCCAGTTATAACACAATACATAGTTTAATGCTTAAATTATGCCTACCTTTGCTATGTGTCGGGGACTGTCTAGGAACCTAACACTATCCTGGAGGCAGTGTCTGCACCTCCTCTAAAAGCAAGAACCAGTCTGTAGAAGAATCTATGATTAGCTCTGGCCAGATGTCAGAAAACATTTAGGGCTATTCAAATGTCAGCACTCTCCATGGGAGGCTTATTAGCAACAAGAATGTGCCACATTGGTCCTTGAGCTAGGCACTATGCATAGTAAGAGAGACACATACACACAGTAGAAGCTTCTATAGTGAATTTAAATGATTCTTTCTCTCTGTGTCTCTGTCTCTGTCTCTCTCTCTCACACACACACACACAAACACACACACACACACACACACACACACACACACTCCTTAGGTAATGATGTTTCCTTCCATCATAACAGACTTGAATAGTGTCAATGTCCTTCTATGCATAAGTCAGCAATTTAATTGCAGGTATTAAATATAGGCCATAATGTTTCTGCTACTCACTAATGACAGGCTATGCACAGGAACATGCTCTAATATGCATGAAGGAATTTATAGCCCCAGTAGTTACCTTTGTTTAACCAACATTTATGTAGTGCTCCTGTGTGTCAGGCATACTCTTTGGTTTTGAGGCAAGGTCTAATTATGTAGCCCAGGCTGGCATGTTAGAGGCTATGTAACCCAAAGCAGCATTAAGCTCTCAGTAGTCCTCCTGCCTCAGCTTCCCTACGCCAGGGTTACAAGTCGCCGAGCCAAATACCAGGTGCAGTTCTAAACACTATTCAGAAACAAGCCATTTTATCCTGATAGTTTCCTTGTAAGATAAAGGCTGCTGCTTTGTCCATCCTCTAGAAAAAAAGATGGAGACAGAGGTTGTGTGATTGTGGCAAGCCTCTCAGCTGGCAGAGAGTGGCACCTAGATCCAGAGCGGGTACAGGCTCAAGAACCACGTCCACTGTACTAACCACGGGATGTCCTTCCTTCCAGACCCCACGATCAGCATATAAATAAGGTGATGCTACAGTCTTGTTTTTATTACAGTTTTCATTATCTTTTTATCTTTGGTGTGTAGGTGGTGTGTGCACCTGGATGTGTGCTCACTGTCCTCGTGCAGAAGGCAGAGCAGGGCCTCAGGCGTCTCCCTCCGTGGTTCTCTGCCTTATCAGGACAAGGTCTCTCACTGAATCAGAAATTCATTTAAGCTAGACAGGCTGGCCAGGGAGTTCTTGGGATCTACTCCATCCCACCAATGCTAGGTTTGGGGCAGTAGGATTTTGTTTATTGATTGGCTTGAGATAGGGTCTCACCATGTAGTCCAGGCTAGCCCTTAATTATAATCATTCCATCTCGGCCTCCCGAGTGCTGGGGTGTATGCCACTACACCTAGCTAGAACTGTGTGCTCCCATCTCCTCTCTATAAATACCCTACATGCCAGTGCTCTACACTGTATCATGTTCTGAAATTGGAAACAAAGTGTTCTTGCTTGATTAGCAATCGTGAGTGGCTATAATGGTCCACAAAATGTAGCTTTGGAAGTGTTTTCCAGTTTCTTTCTCTCTTAAGCTGAAGCCTGGGTGATGGGGGTCACAGATGGAAACCAAGGACAGGACCTGAGAGTGTCAGGACTGTACCACATCAAACCCACCCAAATGCAGATGCAACAAAGGACCCTCTTATCACCACAGCCGCTGAATAAACAGCACCAGGGCAAGAACCCAGGAGAGCAGCGAGCAGGTGCCGCCGCCGAGCAGACACCCTGGCAGACTCCCCTTACACCACCTCGCCTCTCCGCCTGCAGAAACTGATCTGAGACTTAAAGGGTCATGCCAATCCTGGAAGACAGAGTAAGGGGACGATCCCAATCAAGCCAAGACAGGCTTGGGAAATTAGCCTGTGCCAGAACTCAACGCAAAGTCAATAACCAAAGCTAAGGAGAAAGACAAGGCCAGGGCAAGGGGAAGACGCACTGGAGGGTAAGGAAGAACAGAGCCCAGGAGATGGAGGGGAGAGCTGTAGCAGCGGGAAGTTGGAACTGCAGCCCCCTGCCTTTCTCCAACCACGGATATTTAAGACTGTCTCGGAGTTGGTTGGGGGGAAGGGAGTTGCTCTCCTTTTAAAGACCATTTGTTATCTTTTGAATGATGGGCACCAGGCTGGCCATGAAGATTACACAGAATTTTTCTAGGAAGGTAAAAAAAAAAAAAAAATTTAAAAAAAAAAGACAGGATTATGAGCTGCTGGGACTCGGCTAAGAGATCGGAGCTCTGTAAGCATCTTAGGATTTTAATTTATCTGCCAATGAAGACTGCAGGACTGAGACAATTCAGCCGGGAATTGAACCTGAGGTTCCAGGAAGTCTAGATATTTCAAACCTCCTACTTAGTCCATTAAGCTATCCCCTCCAAGAACATAATGTAGTTAAAGTAGACTTAGATATCTTTAGTACAGAGAGTGGATTTTATTTCCACTTTGGGAATTTCTGATCCATAGTAGGGAGAGATAGAGACAAAACTCACCTCGAGCAGTGCCTATAGAATAATGCATGTATGTCAATGTACAGTGTCCCTTTCCTGATTTACTGTTAAGAGAAAAATCGTCTCGGGGCCAGGATAGATTAGGCGTGCATTTGCTAAATGCTTCATACGTAACTCTTTTGTCTTATTCTTTCAAAAGAATCTACTCTTGCCTCTCTCAATAAAATGGAATGAGTTATACTTACTTAGAGAATCTGAAAAAAGACCACAGGCTTCACACATCTGTCGGGTGGCCTGGTTTATTTGGGGGACAGTAAGAGAACATCCTGTACCATTACAGGCTGTCAGCCCCAGCGAATGTTTACTAATAAGCCCAGCCATTAGGTTGGGTCAGTGATGGATGGTTTGTGTTTCCCCTGCCCTGGCCTGGCTTGTGCTCTGATACTCACTGACCACCAGCAGCTCTTGTACTAGCTGCCTTGTTAAGGGTCTCGCCAAGTGACATCCACTATACATCACCCTGGCTGTTACCCTGGACTATTTGGACAGCTCCTGGCATGATGAATCGTTGGGATTGATCTATCTTTTCTTGTGCATGTCACCGGTCAGTGTTCTTTACCCATCTCTGTCTGAACTCTTCATCCTTAAAACAAGGAGCCTAATTACTGTTCTTGCAGATGTACACACCTTCTACCTTCTGCTGTTTAAAGAATCTGCTTGTTTCGGGGCTCAGAAAGAGAGATCAGGATGAGGCTGGGCACACAAGTGCATCAGGGTTATGACAGATGGGCAAGAGAAATAGCAGTCAGTCTCTCGCTGCCGGAAAAACACGGAAGGAGAGCTTTCTTCACAGGCATCTAGGGCTTGGCAGCTTCCATGACCGAGGTCATGGGTTTCCATGTATTCCATGCAGCACAAATTAAATCTGAGTGCTGTGGGAAACCTGAACAATGCCTCCTGTTTGTAAGAGTCCCGCCTCCCCAGGCATCCACAGCATCTTGCATGCGGTATCTCAAGCATCACCATATTTCTGCAAAAGATGCTTCATCATCTTGATTTCATAAAGCAAAATAAAATGAGCACAGAGGAGCGATCCGCCCAAATCCGCTTGATGAATCAATGTGCCGTAGAATCAATAACAGGACCTAAAACCCCTGGCTCCCTGCAACTCATTGATTTATAAAATGTTTATTAAGCACCTACTGTGTTAGCAAGGGTTGGGGCTACAGAAAGCCTGTGTGTGTGTGTGTGTGTGTGTGTGTGTGTGTGTGTGTGTGATGTGTGGGGCCATTACCTCATTCAGTTCTGTTTATGTCTAACTACTGAGGGAGAAGCCTACTCTGTTTTACTGTAGAGAATTTCCACTGTATGTTAGACTGTCCCACTGTCTCATGAAAGCCAAAAGGCATAGTCTCTGCCTGTCCCTATTATAGTATAAATTCCTCTGTAGTCCTTGGGTTGGGTTGGGTTGGGTTGGGTTGGGTTGGGTTGGGTTGGGTTGGGTTTGGATTGGTTTTAGACAGAGTCTCACTATGTAGACCAGGCTGGCCGGATCCTGAAGTTTCTGGCTGTCTCAAATCCTGGGATTAAGAGCAATACCACCATCATTGGCTTCACTATAGTTCTTTATGATTCTATCCAAATATGTTGAAACTGAGTAGAGTCAAAGATGCTCATATAAAAGCAATGGTTGTCAAAAGTGTTCCCACACCCTTGGCAAAACCACTAAGCATGTTTTATATGTTTTAATTCCATATTGTGGGCAGCTCTATTTGTGTAAGATTGGGCCCTGTTATATATTTGCAGTATAAACTTTCACTGAGAAGATTACAGTATGCCAGCACCATCCTTTCCCCAAATAGTCTCCGAATTAAGCAGACACATTCACCTCTACCTGAAATACTTAAATAAATATAAGGAGGAATAAGAGAGAGAGCCACAGTAAACACCTTGGTTCACGGAAGGAGGACCTCAGAGGCTGTGAACAAAAATCAACTCAAGCTAGATTCCAAGAGATGGCCTCCAGACACTCCTGTTATATATTGTTCAAGGCAGGCCTGCCGGTAGATAGCTTGTGCCACGATGCTGAAGCAGAAGATTGTTTGAGCCCAGAAGTTGAGTCTGCCTTAACCAGCACGGTAAGACCCTATCTCAAAACCTTAAATTAAGGAGCTGAAGAGATGGTTCAGGGGTTAAGAGCACTGGCTGCTCTCCCAAAGGGACCTAGGTTCAGTCCCCAGCACTTACGTGGTAACTAACAGAAGGCTGTAACTCTCATTCCAGAGGGTCCAACACCCCCTATTGGCCTCCAAGGGTACATACAAACGTGCAGTAATCAGACATATCGTGCTAGCAAAACACCAACTCACATAAAATCAAAACAAAAATACTTAAACAGATGGGCATGATACACACCTTTAATCCCAGCGCTTGAGAGGCAAAAGCAGATGACTCTCTGAGTTCAAGGCCAGCCTGGTCTCCAGGCCAGCTGGGGCCACAAAGCAAGACTTTCTCAAGAAAAAGAAAAGTTAAATTAAATTAAAATATATGTGTATTTGTTGCTGTTTAATATTAGTTCTTTTATGGCTACTTATAAAACAATGAGCTTTTAATCCATTGTTTTAAGAAAAAATATAGGAGAAAATTTTGAAAGCATTTTTTTTACCCATTCAGCAGGTATGTATACATTGCTCCAAAAATACCAAAAGCAGCCAGACATGCTGACATAAGCCTGTGGTCTTGGCACTTAGGAGGTTAAGGCAGGAGTGTTAATTATTCTTAGTTAAGGATTAGTAGTCTGAAGCCGGGCGGCGGTGGTGGCGCACGCCTCTAATCCCAGCACTCTGGGAGGCAGAGGCAGGCAGATTTCTGAGTTCGAGGCCAGCCTGGTCTACAGAGTGAGTTCCAGGACAGCCAGGGCTATACAGAGAAACCCTGTCTCAAAAAACCAAATCCAAAAAAAAAAAAAAAAAAAAAAGAATTAGTAGTCTGACTGGACAGACAGCTCAGTGGTTAAGAGCACTAGCTGCTCTTCCAGAGAACCTTAGTTCGATTCCCAGCAACCACATGGTGGCTCACAACTGTCTGTAACCCCAGTTCAAAGGGACCTGACACCCTCACACAGACATACATGCAGGGAAAACACCAATGCACATAAAATAAAAATAAATAAATTATGATAGTTATGTCTCCTTAAAAAATGGAATGAGTCACTGAATAGGAGAGTCATGAAACAAGAATACTTATATCGTCTCCATCGCTAGAGAACACTGGCGTTCTCGTGTTCTTCCTCCAATGTCTGCCTAACAGAGAAGAAGGTGACACCGCTGGAATTCACAACTCAGCCTTCCACGTTTCCAGAATGCCATGCCTGTGTGCTGGAACCCACCCATGACTGCACTGCCCAGAAAATCTCTAGGCTGCAGTCTGTCCCTTTGGGTTGGGAACACACATGATCAGCATAGACTTCCAAGCTGTCCTCCCTCCTCCCCTTTCTCTGCCACCTCTCAGAATCTAGCTTGGGGTGGGGTTGTTCTTTTTTCCCACAGCCTATGAGAACCTCCTTCTGTGAAGCACAGGTATTTATTGTGACACCCGCTCATCTCCCTCTCTTATATTTATTAAACCATTTCAGATAGTCACCTCGAGGTCATCTGCTCTCTCCGCCCCCCCCCCCCCAGTTCCCTAGCATGGTCTCTGTACTCACAGAGCACGCCTGCAGAGTTTTGAATGAATTTGAGTGGCCCCGTAGTTAGCTATGTGTCACTGTGATTTCATAAAGACTGGTTAAGTTGGCCATGTTTCAATGATTAGTTATTTCCCCCAGTCTATGGGACAGTTCTACTCTTGACTGGTGGAAACCGGCAGTTGTTTCCACCCTTATGCTGACTTCATGACCTAGCATGGGGCTCTGTCTGCACACACGGGCAACACCCTTTGTTCCAGTCTCAGCCGGTCATAGTCACAGGACAACAGGACAGTGCCGTACATGTGCAGCGTGTAATCGTAACATATCAAGTAGGACTTTAGGAAGAACCAGGAAGGTATCCAGTCTAAGGGCTTAGCTGTGTAACTCAGAGACCCGCCTCACTTACGCCAGGAAATCGCCCCAGAGATGTAAGAAACCGGAGGCTGGAAGGGCCTTAAATTTCCATGTGACTATTTTTATCTTGCATGGGTCTTTATGAGGCATAAATCTGCTTCAGAGTCTCCAGACCTTTGTTGCTATAATTCAGTCTCCACTTACTGAGCAGGAATCAGCAGTTTTCGGAATGCTCCGAAGCCACATAGGAATTGAGCTAAAAAGCCAGTAGCAATTTAACACTGAAAACCTTGACTCCGAACTATCTATCTTTCAAGAGGATATTTGGAGATGTATTAAAAATATTCTTCTACTCCCGACATGGTAGTGTACGCCTGTAGTCCCAGCGCTTGGGAGACTGCAGCCAGATCAAGAGTTCCGAGCAAAGCTGGACCTCCTAGTGAAACCCTGTCTCAAACCGAAATATTTTATTTTAGAAATGTGTCCTGGTTTAGCTAATTGTATTTCTGAGCCTAAAAGCAAACCTCAAATAAAACAAAGCAAACCTAGGGTAGTTCATTTAGATTTTTTTGGAATGGTTTTTCTTAGAGACAAGAAGAATAAAGTGTACGGAGGGAAAAGAATCAGTGTGGTAGGGGAGAAACTTCTAGAATTTGTTATCATCTGAAACTACTGTTAGCCCATGGCATGATGGGACATTCTTGTAACCCCAGCACTCGGAAAGGGGAGGCAGGAGGACAAAAAGTTCAAAACCATCCTCAGGTTTGAGGCTAGCCTGAGCCATGCAAGGCCCTATCTCAAAACGAAAATAATTTTTAAATTACAAATAAATAACTAATACTAATTTAATATAAATTATACACTATAAATTCAAATAATAAATTAATACTAATTTACTTATTTTTTTTAAAGAATAACTCTTAATAACTCTTGGCCAGGCATGGTTGCATATCTCTGTGAGTTCAAGGGTCAGTCCAATCTACATAGCAAGAGCTCCCGGCCAGCTAGGGATACATAGAGAAACTCTGCCTAAAAAAATAAAAATAATGTAAAAATCTGCCTCTCTTTTCCATGTTTGCTATGAAGTTGCTCTTGACCCAGTTCAGCTCCCTAGAGACCTTTAGTGTTTCCTTCTCTCTTTTTCAATTACATGTGTGTATGTGCATGTTCATGTGTACATGCACATGTGCTTATGAATACCAATGCACTACCTGAGTTCATATAGAGAACAGAGGTTCATGTTGGGACCCCCTTCTTTTGTTTGTTTTGTTTTTTGGGTTGTTGTTGTTGTTGTTGTTTGGTTTTGTTTTGGTTTTGTTTGGTTTTTGTGGGGTTTTTTTTTTTTGTTTGTTTTCTTAGACAGGGTTTCTCTGTGTAGCCCTGGCTGTTCTGGAACTCATTCTGTAGACCAGGCTGGCCTCCAACTCAGAGATCCTCCTGCCTTTGCCTCCTGAGTGCCGGAATCAAAGGTGTGCACCACACTGGGTCTCTTCCTCAGTCTTTCTCCACCTTATTTTTTGAGACAGGGTCTCTCACTGAACTGCAGCTCATTTACTCAACACTAGCAGGCTCTGGGGATTCTTCTGTCTGTTCTAGCAGCTTTTCAACTTACAGAAGCTTGTGTGGTGCTGATGACCAACCCCAGGGCCTTAGGCTTGCTGGGTGAATACTGTACCCACTGAACCATATCCCCAGCCCTTCTGCTTCTTTTTAAGGCTTCTTTTATGTGAATGAGTGTTTTGCCTACATGTATGTCTGTGCGCCATGTGTGTGCCTGGTGACCAAGGCGGCGAATATGGAGTGCGTGACCACGAGCGCACACCAGAGTGTGCAAACAAGTGTTTGCATGCCTGAGAAGACCAAAGGAAGACATCAAGTGTCCTGTTCTATCCTTCCTCACCTGATCTCCTTGATAAGGGACCTCTCTCTGAGCCTGGAACTTCCTTGTTTGGTTTGGTTTGGTTTGGTTTGGTTTGGTTTGGTTTGGTTTGGTTTGGTTTGGTTTGGTTTGGTTTGGCTTGGTTTGGCTTGGTTTGGTTTGGTCTGGTCTGGTCTGGTCTGGTCTGGTCTGGTCTGGTCTGGTTTGGTTTGGTTTGGTTTGGTTTTTCCTGGACTGCCTGGCCACTGAGCCCTAGTGATCTCCTGTCTCCACCCCAACACTCAGACTGAGTGGACAAGCAGAGGAAGCCACACCCAGGTTTTAAACTTAGGTCTTCAAGTTCTTACAGCAAGCACTTTCCCACTGAGCCAGCCCTCTTGCTTCTGTTTTGGGGACGGGTGCCCACTATATTTTTGAGATGGAATCTGGCCCAGGCTAGCCTAGAACTCAGGAGCCTCTTTCTTCAACCTCCCCCTGAAATTATAAATATATCATCACACCCAGCTAGTTTCCTTACTAGCCATTGTGGTTCCACTGCTAAAAGTTAACATCCTGCTCTAGAAACCCTTTCTGATGGTCACTTGAAATAGTTCCTGATTTCATTTAAATCCACGTCCTCTTGCTGCACACACAGAATGGCTGGCTAGTGTGCTCGCCCTGGTAAAATCTTTACTATAATGCACCGTACCGTACTTGAACAGTTCAGCCAAATTGCTGCTTAGCCTTACAAAGCTCCGGGCTAAAAAACACAGGTTCTTTTGAATTGTATTTCTAATTGTTTTTCTGAAACTAATTTTTTTCTAATTCTGTAGAAAATTTCACTTAGGGAGAAATTCTTCTCGTCTTTCCTAGTATTTCAGAAGCTGACGCACCTCTGTTACTAATGGATTGCATGAAGAATACTTCTGTAGATTGTAATTGTAGTTGATTGCATTCAGAAAGATGTGCTAATCATAAATGTGGAGTTCAGTTCATTTTTTTATTTGACGAAGTGAACGAATGTAATCCCCACGTAGGTGCAAGAAGCCACTCCTAATCCTCTTCTCCTTCACAATCCTTCTCTCCAAAGGTAACTGACTTCCCTCACAAGGTTAACTCTGTCCATCCATGACCCTTGTGTGCAGAACCACATATGTACTTCATACCCCTGGATCCTTCCAGTGGGCATTCTGTATATGAGAATCAGACATGGTCCTGCATGTGACATTAGTTGACTTGGGGCGGGATGGGAGGGGAGTGGGGGGGGGTTGCTGTAAACACCCCAGCCCTAGCTCCAGAGTCCACTGTGCTGGCCTTTCTGATGAGTATCCACTCACTGAGGCTCTGAAAGGCTCTGCTGAGAGGTCACTGCATGTTCCGCTTTAACAGAGTCTGTGCTTTTAAGAAAGTTCAGGTCTCTTGGACCATATTGAATATTTTCAGGCCACTGATCATCAAGAAGTTTAGACTCCTACCACCTAGGACATACAGAATTTAATAGGGTTTCTCCTAACTGCGCCCCACCAACGGTGCCTACAGATTCCATTAGTTCTCCATCCTCGACAACACTGGGTCTTGTCGGTTTTCCGTAATTATAGCAATTCTCTTGGGTGACAATGGTGGTTTCTTCTATTGAAATAAAGCCACATGGAGACTGTCTAGGAGATCACTAGGTTTCCTACTGCCATTTTGTATCTGCCACTGGGTCATAGGGACATTGCCCTGGAAGGAGCTGTGTGGAAACCACAGTCTTCGTTTGCATGACTTTGAACTGTTATCTGTGGGATGGTGGATTCTAGCCAGAGCAGACCGAGAGACAGAAAAGCCAGATAACCTTTTCGTGTTCATTAAGGACCCACTTAGCTTGCTATGGGCGGCAGCAGAGAGCCTGGAAAGGCAGGTCGTGACTTTGTGGCTATACAATGCTAATCTCATCAATACTAGTTCTAAGGGGGGAAAACAGAATTTAAATAACCGAGTGACGGTACCCACACCAGATACAGGGCAGCCATACTTGTTTTTGCATACATACCTGACACGTGTCCCCTTCTCCACAACATAAACCCAGGGTTTTCCTGGAAGCTGAAATTAAGGGGAGGAAGGTTAACTGTCTTGGGGTATTTGGAAAATACAAACCTATAAATTGTCATATTGGAAGCAGCTGGGCTGAGCCAGCACTGCGCTTGGCGCTGGATGCAGTCGTTTCCAAATGAACTCTTCTCCCTTGTCTGCAAAGACGAGCTCAGCGCCCAGGTTTTTCAGTACCAGTGAGAAGTAATACAGCCGGCTTTTTAAATCAAATGTCAGACTCTTTGTACTTCCCACTTTCTGTGGGGTGGCCTTCCTGGCATTAAAGCAAAGTTTTCAATAAACACAGGGAGACAAACACCACTCAAGCACCCCAAAGCTGCAGAGGGGACTGTCTCCAGTAGAAATCCGTCTGCTATCTGTTTTCTCAGGAAGAAAGGAAGGAAGGAAAGAAGGAAGGAACTCTTCACTAATGACTCCAGAGACTCACAAATTAAACACATGCTATTAGATAAATACTAATAGGAAATTGGATTATATGCTTTTTTTCAAAACGTTAATTATTTTCTCAGCCTTTCTCCCTGTTTCCATGCTAAAATGCTGCATACACATTGCCTAATGCTTTGTGCTCTGATCTCACCCTCTTCAAGGGGTTTCTGAGCCCACAAACCCGCAACTACTGGGTTAGTGTGGAAACAAAGTGCAGTATTTCAAGCATTGAGCCACAAGAAATATAACAGGATAATGATTTTCTTTCCCAGTTCAGATATCAGAGGCCCAGGTATTGATTGCCTGTGTCTTTTGCCTCCTGTCTTCTGATGAAACCACACTTTTGACACAGAGTCATAATAAAATGTGCCCTTTCCAGTATGAGAGCTCCGTAAATGTCATTCACAGGGCCGTTGTTTTCTAATCTCTGTGTTTTCACCCAAGCGGCACAGAAGCCCCTCACTGAGCTGGTCAAAAAGCAAATAGGGTTTAGATTTCAAAATCGCTGACACAAATTCCATTATTTTGCTGAAGGTGGTTACTTCTTAAACACAGGAATACTCTCTACCCACCACATCTGTGAGCTGCAAGTGACTGAAACACAGGGCTTCTGATAACTAGAGGTTTTTATACGATCGTTTTAGGGACTGGGGAGACAGCTCAGAGGGCTGAGCTCTTAGAAAACATATGGGAAAGATGGGTTCAGATCTCCAGAACCCACATAAAGTTAGGCATTGTAGAACAAGTCTGTCATCCCTGCGTTATCCCAGTATTCCTACTGCGAGATGAGGGTGGAAACAGAGGAATCCCCAGCATTCACAGCTCAGCTACTGTGGAGAATGCAGTAGCAAACAATGAAAAGAACCTGCCTCAAACAGGGTGGACCTAAAGACTAACACTCAAGGTGTCCTCAGACATGTACACAAACTATGGCACATGTATGTGCAGGCACACACATGAGCACACACACATACTCACACAAGCATGCACATACACATACCACATATACACACACATGCATGCACACATACACTATAGCACACACATGAGCATGGACATACACACATTGCACACACACATGTGCATACAAACACCACATGTGCACACACATGTGCACACACACATGTACATACACACTATGGCACACACATGCACATACGCATACCACACATATATACACATGTACACACATGTGCACATACACACCACATATACACACATGTGCATACACACATGCACATACACTCACCACATATACATACATGTGCATACACACACGTGCACACACACATGCACATATACACACTATGGCACACACATGCAATGGCACACACATGCACATACACACACAACATGTACACACATGTGCATACACACGTGCACATACACACCACATATACACACATGTGTATAACACACATGCACATACACACCACATATACACATGTGCATACACACATGCACATACACACACCACATATACACACATGTGCATACACACTATGGCACACGCATGTTCATGCACACACATGCACGCACATACACACACACATTGACGTTGGATTGAGGTTTTACAATAGCATGAATATTCACCTTTATGGATGAGAAGGGTTGTTGCTGGCATGAGCATATGCCAAACAGGAGGCTGGGAGGTCATGGTTCGTCCCCCTATAAACGTTCTACCCGCCAGTCCTGCCTGTGACCTGTAACACTCACTCCTGCCGCCTCAGCTCTATGATCACGGCGGCCAGCCAGTGATTTGTGACTTTGTTTAAGGATACATATCGGTGTTAGTGTAGCTTGAGGCCACCAAACTCATTTCACTTGTGCCCTGCACCAAATTTGATCCCAAAGGTGTCAAGAGGGAGGATTAACACAACTGATACTCATCACCTTCCCCCTCCCTATGAAATCAGTTTATCTAAAATATCCCATACAAAAGACCTGCAATCCAGGGCCATACACAAAGCACTCACGAGTGCCTTGAAAAATGGACCTGGCACACCTATGGCTTTTCAGGATGCTCCTGTGCTGTGACCCTGCGTCTCACATAATGTCTCCCTTTTATTTATTTCCAATAGCTTCCTAATCAGTCAGCACCGGCGTCCTTTCTACAACCTCAGATCATGATGCAATAATCCGTTTTGGTGGCCTTATTGGCCTCGAAGGTAGTTTGAGCTGTTAAAATCTCTCTTTAACAAGTTTCTCTCTAATAAGAGCCGCTCCATCAGGCTTCATCTCCCTCTTACCTTTCCCTAACCTTGTCTAGACAGACACAAAATTGCAGGTCACACAGATCCTGGCAATATCATCCAGCCTTGGTGAAAGCTCATTTGGACATAGAATCACCTAAAATTGCTGATAATTTCTGGTTGACTGGGGCAGAAGAGAACTCCTGGAGTCTTCGTCAAATACGGCAAAAGATGAAGATGGTAGGGTGCTCTGAGGGGAACACTCTTCCTTCCGCTAGCTGCATTACTTATCTGATGGAAATAGAAAATGGGAGGCAGATCGATATTTTATTTGTGCTCTCTGTTTCATTCCTACCACTCAGTTTCTACTTCTATGGCTTGGTTCTTGCCACAGGCTGTCTCTGGACTGGCTGGATGGCTGTTTGCACCTAGCATCCTCACGTCTGGTCCTGTCTTGGGAACTGCCCACGAGAAATCCACTCATAAACTCCACTTCCATCCATCACGACAAAGCAAACCTTATATTCTCTTATATTCTAGATAGATAGATAGATAGATAGATAGATAGATATGTAGATAGATGATAGATAGATAGATAGATAGATAGATAGATAGATAGATTTACTTAATGTATGTGAGAGGTTTGTCTACACATATATTTGTGTGCCATGTGCATCCCTGGTACCCACAGAGGCCAGAAGAGGGCATTCGATTTGATGGAACTGAAGTTCCATAGGATATTTGTGTGCTTGTGCGGGGGATCGAACCTGGGTCCCCTGGAAAAAGAGCCAGTGTTCTTAACCACTGATCTATCTCTTCAGCCCAACTCTCTGTGTTTGCTTACTCTCTACTGTGCCTCCCTAGGAGGGCGGTAACTGATTTAAAGGGTCTGAAAATTGCTTAGAAAGGCTATGAAGGGGAAAAATGGGATCCGGGTGAAGAAGTCAGTGCCACACACCTTCCTCAACATTGGCAAGAAAAGAAAAGTTTAAGTTCTGAAATATTTCAAGGAAAAGAATGAAATGCGTGGTAAGAGGTTACCTGAGATATATTTTAGGGACCCTGGGACCTCCATTCTTCGTGTTCTCTGCTTTCTGCTCCCTCTCGGCATGCAAAGTCCTGGAACTAGAATTTCTACTTATTGTATGAGATGGACTTTCAAAACTTAAATTTCCTAGGAAGTTTTTAATAACTGTTATCAAAATAAAGGTCAATCTCTCTCCCTCTGTCCCTCTCCCTCTCCCTCTCCCTCTCCCTCTCCCTCTCCCTCTCCCTCTCCCTCTCCCTCTCCCTCTCCCTCTCCCTCTCCCTCTCCCTCTCCCTCTCCCTCTCCCTCTCCCTCTCCCTCTCCCTCTCCCTCTCCCTCTGTCTCTCTCCCTCTCCCTCTGTCCCTCTCCCTCTCCCTCTCCCTCTCCCTCTCCCTCTCCCTCTCCCTCTCCCTCTCCCTCTCCCTCTCCCTCTCCCTCTCCCTCTCCCTCTCCTTCTCCCTCTCCCTCTCTCTCTCCAGAGTTTTGCTATGTGGCCCAGGCTGGCCTCAAACTCACAGTCTTCCTATCTCCCCAGTGCTCAGATTATAGGAACTCACCATCGCATTTACTAAGAAAGGTCAAGTTCTTCTATCGTAAAAATATTTACTCACACAAATTTTACTCATTTACCATGTATAAGGTTCTGTCAATATCACAAACTAACCCTGGTTTGTTTTGTTTTGTTTTGTTTTTACATATTTCAAAATATCATGTTGTACCTGATAAACATATACAATTCTATTCATTTATTTTAAATTGATTATAACAAAAAAAAATCCACAGTCTAGAGATATGTCTCAGGGATGAACAGCACTGACTGCTCTTCCCAAGAGCGTGAGTTCAGTTCCCAGCCCCTGTGTGTTGGCTCGCAGCTCCCACACAGGGAGTTAACAGTTATTAAAAACTTCCTATAACTCCAGCTTCCAGGGATCCAACACTCTCCCTTTACATACACCAGGCATGCACATGGTACATATGCATACGTGCAGGCAAACACTCATACACATAATTTTTTTAACTTGGTAAAAACCATAATCACATATTCATCACATAATAACAATATTAAGTATTTATACCAGGCCTACATAAGAAGCATAGATCTTAAGGGTTTGGGGTTATGTTGTTGTCGTTGTTGTTGTTGTTGTTATTGTTGTTGCTGTTGCTGTTGTTGTTGTAACTTAGAGTGTCATGTAGCCCAGCCTGGCTTTGAACTGACAGTATAGATGAGGATAGCTTTGAACTCCTGACCCTCCTACTGCCCCCTCCAAGTGTGCTGGGATTACAAGTGTGCTCCACCACAATTAGTTTTATCCAAGGTTGAGATCCGACCCAGGACTTTGGGCATGCCAGGCAAGTATCCGACCAAGTAAGCTTCATCCCCAAGCTAGACCTTAAGGTTTATAAGAAATATGTCTTCTCTTATTTCCAGTCTGTAACAGTCAGAGGTAAGCAGTGTCTCTCCTGCTGTCATGCACCAATGGGGTGCTGTCAAGGCACTGTCTGAGTCATAAGCCCTCTCTGCTCAGGGTTTTACCCATAAAGTTGCACCACATTCAATATTTCAAACAAAACCAAGTCTTCACTCATTCCGTTTTCTTCAGTGTAGTACCAAAGGTAAACTGACTCTTTCTTTTTTTTTGTTTTTTTTTTTTTTTTTTTTTTTTAATTTTATTTTCTATATTCTATGTTTACATTCCAAAGGCTTTCCCCTTTCCCAGTTCCCACCCACCATAGTTCCCATAGTTCCTCTCCCCCCCATCTGTTCCCCAATAATTCCCCCTCCCCCCTCGGTTTCTTTACTAAACTGGAAGCAATCTTTACAGGCCCAGGGTCCTCTCCTTTCTTCTTCTTGGGAATCATTTGACTTGCTATTTGTGTCTTGAGTATTTAGGGCTTCTGGGCTCATTAATATCCACTTATCAGTGATTGCATTTCAGGTGCATTCTTTTGTGATTGGGTTAATTCACTCAGGATGATATTTTCCAGGTCTAACCATTTACCTACAAATTGCATGAATTCATTATTTTTAATTGCTGTGTAGTATTCCATTGTATAAATATACCACATTTTCTGTATCCATTCCTCCTTTGAGGGATATTTGGTCTGCTTCCAATTTCTGGCTATTATAAACAAGGCTGCTATAAACATAGTGGAGCATGTGTCCTTATTGCATGCAGGGGAATCCTCTGGGTATATGCCCAGGAGTGGTATGCCAGGGTCCTCTGGAAGTAACATGCCCAATTTTCTGAGGAACCGCCAAACTGATTTCCAGAGCGGTTTTACCATTTTGCAATCCCACCAACAGTGGAGGAGTGTTCCTCTTTCTCCACATCCTCGCCAGCACTTGTTGTCTCTTGAGTTTTTAATCTTAGCCATTCTGACTGGTGTGAGGTGGAATCTCAGGGTTGTTTTGATTTGCATTTCCCTGATGACTAATGATGTTGAACATCTTTTAAGGTGTTTCTCGGCCATCCGAATTTCTTCTGGTGAGAATTCTTTGTTTAGCTCTGTGCCCCATTTTTTGATAGGGTTATTTGGTTCTTTGCGGTCTAACTTCTTGAGTTCTTTGTATATATTGGATATTAGCCCTCTGTCGGATGTGGGGTTGGTGAAGATCTTTTCCCACTTTGTTGGTTGCCGTTTTGTCCTTCTGACAGTGTCCTTTGCTTTGCAGAAACTTTGTAATTTTATGAGGTCCCATTTGTCGATTCTTGATCTTAGAGCATAAGCTATTGGTGTTCTGTTCAGGAACTTTTCCCCTGTGCCCAAGTCCTCCAGGGTCTTCCCAAGTTTCTTTTCTAATAGTTTCAGTGTGTCTGGTTTTATGTGGAGGTCCTTGATCCACTTGGAGTTGATCTTAGTACAAGGAGATAAGAGTGGGTCAATTCGCATTCTTCTGCATGTTGACCTCCAGTTGAACCAGCACCATTTGTTGAAAAGGCTATCTTTTTTCCACCGGATGGTTGTGGCTCCTTTATCAAAGATCAAGTGACCATAAGTCTGTGGGTTAATTTCTGGGTCTTCAATCCTATTCCATTGATCTACCTGCCTGTTGCTGTACCAATACCATGCAGTTTTTAACACAATTGCTCTGTAGTACTGCTTGAGGTCAGGGATATTGATTCCCCCAGAAGTCCTTTTATTGTTGAGAATAGTTTTAGCTATCCTGGGTTTTTTGTTGCTCCAGATGAATTTGAGAATTGCTCTTTCTAGATCTATGAAGAATTGATTTGGGATTTTGATGGGGATTGCATTGAATCTGTAGATTGCTTTTGGCAAGATGGCCATTTTTACTATATTGATCCTGCCAATCCAGGAGCAAGAAATATTTTTCCATCTCCTGAGGTCTTCTTCGATTTCTTTCTTCAGGGACTTGAAGTTCCTGTCATACAGATCTTTCACTTGTTTGGTTAGAGTTACGCCAAGGTACTTTATGTTGTTTGTGGCTATTGTGAAGGGTGTTATTTCCCTAACTTCTTTCTCAGCCTGCTTGTCCTTTGAGTACAAGAAGGCTACTGATTTGCTTGAGTTAATTTTATAACCAGCCACGTTGCTGAAGTTGTTTATCAGCTGTAGAAGTTCTCTGGTGGAGTTTTTTGGATCGCTTAAGTAGACTATCATATCATCTGCAAATAATGATACTTTGACTTCTTCCTTTCCAATTTGTATCCCTTTGACTTCCTTATGTTGTCTGATTGCTCTCGCTAGAACTTCAAGTACTATATTGAAAAGATATGGAGAGAGAGGACAGCCTTGTCTAGTCCCTGATTTTAGTGGAATTGCTTCAAGTTTCTCTCCATTTATTTTGATGTTGGCTACTGGTTTGCTGTAGATTGCTTTTACTATGTTTAGGTATGGGCCTTGAATTCCTGCTCTTTCCAAGACTTTTAGCATGAAAGGATGCTGAATTTTGTCAAATGCTTTTTCAGCATCTAATGAGATGACCATGTGGTTTTTTTCTTTTAGTTTGTTTATGTAGTGGATTACATTGATGGATTTCCGTATATTGAACCATCCCTGCATTCCTGGAATGAAGCCTACTTGATCATGGTGAATGATCGTTTTGATATGCTCTTGGATTCGGTTGGCAAGGATTTTATTTAGTATTTTTGCATCTATATTCATAAGAGAAATTGGCCTGTAGTTCTCTTTCTTTGTTGGATCTTTTTGTGGTTTAGGTATCAGCGTAATTGTGGTTTCGAAGAATGAGTTGGGCAGTGTCCCTTCTGTCTCTATTTTGTGGAATAGTTTGAAGAGTATTGGTGTTAAGTCTTCTTTGAAGGTCTGGTAGAATTCTGCACTAAAACCATCTGGTCCCGTACTTTTTTTGGTTGGGAGGCTTTCTATAACCCCTTCTATTTCTTTAAGGGTTATGGGACTGTTTAGCTGGTCTACTTGATGCTGATTTAATTTTGGTATTTGGTATCTGTCTAGGAAATTGTCCATTTCCTCCAGATTCTCCAGTTGTTTTGAGTATAGGCCTTTGTAGTAGGATCTGATGATCTTTTGAATTTCCTCTGTTTCTGTTGTTATATCCCCCTTTTCATTTTTAATTTTGTTAATTTGGATACTATCTCTGTGCCCTTTGGTTAGTCTAGCTAAGGGCTTATCTATCTTGTTGATTTTCTCGAAGAACCAGCTCTTGGTTTTGTTGATTCTTTGTATGGTTCTCTTTGTTTCTGCTTGATTGATTTCAGCCCTTAGTTTGATGATTTCCTCTCTTCTACTCCTCCTGGGTGAGTTAGCTTCTTTTTGTTCCAGCGCCTTCAGGTGTGCTGTTAAGTTGCTAGTGTATGCTCTTTCCAGTTTCTTTTTGGAGGCACTCAGGGCTATGAGTTTTCCTCTTAGCACTGCTTTCATTGTATCCCAGAGATTTGGGTAGGTCGTACCTTCATTTTCATTGAAGTCTAAAAAGTCTTTGATTTCTTTCTTTATTTCTTCCTTGACCAGGGTGTCATTGAGTAGAGTATTGTTCAGTTTCCATGTGTATGTGGGCTTTCTGTAGTTCTTCTTGCTATTGAAGACCACTTTTACTCCATAGTGATCCGATAGGAGACATGGGATTAGTTCGGTCTTCTTGTATTTGTTGAGGTCTGTCTTGTGACCAATTATATGATCAATTTTTGAGAAGGTACCGTGCGGTGCTGAGAAAAAGGTATACTCTTTTGTTTTAGGATGGAATGTTCTATATATATCTGTTAAATCCAATTGGTCCAAAGCTTCAATTAGTTTCACTGTGTCCCTGTTTAGTTTCTGCTTTCCTGATCGGTCCATTGAGGAGAGTGGAGTGTTGAAGTCACCTACAATCATTGTGTTAGGTGCGATGTGTGCTTTAAGCTTTAGTAAAGTTTCTTTTACGAATGAGGGTGCCCTTGCATTTGGTGCATAGATGTTCAGTATTGAGAATTCTTCTTGGTGGATTTTCCCTTTGACAAGCAGGAAGTGACCTTCTGTGTCTCTTTTGATGACTTTAGGTTGAAAGTCGATTTTATCTGATATTAGAATGGCTACTCCAGCTTGTTTCCTGGGACCATTTGCTTGTAGAACTGTCTTCCAGCCTTTTACTCTAAGGAGGTGTTTGTCTTTGACACTGAGATGTGTTTCCTGTATGCAGCAAAATGTAGGGTCCTGTTTCCGTATCCAGTCTGTTAGTCTGTGTCTTTTGATTGGGGAATTGAGTCCATTGATATTAAGAGATATTAAGGAATAGTAATTATTACTTCCTGACATTTTGGGAATTGTTATTATTATTTGTATTTGAGTGGTTCTCTTCTTTTGGGTTGGATGAGATGGGGTTTCTATCTTGTTTCTTCTGGGGTGTTGTTTCCCCCCTTGTGTTGGTATTTTTCCCCTATTATCCTTTGTAGGGCTGGGTTTGTAGATAAGTATCTTGCAAATTTGGTTTTGTCGTGGAATATCTTGGTTTCCCCATCTATGGCAATTGAGAGTTTCGCTGGGTATAGTAGTCTTGGCTGAAGTTTGTGTTCTCTTAGGGTCTGCATAAGGTCTGCCCAGGATCTTCTAGCTTTCATGGTCTCAGGTGAGAAGTCTGGTGTAATTCTGATAGGTCTTCCTTTATATGTTACTTGTCCTTTTTCTCTTACTGCCTTTAATATTCTTTCTTTGTTTAGTACATTTGGGGTTTTGACTATTATGTGACGGGAAGTATTTCTGTTCTGGTCCAGTCTATTTGGGGTTCTAAAGGCTTCTTGTATATTCATGGGCATCTCTCTCTTTAGGTTGGGGAAATTTTCTTCCATAATTTTGTAGAAGATATTTGCTGGCCCTTTAAGTTGTAGATCTTCATTCTCATCTATCCCTATAATCCTTAGGTTTGGTCTTCTCATTGTGTCCTGGATTTCCTGAATGTTTTGGGTTACCAGCTTTTTGCATTTTGCATTTTCTTTAATTGTTGAATCCATGGTTCCTATGGTATCTTCAGCATCTGAGATTCTGTCTTCTATCTCTTGTATTCTATTGTTGATATTTGCATCTATGACTCCTGATTTCTTCCCAAGGTTTTCTATTTCCAACATTGTCTCCCTTTGCGATTGCTTAGTTGTTTCTACTTCTGTTTTTAGATTTTGTATGGTTTTGCTCAGATCTTTCAGTTGCTTGTTTGTGTTTTCCTGTAATTCTTTAAGGGATTTTTGTGTTTCCTCCTTTATGACTTCTACTCGTTGACCCATGTTCTCTTGTATTTCTTTGGGTGATTTTTGTTTCTCCCCCTTATTGGGATTCACTTTTTGCTCTATATTCTCCTGGATTTCTTTAAGTGATTTTTGTGTCTGCCTTGTATGGGCTTCTAGTTTTTGATCTATTTTCTCCTCTATTACTTTAAGAAATTTATCTAAGTGATCCTCAATCTGCATCTTTACCAGTGATTTTAGATCTGAGTCTTGTTTTTCTGGTGTGTTGAGATATCTGGGATTTAATTGTGTTTGTCTTGCAATGGCTTCTAGCTTTTGATCTATTTTCTCATGTATTACTTTAAGAGATTTATCTAAGTGTTCCTCTATCAGCATCCTGACCAGTGATTTTAGATCTGAGTCTTGTTTTTCTGGTGTTTCGGGGTATCCAATATTTATTGCTGTTGGGGAACTGGGTTCGGATGCCGCCATATTGCCTTGATTTTTGTTAGTAGCGATCTTACGTTTGCCTTTTGCCATCTGGTTAACTCTGGTGTTAGTTGGTCCTGTAGATACTAGCTGGTGCTTGACCCTCCTGTGGGGTTGTAAGGCTATTTCCCAGTGACTGGGATACCTGAATCACTGTCCTGCGGGGCTCTTGCTCACAGATTGCTGACAGGTGGCCTGAGTCCCCCGAGGTCTTAACCTCAGGATATCCCAGGTATTTGGTTCCGCCTGTTGGGCGGCTGCTCTGCACTGCTCCTGCTCAGGGTTCGCTGTCTGATATCCTGTTTCCCCAGGGGTCTTAAAGTTGGGATATCTCAGTTATCTGGTTCCGCCTGCTGGTCCCAAGCTGCTGGGAAGCTGGCTGGGTCCGGTTTCCAGCTTCCCTGCCACTGGCTGGATGGGAGGCTGGTTCGGCCTCCGGCTGGGTCTGGGTACCTGGCACACTGGCTGACTCTGGCTTCCTCACCACCAGCTGGACGGGAAGCTGCAGGCAATATGGCAGCTGCCTGCAGGGAGCTCGGGGTCCGCCCCGCGCGCGAGTGCAGAGTGCACCCGCTATTCTGTGCCCAATTCCCACTCCAGGCCTGAGTCCCCGAAGGTCTTAAGCTCGGGCTGTGTCGGGTACCTGGTTCTGCCGCCGCCGCCGGATGGTTCTGAGCACCTGGGACGCTGGGTGACCCTCCGGCTTCCCCACCGCCAGCTGGGCGGGAAGCTGCAGGCAATATGGCAGCTGCCTGCAGGGAGCTCGGGGTCCGCCCCGCGCGCGAGTGCAGAGTGCACCCGCTATTCTGTGCCCAATTCCCACTCCAGGCCTGAGTCCCCGAAGGTCTTAAGCTCGGGCTGTGTCGGGTACCTGGTTCTGCCGCCGCCGCCGGATGGTTCTGAGCACCTGGGACGCTCTAAACTGACTCTTTCTGAAGAGTGTCAAAGGCCACTGATCTGACAGCCCGGGAGAAGTTATCAGGACCCATGATACCTCCAAGAGCAGCATGAAACCTGACTTACTGTTAAGCTTTTCCCTCTGTGCCTGCAGCTCAAGATCAGAGTCCTTCTGAGGGAGGGAATGCTGAGCCCTGAAGGAGACCTCTCTGTCCTGCCCAACAGTGCACAAGTCATAGGTGATAGACCCGAGCAGAGCACGACGCTGGGAGCTGGAGATCTGAGAGAGGAGGGATGGAGCTGAGAACGGAGGGCTAGTTAGCTCACAGCCCTCCCTGGGCAAGGGCGAGCTTGCCCTGCAGATCTCCACAGGAGAAGAAGGAGCCAGGGAAGCCGTGGAGCTGGGCCCCGCCTGCCTCCATCTAAACCCTGATCTCACACTGCTTCCCTGTGGAGGATTCTCAGAACTGCAGCTTCTCTCTGGGCCCTGCCTGTCACGCCCATCCAGTGTGGCCTCCTGCCTGAGCTGGTCTGACAGGTCTTCCCTTACGCATATATATATAAGTAAATTTATATTTATATCTCACACACATATACATATACACATATATATATGCCTGGGCTGATCTGAAATGTCTTCCCATACATATACAAAAATGTATGAATTGGTGGGGTGAAATTATATATATATATATATATATATATATATATATGTATGTATATGTGTGTGTGTGTGTGTGTGTGTGTATATATATATATATACTTTTTTTTAGGCCCAAAGCCAATGTATGCCCAACAGTGTTCCTTTGGCTCTACTTTTACTCTTGAAACTTCCAAATGAATTAGCAACACTGCCACTATTTCCATGGATATTTTTCATAAGAACAAAGCCAGTGTCCTGGCTGACATAAAGGATTCTGAGTCATCTTTTGTTCTAGTTGCCGCCCCAGCTTCCGGCTTCTCCGTTATACCTGCCCAAGGGTGGCTTAGACACAAGCATTCACAAGGTCGGCCTTCTTTGCAGAGCATTAGAGCCACAAAACACATTCTAGATGACTGACTCTTTTCTTGAGGACGGGGGGAGGTGGAGTGTCTTTAAGATAGAGTGAGGGGCAGGAGGGGGCATGGCGGACGGAAGTTAAGATGCTTTGCATTAAGAGTGCAGTCTGAAGAGAATTGATACCTTTTTCAGGGACGGTGAAAGAGAAGGCCGCGGATTCTTTGGGTGGACCGGTGGTCTCACCCAGGAACATTCTGAATCAGAAAATATACAGGAAGTTGACCGCGTAACTCACATTCCGTGCCGAACCTGTGAGCCCCTCTTCCACTCCTCCCCGCCCCTGTCAAGACCCCAGGGTGAAAGCTGTGAGCTGAAGGGAACAAGCCCTCAGCAGAGGGTGACTTACGATGAGAAATGAAAATATTTGGATTAGCTATAATGCCAAGCCAGTGATATTTACAAATTATTAAACTGTCATCCCCACGCGAAATGCTTTTCTTCCTGTATGAAATGCTAAGCTGTTCTTTCGGTTTGTTTCAAACTGTCAGGGCCATTATTTGATGTTCCTTTCTGTTTGTTTATCTTCATTAAGATGTTGAATCAATCATTTTTGCTTTCTCTCTCCAAGAGCAGGAGTTGGCTCAGAGTCAGGATGAGGGCCAGGCACCCCCCCTCCCCGCACCGAGGGCCATGCAGGTGCCTAGCCCGGTTTGTTCACAGAGGGATCAAAAACATATTTGTTCTCCAAGCTGTGTGGACAGACTGGCAGGTTTTTTTGATAAGAGATAAAAGAAAAGTCTTCCCTCGTGGTGAGAAATGACATTTCTATCTGGAACAAGGAGACACAGTGGATCTCATTTGGTTTGAAGATCATTTTCCTGAGTAACATCCTGACAGCTCACGGTGGGGTGGAAACACGGAGGTGGGGTTTGAAGTGGGAGACAGAACTCTGACTCGGAGCAGGCAGGAAGCAGGGAATGGAGAGCCCTGGACCTTGTCCAGTGACAGACAGATGCTAATGCCGCTCTCTTGACTGTTCTCAACGTGGCATTTCAGTATCCAAGAGCGTAATCCCCCAGGATGTGGGTGGTTTACTGTTGGAGAGACCAGTTGCTTTTGTCTTTAGACAGAGATCCTGCTAGCCCCTTGGCGCTGTCTAAGGACTGCTGTGGGGGCGGGGGAGCACCCTTGGTTCAGCTTCGCTCCGCTGTGAGACCCACTCTCTCCTGCTTAGCCGTCCTTTTGAGAAGTATTTCAGAACAGCTAACTAGGGTTAGAGAAGCAATCAGCTAGACATAAAACAGAACTGTGCACACCAGCTGGCCTATCTAGGGATAAAACCTGTAACCTCCGTCTCATTACCCTCTCCACCCGAGCTAACTGGCCCACACAATCTAATCAATTGGGCACATGAGAATCACAGAAAGGGGAAACCAGTTTATTGTATGATTTAAGAAGCTGGGAATCAAAGTAGTTTTACTTTTTAAACCCTAACTACTCTAGGCAGTAAACCTAGCACTCAGTGAGCTGAGGCAGGAGGATGGCCACAAGTCTGAAACAAGCCTGAATATAAAGTGAGTGTGAGACCAGCCTGGGCTGCACAGTGAGACCCTGTCTCAAAATCTGGAGGGGGCCGGAATCACAGTCAAACAATCCAAAGACAATCTAAGAGTTTAACAAATTTCTAGTATATTAAATCACATGGTTTTCTCTTTTCTTTTTCAGAGAAGGGGTCTCATTTAGCCCAGTCTGGCTCACACCCAATATGTTGCTTAGACTGGCCTCAGCTCCTGATCCTCCTGCCTTCAAGTTCTAAGTGCTAGGATTAGAGGTGGGTACCACCATGCCCCACTCTAGACCACAGGTTTCTGGAATATAATTCTTCTAATATTACTCCAATACTTCTTACTGACTGCAAAGGACTCACATCACCAGAAGCCCTCAAGCTCTAGTGAGGTTCATCTTTCTGTTGGGCAGTCTCCCTTGCACTGATCTAAGCAGAAACTGTGCGATTGGTAATACCATCTTCTTAGTGGCGTGGTCAGCACCTGCAGGTATACCATCACGCGGGCTCTCCACTGTTCCACCCCTGGTGGTAACACACCAGTTGGCTGCAGAGACCCAGGCAGGAGGGTCTTTGCTCCAGCCTTTCACTAGGCAAGGGGTGGCCTTCCAAACCATCCCAAAAGGAACCATAACGTTTCGAAAGGCAAACCAAACACTCCATTTATTTGAGGCCTCTGTTATGACGCTTGGGCCACAGATAATGACTCTGAACAAATGCTCGCTCCTCATTAATGAGAGACACGTCCCCCTAATCACCACGAATTACCCAACACCTGGAGTAATGGCGGCTTCTCAGTGCACACTCATTTGCTTCCTTTCTGAATGTCCTAAGTTCCCAGTGACTGCCAGCGCTTGCTTCACTGTGTCATGAGGTGATTGCAGCTGCTAGGGTACCTCTGTGTGCATCCTCTTCTCCTTCTGCACTTTAATGGCCTCATAGCAACACACACACACACACACACACACACACACACACACACACACATACACACACACACACACACCCGTCCCCTCCCTTCCTGGCAACTAGATTCAACCACACGACTTAGGTTGTGGCCAGTTGAGTGTTAGAGCAATGTGTCAACTTCCAGGGTCACTCGGGGGATGTGTAAGCACTTGGGGAGGGGGTCCCCCTGTGCTCACTCTTTCCTTCTTCCTGACAGCTGGAGCCAGAGCCAGCTTAAACCATGAGGAAGAAGTCGTGCGCTTTATAGAGACAGTGGGGAGGGGGGCTGGAGAGATGACTCAGCCATTAAAAGCACTTGTGTTCTTGCAGAGAGTATGGCTTCAGTTCCTGGCACCCACATGGTGGCTCACGTCCATCTGTAACTCTAGCTCCTGGGGATCCAGTGGCCTCTCCTGATTTCAGTGGCCACGCAGGCATGCACTTGGTACATACACATTTACACGCAAAGGCAAACCACTTATACGCATAAAATAGATCTTTGAAGATTGTAGAGACAAAGCAGAGAGGGTTAGTTGTCCGCCAACCCAGGTTCCCTCCATTCCGTCCTTTTACACATGTGTGTGGGGGGGGGGGGTTAAACCTGTGACCACAGTTTTCCAGAGACATCTATCCCACTGGCTAAACTAATCTTAACCTATCTAACCCGATAACAACTCCCTTCGGGGGATAACCAAAGAGAAGCTAAATGGGGCAACAGTTGGAGAAAATTCTAGAAAGGGATGGAATCTGAAATGACAAGAGGCCTCTTTGGCCATTTGAACAGATGCAAAAAGCCAGAGTTAGATAATAGTAATAATTTCCCGGGCATTTCTTAGCTGCTACTCTGCAGAAGTCCTAGCACTCATAACTAATGTCATTCTCTGCATGCCTTGGTAATGGTAGTCCTGGGCAGTTTGCACAAGTCATCTCTGTCCTTTCCCAGGTCTTCCTTGGTTCTTTCCTTATGGTGCCTCTCATATCACTCGCCGCATAGTCTGGCACACAAGTGTCCACGCCTTTCGCCCGCTCTCCTTCACTGAGGTCCACCAGTGAGCCATCAGATGGCTGATGGCTGATGACAAGGACCTTACAAACTCCCTTCCAGGCTGCGGCTCCCAGCCCGAGGTGAGCACAGGAAGCAAGTACAGAACTTCATACGAGCAAGCACGCGGCCTCAGCACCAGCCGCTCCGTGTCCTTAAAAAGGCTTGACAGGAAACTCTGATGTGTACCCACAGTTCAGAGCCACCGTCCTAAGATGGCGTTAACTGACAGCAATTACCTATGTTTCCGAACTAACCCCCTCACGCTCCTCATGGATGAGTCACTGGGACCTATTTCTCCACCACCTATCTCCACTCCGGGATCTACTGCTGGGATCTATATTCTGAGTGTCTATGGCCTGCCCCTCAGAGAGCTGCCTCCCTTTCTCGGTGATCTGGGATGTGGCAGTTCATTAAAACGATGTGGATGAGAATGCCTCTCTTAATGCCTGTCTCTCCCAGAGCATCTGCAGCCAACAGGGAACGTGCCTTCATCTGAGGGAATGGGCTCCCAATGGTGGAAATTCAGGAATTAAGGAAGTCAGCTGAGAATGTATTTTGGAAGAGGGACCAGTTCCTTCAGACACATCCCATTTAAGCATTCCAATTCTACTTGCAAAACAACAACAAAACCACTTGAGCCTGTTTGAGAAGATGTTGCAGACTTCATGGCGGTGGGGAGGAGAAACAAAAACCATCTCCTTCTCCTCTTCCCTTTCTCTCTAGTTGGGAGTCAGCCTCAGGCCTGCCATTTTCTCTAGTCGGAAACAGCAGCGCTGTCTACCCCTGGCTTAGCCACAGTGAGTGGTGCAGGTGGGCGGGCGAGTGTGAAAAGGTGTACCCCACCCTCAAGTATGTGTCATACCTGGAATGTGGTCTTGGAAACCAGAGCAAAGGGTCAGTGAGCAGTCAGCACCCTACTGCAGCACAGGCCGCCAGACTGATCGATGTTTTCGCACATCTGGCCATCCTTTATAGACTTCAGGTGATTAAGCCTCCACCATGTCTTACGTAATCCTTAATATTTCACTGGCTTTTCTTCTCAACTGTGTAAGCTGTTTCTTTTTACTTGTATTCTACCTGCCTCGTGTGTGTGTGTGTGTGTGTGTGTGTGTGTGTGTGTGTGTAAACCAAAACTCAATGTGGGCGCTGCAGAGACGGCTCAGAACATAAAGAGCACTGGCTGCTCTCCCAGAATACCCAGGTTCGCTTCCCAGCACCCGCGTGGTGGCTCACAAACTCTAATGTCACTCTAGTCCTCACGGCTCTAACGCCCTCTTCTATACTCGGCAGGAACCAGGCATGTACGTGATGCACAGATATGCACGCAGGCAAAACACACACATAAAACAAAAATAAAGATTTCAATGTTTTATGCATAACTCAAATAAGAAGTTTAAAAGCTCCCTACAGTTGCCAATGCTCCGTTCAAACATATGGAACTGTTTCTAAAACAGAGATTGTATTTACAAGCATCATTTCCGATCTGATAGGAAGGGGCGAGGAGAAGATTGGGCGAGCGGGAGAGATAAGTTGAGAGATGGCCATTCCTTGTCCATTTACTGACTAGAAGTCTTGAGCAAGGTGATTTAAGTTCTCCATCAAGAGGAAAACGTTGCTAGCTGGGATGGGATGTGCCTGTAACCCCAACACTTGTGAGTTTGAGACAGGAGGAGCTTGAATTCCAGGCTAACCTGGGCTACCTAGAGAGACTCTGACTCAAAACAGAGAGGAAAATGGGGACTGGGGAGAGACGGCTCAGTCAGGCAATAAGGTGCCTTTTATGAGAACAAAAAGAATTGAGTTTGGATCACCTACACCCATACCCATGTAAAAGCCAGACAGTGATGACATATGTGTGTAACCCCCAATGAAGGGGAGGATGGGGGTGCAAGGGGTGACGGGAGGATCCCTAGGTCTTACTAGCCAACCGACCTAGCCAAATCTATGTGTTTCAAGTTCAGGGAGAGACCCATCTCAAACAAACAAAACAAAGGTGGAGCAGTAAAGAAAGATACTTGTGCTAGCTAGTTTTGTCACCTTGACGCAGGCTAAGTGGTTCTCAACCTGTGGGCCTCAACCCCCATTGTGTCTCATAGCAGATATCCTGTCTAACATATAATGACATTAGGATTTACGTTGCAACATTACAGCTATCAAGTAACAACAAAATAATTCTATGGTTGGGGGTCACCACAACATGAGGAATTCTATTAAAGGGTCTCTCAGCTATAGGAAGGATGAGAACCACAGAGCTAAAGTCATCAGAGAGGAAGTCTCAGCTGAGAAAATACCACCCCCCCAGAAGATCAGGCCGTGATTGATGGGGGGGCGCCCGCCCCCGCCCCTGCCCCGCCCACTGTGTATGGTATCATCCCTAGGTTCTGGGTTCTCTAAGAACACAGGCTGAGCTGAGGGCATGGGGAGCAAGCCAGTAAGCAGCACCCCTCCATAGCCCCTGCACAAGCTCTGTCTCCAGGGTCCCGCCCTGCTTGAGTTCCTGTCCTGAATTCCTTCACTGAAGGACAATAGATGTGGAAACATAAGACAGATGAGCCCTTACCCCACACATTCAACTTCATTATAGCAATGGTAACCTTAAGACAGCACCAAGTGCCATATGCACGTGCGTGCACATGTACACACACACACACACACACACACACACACACATGCAAAACCCATGACACACAGGTGCACGTGCAAAAAAATAACTTTTCTTATTATTGGTGACTATTCTCAGTATCAAGGTAAAGGAAAGGGATTAAACGTATTGGGACATTTAAGAGTCCATAGTTTTGCTGGGCGGTGGTGGCGCATGACTTTAATCCCAGCACTTGGGAGGCAGAGGCAGGCGGATTTCTGAGTTCGAGGCCAGCCTAGTCTACAGAGTGAGTTCCAGGACACCCAGGACTACAGAGAAACCCTGTCTCGAAAGAAAGAAAGAAAGAAAGAAAGAAAGAAAGAAAGAAAGAAAGAAAGAAAGAAAGAAGAAAAAAGAGTCCATAGTTTTAACTTGTTTTTCAATCTTGCAGAAAGAATCGAAGGGATGACAAGGCAAATTCTAAGACTCAGAGATAATGTGTATGTGGAACCCTGGCATGCAGGCACCTGCCCCTGGATTCTAACCCTTAGCCCCTCAGTTCTCCAACGCCCTCAGTTCTCCAACGCCCTCAGTTGGAGAGAATAAAACGACCAGCTTTGGTTCTTGCCCATGTCAAGAACACACTGGCATACTGGTGTGTCCAGAATCGTATTTTTTATAACTATCACAGACTGATAGTGCCGCTCGTAAGGGTCCGTGATGAATGCCTTCTCTCACCTTTTGGGGTGTGGCTGCTCCCCTGGGTCAGGCAGACAGGAGGGGACTAGAAGCAGCGGACACGAAGTGCAGTCTCCCGATGATTGTTTATTTCCTTTTCTAAGTGGCAAGACTTTGTGGGAGCCTCTTACTTCGTTTTATATACGGATTGGGGTCGCTGAGGGAAAGCATCCTTCCTGTGGACAGCTCTCCTGGTTACAGGAGAAAACAGAGTTAGCAGCCCAGCCCTTGGGGACATCATTTAATATTTCCAGCCCTTCACAGGAGCTTCTGATGTGCGGGTCTTCCAGGGGGGAGCTGATTTATACCTTCGGCTGTCAGACAATGGAAAGGTGAGGTCAGACTGAGACATCCTTCATCCCTTCCCCGGGTGCCCACAGGTCCCCTGGGCAAGGTGGAATCAAAGCATCTCAGACGGTGGAGGTCACAGATGTGACAGCGTCAGAAGTGAGATCTCAGCCTCCTTCCTCCACCGTGAGTGGCTCCGACGCCCGTATATCTTCTTGCTGCCGTTGTTTCTACTTGAAAAATTGCACACGGTTGGTTTTGGTTTTCCCTCATTTCCTCTTCTTAAAACCCGATTTCCACCCCTAATCTAAAGTGTAATATATGTCAAAATTAATGGTTATTTGTGGCTGATTATGTTTTTAAAAGGCAAGGCCCTTAACAGAAATGCAGGACAACAGGTGTCCTGTTTTATGGCTTCGTACCTCCCCCACCCTATCAATTCAAATCATGTGTGGGCTTTCTATCTCTGCCCTGATCTGGAATTATTTTTCCAGGACACCTGAGAAGTTCTTTGCTCTCTGGCACAACCCCTCCCCCGTGGTAGGCTCCAAATCAATTTTCCTTGATTTGATCTGATCTACAGGCGCATTTTCTGATTCTTGTTAGGCCCAGCAATACAATAACATTCTGTAGACTTCAGCTCACCCTTACAGCCCTGGGCTTCTGACCTCAGAGGACTCTGGGCCTTTTTATTACTTGTGAAATACAGCAGACCTCCAGCAGAGAGAAGCCTCCTGTTTTCATGAGTCCTCTTGCCATGCAGGAAGGACTTAAGCAAATTAAACCTATGATACCAAGTACAGTATTAGGAAAGCGAAGGAGTCGTAAAATTGCACACTGCAGCTTATTAAGGTGCTCTTTAAATGAGGCCTAATTCAGGCAGATCTCTGTGTGCATGCTTTTGATAAAATTGTTCCTTCCTTGGCCTATGCTGGATTTCCTCTTCTTTTATGGGTTCCTTCGCCACTTATGAAGCTTTAGGAATTTTCTACAATCAGCTGCTCAGAATGGACATCATTATATAAATAGATGTATGGCTTTGCGATAAGAAATAAATAGCTGTAAAGTTTTTAATCTTTGGGTTATTTTGTATTTTGTAAATAATGTAAGTACATCGTTTAGGGTTGGGTTATTTTCTTACATTCATAGATTTATTTAATATGTGCATATATGTGAGGACTGTGTGTATGGCACTCAGAGGACAGTTTGCAGGAATTTGTTCTCTCCTTCTACCATACGGGTAGGTCCTGGGGATACGATCTCAGGCCATCAAGTGTGGAGGAAAAAAAAATACCTTTACCCTTTCTTAGCCATCTTTCTGTCCCAGTATATAATGGAGTATATTTTGTCTTAATTTTTTTGTTTTATGTGCATGCATGTTTATGTGCCACATGTGTGTGGTGCCTGCAGAGGCCAGAAGAAGACATCAGGTGCCCCAGAACTGGAGTTACAGGCGGTTGTGAGCGGCCAAGTGGGAACTGAACCTGGGTCCTCTATAAGATCTAGCAAGTTCCCTTAACTGCTAAACTATCTCTCCAGCCCTGCCCCCAGTACATAGTTGGATTTTTTTTTTAATAAATAAGTAACAGTGTGTTTTACTTAATCAGTTCTATTTTCCTTTCTTTCCTCTTTTTGCCCAATAAGACTTCTTCAACTTCCTCTTCCAACTGACTGACGTATTTTGTTTTTGACTCTAGCTGCCATTAACTTAATTTCCAACCGTCTCTCCTTGGTCTCTAATTGCTCCATATTAGGCATCCTTCTTAATGGTTACAGTGTCTCTTCCTCCCTCTGGAAATGATGGCTTATTTGTTTGCTTTTTAAATTCTCCTTTCTGTGTAATTCTAAACTAACCATTCCCTCTTTTTTTCTTTTGTTGTACACTTTAGTCTTTTCTTTTTTCTTTTTCCTTTTTTTTTTTTTTTGGATTTGGGTTTTTCGAGACAGGGTTTCTCTGTGTAGCCCTGGCTGTCCTGGAACTCACTCTGTAGACCAGGCTGGCCTCGAACTCAGAAATCCGCCTGCCTCTACCTCCCAAGTGTTGGGATTAAAGGCGTGCGCCACCACTGCCCGACTTACTTTAGTCTTTTCTTTTGCACTGGAAACCTCTCTATGGATGTCTGGTGAAATTCATTTTTCATTCTGAGTCACTTGTCCGGTTTGAGAAGGAACCCTTCACTTAGAGACTAAAGCGGCAGAGGCACCCAGCCACCTTTGCTTAGAGACTCCCACACATCAGCGTCTCTTCTCTGAAGCTGGGTCACCACCCTGCCCGCCCAGAAAAGAATCGACAAAATTTCTAGTGCTGCCATTTTGCCTGATTATCAAGGATCCTGAAATCTCACAGCAAAGGGAAGCCAGGAGGCTCAGTATCTGGAGTATGGGTTGTTACCAAATTCACCCTCATTTAGTATGGCTTCTCACTCTCTACTGGACTGTATGTCATAAGATCTGAGATCCTCAGGAGCCAAACTTTCTGTGTCAGAATCGGAGAGGGGTCATTAGGAGACTCGGGGGGATGGGTGGATGGTGTTCTGGAGTGGGGAGTCTTGACTTTCTTTTTCACTTCAACATCAGTTCCTTGCCGTATCTTAGATAAGTCAAGCTGGCTCACCTAGCTACCTGAGCATTAGTTTCTCCATCTGTAAAATGAGTGGCTGGGTCGTTCGCCCTATGCTGGTAGAGAGCCTAGAACTGGTCCGCATGAGAGTTCTTCCTGGGCTCTCATGGAAAATCGAGAGTGAATAGTGAGATGACATCGGGAAAGATCTTCCTTGGAAGTGTTGCTGGCTCCTTAAATCGCTGTCGTTTAGCAGCGGTTCGTCTCACAGAAACCTTGCTGTGGTCGTCGGGATTGGCTGCAGAGCCTAGTCAGAGGCTCCCTGGCTTCGCCTTTCATGAGCGCTACTCAGCTGGCCCACGAGAGACCCAGCAGTTTGAGTCTTACTGCAGAGAGTAGTCTAGATCTCTGCTACTTCTCTGATTACGTCTCTGATCACGTCTCAGAAGCTGAACGTCCTAGTCGACTCCTGGGCACAATAAATCACTTAGCGGTGTTATAACAGTTGCTATAGGCAGCGGCAAAAGGCAGAAGTTAGGGAAGGTTTTGTTTTGTTTTAAATGGCATTTGGGGCTGCACTGGAGAGATGACTCAGTGGTTTAGAACTTATGCTAGTTCAGCTCTCAAAACCCAGATCCAGTGGCTCACAGCCCCTGTAACCCCAGCTCCAGGGGGAATCCAGTGCCCTCTTCTGGCCTCTATGGGTACTGCATTCATATACACAAAAACACAGACACATACACAAAAACACAGACACATGATTGTTCTTAAATTTAAAATCATGAAATTTAGATTGAGACATATAGACTTGGCCATTCTTGATCTTGATCGTTTTAAGGCAAAGTCTCACCATTGTAGTTCCTTGTGGCCTCAACCTTGCACGTCTCCTGCCTCAGCCTTCCGAGTGCTGAGATTACAGGTGAGATACAGAAGAGCCCCCAGCTCTTCACATGAACCTCAGACCACAGCTACGGCCACAGCATTATATAGTAAGTCAAACGTTTGTGTAACAAAGCACAGCAAAAGTTAGTTTGGAGCTTTGGAAAGCCTGCACGTATGTTTCAGTTGTTCTTTTCCTCTGTTTGGGTTTGGATTTCAACTGTTGGAAGTTGGGTTAGTGAAGTCTCTCTGTCCGTGTCAGAAACAAGTAGACACCAGAGATGAGCACACCTCACAAGCCCTAAACTTTTACCCAACATAAAGGACCACCGTCATTAGCACATGACTACTGTAACTATTTGAACAGGGAAGTCTGAATTCCATGCTGCCTTTCCTACCTGCTTTGTAACACCCAGGTAATTCCACAATGACAGTCGAATTTCCCAGAAAGATACTTGAGTTGGTCTTTTTTTTTTTTTCCTCATGCCAAAACAAAATGACTCCTGAACCAGTCTACCTTGGCCATCCAATACATGCAGCCTCTCTTGTTCCGAAACAACCATACAGGTAATAAGCCTGTATGCCCCCGTGACAGAGAAAATGTTGGGAAGAAATGGATTTCCATCTCAGATTTCTGAGGTGCTGTACCAAACAATAGCAGGGAAAAATTCCTCAGCTAAATGCACCTGACACAAGCTGGCGTCTAATATGCTGCCCACCTCGCCAGGCATCATTACTTATCCACCTGCCTGTGAGACGCGCCTCTAGGAAGAGCTACTCTGCCTTTGTCAGACGTACACTTTAGAGAGTTTTTAAATAAACTTATATCGAGAGACCAAGCTGCACGTCTTTTAAACTTTGTTCTTCCATCCGTCTATACCAAGTGCCGTGAAGCAAAATGGATGTGCCTTCAGTTTCCCACGGTCCTGGAAAATGAACCAGTCCACTTAAACAATAAATGGTGGTTGCTTCCAACACACATGACCGGTCTAGTGAAGAAGGAAAGAAAGTTGAGCTTTAATGAAGTCCAGGGTCTGTGTCCCTGCGCGCAGACAGGAAAGGACAAGTGTTTTATAACTGTTTATTGGAGTTAATGGTAATAAATTCCTCACGTGTCGCGCACTAACTTTAATGTTTTCATTGCTTGGTGATTTAGGTTTCCCTTTTCACGTTGTAAATCACGCTGTCCCGGGGAACGGGGCCAGTCGAGTGCCTGCTGTAACGGCCATAATGTTCAGTGGGGAGAGGAGGCTAGTTCTCTCTCCCACACGGCCTGACAAAAAGATGCTTCACCTCATCCTGAGTCACTGCTTACTAAACAAGCAATAAAGACAAATGACAGGCAGACAGACAGACACAGACAGATACACTCAACTGCAGTGTAGCAGAACAGGGCAGGAGTTTGTTTGGATCAGAGGTTCTCAACCTGTGGGTCTTGGACCCCCCCCCCAAAAAAAAAAGATCATTGGAGAATGTAGACATTTACGTTACAGTTTATAACAGTAGCCAGATTACCGTTATGAAGTAGCAACAAAAATAATTTTGTGGTTGAAGGTCACCACAACAGGAGGGAGTGTATCAAAGGGCCACAGCATTAGGAAGGTTGAGAGACACTGGTTTAGACCCTAGGGAAAGGACACATCTCTGTAGAAACTTTCCAACGGTATTTGTTCCTGAAGTTTGGGGATTTTCCCCTTTTGGTCCCCCTGCCCCTTTTGCTGATTGCAAGCCCTTAGCTATCGAGCTGAGCGAACAGACTTTGGGATTTCACGTTTTTTTATTTTGCAATTACAGATTGGGTGATTTGGTTGGAAACTTCCTGGTCTAGAAACATCACCCTGATCTCCTCCTAATCCTGATTCTTTTTCCTGGCAAAGCGCAACTTAACTTCAGACTTTGCTTGTCTCCCATTTGTAAGTTTAATAAACAGGGAGATGCTTTTCGCCCTAAAGGTTCATCTTCAGAGCTGACTCTGAACCCATGCTGCTGTACCAAAAAAAAAAAAAAAAAAAAAAAACCTCAAGGAGCTGGCTGCCCGTGAGGTCTGGCTGGGGAGCAGCCTTAGTCTGGGAGATGATACATGCCAGGTCAAAGCTCATTGCGAACAGCATTGCTTCCCCATCAAGCCTTTCCTGATGGGGTGTGAGAGCTCGCGTTAGATCATCCACCCTGAAATACCCCCTAGAGAATCGCGATAATTAGTTCCTGACTCTTCTTTATTTTCTGCTTTGTTTGCTTTAAAAAGTTTTCTCAATGCTTCAGTCTGAAGATATCTGAGTGTCTTTTACTGGAGAGACGTGGAGAAGGCAAAAATCATGGTCCTTCGATTACCCCCCACCTTCCCTTCTCCCTCTTGCTTGGGCCTCACTCACTCTGGGCCCATAGGTTTTTCTATTTGCTTCTCATTACGGATGGTTGTGAGCCACCATGTGGTTGCTGGTATTTGAACTCATGATCTCCAGAAGAGCAGTCAGTGCTCTTAACTGCTGAGCCATCTCTCCAGCCCCTTCGATTCCTTCTCGAAGGGTTTTGTTCTGAATAGGAGAGATACTCCCGCAGTGTCATGGTGACCACCATCTACCCTGTGAGTGCTGGGATTCTCCCAGGATGCTTGTGCACAGGATGGATCTGAGGGAGTTCAAAGAAAAGAAAAAAGAAAAAAGAAAAGCCACTTTGCAGGGAAGGAATTAAAAGAACAAGATCAGGACACGTTGCGAAAAGCCAGGCCCTCGGTCACTCAAAAACATCTAGCCCCGAAGTAGCTATTACACCGATTTTCTCAAGACTGGTCATTTCTTCATCTTAGCCACAGTTGTCTTTGTCCTCACTGAATTTTAGTTTCCTCTGAATACCATTCCGTGGCACTTTCCTGAAGACAGGTCAGGTCCGAGGTGAAGAGCTCTGTTATCCCAGGCAGGCCCTGAAAGAGAACTCATAAATGGACTTCCTGGGACTGGAGAGAAGGCTCAGTAGTCAAGAGTGAGAACTGCATTTATGGGGAACCCAATTTTGATTCCCAGAGACCATGCCAGGTGCTCTTGGGCGCCTGTAACACCAGCTCCAGAGCTCAGATGCCTCTGCCTTCCACGGACACCTGCACTCACATGCACATAACCACAAACACACACCCACACACAACTTAAAATCTTTTTTATAGCCGGGCGTGGTGGCACACGCCTGTAATCCCAGCACTTGGGAGGCAGAGGCAGGTGGATTTCTGAGTTCAAGGCCAGCCTGGTCTACAGAGTGAGTTCCAGGACAGCCAGGGCTACACAGAGAAACCCTGTCTCGAAAAACAAAAAAAACAAAAAAAATCTTTTTTATAAACAAAATATACTTATATTACAGGCAGTGGTAGCACATGCTTAGATCCCAGTGCTTGGGAGACAGAGGCAGATGGATCTCTGAGTTGGAGGATAGCCTGGTCTACAAAGTGAGCTCCAGGACAGCCAGGATCTCACCGAGAAACCCTGTCTCAAAAAACAGCATCACTTTTCTCCTCATGAAGCTCTTGGAGATTCTGTATATTTTTTCCCCCGGATTCCCTCTGCCTTTCATTCATTCTTTCCGTCATTCTCAGTACAGCGCTCTTTGTGGCTTCTGTCCCCTACTTCTTCTCTGCCCCTTTGGAAAGTGTCCTTTCTTTTTCAATTTTTTTGTTTGTTCTTTTTTTTGTTTGTTTTACTTTCCTGAGTCACATTACCAACCCTAAATTAAAGTAGTAAATATACAGCAGAACAAAAATTACTACTTGTAGCTTGAAAATGATTTATCTACCAAATATCCACCCCATATTGCCTTCTTAGAACCGAGCGTCCCTTTGGACAAGAAGGGGTTTTCGGTTCAGTTTAGCCGAAATGTATCCTACTGTGGTGTATAGCGGACCCCTGGGGACATGGAGAGAAACGGGTGTGTAAATAATGGCTTACACTGCCCTCTATCAAAGGGAACACATTTCCCACCGGCAGCCTTTCTTCAGGCTTCAAGAAATTAAATATCCACGGTTTCCTGTGTGTGCCCTAGAGAAGGACCCTTCTTAATCTTGCAGCTAATTAGAGTATACCTTGCGATGAGTCTCGATACTTACATGGTCAAGGTCCTCCTCCCACAGCCTTCCTTTCCTTGCCCTGAGAGTTGTGGTGTAAGCCCTAGCATGGCCGCCCCTGGCCCTGGATTCCTCATCTCCCCATTTTTTTTCTGGGTGCTAACCCTCCACCCACATCCTTTCCAGCATGGTGTCAGCTCTCTTCCCTTGAATGAGAGATCTGTGTTCACCCTCCTCCCTGGTGTCTGTCTTGGCCTATAACTATATTCTTCCCAGGAATAGTAGCTTTTCTGTATCCTGTTCAAGGCCTATGACAGGCTTTACCTGTGACTCAGGTCTCATATAAAACTAAGCAAAAATGTAATCGTAGAAAATGTTCCGGTAAAGTTCATAGTCCCTGGAAGCCCAGACTGTCATATAAAACCTTATTACAGAAAACGATATTAGAGCCAGAATAGACGGATGACTTTACATGGAGAAAATGGAGAAAGGTGTTCAGATTCACATTTGAGTCAGATCTTTAGAAAATGGGAGCAGAGCAAGAAAATGCCAAAGCAGTGCGATCAGAGGCTCGGCGGTGTGAGGTGCCTGGCACACTCCTGGGGGCAGAGATTGTTATTCATCACGCTCAAAGTGCCTGGGGCGGGGAGGGGTGAAAGGCTCAGAGAGCTGAAACTCTCCCTGGCTGTGTACAACCAAGTGTTGTGTGGGCTTTGTGTGCAGAGATGTTTGCATTTTTGTAGGCAATGGAGACTCCTGGAAGGCTTCTAACAGGAATATGGCGTGACTAGACTAGATCCAATTTTTAGAGAGATGACTTCCGGACGTGATGTGTTAAACCGTGAGGAGGTAGGCCGGTTGAGTGGTGAGTTCAAAGCCAGAAAGTGCCGGTGCCTGTAATCTCGGCACTTCATCAGAAGCAGGAGGATCTCAAATTCAAAGCTAACCTGAGACAGTGACAGCAAAATGACAGGCCTAGGCCAGTCACTTTTCCATGTGTTTCCTTGTCTGCATTTGTGTGGTTCTGCCTTTGTGTTTGGCTGGTTGTTGTCAAGGCGGTGGCGTTGTGGTTGATGATGTTGGTATTGGGGGATGTTACAGGTTTCGTGTGGGGACTCAAACCCAAGCTATCACACCTGTTAAGCACATGCCCTACCACAGAAGTGTATCCCAAAACTCCGTTGATCTCACAATTCAGTTGTGTTGTATAGAAATGGATTTGGAAATTAAATGTTGTCATCTCTTATGAAAGATATGTTCTCAAGCTGAGCGTTGCGGCACTCACCTTTAGTCCCAGCACTTGGGAGGCAGAGGCAGGCAGAACATTGTGAGTTCGAGGCCAGCCTGGTTTACAAAGTGAGTTCCAGTATAGCCAGGGCCACACACAGAAACCTGGTCTCAAAAATAAATAGATAGATGAATGGATGGATGGATAGATAGACAAACAAACAGACAGACAGACAGACAGACAGATACGCTCTCCAGTGATGTATGCACGATGGTGCCTAGCCTCAGGATGAAGTGAAAATGTACTACAAGATTTGTGAAAAGACAACTAGACATCTCTAACTCCCCCTTCCTCTGAGAACGGCGAGGCATTTGGAGGACTGCGGTAGGGACCCTGGCTTTACTCTGTTGCCTCTTACTGGGGCTTGACTACTAAGGAGGCTTCATGTGACTCCATAGCTAACGAGTTACTTTCCTTACAACTAGGACACCAAGCAGAAGAATTGACAGGAATAAAGCTTCCCTGGGCTCACAGTCTCAGACGCTTTAGAACATCATAGCGGGGAAGACACGGCAGAGTTCATGGCAGTGGGAGCATTCAACCGAGTAGAGGAAGAAGCAGAAAACCAAGCGAACCGAGTTGTGCTACCGCTCCCAAAGGCCCACCCTAGAGGTCTGCCATCCAGACCCCCTTTTCTAAAGGTTCCACAATCTCCCCCTAACTGCACCACCATCTGGAAAGCACGTTTACAAACCCACAAGCTCATTTCAAAGTCATAACACAAAGTAAGGATAGATTCCAAAGGCAAAACTGAAGCTGCATTACAGACCCGGGAGCACTAGTGGTCTGGATGGCGCGGATTCTATGGTCATAAGGCGTGGCTGCTGACAGCCATGTTCAACTCATTCCCATGGATCAACTGCAGTTCTGAGGGAACCCATTTTTTTTTTTTAAGGAAATAAAGTGCTTTGGAGATCCTTGACTGCATCAATTATGAAAGCACAGATTTGTTTAGTGACTACAGACTGCAGCATAACTAAGATAAATCATGGCTTCCTTTAATTGACTCTTCTCCTTAAAAACCATATCAGAATGCAAATGAGTCACATCATTCTAGAGAAACTTTAAATCTGTTCTTATTCTACCATGATTCAAAACCCATGCCTTCAACTAAGCAGAACCTGTCAGGTAACAGTTGTATCAAGTTACCTATTCTTTAAGATAAGCCACTAGTGGGCAGGAAAGGTGGCTCAGTGGTTAAGGACATTGACTACCCTTCCAAAGGTCCTGAGTTCAATTCCCACCAACCACATGGTGGCTCACAACCATCTGTAATGGGATCTGATGCCCTCTTCTGGTGTGTCTGAAGACGGCTACAGTATACTTACACACACACACACACACACACACACACACACATACATACGTATGTATGTATGTATGTATATATATATATATATATATATATATATATATAAATCTTTTAAAAAATAACAAAGTTGAGCCACTTGCACCTGCTGAATGAACCTGATGAGGTTGCCACACCTGGAGGGGGAAGGCCTTTGTCCTAAGGTGTGAGAGAAGGGCATCCCCAGAGACCACAGATCTCTTCTGTGTTTCTCCTTAGGAAAATTCTCCATTGTTGGGCGGTGGTGGCGCACACCTGTAATCCCAGTACTCTGGGAGGCAGAGGCAGGTGGATTTCTGAGTTCAAGGCCAGCCTGAGTTCCAGGACAGCCAGGGCTATACAGAGAAACCCTGTCTCGAAAAAACCAAGAAGAAGAAGAAGAAGAAGAAGAAGAAGAAGAAGAAGAAGAAGAAGAAGAAGAAGAAGAAGAAAGTTTGTTCTCCACCCTCTGAACAGTCCTCATTTCTGCAGAGCTCCTGGGACTTCTCGCTGTTGATGGACTGTTCTGCAGAAAGGAAATCAATGTGTATATTTGGCTCAATAATCTTTTAAAAACTAAAAACTTTTCTGAGAGTAAACTGTGCCCAAGATCCCTGCATGTCCCTATGCTGTAATAAGATGTCCTTCTGCAGATGGCTCTTACAGCCAGCAGGAAAGCCTTACAGACCTTCATGACCACATACAGTGTGTTTGAGCAGCCCCGATTGCTTCCTCTAATAATCTCTCTCAAATCTTAGTTTGTGTGCCCTGTTACTGGATCTGAGACATATTTTGTTCCTTAGGCCTCTTGACTTACTGGGTTGCACACAAGTAGAAAGCAAAACAACGTTACAGATCATCAGAGTACACTAGAAAGTATTAGTAAGTACGAAATATAGGACCTTAAGGATCCGTGGAGGCACCCCTCTAATCTCAGGATTCAGAAGGCTGAGGCAGGAGGATCACAAGGACTAGGTCAGCTTTCCCTTTATCACAAGACTGTGTCTCAAAAAAAAAATCCTGAAGTTTGTTGTTGTTTCACGGCTGTGTTTAAATCCAATGCCTTGCCTGGCTTTTTCCACAGCGGAGATGAACTTAATTAGCTGTTGTGGTGGTTTGAATAGGAATGGCCCCCATAGACTCATGTATTTGAATGCTTGGCCCATAGGGAACAGTACTATTAGGAGGTGTGGTCTTGTTAGAGGAAGTGTGTCACTGTGGAGGCGGGACTTTGAGCCTCTATATGCTCAAGCTGGGCCTGGCCTGACAGTCTTCATTCTTTTGCCTACATATCAAGACGTAAAACTCTCAATTCCTTCTCCAGCACCACGTCTGCTTGTGTGCTGCCATGCTTCTCTACCATGATGATAATGGACTAAACCTCTGAACTATAAGCCAGCCCCAGTGATATGTTTTCCTTTACAAGAGTTGCCACAGTCATGGCGTCTCCTCTCAGCAAGAAAACCCTAAGACAGCTGTCCTGTGTTCACCCCCCAGCCTTTTGTCAACACTGGGCTTTTTCTCCACAAACACATCCGTTCCATTTAAAGCTATCTGTCAAGTGGTTCCTCTGTCTCTGACTCCTTTCCATCCTAAGTAGGTCGATGATGATCGAGACTTCTTCAGCTTCCATGAGTTTATCTAAATCCCTTAATGAGCAAAGCACAATGGCAGAAAAGCATGGTGGACTGAGTGCAAATCCAAGTGGATAGCAGTGGGACCACAGAGAAACAGAAGAGCCACCAAAAGCCAGCTCTCAGCCACAGAAGATGCACGGTCCTTGCCAGATACCACAGTCTATTGTTGGCTGGATCCCAAAACTTGAGTAAGGAGGAAAAGTTAACCCAGAAAAAACGAGAGACCAAAGGTCAAGTACAACTGATCTTACTAAAGAGGGCCACAGAGGCTGGAGAGATGGCTCAGGGGAGCACTGGTTGTTCGTCCAGAAGACCTGTATGTAGTTCCCAGCAGCCCACAATTGCCTGTAACTCCATCTCCAGGGTCTAGTGCCTTCTGCTGGCAACTATGTGTATGTGCGAGTGTGTATGTGTATATGTACATCACACACACACACACACACACACACACACACACACACACATATATGTGCATAAATTTTAGTTTAATATTTTTAAAAGAATGTGTTTTTGCACAGCTCAGCAGACAGACATATGCATTCATTCAGTCAGTGAGTTGTAATGAAGATGGAACTTCCAACCCCAGATTTCCTCCAGCCTCATCCAGCAGATTCCCCAGTGGCCATGCACCCTCTTACTTGAAAGCCCTCCCCCTCCCCCATAGCTCTCAGTCTTTAGTGCTGAGTGGATTTAGTTTCTTTTCAGGGCAGTTGAACTTGAATCAAAAGGAAGAAGAAGGATGAGAGAAGTCAATAACTTAAGTTGGGGGAAACGAAAAACCTTATTCCCAAACTCTTGGTCTTTTCAGGTTGAGTTAGCAAGAGACCAAACCTGCTGCGTGTGGTCGGGGCTAGCAGGCACCTGGTTTGTTCTACAAGGGCTGCGCTGTTTTGTAGAGGAATCAGGTGGCCTCCTAGCCATTAGCCTTGTGCTGTGTGTCACCAGCTGATTCCTCCAATTCTCTTTTCTCAGTGGGCTAGAACCCAGCTGGGTAAATAGGCCGTGGCGCACATAAGCTCCCGTGTCTGCTCTATTGACTGCTTTATGGAAATGTATCACACTCCAAAGGGTCCCCATTGCTGCTGCCGTGAGGGGCTGACTGAAGAGCCATGCTTAGCGCTGAGAGATGGAGTCCTGCCCTGTCTTTTTTTTTTTTTTTTTCCTATGGCAGAGTTGGTTTCTGGGTGGGGTGTGAGGGTTTAAAAGGATCAGGAGGAAGAGAGAAGGATGTCTGAGAATTTCTTTTATCTTCATTTGCCATGGAAGTTGGGCAGCCATCACTTCTGAGTAAAACACTTCTCTGTTGATCTTATCTTTATGGCCAAACATCCTTTAGCTAAGTGAATCTTTTCCTTATGTGGGTTGCTCAGAGAGATTTAGTTAAGTGTAGTGGAGGAGAGAGATTATGACATTAATGCAATTCTGGTTTGTGCTGATAGAATGTGATACATGCGCAGGTTGATACAAGAGGACCATTTGCTGCCAACAAATTGAAACAGTTTCTAGGGTTTTTTTGTTTTTTTTTTTTGTTTTGTTTTGTTTTGTTTTGTTTTGTTTTCCTCATGATGATGGTAACTTCTATTCAGGTAATAGACAAAAAAAAAAAAAAATGTCCCTTTTTGCTGGGCGTGGTGGTGCACGCCTCTAATGCCAGCACTTGGGAGGCAGAGGCAGGTGGATTTCTGAGTTCGAGGCCAGCCTGGACTACAGAGTGAGTTCCAGGACAGCCAGGGCTACACAGAGAAACCCTGTCTCGAAAAAACCAAAAAAAAAAAAAAAAAACCAAAAAAAAAAGTTCCTTTTTACCATTTTATACTTAACTATCCATGTTTTTCCTTTTAAATAGCAACTTGAGCAGTTGCCTGTGGCTGCCTCTGTTTTCCCACATCCTGAAAAACATTTGCATACTCTCTATAAGGCATGGAGTTGTTGGACAGTCGGGGTGGACTCAGTTGTAAAAGTCTCCTGCCTCACCTCCCATAATGTGCCTAACCATAAGCCTTCTCCAGTGGCCAGTTCTTGGTCAAGGCCCTGAAGGTCAGCAAAAGAGGAGGCACAGTCAAAGGGACAGAATGGCTTCCCACCTTGGTTGGATAGATTCAGCTGGCCCGTCAGCGAGCTAGAGAGGCTAACAACTGAGACCGAACTGACAGCAGTACGTGTCTAGTCAATCAAATAGAGACTGACTGTGCTTGATTATCTATTTTTTTCTGTTATCCTTTTTAATTTCCTCTGTAATCCCATCCCCCCCCCATGGTGCATCAGGGAAACTACATGAGATATTTCACAAAATACAAAAAAACAAAAAACAAAAAAACAAAAAACCTCAAATGTGTAAGAAAGCAACATAACTCGTCTAGCTGTTTACGTACAAAAGCATAGCGTATAAAAAACTATCCCCCAGCCAGATTGCAGGATCTTGATGGGGAAGAACCAAGTGGGAAATTCAGTGCCCAGATTTTTAGCAAGCTGCGTTTGACTCTAGGGGAGAGGAGGTGGGGAGGGCACCAGCCCCGCAGGCCTTGAATTAGAGACTCTGAGTTCAGGCGTCTCTGCGCATTCCGCCTTTGTTTTCTTGGTGGTGGTGGTGGTCTTGGGTTTCACTTGGTGGGGAGAGAAAAGCCTCATGCTGATAATGTACCGAAAGTAAATGAAATTAAATAAGCGAAGCGTGCTCATCACTGCCTCCTCCCCCCTGGGTAATTCAATTCAAGCTCTGTCTGCGATGGCAACTCACAGGGGCTGTCTCTGTCACCCCGCTGGGGCCCGGAGTCTTAGCATCTAAATAAAAGTTTCACTCAAGCATTTTTTATGCTCCTGCCGGCAGGATCAGTGAGCTGGTGTGGGCACATTAATGTAATATTCATACGCACAGACTCTCCCCGCACACAAGGCGATGTCTTTCCATTTTCATAATTATAAATGTTCCACAAAATGGCATTTAGATTTGCATTTAAAAAAAAAAAAAAGGTTTGAATTCCAATAAGCCTCTTAACATGTCTTTTGTGATTCAGACTCTTAACAAGAAACTCTCTACATTTAGCAGGATCTTTAAACAGAAGAAGAAACTTGTGGAGAGACATAGCTTGGGGAATCCCATCTCTCTCGGCCCCTGTGTCTTTCATTTGAATTGGAGGCCGCCAGGAGCCATCTTTTGAACAGAGCTTCAGAGAAGCTCCTTCAGAGCACATTCCCGGTTGTTGGCCCTCACCTCACAAGACCTCCCAACTACAGGAGGGTCCCATGACCTCCCACCTGCAGAAGGATCCCCATCAGTTTTTGGAGGGTTGTTTTCAGAGGAGCTAGAATGTCAGACTGGTGGGAGTAAAAACAGACAAACCCTTTAAAAAAAAAAAAAAAAAAAAAAAAAAAAGAGCTTCCATTTGTTGTGGTTCTTCTCAGGCATGGACCCTAAGACTCTGGCCCCGCTCTCTCCGGCCCAAAGATTTATTTATTTATTATATGTGAGTACACTGTAGCTGTCTTCAGACACACCAGAAGAGGGCGTCAGATCTCATTACAGATGGTTGTGAGCCACCGTGTAGATGCTGGGATTTGAACTCAGGACCTCTGGAAGAGCACTCAGTGCTCTTACTGCTGAGCCATGGCTCCAGCCCATAACTTTTGTTTGTTTGGTGGATTTTGCTTTGTTTTTTAAGACAAGGTTGGTTTTGGTTTTTTTGTTTGTTTATTTTTTTAAGACAATGTTTCTCTGTGTAGCCCTGGCTGTCCTAGAGCTTGCTCTATAGACCAGACTGGCCTCGAAGGCTGAGATCTGGATGCCTCTGCCTCTAGAGTACTTAGATTCAAGGCGTACACCAACACTGTCTGGAGAAGTAACGATTTTTTGAGATTATAATACAATTATGCGATTTCTCCATTCCCTTTCCTGCCTCCAAACCCTCCCCTAGACCCATGCCTGCTCTCCCGCACATTCATGGCCTCTTTCTTCACTAACCACGATGAGATGCACATATGTATCTTAAATGTAACCTGCTCTGTCCATATGATGGTATTTGTATGTATGTTTTCAGGACTGACCATTGGCACTGGACAACCTATTGATGTTCTCTTCCCTAGGGAAAGCCACTTGTCCTACTCTTGGCTTTCCCCAGTTCCCTAAAGTTCTTGGTGTAGGGTGGAGGCCCCGTGGTCCTTTCCCTGTCCAGTTTGGCACGTCCATTGGTGTTACCTTATTCAGCTCATATTTGGGCCGTCGTTGGTAAGAGTTTATGTGTCTAGCATCTGACATTCCTAGGAGATGCAGTCTCACAGCAAACTCCCTGGCCCTCTGGCTCTCACAAATGTTCCATTCCTTCTTCTGCAATGTCCCCGAAGCTTCAGGCACAGAAGTGTGTTTGTAGATGTAGCCACTGGGGCTGGGCTCCACAACTCTAAATTTTGACTGGTTGTGTGTTGTTTTAAATGTTTAATCTCAGTTGGGGGTTTCTACCCCACGTTTAATCATTCAGTTCCCAGATAAAAGACACACAACGCTTATATTTATAAGCCTTTAATGTATTAGAGCTGTGCTGATATCTACCCTCTAAGCTATCATCTCTACTTCCTATCAATAACCCAGACTCATACCTACCATGTTCTATCTGGGCTGCTCTTAACTCCGGTTGGCCAGCCCTCATGGCCATGTTTTCATGACACACCTACCCCACGGCATCTTCTCTCTCCACCATCTTCTCTCTTTCCTCTGTGATCTCTTCTCAGACTCCAAGCCTGGGAACCCAAACTTCACCTACCTCTCTTCTGTACAGCTATAGGCTGTCTGAATCTTTATCCAACCAACAGTTTTAAAATGAAGGAACAAGGTCACATAGCATTACTTTGTGTTTGTGCAGATTGTCTGGTCCCTGGGGGCAACCAGGCCTTGGGGCCAGTGTTTAGCATTACAATAAATAGCAACAGACCAAACCTCAACAACTGTGCTTTTCTGTAGTAGTCTCTGTCTGTTGGAAAGAGAAGTTTCCTGGATAAGGAGTAAAGACCACTTATCTGTGGTATAAGGACAAATATTTATAGATTGTCATTAGGGATTATGTTAGTTTAGTAAATTACAGGTTGTAAATTCTCCTCCAATAAGCATGGCTTTCTCCTTACTGAGTGAGTAGTTAACTCTAGTACCAGAGCGAGTCCCCACTTGAACAGAAGTCCAGTTTGAAAACGTTTGGTTACTGCCAGAGTACATGTGCCAGTATTGTACCTATGGGGTTACTGGGTCAGGCCAATCCTCAGTGTGGTTCATTGGCATTGTATAGGATAGGGCTGTTGGTTGACTAACTCCTTTGGAAATTTGCATGGTGTCATCATAACTTTAAGAAATGGTATTTTTATTTATTCTCTGAAAATTGTATAAATGTAGACATGTTTTGGATTGTTTGCTTTATAAATTGTGAAGTAAAACATTTGGGTTGAAGAACTAAAATTTAAATATTAAGTTTCTGCTGGCCTTCTCCCTTCCAGCTGTCCTAAGTAAGAAAGGTAAAGTTGAGGCCAGTGAGATAGCTCTTCAGTCAAAGGCACTTGTAGAATCTGACAACTTGAGTTCAATCCTCAGGACCCCGTGTGGTAGGAGGAGAGAACTGACTACACACACATGCACATATGCATGCACACACACATGCACATATGTATGCACACACATGCATGCACACACAGACACACACACAGACACACACACACACACACACACACACACACACAGATAAATAAATGTCACCTTAAAAGTGTTTCAAGAAACGTGAAGTTGAGCCGGGGTTTTAGCTTAGTGGTAGAGCATGTGCCAGAGAAGAAAGGAGAAGGCAGGAGAGGAGGGCGAGAAGAGGGACGTGTTACGTTATGGTTTTCCGGAGTTTTAGGGGAGCTCGTCACAGTGGTTCTCAGTGTGATATAACCTCAACATTCAGGACTTGGAGACAGGAGGATTACATGACCCAGGACAGCTGAAGCTGTTGTTCTTTTTTGTTTTATTATTGAGAAGTAACTTCTCTCCTTAATCTTTCGCCCCTCCTTTCTGTGAAGCAAGTGTATAAGCCCCAGGCAGGAAGATGAATTAGGAGTTTGGCATCTCAATAAATTTGTACCTAAGGAAACCATTAGAAGCCAAGAATGTCACTGTCCTGCAGTTAAAGGTTGATGTCAGCCCCAAGGTCTCTCTCTTTCTCTCTTTTTTTTCTTTTTTTTTTCTGCTGTGGCTTCTATGTTTCTTAGTCTCTCTCTCTCTCTCTCTCTCTCTCTCTCTCTCTCACACACACACACACACACACACATACACACACACACACACACACACACACACACACGGCCCATACTTTAAAAAAAAAGCAAACCCAAGATCTAGTGGCTATTGCCAAATTCACCTTGTGTAACCCATCTTTGTGAGTGTCACAAAATTTACATTCCCCAAAATAGGAATGAAACAAGCTGTGGTGGCTGCTCAGGAGGTAAAGTGCTTTCTGCGTGCCCGTGAGGACCAGAGTTTGAATCCCTAGCACCCACATAACAGCTGGACAAGGTAACACTAGTCTATAACCCCAGCCCTGGGGACGTGGACACAGATTCCCCAGAGTTCACCAGCACAGCCTAGAGCTGAGCTCCGGGTTTAATAAGAGACTCTGCCTCACAAAATGGGGTTCAGAGCAAACCACAGAGGAAGACACCCAACGTCTAAGTCTGCCCTACATACATACTCCCACCAATACACACATACTCCCACCGAAAGACACGCATGCATACACGCACAAATACACACCAAAAAATAACAGCAGCAACAAAACCTACAGGTGGGTGCATGTTTATTGTCCCTTTTGAAATGACTGCATGCACCATGGCATGTGTCACTCACTGAAGCTTGTCCTTCCTGCTCTTCATTTGACTTTTGATTATCTCGGTGTGGATTACTCAATTTACAGCTTATATCCACTGCAAATTCCTAATTCCCCGGGGTCCTTTTTGGCCAATCAGCACATATTTAGGCTACATCCTCTTGCCGCAAGTTAATGTATGTTTAGTCATTTTAAGCAATATTAGCATTAGATATAATTAGGAAGAAAATTAACTTTTTCCCCTAATCATATAGAAATTGTTGTATTTTGTGCTACATTTAAACAATTACCCTTCTGCACTCCATCATTAATGTGAATAATCTAAAGTAGCTTAAATGGAAATCCTATCAGATTTAAACAAAGCATTTTACCGTTGTTCCTTTTAGGAATAGAAGACATCTTAAGAGGGGCTCAAGAGCTGGATAACGTCATCAAGCAAGGATACTTGGAGAAGAAAAGCAAAGGTATGAATCAGACCCATGAAGAGCAGAACATTTCAGGAGAAGAGAGAGGGACAGAGGGAGGGAGGGAGGGAGAGAGGGAGAGGCGGAGGGAAGGAGAGAAGACAGAGGAGATGTTGCTAGAGTATAGAATATCTTCCTGGGGCCCAGTACTGTGCCAGGCCCATATAAGGCAAAATCCAGGAAAGGAAGTATGGAGTTACGGTGTGACAACTAGAGAGAGAAAGCTCGAATCTTCAGAGAACTGTGGGCTTCACTGGAATTGGTTCTGGCCAGTTTTGGTGGCAGACACCTTTAACCCTAGCATCTGGAGGCACAGACAGGCGGATCTGTAAGAGATGGATGGATGGATGGATGGATGGATGGATGGATGAATATCCTTGTCCTCATCTTTCAGTGTGCCCCTAGAAAGAGTCGAAATGTAGCAGAAGGAAGGAAATATATACATCTTTGATCCCAGCACTTGGGAGGCAGAGACAAGTAGATCTATTGGTTCAAAGCCAGCCTGGAGTACCGAGTGAGTTCTAGGACAGTCAGGGCTACACAGAGAAACCCTGTCTCAAAAAAAGAAAAAAAAAAAAGTTTTTGTCAAGATGTAGTCTTTCCATGTATGAAGCAGCCTGCTTTGAAATTTCAGAGATGCCCAACATGTGACCCTTTCAGCCATCCCATTACAATAGATACTACAGAGGCCAGAATCCCTGTTTTAATGCTGAAACAGGCAAATCAGTTTACTACAGACACTCAAAAAAAAAAAGAAGAAAAAGAAAGCCCTTTTCCTGGCCATGGCCTGGAGGACCTGGAGTGTCATTTCTGTTCACAGAAAGCAACACATAAAGAAATGATGGTAGTGAGTATAGTACTGTATGACTGTAACCCCAACACTTAGGCTCCGACAAGATAGCAGCCATGCCTATAACCCCCAACACTTAGAGAGGCTCAGACAAGATCACAGCCATGAGTTTTAGGCCAGCCTGGATTACCCAGTAAGACTCTATGTCTCCAAAAAGAAACAAACAAAGATATCATCGGAAGTGCAAGGTGAGGTTTGATCCTAAAGGATAGAAAGCGATCTAGATTAAAAAGATGGCTACGATAGCACAGATAAGCAGCCTTACTAAGAGCCCGGGCCTGTGATGGAGTTCCTCCTCACCACTCAGTCAATATGAGATAACCTGTGGGAGTGAAAAGGAGGGTTTTACAGTCCATTAACCTGGGAAATAAAACAATAACCCACTCGACTGTGTTGTTGGATTTTACAGACTCTTGGGCCATTCTAGTTACCTGAATTTATGTCTCTTCTCACTCCTCCGTGTAGATCACAGCTTCTTTGGGTCGGAGTGGCAGAAGCGATGGTGTGTTATCAGCAGAGGGCTCTTCCTCTACTATGCTAATGAGAAAAGTAAGTGTGCTCCATTTACACAGTGGCATCTCACTCCTGGACACAAGCACTTCGTAAACTCTCAAGCACTTAGGTCTCTAGATAACTGTCCTTAACTAACACCCATAGCGAGGCATGCTTAGGAAAGAAATAGGCTTGGGTAACGAATACCTTGCCCACTGCCAATAACACAGGCCAATTTAGCATTTATTTCCTCCTTAAACACTAAGTGTGGTCAGCTCCTCAAAGGGTTATAGTCTATTGTGACTCATTACATTAAACCATCAGAATGGTTTAGCATTCATTGGAAAAAAATAAATATGTGAAAGGAAGGCTTGGAAAATGGCTCAGTGAATAAAGAGCTTGCTGTACAACCATGAGAACTTGAGTTAGAACCTCCAGAGCCCATGTAAAGCTAAAGTGATAATATAGCTCTGTAACCCAGCGCTCTTACAGTGAGGGGCTGGAGAGATGGTTCAAAGGTTAAGAGCACTGGCTGCTCTTCCAGAGGTCCTGAGTTCAATTCTAAGCAACCACATGGTGGATCACAACCATCTGTAATGGGATCTGATGCCCTCTTTTGGTGTGTCTGAACACAGCAACATGAATATAAATATACTTATATGCATAAAAATAAATAATCTTGGCGGAAAAGGAAAAATAAATTACAGTGAGATGGGAGGCACATCCACAGGAGAATCCCCCAGAACTCGTAGCCTGACATACACAGCAGCAAATGGGAAACCACGCCTGGAACAGGGGGAAGACAAGAATGGACATCAAAGGCTGTGCTCTGATCTCCCTATGTGCACTGTGGCATGCATACCCCTGCACTCATGTATGGGACTACACACGTGCACACATGCACAGGTGAGAGCACATATACACACAAAGATATTGAAACACACAACAGCAACAACAAGGAAAAAAAAGCATTAAGATGCCAGGCATGGTAGGTAGCACACTCCTGCAATCCCAACACTTAGAAAGCTAAGGCAAGAGGATCACAAGTTCAAGGCTTGCCTGAGCTACATAGTAAGACTCTGTAAGACTCCAAAGCCAAGAACTGGAGATATAGCTCAGTGGCAGAGGACTTGCCTGGTGCACACAAAGCGCTGAATCCAATTCCTAGTACTACACACAAAATAATACAAATATAATAATAATAATTCAGAGAAAGATTCAAGTCGTGTTAACAATGACCCAGAAGTAGAACCCTAGGGTTCAAACTCTCTAAGAGCATGCTCATGGCTATTGGGAAATAGTGGTCCAGTTGACATCCCTAGAGCCATGGAATGTTGAAATCTAAATGGCGGTTGTACTCAAGAGACACTCTTTAGCCAGATGACAGCAGCGGCAGCCAAGTGTTGACTAAGAGGCAGTTTTTTAATGAGCCACCACCATGTGCTATGCCTAGAAGACCTCTCATCCATGTTGAACACACTTGCTCGGTCCATGAGAAGAGAGAGAGAAGATTTAAACACAATTGGAGGGAACTACAAGTAAACACAAGTTAAAAGTTAGTATTGAAAATGAATGTTGTCTTAGGATTCTACCGCTGTGAAGAGATACCGTGACGAAGGCAACTCTTATAAAGGAAACCATTCCACTGGGGCTGGCTTTCAGTGTCCGTTATCATCATGGTGGGGAAGCATGGCAGCGTGCAGGCAGGCAGGGTGCTGGAAAAGGAGCCGAAGAATTCTACATCTTGATCCATAGGCAGTAGAAATAAATGCCACACTAGGCCTAGTTTGAGCATATATGAGACTTCAAAGGTCTCCTCCACAGTGACACACTTCCCTTAAACAAGACCACAATAAGGCCACACCTACTACAATAAGGCCACACCTCCTAATAGTGCCACTCCCAATGGACCAAGCATTCAAATACCTAAGTCTATGGGGACTGTTCTTATTCAAACTGCCACAAAAGCCAACTCCCTGGGAGAGGATACCCTTCCAAAGATGGGATCATCAAGAGGAAGAGGAGATAAGTGTTGGAAGGGTCTCCCTTGGCCTCTCCCACCTTCATGCAGAGGCCACTGGTAGCTCTCCTGAAAAGTCCGCTGATTTGCCCTCCAGCATGTACTGGTTTCCCTTGCCTCCTTTCTAAACTGTATTCTCCTAGCCTGGAGAACAATCTCCCTGCACCTTTGATCCAATCAGGGCAGAAAGAACTGCACGTTTGCTGGTGACCTGGGACCCTTAGGATTTGCCCCTGGCTTATGGCACTTGCCTCAATCTACCCTCACTCCCCCTGCTACGGTGGCACGGATTTCATCGTGCGGCCATCTTGGATCCCTCATTGGAGCTGAGCACAGCATGCTCAGAAAATTCAGCAACAAAAGTTCCACGTCCTTCCAACCCCCAGCCCGGTTGCAGTCCAGCACATACCAGTTCCCCCTAAATTCTAGATCTGGGCTAGCAGTCCAGCTCCTCAATTAGTAGATGCTTGCCGGGCATGCATGCCTGGGTTTGCTCCTCAGCCCTGCATAACCAGTGTGATGGTCATGCCTGTGATCTCTGCACTCAGAAGGTAGGAGGATCTGGAAGGTCAGGGGTGCAAGGCCGTCCTCAGCTATATAGGGAGTTAAAGGCCCGCCTGGGTTATGAGACTCTGTTTCCAAAACTTGATTGATTAATTAATTACTTAATTAATTAGTAAATTAGTTAATTAATTCTAGCCCTACAAGGCTGACAGCCATTCTATTCTTCAAACTACTATGCTATCTGTACCACTGTAAAACTGTTCATTTCTCTTGTGTTTAAACAAGTAGTTGGGGTGGGGCCTAGAGAAAGGGCTCAGTGGTTAAGAGCACTTATTGCCTTGCAGAGGACCCTAATTCCTAGCACCCATGTGGTATCCCATATCCGTCTATAACTCCAATTCTGAGAGATCTGACATCCTCTTCTGGCCTCTGTAGGTACCAGATATGCACACAGTGCACATATATGCATGCAAGCAAACCGCCCATACAGACAAAATAAGAGCAAATAAGTCTTCAAAAAAACAAAGGCGACGAGCGTTGGTGTCTCTCGGTACAAAGCTGAGTGTGTTCATTCAGAGCTCAGGTCTTACAGTGAGTGGGGGCGGGGGGTGGGGGGGAGAGCGAGAGGCTTGGAGACTTTTATTGACCATTTTGCCGTCAGGGTGAAATAAAATCTGGTGACCAAAGAAACAAAACATTTTAGTGGCCATAGAACAAGGAGGGATACTTTAACAGAAGAGGTTCAGGCGACAGAAAGCACCGGGGCACGGCTCCCCTCTCCACACTTACTCCTTATTGTGCCCAGGACATTTTCTCCGTAGGTATAGTGTTTGTGTGTTTCTTTTAGCTCAACCAGGTAAAAATAGAACCTTTTCCTCCCTCCCTCCCTCCCATGCTCCCTCCCTCCCTCCCTCCTCATCCTCTCCATTTCCATCCTTCTTCCCTCCCTCCCAGCCTCCTTCAAATCCTCCTCCTCCCTCTCCTCCTCCCTCCCTCCCTCTTCCTCCTCCCCACTTCAGTGTGTCCTTCATTTGCTATCATTATTATCATCCAAAGGCATCTGAGGCCCTGGGTTCAACCTTCAGCACTAAATGAGCTAAGGGAAAGATTCAGTATCAATCCTCCCCATTTGACAGAGGGCATCCTCACCGCCCAGACCCTGACGTTGTTGCCCTCTATACGTTCTGCCTGAACTACAAAACAGACTGCAACCTCTCTCAGGGAAACAGGGGGGCGTCCAGCATTGTATTTTGTTTTGGAATAAATGTTGGGCTTCCCCCACCCCTGCCAATGGACGTGACAGGCAGTGTGGTGTCTCCTTTGCTTCATCCAGGGTCTCTCTGTCACCCTCCTCATCCTCTCAAGATACCAACACTACTTGGTTCCTTCCCAGTTTATCTCTAGGAAGAGGATACAACGCTATGCGTGAACTAGTCTTCCTCCAGCATAAATTCCCACCTGACCCTCAGGGACGGGGCGGGCATTTGAGGTAGGGAATGGAAGAGGATTCTGGGACTTGAGCATACCCAGCTGTGCTGCCACGCCCCTCCCTGAAAGTGAACTCTGCTGGCCCCCATAATAAGGGCCGGGCTCTGTAATAGCTTTCAGGAGCCCCACACGTGCAGGCTCTCTCACTGCTGTAATAACTCCTGCTGTCTGTTATTATAGATCTCTGAACATTCTAATGCATTCCCCATCTCTCTTGTACACTTCCGGTAAAATAGCCTTTCATGTTGGATTTCCCTGGCTTGGTGCTGACCTCTGCCTGACTATGGCAGTAGCTTCTTCCCAAGCATCTCTAATAAGATTTCTTAGACAATCATGGATCCTCGAGGATGCAACGGCCGTTTGGTGCTTTTTATTTTCCATCCCAGAAAAGATGCCTTCCTTCCCTTAGCTGTTATGTGTGTTCGCTAGAGACACAGGGAGCTTTACTGTTTTGCAGGCAAGCAGCCCAAAGGGACCTTCCTCATTAAAGGCTACAATGTCCGGATGGCCCCTCACCTGCGAAAAGATTCCAAGAAAGAATCCTGCTTTGAACTGATCTCCCAGGACAGGCGCAGCTATGAGGTAAGCCGGCCCCACGGTCCTGCAAGCCTGGCATTTTCCTTGCTGCTGCAGGTGAAGCACACTGGCTGGCGCTATGATGGATTCCACCCGCTGTGCTACCCGATTATTTCCCCACCTGATGCCCTGCTCCTTCCTTTGCTGTGCAATGCCTTCTCCTCTCCTCTGTTGTTGTGTACGTCCCAGATACCACCGTTACTTGTCTTTTATGGCTTCTCCCCTCTCCTGTCTTCCCAGTCTCATCCCACAGGTGAGATGCAACCCACGGTCCAGTCCTTTACACACACACTGATTTCACAGCTACAGTCCCTATTCTGTCTGGTTTTCCAACTGGTCATCCTGATATTCTTCCATGAAATCCAAAATAAGCTTTAACTACAGAGTGAAAATTTTTTCCCATGTTTGCATTATGCAACAGATGTATGAACTCAGCATGTTTCTAAGTTGTTTTTATCATTAAATAATAAAATGTATCCAGATAAAATATATATCCAGATAAAAGCTTTGTGTGAGAAGTTCGAACCAGTGTCCCTAGAAACACTTTATAGATCTGTGTGCTTTTCAGAAACTATGAATATGCTGGAGAGATGATTCAGATGAAAACCTGAGTTCGAATCCACAAGCCAGTAACAAGCACAGCTTCTCTGTGCTCTGAGAGCCCTGAGGATTGCTGGGGCTTGCTGAGTGCCAGATGAGCCGAAAAAAACAGGAGCTCAAGGTTCAAGGAGAGACTCTGCTGCAAAGGGGATAGTAAAAGAGGAAAACACCAGCACCCTCCTCTGGCCTCTGCATGCATACAAAGAATATATAAACTTTCTTGCGTCTGCACGTGCACACACACAGATAGAGAGAAAGAGAAGATAACAATAAACCGTGGACCTACATTTCTTATGCACCATGAACCTTTATCAAACGCTAATGACCATAGAATTAAAATGTTCTTTCATTTCAAGCTGATTCATTTTTAAAATTGCAAAGGGTTACTGCTTGGCTGCTCTGTTTGCTGAGTCGGACGGAATGTGGTCTGTTTTGACGCCTCGCTTTGGCTCGCTGAATCCAAACCATCCCTCTGGGCCCTGGAGCCTTCCTTCGGCCCTTTCTTCCTCTCCTTATTTAATCCCACAGCCATCGCAGTAGCTAAGTCCCTGCCCCTTCACCCAGTGGGCTACTTAAACAGCTTCCTAATTGGTCTCCAGTCTCCCGACACCCCCCATTCAAACCCCTCCTAGCCACAGCTGCCGAAATTATCACCCACCCACCGTCTTTGCTGGAACTGGGCGCGGCCTATATTTTAAGTCTAGTCAGAGCCTTCCTGCCCGAGCCTCTGCTCCCTCCCTTCAGCCTATCTGATCTGCTTATAGGCCTCACATTAGATGTTCCCATGCTCACATGACTCAGCGGTTAAGAGCGCTGGCTGCTCTTCCAGAGGTCCTGAGTTCAAATCCCAGCAACCACACGGTGGTTCACAACCCTCTGTAATGGGATCCGATGCCCTCTTCTGGCTGTGTCTGAGGACATCTACAGTGGACTCATATAATAAATAAAATCTTTTTAAAAGAAAAACAAATCACCGGGCGTGGTGGCGCACGCCTGTAATCCCAGCACTTGGGAGGCAGAGGCAGGAGGATTTCTGAGTTCGAGGCCAGCCTGGTCTACAGAGTGAGTTCCAGGACAGCCAGAGCTACACAGAGAAACCCTGTCTCGAAAAACCAAAAACAAAAAAAAAAAAAAAAGAAAAAAAAAGAAAAACAAATCTCCCTGCTGCCAAAGGCACCTCCCCTGTAGGATTCTGGTCTCATATCTATGCCAGTTGGATTTTCTTTCTATAAACTTTTCCCCAACAAATCTTTGATGAAGACATAATCGAGTGAGTGGGTATACATGGACATCAACATTTGGACTTTAAGGGCTGTTCTCTCTGGTGTGTGAAACTGCTGAAGACACAGTGTGGCTGTATGGGATGTTTTGGTGGGTTGTTTTGTTTTGTTTTATTTTGTTTCCTTGAATGATAAGAAGACAGAGAACCCTGAGCCCCGAGCTCGATTCTGAAACTCAGAACCTCGGAACCTCTCATTCTGAAACTCAGGTTCCTTTGAGTCTAGCTATAGCAAGAGTCATGCGCACATTTAATGGTGGATACATTAATCCTCTTATTTTTTTTTCTCTAGTTCACAGCTTTTAGTCCGGCTGAAGCCAGAGACTGGGTGGATCAGATAAGTTTCTTGTTAAAAGGTAAGAGGCATCACTTCAAAACTATATACGACATGAGTGGGTTGGCATGTGAATTGTATTTTGGGAGTTTACACTACGGGCTTCTGTGTGTGTTTATTTCCTGGCTTTCTCTACCCTTTCTGACCCCGCATGGCCTTTAAATAGAACAACAAATCGTATCCTGACTGAATGGCAAGGACAAGACAGTCATCTGCCTGGGAGTCACCTCTGACGTCATAGCTTACCCACTAATCACCACTCCTGCCCTCCCCCACCTCACCCCTTTTGTCCTGGAAAGGTAATTCCTAATAGGCATCAAGTCGTTGAGATCCAAGCCTTTCCTCTCCTCTTTTTTTTTTTTTTTTCCTTTCTGTTTAAAAGTTGAATTTTAAACTCATCTAGGTGGCCATCAGGGACACTGGACATTAAAAATAAATGGTCATTTCCCAAGCCACACTAAAATGTACCTTGCCTTGGGATGGCAGGAGCCCTGCCTGAAGAGGTTAAACAGCTGTTCTTAGAGTTCCCTCTGCTGGTCAGCCAGAAGGCCTGGCGCAGCAGCCACAATGACCCAGGAAACCTCCTCAGAGTGGCCAAACAGGTAGATTTGGCCTAAGAGGACCTTCAAACCCCATCATAGCAGGACCGGGCCTCAGTAGGATGCAAGAACACCAACTCCACGTGTGGCCCATGTTTCAAGGAGAAACACATCCACCTAAAAGCACCAAGCTTTCTCATCACGGTTTATTATTCTGCTGTAAGATTTTATGGTGGATAAAAAGGAGAAAGCGCCCCAGCCTTAATTACAAGAATTGCCTCTTTTCCTCAGTTATACCTCTGCTATCACAAAAACAAACTACTGCATGCGCCGGCAGCCCCGCGTATAATAGGCTGGAACTAGGCAGACAGGAGCGTTGATGGTGAGGCTACAGGGTACACACTCATCTAGGTGCCTAGGATTTATGCGTGTAATATACCCCTAAGTGTGTAAACCTCAATAAAACTCAAAGCAGCTTTATTGAGCTGTACCCTGTGGTACTTTCAGAGTCTCACATTGAAGAAATTATTCATTCCATTTTATTTTAAAGCAAACAAAATAATAACATATGGTTTAAGCCGCAAATGTGCCTTTGATCCTTTCCTCCTATGAAGTCGCCAGAATTCAGATGGAATTTGTTGGGGAATCTTTATTAAAAGCCTAATCAAGCCAAACAGCTTTATTGTGCTTCAAAATGAACCGTTCCTGTCTCTCCATCCCTCCCTTCCCCAGAGGATGCTCAGCGTGCTCCCTGGGTCCTGCAGAGGCCCTCAGTGGGGGGGTTTCCGGGAGCACGTTCAAGGCAGGGAACAGCTTCCCAGCCCCCTACCAGAATTGAAACCAATCTTCCTCCCCGCCCTGGTGCTCACTGGTGCTGTAATGGCTGAAGCACCCTCTCCTCGGTGACACACTTTAAGGTCAGCCAGGCCGTGAAAGGACATGGTAACTGTGCTGTTTGGCCATCCCGTTCGGTCACACCCCTGTTGTGTTTTCCCATGCCCCCATTTCTTTTCTTCTGCTGCTTTTTCCCTTTTATTTTTTTTTTCTTCCCTCTCCACAAACAAATTTGTCTGAATTCCACAGTGAGACCGTCTGAGAGCGGCTCAGACTCCGCCATACTGCCCTGGCTCTGTCACCCAGCCAGCTTAGAGCCATCGCTCACCCATCCGGTTTTCTGCTTGGTGAGCCGAGCATGGCGCCCAGGCGGCGCCTCGTCCGGCCTATTTTCTTCCCTTCACCTTGCGTTTTCATTCACACACCCATACTTTTCAGGGCTGCTTCATCCTGACCACGTTTTATTGCCAGGGACGATTTATGTTGGTGGATTAAACCCGATGCGGGGCCGGCCTGGCCTTTTCTGGAGATTTCCTGCCACCGAGGCCCGCATTAGAAATAACAGCCCTTAACCTAGTGTTTCATTTTCTCCTGACAGGTTTTATTCTCATCCCTCCCCCGCCCTCACCTCCTCCTTGCCCAGCCTTCTTCGTCTTCTTTTTATTTTTTCTATCTTTACTCATTCTCATCTTTGCTCCCGGCGGCAGATCTCAGCTCCTTAACCATTCCCTTTGAAGAGGAGGAGGAGGAAGAGGAGGAGGAAGAGAAAGAAGAGGAAGAAATGTACAATGACATCGATGGCTTTGACTCCCCAAGGTCCGGTTCCCAGGGCCGAGCGGTGGCCTTGCCTGAGCCTCCCGGGACAGAGGAGGACATTTATGAAGTCCTACCAGGTGAGAGACTTCACCGTCCAACTACCCACCTCCCGCTCCTCGCAAAAACTCTTGACCTGGTGGGAGAATGAAACAGCCTCCAAAGTTATCCCCATCTGAACGCCATAGTCTGAAGGAGATGGGACGGGAAGCCCAGTGGCTCTGTCATGTTCTAGGAACAAGATGAAATCCGCTTTCAGCGGTACCACGTGACATGTTCTTGCTCCACTGAGAAGGTTAAAGGCTAGAGACCACTCCCTCTAGTTTGAGGGTGTGGTCTCATAACTCTAGCCGTGGCTTATTTTCTGTAGAATCCAGAGAAGGAGAAAGCATTATCTCAAAGGTACGGAGGATTTCCAAAGTCTGGATTGCGCAGATGCCAACAAATGATTTTGATACAGTAAAACTCTTGATAGAACACGCCTCATTATTGCCCAGAGTCAAATCTCATCTCCTAAGAATAAACCTACCCTGCTTCCCTCTCCCGCTGCTAGGGCGGGTCGACTCAAGCCCTCTCCTTCAGAAGGCGGGCTCACTCGCATCTCAGAAAACGCACAGTCATCCCTGCACCCGCGGAGCCACTTCTGGTGGGGATCCAGCAGCTGGTGCACAGTGCAGAGCACAGTGGGGGTCAGCCTGGAAAACCAGAGCCCGAGCCTTTTAATTGTGAGGTACTTAGGCAATGAGAACGCTGAATCTTCAAGTCCATTCAGGAAGCGCTCCCGTGGAAGTCTGCCAGGAGTTTAGTACTGTGCTAAGAAATTCAAATTAAGCCAAAATTTATAGCAATTTCAACCTGCATCCCAGATGAACCTGGGAACTAAGGTGAATCCAACACTTAGGCCCCTGAAGACAGGGCCCCTTGCTAAAAGCATCCTCAGTAAATAATTGCATTTCAAGGCACCCTGAGAGGAGGACCAAGCCTTCTTAAGTAGGCATTCCCTATTCGGTCTCTTGCCTGAGAGAGAGAATCCACGTCATTGCTCTCTGAGTCAAGTCTGTGTCCACACAGCCCCACCGAGGAGAAGAGAGTTCAGTCCTTCCCCTTGTTCCTCAGGCCTCTGCCAGACTCCACTTCCCCAGCCTTTAGTTGTTGTTGTTGTTGTTGTGTTTTATTATGCAAATGATATCTTGGTTGAGGTAGAGCCATTTCTTGTGTCTGAAGTTAAAAAAAAAATGATAATTTCCTCAGCAAGTCATCGTCGTTAATGAAGTTTTACAAAAACAGATACAACCAAAGGAAAATAAAATTTCACAGGTGATAAATTTTTCCAATTTCCCTGGCAGAATTCGATAGGATTGTTAAATTAAGAGTGAAGGTGTCTGTTAGGAAGCAACGAGCGGTGATGGGTAATTTTATAGAGTGGAAAATTGAATCAAATTGCTACATTAAAACAGAGCTCCTCCGAGAATCTTCCTCCTCAGCCTGGGCCATTGCAACAGCAGGGTGCAGGAACGGATCTAATTCGCCACACTCCCTAAAAGGAGATGCACTCCGCAGCTTGGCCAGAATCTTCCCAGAGAGCTCATGCCAGCCCAGGTTCAGGGAAAGATCCGGGTGAGGTTCCACCTTAGGTTCCAACTATTGGAAGAATGCTCTAGGGACATCTCCCCAAGCCACTCTGCCTTCTGGGCTGCAAACAAAAGCTGTGTGATGCCCAAAGAAGCCAGGGGGTGAGGCTGATGCTCAGAGACATTGAAGCCAGTGAAGGGAAAGAGACTTCAGAAAGCAGGATGGCTCTGAGGCCATCCCCTTACTCTGGGTCGGAAGTAAGGGCTGTACCACTAGCCTCAGAGTTACCAAGTTCATCCTGCCTCCTGAACTCCTACACACAGCTGAGGTCCCCAGAACTCCTCCTCCAAACCTCCCACTGCTTATACACAAGTGTGGACCCAAGGGCACGGAGCTTAGTCAGTCTCCGCACACAGCTAACCTGTGCCCACAACTCCTATCCACACTATAGAAAAGGTGGGATCTCTTTCTGCAGGTTAGAGGGATGGCAGCTACCTCGCCTGTGCATCCAGTGCACAAAAGCGGCTATCCACCACAGTTCTTACAGACAGCATGGGGCGGGGAGGTACATAGTCATTTAATTATCATGTGATAATTATTATCAGCCACATGTCTCCATCACCGAAGCTTTCTAGCACTCCACCCGTGCTGCTTCTGAAATGGCTGTGTGCATTTTTGCATAGGCCACACCACAGTCCTAAAGACATGAAGAAAGAATGGGGGGGGCAGCATGCCCCGTGCCCCCCCCCAATACCCCTGCTGGGTACAACAGGCACAGAGCTGGCTGTAACTCCGAGTGGATCTGCACTAGCACCTGCTCGCTGTGAGGAACGGAGCAAGCTCCTTGCCCTGGCTAATCGTCCCCTGGTAAAAAGGGCAAAGGGACTGCGTAGCTTCCTCGAAGGATCTTCCTGGAAGGAGCCTGAGAGTGACGTCTGTGCCCTTAGCACAGAGAGCTGGCAGAGAAGCACTCTGACCCTGACAGTAGCGTGAACCTGGTGCCGTTTAATAGGAAATATTCTTCCTCAGGTGGGGTATGGCTAGGTTCCACCCTCACCAGCCAGACCTAAAACAGCACAGGTAGGCGCTTGCCGCTATATGTATGAAGCAGATGTGACCCCGAAAATCGTAAACAGATGGACCGTGGAGAACACGTTCTGCTCGGGCGCCCCCCCCCTTTTTTTTTTAAACCAAGAGTCCAGGTGCTGGGTAGAGGGACAGACAGCCTATAGTAACACTGGAGTGTGCGAGCACTGCACACTCACCAGTGGTCAACCAGCTTGGCTCTCTAGCGTCCATTTGTTATAACAGCTGCCCATAATTTGTTTGGGAAGGATGTTTAGAGCTGGCAGGCCTCACTGTGCCTATGGGGAAAGCCACGTAAATATGTGCGAGTGAGGCTTCCCTTCCCACATGTAATATAAACGGGCATCTAGAAAACTGAAAAGAATATGCAAAATATACCAAGTCAATAAAATAAAAAGTTATCCTAACCAAAATAATATATGGGTCATCAAACCAAATACATGACATCACATTGGTCATGAGGTAATTATCATTTACTCTATGGCTAGCGTTCTTGTCCCCAGAAGGGAAACCAAAGCATTCAAGGTTTTCAGCCAGACCACAGGAAAAAAAATATATCCCGGATGCAGAAAGCCAGTTAAGAGCCAGGTGGTGGTAGCGCACGCCTGTAATCCCAGCATTTGGGAGGCAGAGGCAGGTGGATTTCTGAATTCGAGGCCAGCCTGGTCTACAGAGTGAGTTCCAGGACAGCCAGGGCTATACAGAGAACCCTGTCTCAAAAAAACCAAATCCAAAAACAAACCAGAAAGAAAGAAAGAAAGAAAGAAAGAAAGGAAGGAAGGAAGGAAGGAAGGAAGGAAGGAAGAAAGAAAGAAAGAAAGAAAGAAAGAAAGAAAGAAAGAAAGAAAGAAAGAAAGCAAGCCAGTTAAGGACACTGGCTGCTCTTCTAGAGGTCCTGAATTCAATTCCCTATATCCACGGAGTACCTCACAACAGTCTATAATGAAATCTGATGCCCTCTTTTGGTGTAGAGATATATATGTAGACAAAGCACCCATATACATAAAATATATAAATAAAAAGAGAGGGGTTGGGTCCAAGGCTGGAGAGATGGCTCAGAGGTTAAGAGCACCGGCTGCTCTTCCAGAGGTCCTGAGTTCAGTTCCCAGCAGCCACATGGTGGCTCACAACCATCTATAATGAGATGTGGTGCCCTCTTCTGGCCTGCAAACACACATGCAGGCAGAATGCTGTATACATAATAAATAAATAAATCTTTTTTTTTTTAAGTTAGTCCTGGAAAATATGGTTTCAAAGTTGGTATCCACTAGGATTCTGAGATTCCTGTTGAAGATATGGGGGCCCTTGAGTTTTAGGATTTTATCTGTAGTAGATTAAACTTAAGAGAATGACCTAAATGCAGTATAAAAGCCAGATGTTAAAATAGGAGGCTTTGGAGCTGGAGAGGTGGCTCAGTGGTTAAGAGCACTTGCTGTTCTTCCAGAGGACCAGGGTTCAATTCCCAGCACCCAAATTGGACAGCTCACAACTCCAGTTCCAGAGGACTTGATACCCTCTTCTGGCCACCATAGGAACCTGTACATGCTATACACGTGATACACACACACACACACACACACACACACACACACATATATAAATAAAAATTAAAATAAATCTTCTTTTTTTAATTCTAAAAGTTTCTCATCTTCCTTAAAGCTATTCTGCAGATGAGCTCAGGCCCAGATCCACAATTTAAAATTCCATATAAGGACATCTTTTATCAGATCCTGCATTGTCTGGGGGCCTTAAAGCTAGAAGTCAGTAAGGCACAGTAAGGCATCTGAGACCACTGAAGAGCAGTAACTGGGGCCTTGTAGTAGCTATAATGGTAGGGGTCCTGCTGTGTTCTCTAGAGATTCTAAAGAAAAAACAAAAACAAAAAACAAACAAACAAAAAAAAAAAAACACAGAAAGAGCTAAATCGGTCTTTCTGGAAATGTCTGTAAAGACACCCACCTTGCCCCAGAGGGTTATTACAGACCCAGAAACCAAAATGCTTTATAATAAACCTTATAGTTAAGTCTCCTTTTTTAAAAAATTAGAATCAAATGGAAACAACAATCTGTAGGATTATCTTTCCCCCTGTATAGTTGTCCAGACACACAGGAAGAAGGAACAGTGATAGTTAAAGATCTAAAGAAAGAAAAGCCCAAAACACAAAATATATGAAGAGTCAGTGCAGTCCCTAGCCTTTTTCTAGTCTCTTGGCCTCTTTTCTTCCTCATCCCTGGTTGCTCTGTTTATCTATCTTGTCTGTCTGTCTGTCTGTCTACTACCTCACACTCTGAGCAACAGCCATGGGGGCCAGCTGGAGCCGTGCTGTTTCTTCTACCCAGCATGCCCCTCGGGTCTCTGCCTGTGACGTGCTGCACACTCTACTTATGGGCGTCCTCAGGTGGGACACCCTCTCCGACTCCGCCGCCACTGAAGTTAGGCCTGGCTCTGACCATGCTGATTTGTAGTCCTGTCTTTCCCCCCAGTTCGTAGGTACTTGGTTATTATTTGTAGAATTAAATTCTGTGCCTTCCAATTGTTGATATTAGCACAAACCGAGTTTAATATCTTACAGATCAACTATACCACAGAGATAGGATGGACATATTGATAGGTAACAGGTAAGATTACCCAATACACACAATACACAGCAGAGAAAAAAACGTGTTTGTTCTTAGCCTCCTGCTCACGTGTTTTATTGTCACCTAGAGAGCTGCATACAGATAGCATACAGGGGTCTGTGCCTTGTCTGGGCGTGCCAGGGAGTGGGTCATTCCTAGCCTTCTGGATGGTCCCTTTACTCATCAAATTTCCCTGAATTTCTCTTGCATCTGTCACCACAGCACCTTGACATCTGGCTGCACATTAGCACATGAGGCGTTCTCTTAAAGCTGTTGTCACTTTTTGTTTGGGGAAACTGCTTTTCCCTCCTTTGGATGTGCTCATGTCCCTCCTGTCATTTTTTCTGGTATCAGTTGGAGTGAATGTCAGGGGTGGGTGCCAGAGCCACACCTCAGAAGGACTAGGTTGTCAGAAGCAGCGAGCCCCTCGCCGTCCCTCCTGGGTGGATTCAGTGTCCTGTTCCCCTCAGCCTCTCATTAGTGTCCCTGACACTGTGCCAAGAATGTTGATTGAAATCGCCTCTCCGGATCCTGCTGCTCGTTTGTGAAGCCCCATGGTTCCCTCACATGTTCACACAGCTAACAGAATCCTCCTCAACTGTTTTCCCAACTGAGATGAGATATTTGGGGATCAAGTGGAGCATTTAATGTAATAAGTGGGCAGTAATCTTCAGAGGTTAATTTGTTTAAAGCCTGTGTGAGATTGGGGTCCCATATGCCCCGTTAGGAGCCAGGACCATTATAATCTATTACTGTTTAAAGTTGAGCTAGCACATAAATTTTAATTCTCTCTTAAATGAAGATGTATTTCCATGGATGTAATGCTAAGATGCCTGATAATATTCTTATAAAGAAGTCCAATGAGCTCTTTAACCTAAAGAAATTTTTTTTTCAAAATGATCTTTTAAAATGAAAACTTCAGGCCAACAAGATGCCTCAATAGGTAAAAATGCTTGTCATATGACCCACATGGTAAAAGGAGAGAAGCAACTTCCCCAAGTTATTATCTGACCTCTGACATACACCCCCAATACACGTGAGCAAATGTACACACACACACACACACACACACACACACACACACACACACAAAGTACAAATAAAGCTTCTTTATACAGAGTAACAAAAATAAGAAATTTAACTCCCTAACCCACCTGTCTTTTTAAGCAGAAAGCCTTTTTTAAAATCCCAGTTACATAAACATTGTCTTGGACCTTGTGAGATAGCAGTTTGGTTTCACAGAAGGGTCTGAAATCAGATGTATCAAACCTCAAACCCTCTCAGTCTAAGAAGGTACCAAGAGCAGTGCTTGTCAGTAGCCAGCTGTAGAAGGGGCTTCTACTGTGTGACCCCATCCTCAGTCCT